>CM060089.1:16497726-16611304 GCA_030522485.1 Stenchaetothrips biformis | reverse complement strand
TCTCCCCCCCCCTCCCCCCACCCCCTCCTGCCGAAATTCCCAGGAAGAAGACTAACTGGTGTGGAGATGGAGTCCCATACCGCGGCGAGGGCGTTCCGCTGCGGGGCGCGGCGCGCGTTCTATTTTAAAAAGGGAGTGCGCGGTGTGCGTCGCGGTCGGTGCGGTCCCGGGTTCGAGTCCCCCCACCGCACCTGTCGTCGTGTTCGTCTGTTTACGGTTTTTTTTCTTCCCACCTTTTCTGCGCCGCCGCGCCGGTAGGCTAAAGGTGCAAAATGCTCGTGTTTTGGGTGGGAAGCCTCGTTGGTCTGCGGGAAAGGTCAACATAACCTTTCTGGCGGGTCTCGCGTTCTCGCGGCTCGGCTCTGTTTACACGCCGCGTCCGTCGGCGCCGCGACGGTCATCGGCCTGCATGTTGCACTCGGCCCGTCAGACGCGGTGCCCCACCTGTTGTGGCCGTGTTGTTCTTGGACCCGGCCATGGTGGCGGCGGCCATGGCGGCGGCCTGCAGCTGTCGACGCCGGCCCGGCGCACACTGGGCCGTCATATCGAGTCGTCCCCACGTACGCACCGTTTATTTTTGCGGTCGTACGGTGGAGGAGGGTGGCAAAAATGACCGGAATGAATAACATTTTAAAAAAATAAAAAATAATAAAACGACGTTGCTGCTGGCGTTTGCTGCGTTTGCCGCAGTGTCGCGAATGGGTGGCAATGCGCCTCTTTGTTTGCGCGGCACGACGCCCTTTGCTGCGACCCTCTGTCTCTCTCGCACCCCTGCGGGACGCCCTGTGAGTGCGACAGAGACAGAGCGACCGAGCGCACTGTTTCGGCGTGTGGCGGCGACACTCTAAAGACCGGCGCGGCGGCGCGGCGGGCGTCAAGGTGAGGGCTTGGAGGTGACATGACACTCCGCACTTGGCACATGGACAAGCCGTGCCGTGCCGCTGGCCAAACTGTACGGGAAGTCACCCCGCCCGCCGCACAGGGCCAGAGGACCGTGGCTCGCCGTGGCGCGCGAGGGCGAGGGGGCTCAGCTCGTCAAAGAGCGCCAGATTCAGGCCAGATGTCACACACGGCGCGACGGTGTTTGCGTGTGTTTGTAAGTGTGTGTGTGTGTGTGTGTGCACGCGGGCGAGGCGCGGGAAATAAGAAAAAGGATCGAGAAATGGCGCGCGATATTTCGAGCTTTTTGAAATGGCAATTAGACGACATGCGTGTCACGCCGTGTGTGTGTGTGTGTGTGTGTGTGTGTGTGTGTGTGTGTGTGTGTGTGTGCAGGTCATAGTGAGTGTGTGTGTGTGTATGTATGTGAAACATCTCCTCGGTTTAATCTCTGCTTGCTTTTGCAGTCCCCCGTGTCACCTTCGCGTCCCCTCTTCTTCCCCCCCTTCCCCCCCTTCCCCCCCCCCTCACTGAGTACTGCTCCCTCCCCATCGTAAAAACTAACGAGTTCCACCGACAACGCCCGCCCCGGCAGTGCGCGTCTGCCGAGCTGCGCAGAAAGCAGGAATTGGGCGAGAGCAGAGACTCTTACCGCGTATACAGCGACGAGGAGCAACACCGCCGGCAGGGCCCACTGTGCGCCGCTGGTCGTCACGGACACGACAGGCCTATCTGAGATGCAGGGGGCGTCGCTCGGATCAACTCACAGCGCAAGCGGCAGTGCTTGCACCGCGCGGCGAAAAAAAAGGGACGCCGGAGCCGGTATTCGAACTCGGGACTTTCACTCAGCAATAATAAAGGACCGATAAACTCCGTGTGTCCCTGCTTGCTGCCTCGACAGTGACGGCCGGCAGCAGGCAGGCAGGCAGGCAGGCCACCGACCGACCGCACATGCAGCCCGCCTGCACGGAGCGTATTTCAGAGCGCTAAATTGAAAGAGAGGGCGGGGGAGGAGATGAGGGAAGGCACGAGGAAGGTGAGTGGGAGGGGCGGGCGGGCTGTCGCAGCCAAGAAGTAGCGCACTTCGTCTCTTTTCTTTCTCTCTCCCCCGCGCACACACACGGATACGCGCCGCGCGACCTGGCCCAGACTTTCCCTGTCCGTCTCAGTGGAGCGGACCATTCACACACACACACACACACACACACACACACACACCACACACACCACGCACGCTCAATAACGAGGTCAGCTTGTGGGTGTCATGCTGCGGTGGTGCTGGGGGGCACTGCGGGTCCTGCTAGCTCATGTGCTCCGTCTGCGTCGCCCCCTTGAGGCGCGCCCCACGAGTGTAGAAGTCCGACCGAACGCGAGCTTCCAGGCCCCTGGCGAGTGGGCAACCCGCCCACACCCCCGTGTCGCGGCTGCCTGCCTCGCCGGCGTCCGACTCGAATCCCGCTCGGAACCCTGCCGGGCTGGGTCCTGGATCCTGGATCCCGCCCGGGGATAAGGATACGGCCGAAGGCTCTGCTGCAAGGACCTTGCCAAGAACAATGGTTCGCTGTTATCCCGGAATGAATCTCCTCGTCTCTCTCTCTCCCTCTCTCGGAGAGCGGAGACGGTCGGAGTCGGCAGGCCGGTTTGAGTTTCACGTCCTCACAGGTAACTCCACGCGGGACCACCACTAGACCCGCGCGCGGCGCGCGGCCACACCCCGCCGCCCCCACCAAGAGCATTAGCTGGTGTAACTTAGCGAACCAGCCGGCCGGAAAACGCAAAAAAAAAACTTTTTTCTTTCTCTTTCTCAGTTTTTGCTGTTTGCATGGTTTGAACCCCGAGGTGCCCACTTTGTGTATACGCCTTAATTGGGCCGAGGGCCTCTATCTGCCCTGCCCCGCTCTGATCTCGTTGTTGTCGGCCCGCCTCCAAATCTGGCGTCGTCCTCGGGGATAGGCCGTGAAAGGAGAGGCTGCCGAGGACGCCGTGGTGCCCGGCCGGGCCCGGTCCGCAACGCTGCCAGTCCATCTACTCGTCACTTGTTCGGTGCCCCACTGCTGCCAACTTATTCAAAACGTGGAGGGGCCGGCGGTTGGCAGTCCTGGCCGACCCTAATGAATCGCACGCTCGGGCCGAAGAGCGAGAGAGAGAGGGGAACACAACACTCGCTGCGCGAGGTGGGGTTTCCCTGCGGCCGCTGCCAACAGACTCCCCCGACACGATTTTTGACGAGTGTGTCGTGTCGTCTGCTGGCTTGGTCTGCTCCAGTGGCCCTCGGCGGCCTTGGACCATTGACCTTCGCTCTCTATTTCATCCATTAACTCACCGGCGATCAATTCGCAGCAATAAAAGAGAAAGAGACGAAAAAAACCGGGTCGTCCGCGAACGAAGTTGACGTCGCTGTCGCCGCGGCCGTGCTCGCCGTCAGTCGCACTGACCAGCGCAACACGTTTTTCCGCCGACTCGTTTTAGACAGAATGCCTTTTTTGCGCGCGATTGCGAGGGCCATCCTGCCAATGCGGTATGACATAGGAACACGCGGCGAGACAACGCACCTAGCCTCATAGTGAAGTGAACCCATCGCCTTTTTTTGTGTGACAAACTTTTTCTATTTGTCCCTTGGCAACGGTATTCATGCGGGTTCGCGTTTCCGGCCAGCGTGTTTCCGCTACGAAATTTTTGTGTTTTGTTGCTTTTTTTTCGTCGCCAAGGCCAGTGGAACGGCGCGGTAAAACGGCAGGGGGAGAGAGATAGAGAGAGGGGGAGGGAGTAATCGTGCGATATTATTTGCCCTGCGCCCCTCCAGTGTCAGCGCAGGGGCGGCGGAAAGAGCCCCGCCCTGCCGTCTAGTGTGGTATTCATCGCACTCCACGCCGTTCTAACTTTTTTTTTTTTTTTTTTTTGCCTTTAGGTGAGGCTGCAGTGCGTGGCGCCCGCCTCCACAGCAGAGGCAGACAGACAGCCGCGGTGAGGCAAATTAAATATTGAAACGCTCGCCGCACTTCGGGTGACTGAGATTCCAGCGTGTGTCCGGCCGCCGCCGTCCTCCCCGTCCGGGGCCACCCCTCTGGCATTCCCTCCCTGCCGGGCTCTGTCTCTCTCGCACCCCGACGGAGAGCGCCACGCGGGTGCGACAGAGACGGAACGAGACACACGCCGGGCAGGTGATGCGCGCTCGCTCACTCCGCCGCTCCAGCACACTGTGCGGCGTGCGCGCCCGGCCGTTAGCAGGGGCGGTATCGATTGTGCCCCCGCCCCCTCCGTCGGGACGCACCGTCGCCATCAACAGCGCATTCCGCGACGAGGCGCGCGCATCAGAAACGACTCGGCCGAGATCCGCGGTCCACACTGCCAGTGGACGGACTCATTCCGAGCGTCGTCGCTCTGTCTCTCTCGCACGGCGCGCCCCGTGAGTGCGAGAGAGACAGACTCAGGGAAACAGTCTCGTCGATATACGGCGCGCGCTGCATCCACAGCTGCCGAGTGCGTTGCTCCTGCCGAGCGGCCAACCGAGCACATCGAGGCAGAGATCTGTCTCACTCGCAATGATCCGCGGGGCCTCTTGGAAAGCAAAAACGATCTGCCAATGATCCGCGGGGCCTCTTGGAAAGCTAAAACGATCTGACAATGATCCGCGGGGCCTCTTGGAAAGCAAAAACGATCTGCCACTCGCACTCGCCGCGCGTCCTGTGCGACAGAGACGGACCCTGTCCTGACTATGCAGCTGTCCTCCACGCTGACGGACCCCCGTCCCGGGATTAGCCATAGCGTGCCCCAGACCCTGCCCCAGAGTGGGCGAGACCGGCGCAGGCGGCCAAAAGCTCTAGACTTTTTCACTGCCGCGGCCTTTTTTCGCGTGACGGCGCTGTAAAAATTCAAATGTACTCCTGAAGGAAGGGGCGCAGACAAACAGGCGGCGCGATTCATCTTGGCCGGGAATAAAAATTAATCGCGTGCCGCCTTTCCGCGGCGCCTCCCGATTCCTCTATTACTGCGTTATAAATTCCCGCGGCCGCGCATTCGTCACCATCAGCGCGCTGTCTCTCTCGCACCCCTGCGGGAGAGACAGAGACGGAGCGACGCGGCGAGCCTTTCGGAACCAGGCGACAGGCCAACCGCCGGCACTGTGAGGACGGCCCGCCGAGGAGGGCGCATCTGCCGCGGCCGTCGCGGCCAGTCACGGCACCCTGTTGTGCCATCCGCTCTCTCTCTCGCACCGCCACGGAACGCGCCAGAGAGCGGCCCTGCCGTACTGCGGCGTGGACGCAAAGTTCCGGGGTTCGAATCCCTACTTCCTTTCAACTTTTTTATTTCCGCAACTCGTGCGCCCCGTTTGGACTTGTTTTGGTTGGTGCGTGGTGGCGCGGCACGCAAGGTCAGGGCCCCTCGTGCGGCACCTCGAGCACCGCGCAGTGCACCACACCGTCCACTGCAGCGTGGCCTGCACTCTTATCAAGAGCCGTAAAACGCCGCACGCGGGCCGCGACCATTTCGCCGTGCTGTTTTCCGATAGACAGCCGGCCTGCCTGCCTGCCTGTCCGGCTCACATCAGTGGAGGCGGTCAAAATCCCGGACGCGTTTCGAGCTCCAGAGTCGCTAAATGGGACTCGGACAGAACGAGTGACTCCACCAATGGATTGCTCTCCGAACGAGAAATCCATTGGTTTGAGTCGTGTTTTGCGACTCTCTGGAGCTCAAAACGCGTTTAGAGTTTTGGCCGCCTGGCCGTCTGGTCCACTGTGCGACTGGCTGGCCCAGGAGTACAGAACACGACGACGACGACGTTGAGTTGCGCAACCAGGTGCAAGTACAGTAGCGGCCGCCAGAGCGCAGCACGCATGCGCGGTCGACCGCCACCGTCGGCCGGGGCAGGCGGGGCAGCCCAACCGGGGCCGGAATGGAGAGCAGCAGCATCCCCTAGTGTTCGGCCCGGCCGTGTTCGTGTTTCCCTGCCGCGCGGCCCGTTTACCATGTAATTCACCCTGTGGCAGGGACAAAGTGCAGAGCGGGCGCCTGGGCGCACAGTGGGCCGCCCCGGCCCGCCCCGCCCCGCCCCGCCCCGCCGCGAAGGCCAGGCTTTCTGTCCGGCGGCGCGGTTTCCGGGCCGCACCGTGGCGTCCTTGACGGCGTCCTTGACGGCGTCCTTGACGGCGCCGTTCGTCGGACTCGAGGGGTCCACCACTCAGCTCTGGAGTGTACACGGGATTACTGATTACCAGTGATTACCCACAAAAGTCAGAAAAAAAAAACACACGACAAAAAAAAAAAAAAAAAAACAACTCTATACTTTTGGCCAGCAAGGAGCATTTTCTGCCTATTTGCGTAAGAATAACCCCCAAAAGTCGATAAAAACAGCAGAAATATCGAGTTTTGACACCAATGATTACTGGACGAAGTGTACACACGATTACCAGAGTGGTGGACCCCTCGGTCGGACCCGCGACGCCGACTGTCCCCTGTCGCAGCGCCGAGGTCCAAAGTATTTGAAATTGCCGCGGTGCGGCGCACTTACAACTTCCGCCCACGGCGTGTACATTCCTATTCTTCTCTCAAGGAGCTGCTGCTGCTTGCACTGCTGCGTCTTGGAAGTGGGTCGCGCTGCCCCCCGCCTCGGCCCCGCAGGGGTAGCGGTAGCGCAGGGGGGCAGGGGCCCTCGTGCGGGGGTACGAGGTACCCTCTGCTGGATCGAATCGATACAGCTGGGTGCTCCAAAGCAGCATGCGTACCCCCACCCCTACCCCTCCGGCTGACCCCGTTGGCCTTCCTGGACACGCTGGAACTGGGGCAGTGGGGTACGCCTGGAGGGGCCCCTCTGGGGGTACCCGCGTGTCATCCAGACTATTCGTCCGCCGCCGCCTCTTCCGCGGCCCGGCGGACGGCGAATAACCAGATGACCGTCGGGGCGTGGCTGGCGTGGCTACTCTTGGCGCCGGCACGTTGTCGGGCCTGGCGGCACGGCGGGCACCTGTTTCGTCTGTTTTGACAGCCGGCGTGGCGGCGCCCCGTCGGGGGCTTCACCGTCGCCAAGGTCGCCAGACTGTCTCTGATCGGCGTCCTGGCGGCCCGCTATCACCGCGTGGCTCGTGACGTCATCGGCAAGATCACGGCCGGACTGTGGAGTGTGGGCGGGTCCCGAAGACACAAGGAGCCGGCTGCTGCTGGCGACCTTGACCGTGACTCCACCTCCGTCAGACGGGTCACTCCGGACAGCAGCGCTGTCTTGGTATCGCTCTGCGCCCCCGTCAGGGGTGCGAGGGAGACCGTTCGGAACGCTGTTTCCCGTTGCCGCGCAGTGCAGGCCGGCCCACCACTATCGCGGCCGTAAACCCCACTTCATTAAGCTGCGGTCAGCGCCGCAGTGTCACGCTGGCGCAAACCACTCGCTTTATTTCGTTTTCGACTTTTGCCTGCGCCTGTACGGGCACCACGTGTGACCCCGCCCGCAGACGGCGGTGTCGGTTTCCTCGCCGGGCCGCCACCTTTTGCTCTGCTGGCGGTTTCAGGCGCCTCTAGGCTGGCGCCGCGGGGCTTCCCTTCCCCAGCCGGGCCGCCTGGCGATGCCGAAGCGCGTCTCTCTGTCTCTGTCGCGGCCTTGCAGAACGCCCCTCGAGTGCGACAGAGGCAGAGGTGCAGCCTGCCGCGCCATGCGGGCCCTGCGGTGGTGACAGACACTTGGCCGAAGCCTTCCTGGCCGTCGGCGACCTCGCTGTGCGTGAGCGGCAGCGCAGCAAGGGCTCGCCCCTCTCTCTAGGCGAGACGAAAATTAATGGTTTTCTTGTCCCTTTCTTTCGGAAGGTACACGCCTTAACACGCCTAGTGCACGTGCAGTGGGTCTGACGTCACTGCTCCGCCGGCCGGCCTAGTGCACGCGACAAGCTGGCGGGGCCCGCCGCCAAACGACGAGACCCATTCGCCGTGCAAGGTGCAGCAGAATGGTCGCGTGCTTCGGCGCTGCACAGCTAGAAGACCGGCCCACTGTGCGCGGCCCCTGGGCGAGGCTAGCGCGATAAGGCGGTTACTGCCGGCCGGTCGGCAGCACTGCGAGCAGGTCTCGCAAGGCGAGTGCAGTGAGTTCTTCATGCCAGTGCCGCCGCACCCGTGGCGCCAGCTCCGAAAACAACTTGCCCTCTGACGTCACCGAGGCGCACTGTTGGGGGCGGAAACCCTGGGGTGCACGCGGAAGCACTACTTGCCGTAATTGACACTTTTCGTTGTCATTTTTCTTCGGCAGCAGCAGCAGGCGATCCACGGCCCGCCACGCCCCTCCCCGCCCGTCCGGCCAAATAGCCAGTTCCGCGAAGCGTGTTCAGTTAGCCGCGCTCCGCCTTGTCGTATTTTCGGCTTAGCGAGCTGAACGTGCGCAAATGGTGGCAGCCCTGCTTCACACGCGCTCAGCTAATATCGCGGAAACGGGGCGGCGGCGGTGGCAGGTTCCTCCATTACATTCATCCGGGCGATAAGCCGACGGCCGCAGCACCGGACACGGCGCGGCCCGGGGCCGGCCCGCAGGCGAACCCCCGCCAAGATCAATGTGAGGGAGTGGGCGAGACATCCATCAAAACATTACCCGTCCGTCCCTCCGTCTGTCTGTCGGTCTGCCCGATCGTCCGTCCCTCCGTCCGTCTCACAGTGGGCCAGAGGACCGGCTCATCGCAGGCGGCTAAAACTCTGCTCGCGTTTTGAGCTCCAGAGTCGCGGTAAACAAAGCTCGACCGGGCCGTTCCGTCTGTCTGCGTGCCTGTGCCCTTTGTTTTGCATGGGGCTCGTGACCGGGGTTAGGTATGCAACGTCTGCGGTGTCGCGCCGCGGACGCGCGTGCATATGTCTCAAAGAGCGCGGTCCTTCCCCTCCCCTCCCCTCTCCTCCCCTCCCGCTCCTCGGCGGAGATGGAAGCCCCCGCGGCTCGTGCCGCCGCATAAAGGGTCGTTGTCGTCCCGCGGCCCGCACAGAGACACTCCCATCAGATGATTATTTTTCCCGCATATTGATGGGAGCGCCGGCTGCTGGCTTCATGCGCATTTTCTTCTTCATGCACGCGCACACTTGCTCTCACATACATACATACATACATACATACGCTCACACTCGTACACACACACACACACACACACACACACACACACACACACACACACACACACACACACACACACACGTGCGCGCGCGCGCGCGGGTCCACGTGGGTCTCCTGGCCGGCGTCCCGTGGTGCAATGCAAGAGTGACCACTTGTCGACGAGAATCATTCTGCAGGAACAGCTCCGTTCGAGTCGCGCTGCGAGTTGCTATTGGAATGCGTGATGAACGCACAGCACCAGCGCGGGCGACAGCTAAAAGAACGGACGGACGGACAAAGTGCTTTTTGCCCAGAGTAAGTGGCTGCAAACAAGGCGGGCAGGGCAGGGCAGAGCAGGGCAGGGCAGGGCAGGGCAGGGCAAGGCAGGGCAGGGCAGGGCAGGGCAGGGCAGGGCAGGGCAGGGCAGGGCCCCCCGGCGAGAGAGGCTGATGCCGCCGCGAGGCCGTACTGCGAGCACTTACTCCTTCCTCGTCCTGCGTGTGACTTCCAGTCAACAGGTTGATGTTTTTCTTGTTTGACCCTGTGCCCCAGTGACCGCCGCGGCCGTCCGCTAGTTGACCACGGCTAGTGTAGCGGGGCCGGGCCCCGTCGGGGGTTGGGGCGCCAGGTGCTTTGCGTGCGCGGCACCCCGACGGCCAGCCCGGCCAGCCCGGCCAGCCCGGCCACACGGCAAGAGGCACGCAAGGCGCCCTTGCGCGCCGAGCGGCCGTCCCTCGTGTTTTAATGCATGCGAAAACTTTTCGTGACCGGGGCGGCCAAAGTGCCCGGCCTTTTACTGAGAATGACCCGGAACAAAGCGTCGCCGTGGGCCAGGAAACTCGAGACGCATTGCTCCAGAGTCGCTAAACAGGACTCGAACAGAACGTTCGACCTCCACTATCGATGGATTCCTCGTTCGGAGAGCAGTCCATTGGTGGGGTCACACGTGAGGAAGACATTTAGCGACTGTGGAGCTCAAACTGCGTCCGGAGCAGAGTGCGTCGCGGCGCTGCGGGTCCAATCCGTTGCCGGCGTGGGGCGACCTCTTCCGCGAGGGCGGACTGCGGGCCGCGCGGACCGACAAGGGGCGTGAAATCGGAGACACCGCCTCGCGTCGCCGTCGTCGCCTCGCGTCACGCCCAGCGGGCCCCTTCCGAAACGGTCGCGCTCTGTCTCTCTCGCTCTCACGGAACGTTCCGCACGGGTGCGAGAGAGACAGCGCGACCGCATGGAGCTTGCAGTGCGCCGCGGCGGCGGGGCGGCGGGGCGGCGGGTCACGACGACGCCGAGGGTCATGACGGCGGCGCGGCCGCGGCGTGGGTGTTGGGTGGCAAACTGCGCGCCGCGCTCGCCTCGCGGAATGGAGACTATTACTGTGTGATGGGTGTGCGCGGTGACGCCCCGTCTCGCCCCGCCCCGCCCCACACCCCGCCCCGCCCCGCCCCGCCCCGCCCCTGATTGGCTCAGGTCACTAATTGTCGCCGTTATTGTGGTCCATCAATTTGACATTGCGCGCGGCCGCTGGCCGCACGCTGCCTCCGGACTGGGGTCGCTCTGTCTCTCTCGCACTGTCAAGGTGTCCCGTAGGGTTGCGAGAGAGACAGAGGCCCGCTGGTTCTGCCGCTGACGGACAGTCACTCTCTCGTCGCGGGCAGGAAGGGCCCCCTCTACGTGCGTCTTTGTGGACTCCTTGACGAGCAAGCAGAGCTGCCAGCTTTGTGTCGTTCTCGCCTGTCTCCCGCCTCGTTGCGTGTCCGCGGGCACGGCGCCGTGCAGGCAGCCGGCCCCGCCCAGCAGCCCTGCGCGGCGGGCCAGCCTACCCAGCCTACCCCGCCGGGGGCTCTCCGCATAGGAGACTCTCCGACGGCCGCTCGGAATGATCCTGCAGAGTGGCGCGCTGCCGAGGAGAATCGGAGAATCGCTCCAGTCCGCGGATAGAGTCATTATAGCGGGCAGCGGACGACGGGGCGGCCACTGGGCGGCCGGATTGCAGGTGCAGGTTGTGCGATGATAGATATTCACTTAGAGTCCTTGTTCTGTGAGAACCACTTACAGGCGCGCGCACACTCACACACTTACACACACACTCAGACACACACGCGTTTATAGACGCATTTATATACTTGACGTAGGCCGTGAAGACCGCCGTTATGCCCGTGAGAAGGAGGTGCGAAGCAGGCCCGGTGATTTAGGCATCCTTGCGGCCATAAAGTCCCTCGACCTGGTCTCTACGAGCCACCCAACGGCATCCGCAGCCGCGGTTTTCGCCACCAACACAATCTCTCTACTCATCTCTCTAACCAAATAATCGGTATTGACCAAAATCTCGAGTTGTTTGTTCGCCCCTTGGTCCGAACGAGGAGTCCATTGGTGAGGTCACACGTTCGGTTCGAGTTCCATTTTGCTTTGGCCCACTGCTCACCGGCGTGTTGGCGATGCGCCGCGACGCGGTGCGAGGGCCGCTCGCTGGGGGGCGCCACGGTCCGCGCCGCCGGCCTGTTGCACCGCGCCACCGCCAGGCGGCGCCACCATCGCCCTGCCGCCCTTCCCCTTTGGCGCCAAAAGTCTAACGTGTGGTCTGTGTGTTGCAGGGTCTCGTTCGGCAGCTCCAAGGGCTCCATGGTGGAGACCTTGATCTACGAGAGCCCCCTCCAGGAGGAACCGGAACTGACCACGCCCACCTACGACCACCTCACGGGGCCCGTCATCGACCCCGCGCTCATCGAGAACGACCCCTCAGGGTGAGTGGCAAGGGTTGATCCGGAGACGGCTTTGAGCCGGGAGGGGTATCGTTGTGGACAGTCGCCTCCGCACTGCGGGGCAGAGTGAGGCTTGTTGCCTAGCTGCAAGAGAGAGTGAGAGAGAAAGAGAGAGAGAGAGAGAGAGGAGAGAGAGAGAGAGAGAGAGGAGAGGGGGGGGGGAGGAGAGGGAGGGAGAGGGAGGGAGAGAGAGAGAAGGAGAGAGAGAGAGAGGAGAGAGAGGAGAGAGAGAGAGAGGAGAGAGAGAGAGAGAGAGAGAGAGAGAGAGAGAGAGAGGAGAGAGAGAGAGAGAGAGAGAGAGAGAGAGAGAGAGAGAGAGAAGGTCGTCGAAACCGCGCGGTTCCGAATCAGCCTGCTAGGTTGACACTATGAAATGATCCCAGCCGGCGTGGCGGCCGCTTTTGCAAGTGTCGTGTAAATACTGTTGACCCACATACGGCCCGGCTGGCTGCCTGCCTGGCTGCTTGCCTGCCTGCCTGGCTGCCTGCCTGGCTGCTTGCCTGCCTGCCTGGCTGCGCGGCCGGGTGGAGGCAGGCAAACCGCGGATGAAGCGATACGAGTGGTATTTCTATTTCCACCAGCCTCCGTGCACTTTGCGGCGAGCGGCGTCCCGTTGGCTGGCTGGCAGAGCGCGCGTCAACTTGGGGATGACTTTGGCCAGACGCGGCGCTGGCTGTAGGCTGACGCCTAACAGCGTCGCGGCCCACTGTGCTGTGCGGCCGTGCTTCGGCCCGCGGTGCGGCGCGGCGCCAGATGCCCAGATGGCATCATGGCGAAGCATGCCCTGGGCCTCTTGGCCTGTTCGGCGTGCTTTTCCGCCTTGTCCCCATCAGCCAGCAGTCCCAGCGTCCCACGCCCTGCCACGCCCTGCCACGCCCTGCCACGCCCTGCCACGCCCTGCCACGCCCTGCCACGCCCTGCCCCGCGGCCCGCGGCGCGGTCGCCTAGCGGTCTCCGTTTGTGCATAGTTGTGGTTTCCCGAAATATCCTCTGCGAGGGCAGCGGGACCCGCCCCGCCCCGCCCCGCCACGCCCCGCCACGCCACGCCACGCCCCGCCACGCCCCGCGTCCTGTGGGATGAGTAAACAGTAGGAGTGCGCTGCCGTGTTGCCCTAGAGACCCCTCTAGGGGCCCTGAGCGCCCCGCCGCCCCGCCCTGGCTGGGCCCTCCCCGCTCGCAAGGTCAGCCTCACCGTCAGACTGACCCAAGAGTCGTCCTTCTGTGTCTGTCGCGCTGTGGGGTCCTCTAGAGTCCTCCAGTGGGAGATCCCCTCTAGGACTGTGGTGTCCTCTTGTCGGCTAGCGACTCGCCTCCCCTTCCTTCCATTCCGGCAGAGTAACGGCACCTGTTAGAAGCGCCTTTAACTGAGCAAAATAACTCCCCGGCAGCCGAGGCACGCCGGCGACCAGTTACCCAGTTACCCGGAAGCCCACCGCCGGAGAGGACGGGAACCAGTCTGCAACTTGTTGTCTTTGTTGCTTGTCGGGTGCAGCGGCACCGCCGCACATTGGGCCTGAAGACCGGTGGAGGCGGTCAAAGTCCCGGACGCGTTTTGAGCTCCAGAGTCGCTGAATGGGACTCAACCCGATCGTGTGACACCCCACCAATGGACTGCTCTCATCCATTGGCGCATCAATGGGGTCAACGTTCGGTTAGAGACTCTGGAGCTCTAAACGCGCCTGGAGTTTTGGCCGCCTGCGCCGGTCTTCTGGCCCACTGTACACCGGCCCCCCGACGAGGATTTCGGCGAGCATGTTGTTCGGCAGAACGAGCGGCTTCCTGCCCCTCTGCCCTCCGCGCGCCCCTCCCCGTCCGCGTCCTTGACACTAGGATCGCTGCACTCACCGCGCGCGCCGCCACACCTGTGGGACAACATGTCAAGTGTCTCCGAGCCCAGCGCCCCGGCCGACAAAGCCTCGCCGCCGCACTCGGTCATCGAGTGCTGCACGGTGTACCCGGTCGTTCGTGTCACTCTGCATTTATGGCGCCCGTGCACACGGCTCGCACTCGTCAAATGAAATTTACTTCGTGCGTTAGAGAGAGAGAGAGAGAGAGAGAGAGAGAGAGAGAGAGAGAGAGAGAGAGAGAGAGAGAGAGAGAGAGAGAGAGAGAGAGAGGAGAGAGTGAGAGAGAGAGAGAGAGAGAGAGAGAGAGAGGAGAGAGTGAGGAGAGAGAGAGAGAAGAGAGAGAGAGAGAGAGAGAGAGGAGAGAGAGAGAGAGAGAGAGAAGAATGAGAAGAAGAGTAAGAGTGTGTGAGTGTTCCTTGACACTTCTGCATGACATCACCGCCGCGTTCGGTGTGTACTGTACCGAACCTGTTTGTGCGGCGTGTGACGTGTACCCGACCCGGTTCGAATCTCGCGCCGCGCCGCTCCGGGGTCGCCGCCTCGCTGTATAGAGGGCCGTGCTGCCGGTACTGCAGGGGCGGCGGCCCGCTGCTGCTACGCGTGCGCGCGTCGCTACGCCCTACGCCCATCCGCCCACGCCCACGTGGCCGGCACTGCGACACGTGCTCGTCGGTGCCGAATAAGGTCGGGCGAGCGCCGAAGTCACGCGGGGTGGGGGATAAAATGCGAACCGCGTCAAGTCGCGCCGCCACGCCGCCCTCCCCCTCCGCCACGCCACGGTGATGTAAGCACGGCCGGCTCGGCTCGGCCCCGCGGGTGTGGCTCGGCCGCGCTCGGCGGCGGGGTGGCTCCACTCGCGCGGCCGATCTTGCCGTGGCTGCGTGGCGCGGCGAGCGGGGCGGGGCGGGGCGCGACGCGGCGCGCGGCTTCGCGGTTCAGCCGGCCGGCCGGCTCTTCGTTCGGATCCACCTCGGCCGCGCCGTGCCGAGCCGAGCCGCACCCGAGGTACGACACGACGGGCCGAGCCGAGCCGAGCCGAGTCCCGAGTCAGTTGGAGTCAGGCCTAAGGCTTCGAAGCCTCGCGCCAACCGGACCGCGTAGCTCCGCGCCGCGCCGCGTCTCCGCACCGCCGCCGCGCTCTTCGACGCCTCCGTCCAGACCGCTGTTCCGGGCGCCGCGAGTGCTGTGCCGCCTGTGACTTTGGATACCCTGCCGTCGTGTCAGCGTGTGTGTGTGTGTGTGTCTGCGTGTCAGTGGGATCAGAGTCATCTGTCATTGTCCGCACTGTGCCCAGCCTAGTGCAGGTAGGCCTTTCACTACCTGGATGCGCGCCAGTGCCTCAAGCAAGCGACCAATGGGTAGTCGGACCTCAGGCCACCTCCTCTCAGTCACCTTAAGCGGCAGATTTAAGTGCTTCATCATATTTCAGTTTCTTTCCGACAGGCCTGAAACACCGGCAAGAACACGGCACACGTTTTAGCCATTAATGTCAAGTGCTTAATCGCCTTTAAGCGCAGCTTGCACCGCGTCCTCACACTTTGGAGGTGCTTAAGCGACACCTTTAAGGTCAAGGCTATTTAGGCGCACGGAAGTCGCGCTCGGCTTACTCGTGTTGGAGCACGTTCAAGTCCGTGAAGCTGGTTGTTGTTCACGGCACCTGAACGCGCCGTGTGTCTACACTTATCAGCTCGCGCCGCCGGCAGAGCGGTGCAGAGCCGTGCAGAGCCAGGCAAAGAGTGTTTCCTCGAAGAAGCGCACCTTGGACCGCGCTTGGCGGTGTCGTTGCAGAGAGTCCCCTGGCCCACTGTGCAGCATGGCGAGCACGCACTGGGCGCTACACCGGGTCCCGGCCCCGCCCTGCTGACCGGATGCCCCGAAGCCTTAGGATGTCGGCTGAGCCGCGCAAGCCGCACAAGCTGCACCGATTCTAGTGAGCGTCCGTCGTCCTTAAGGTGCGATGCCCTGGGCATCATGCCCTTCGGAAAGGCACACGGGCGGGCGGGGCGGGGCGGCGCGGGGCGGCGCGGGGCGGCCTTGGATGGAAGCAACGGGTCTGTGCAGCGTCCTGCCTGCCTGCCCGTCTGTCCGGCCGGCTGTCTGCCTGCCGGGCTGTCTGGCTGACTGAGCCGCAGGGCCCGGCCCGCAGGCCGCAGGTACCTCGGGTACCGAGTACCGAGTTCACGAGTACCGGCCGGCAACATCCTCATCCGTTGCCGTTCAGCAGGGCAGCCAGGCCAACGGTGCGGACTCCGGTGTTACGCTGGTGGTGTTACGCGTGTGTTCCGGTATCGAGGTGATGAAATTTTGTCACATTTTTTCCCTATAATGACACACGTTGACGGGGCTTGAACGTACAGGGTATAACGCGTGGGTGGGGCGGAGGCTTTGCCCCGGACCTTTCCTTGGAGCTGACTCACCGCCGCGCAGCCGCCTAGAACGCCTCGAACGCCGGCCGTCACACTCGCCGGCCGGTTCTAGTTCACTAACCCCAACAAGGCGATCCGCCTCGACTAGAAGCACGCTGGCATTTCGGCTCGCGGATCGCCGTGATGAGTCACCGCCCAGTCCAGCCGGTGGGGGCGGGGCGGGGCCAACCGCCAACAAGGGCGTGTCCGAGATCACTCGCCGGGTCAAGCACACACTGACACACACACACACACACAGCGCGAAGCGCTTTGCAGCGGGGGAGGCACCGCAGCATTGGATTGGTTATCGATCGCGCTCTGGTGATAAATTGGGCAAACTGGCCTCGTGGTTTCACTGCTTGCTTCGCTCCGCGCGCTGCGCTGCGCCTGGGCCGCCACTGTGGGCCTCGGCACTACTGGAGGCAGGCCTACTTGGCCACGATAAGCCGCCGCCGCAACAGCTGCGCGACGACGGGGAAGCACGCCGCCGTACCGTAAATACCCGCCCCCGCGCGTTAATGGCCTCCGTCACCTGATCGGGCCGCCCTGGCCGCCCCGGCGGAGGCCCTGGCCGTGAACGGTAATGGAGGCAAGACAGACGGCGTGTTTGTTGTCGACGGCGAGGTGCGGAGGAGGAATGCTGTCCCGCCCGGGGGCCCCGCCCGCGCAGTATCAGCAGCGCGTCGACGGCCGTGCACCGGGACAAAGGGCCGCTGTGCCGGGCGGCGTGAAGCGACGCCCTGTTTGTCGACGGGCGGACGGACAGACGACGCGACATTGGGAATCGTCACGACAGACAGACAGACAGACAGACAGGGGGGCGTTGTCGCACCCCTTCCCGAGACGACTCCTGCCGTTCCCGCCAAGCTCCCCTAGTGCGTCTCGGCTCAGGCGCGCAACCCCTCCGCGGGAAACGAGGCCACGGTGGGCGGGGCGGCGGCAGGGGAGCCGTAAACCGGAGTCACCTGAGAGAGAGAGAGAGAGAGAGAGAGAGAGAGAGAGAGAGAGAGAGAGAGAGAGAGAGAGAGAGAGAGAGAGAGAGAGAGAGAGAGAGAGAGAGAGAGAGAGAGAGAGAGAGAGAGAGAGAGACTTGCCGCGGACTTTCCACCCGACTTGTCAAGCTTGTCACCCCGCGCTAAAATAAGTCGCGCTGGCCGGGCCCGGGTTCGACTCCCGGTTGGAAAGAATTCCGGGGGTCAAAGTTAACCTCGGTCCGGCCCCCGCCCGCCCTGGAGTGCGCTTCGCGTGTCGCCAAAACTTTGGTGGATGGAGTGATGGACTGCCTGACGGCGTCGTGAAATTGATATCGCCGGTCGTCCTTCCGGGTGCCAGTCAGTCAGGGCGCGCCGAAAAGGGGAAGGGGGAGGGGCGGCGCCGTCCTGCCCGACGACCCGTCGCCACGCCGAATAACGTCTCTTCCCGGACGCGCCGTTCGTACGTCCGCGCTGCAGAACGACTCCGAGAGTCGTCGTCGTCGCGCCGTCTCTCTCGCGTTGACAGAGCGACGACATGGACGCTGAGGCCTGCCGGCGGACATGGCGGACGCGGCCCGCGGCGGACGCGCGTACAGTCCCCGCCAAGGTCGTCGTGGTCGTTACGGGTGCCGTACCCGTCCCACATGATCCGCCGCGGGCCGCGGGCGCACCGGTCGCATCGGACCGTCGTCCGGTCGAGCGGGTGGCGCCTGCAGGCTCATTCCCAAGAGTGTCGCGCTGTCTCTCTCGCACCCCCGAGGGGCGCGCGGCTTGAGTGCGAGTGAGAGAGCGGCGCCTGGGCCTGACGTGTGCCCCGCTTATCGCGGCGGGCCGGCCCTTATCCGAGGCCGCCGCCCTGCCCTACTCCGTCTACGCCGTCCTTGCCTCGTCGTCCTTGTTCCCCGAAGGCTATGCAGCCCGCCAGACGCGCCTCGCGGCGTGGCGTTGCGACAGGTCCAGCCGGGCACACTGCACGCGGGCCGTCCGTCGGTGCCGTGCCGCT
Organism: Stenchaetothrips biformis; assembly: GCA_030522485.1. NCBI lineage: Eukaryota > Metazoa > Arthropoda > Insecta > Thysanoptera > Thripidae > Stenchaetothrips > Stenchaetothrips biformis. The sequence goes on along the minus strand of CM060089.1, from coordinate 16,593,387 downwards.
TCCGGTACCGTCGCCATCAAAAGCATCAACTCGGACGTAAACTTGCCGATGCCCCCGATTGGCCGCGCCACCAGCGCACAGCGGGCCGGAAGACCGGCGGCGCAGGCGGACAAAACTCTTGAAGCGTTTTGAACTCTAGAGTCGCTTAATGGGACTCGAACCGAATGTGTGACCGCCGCCAATGGATTCCTCGTTCGGAGAGCAGACCGTTGGTGGGGTCACACGTTCGATTCGAGTCCCATTTAGCGACTCTTGAGCTCAAAACGCGTCTAGAGTTTCGGCCGCGTCCGCCGGTCTTCTGGCCCACTGTGCCGCGCCGGCGGATGCCCGAGCGAATAGGTCAAGGTCGGGAACAGTAGTGGGCCGGCCAGAACTAACCGAACAGGCTCTGTTGCAAGCGGGGAGGGGGAAGGGGCCCCGCCAGGTGTTCGCGTAATAGCAATAAAAGGCCCGGCTTTGGGAACGAGTCCGTCCGCGCGCCGTGTGGCCCGACGCCACGCCTCGCGTCCAAAACCGAGCCGAACCGCGCATCACCGCGCAGTTCGACGACAGGTGCCGGCCGGGCGTGCTTGGCGTCGCGCTCGCCGTCGTTGTCGTCGCCAGTCGAGTTTGCGGCCAACCGGTCCAGCAATGCGGAGCTGGCCCCACGCGAGGGGAGCCGTCGGTGGCGGTGGTGTGCGGCCGCACAGGTAGCCACGCGGTGACTGAGAATAGGGAGGCTGTGACTGCGAATAGCGAGGCTGTGACTGCGAATAGCGAGGCTGTGACTGCGAATAGCGAGGCTGTGACTGCGAATTGTGAGCCCGTGACTGCGAATTGTGAGCCCGTGACTGCGTCTAGCGAGGGGGGGCTGGGGCCGTGGGCCGCGTGGTGTCCTTCCTTAACGACGCGAGCGCGGCGGTCCTTCCTGTAGTCTAATCAAGGACATTAAGGCCGTGCTCTTGCATGCGGGTGGCGGCGACGGCCGCGGCGCGCTGCCGGTCGGGAGTCGAGGGGTCGTGTGCTCTCTTCGCGGCGACGTGAGATGTGACCGTCCGCCGTCCTCGCCTGCGCACGGTCAACTTGTTGCATACGGCACCACGCATCGCGTCGCATGCTTCGCAGCGGTATTTCGGAATTCGTGCGGGGCTAAAGTTTGGCGAGGGGGCCGCCTTGCTGTTGGACTTCCCCGTCGTGGACCTGAGCTGAATTATGGATCCGCCCCCGCCATGAGGCCGTCATAGAGGACTCGCAGCGGGTTGGGGCACGTACGCAACAGTCGCGTCGTCACTGCAGACGATGAGGCCGTCGGGGGTGCATGACGTTGGCGCCGTGCCTGCCGGCCCGCAGTGTACTAGAAGCGCCTCGTTTTGTTTCTTTCGGTCTTGGCACTCGGAAATAGAGAGGGAGAGCGCGGGCCCCGATTCATGTAGGGCAGGGTCAGGGAGTGCTCGGTGGTGACCAGGAAGAATGAGGAAGGAGGAGGAGCAGGAGGACAGAAGGGCTTGCCTCGGCTTGCCTTCCATGGCCGCGCCGTCCTGCGGGACGAGGGTTCGAGCGGTTTGTCGTTTGGAGAGCTCCCCGAGTAAGACAGAGACAGAGCCACGACTCTCCCCGGCCGGGGCGCCGCTCCATCCGGCGAGTTCCCCAGGGAAGAGGGAAGGCGACCGGCCGCTAATTGGATTAACCGACAGCCGGCCGCGCCAGCCACGCCAGCCGCCGGCAGCGAGTTGGACTGTCTCCTCGTAATCTAGAATGCGCCTTTGTTGTGGGACGCTCCCGTTTCTGTCCGAGTTCCGCCCCACGCAGAGCTTTCGGGGCGATTTCGGGCCGGACTGGGCGAGCGGACGGCGAGCAGGCCGACGGACCGACGGCAATTATTGCAAGAAGAAGTGAATCCCGCCGCGTGGTGATGAGACACTAATGGCAGTAATGATGATGATGACCGACAGCGGGAAGGGGGGGGGGAAGGGGCTGATTCCGAACACATACACACGAGTCGCTGGGCGGGGCCCCGAGGTTTGGATCGGACGGTGTGCACTGTCTTCTGTGTCTTCGGTTCCCGTTTTCCAAATCGTGCGAAAGCGGAACGCATCCCGTCTGCCCTGCCGCGGCTGGTCTAGGCGTCTATGCGACGCTGGTCTAGGCGACGCTGGTCTAGGCGACGCTGGTCTAGGCGACGCTGGTCTAGGCGAGGCGAGGCGCGCTGCCTGTCGCAGGCTAGCTCTAGCGTGCTCTAGCGCTGGCCTATCTGGCGTCGCTAAAAATACGCGTCGCTGCAGCGCGGGGAACTACGCACGAAAAACATGACGCCGGGCGGAGAATTAAAAGAAAAAGACGTTCCGAAAATGAAAGGAGAAGGAATTCATCAGCGGGGCGGGCCGGCCCGGCAGCGGTCTCGGGATGAGAGACGCAACTAACACTCCCCCATTGTACGCACCGAGGGCCCTCCGACTGGGCGAGGGGCGGGGCGGGGCGGGGCGGGGCGGGGCGTACTCGGAAGGGAAAGGCGTCATGCTCCACAGCCTTTCATTACAACAAAAATGAGTGTCGAAAAAGGACAGAAACGAAATCAACGAAAACAAGGAGGAGCATTGTCTGCAGGCATAGGTGGCTCGCTCTCTCCGGTCAGAGGAACAGAGATTATGTCACGACCGGTCGGCATAGCAGCGGTCGACAAATAGTCGGACTGTTGGAGTGGCGAGCGAGCGCAGCGGTGGTGATGGCATTCAGATTGCGATGTGGATGTGAATGTGGACGTGAATGGCGCGGTGCAAAACGGACCGGGACGCCAACGTGAATGTTGATGTAAATGTGGAGACTGACACGCCGCGCTCAAGGACGCGGCGTGACGTCAGCCTGGCGCGGGGCCATGCGAGCCATGCAGGCCGGGACGGTGGTCGGGATCGTGGGCCCTATAGTCGCTGAACGGGACTCGAACCGAACGTGTGACCCCACCAATAGATTCCTCGTTCGGAGAGCAATCCCTTGGTGGTATCACACGTTTGGTTCGAGTCCCCATTTAGCGACTGTGGAGCTCAAAACCCGTCCGGGATTTTGACCACCTCCTTCTGGCCCACTGTGTGCCGGCCGGCGATGCGGCGATAGAGAGGCGTCTGGCCAGCCTCCGCGGCGCACCCACTCCGCCATCGGGCTGCTCGGCCCCGACCCTGAGCGCTGGCCTCGGCCTCCAGGCCGTGCCGCCCTGCTACGCCCCGCGCTCCGTCAACAAGAGGGCAGTCTTGAGCTATTTCAGGAATCCCTCAGACATTAACGGACCCCCTGGGACCGGGCTGCAGCCCGCCTGCGTAATTTATTTACTCTCCGCATTGACTCGGCCGGGAAGTGCATTTCCAACGGGCGGAGCATGCCTTGAGCGTTTTCACAAAGTCGGGAGCAGTGCGAGCCATCTCCAACTCGAACGGCAGTCAGGCTTGTGATTGGCTGCGATCCAAAGTGGCTCCGGTTGCCCCGCGGGGATAGAAGAGTGTGACCCGTGCGTGCCAGCCGGGGAGACACAACACATTAACTGCAGATTCCCCCGTTCGCCCGCCTGCCTGCCTTCAGGGCGAGCTCGGCAGCAATGCTTTGAAAAAAGTTTTACTCCTATTATTTTTTTGTGCTAATTTTTTCAATCTTTTTTTTTTTGTGCAGTGCCGCTGGTGCGGACCGCGTCCGCGTCACGTTCTTCGAGTCGTCCAAGCCGCAAGTGGTGGAGGGCGGCGACGTGCTGCTCAGCCCCGACGACCTCGACGCGCCGCTGGGCGCCATGGCGGCGGACGCCACCCACCCCTACCACCGGCAAAACAGGTAAACAACCGCGAAAGCACCACCAAGTCCGGCCATTTTTATAAGCGACATAGGGGAGTGCGTGTACTTGGTTCCGGTCTGGCGGTATCGCCACGCCCTTTGCTACAACAACGCTGTGGTGGCGGTTCGAAAGGGAGTAGAGTAAGCGCTTGTCCGCGCCGACCCCCCCCCCCCCACCATGGCCACGGTGGTGTACCTGTAGGCCTGCAGAGGGGAGGGTCATTCGTTTCGTGTCTAGGCCCGCTCGCCGGATGTAGACGCCACGCTTCCCCCCTCCCCCCTTTCCCCCCCGTGTCCACGAGTGCGTGCAGTTCGTGCAGCGGGCTGATGGTACCGTTGGACCGTGGTGCGGCGCGCCTTCTACCCGCGCTGTCCCTATCCCCCTATCATCACGCCGCGTGCAGCACCGTTCCTGTTTCTATCCGCCGTTTGTCACCCAAATCGGTTTTCTTTGCGTCGGCCCATCCCCATTATCGTCTAACGGCGATGATAATGGTGGTGGTGCCTTCCTTCGCGTTAGCGCGGGGCGTGCCGCGTGCTGCGTGCCGCGGCCGGCAGACTCGCTTGAGTTGGCAACACTGTCGCCGCCGGCTGAGTTGGTGCACCTGTGGGGTGGGAGGGGGAATCACTTTCACTTCCCCCTTAATGACGGAACCCAAAGGGGTGGGGCGTCTGGCGGGGGCGGCGGTGCGTTCGCGGTTCGAGGCAGGAGGGCGGTGACTCTGACGGCCGCCTCGTGCCTCGTGGGTGCGGTGCGGTCGGTGGGCCGGGGGCGCGCGGCCACGCCGAGAGCAGCAGGGTGTCTCGCTCCCCGCATCGCACGTCTTGGCGGGGGCGGCTCGCACGCAGCGTGGCGGTGGACAGTTCGTCGCCAGGCTCCGCCGCCCCTGCCGCCGCCCCCCAGCAGCGCCCTGCCGCCGCCACCGCCGCCCCCCAGCAGCGCCCTGGCGGCCCCCACCTTGCAGGCCACTGTATCGACCAATGCGCGCGCAGCCGGGGCGTTCCACGGGCGGGCTGGTGGGGCGCGGCGGGGCCCACTGAGCCCCAGGCCCAGCTCAGTTGGCGTCGCGGCGCTGAGCGTCGTCCAGCGTCGTCCAGGCGTCGTCCTGGGTGGTGGGTGCCGCGTCGAGGCGCGCCGCGCGGGCCGCGCACCGCGTCTCTCTCTCTCTCTCTGTCTGTCTCTCTCTCTCTCTCTCCCCCGCGGCGGGGCGGGGCCGGGCGGGTCCCACTCCACCCCGAGTGCACGTCGCTCTGCAGCGGGGCAGTCGGTTAAGGGCGCCACCGTGTCCGTGTGTTTACCCCCGCTGTGTGTGTGTGTGTGTGTGTGTGCGGTGTTTGTGTGTCTGGCGGGCAAGAGGCCCCTCTAAGTGAAAGGCAGCTTTTGGTCCGGGGTGTAGTGGGCAGGCCATGCATGGCGCCGCGCACGGCGGCGTGCAACCACCACCGCATCGCGTGCAGGCGGTGGCCAGCGCCACGCACCGCCGCCCGCTGTCTGTCCTTGTTTGTCGCGCGCCGTTCCAAGGAGACTGGGGCCCGGGCGAGGGTTGTGGTCGCGCGGGTACCACTGCGCCGCGTCAGCCGTGCGCCTCTAGCTTCGATCTACCCGCCGCCTGCACGTGCAACACACACACACACTCACACACACTCACACGTCATGTCCGCGTTAGCGTCTGACCGTGTTGTCAAGGTCGGCCCGTCATGTGGGCCGGTGATGCTGCTGCTGCGAATAAGCACGATGCATGTGTGGGACCAGCCAGCAGTGAGCCACTGTGCTGCTGCAGTGAGTTGCTGTTGCTGCTGTGCCTGCGAATGATAGTTCTCAACGGGTGATGGATCGTGTAGGGGTAGCTGCGGCGGTACTGCACCCGGAAACTCCGGGGGGGGCCTGGCGGCCTTGGTGCGCGCGGGTAGGTTCGCACGCCCCCCCTCCCCTTCGCCCGTCCGTCGCCTCTCCGGGTCTCGAAGCAGCGGTGTTAGCGCCTCGTAGCTCCGCAGCACAGTGGGCCAGTCGGTGCGGGCCGTTCTGCCGGTCCGTTCACGCCGGGCGGCTTAAGTACACAACCCCTCGGATGCGGCCAGCAGCCGCCTGCGCGCGTCAGCACGTCGTAAAGAGAGAGAAAAAGGGGGAAAATGACGACGGCCGGTAGGAGGGGTCGAACCCGGGTACTCGGTATTGACCGCTCGCGTCGTAAGCCACTGCGCCACGGCGCGGGGCTGCAGTGTAGCAAGCGCCCTGGCGAGCTGGCCTGCTCTGGCCTAAGCCGCGGACGTCCTAATGATGACGGGTATGCTGCCTGTTGAGCGCCAGTTATTGTGTTAATGGGTTGGCGGGGCAGGGTGGGGCAGGGCGGGGCGTGGTGGGCGTGAGCTGACAGCGCGATAGCGATTCACATTTCCATTCGACGCCCCGTGGGCCTTCCGGCAGGGCGTGCCAATTAAGGTGGCAGAGAAAAACAAACTGACAGCAGGCAGCAGGCGGCCGCCGCCGCTGTTTGAGTAGACCGCGACCCTGTCGCTGCCGCCGAGGACCACCGGCTCGGCGGAAGGAAAAAGTTAAATGAAGTGCCGCTGACGGCGGCGGCCTGCCCTGCCCGCCCTGCCCCCGGCTGCTTGATGGCGGCCGCGCCCATCCAGTACGCGCTGGTGTTCCCCGCCATTGTCCGGCGGGGACTACGAGGTGTGGGCGGGCAGACGCGCCCTGTACTGCGCAATGCGGCCGTCTGTCTGTCTGTCTGTCGGACCGGCCGTTCAGCGAGCGGACGGACCGGTTGACGAGCTCTAAAGCCACAAATATTGTGTCGCCTGGGAGGTGACGTGACGTCAATGTCGAAGAGGTGGACGAAGAGAGAGAGAGAGAGAGAGAGAGAGAGAGAGAGAGAGAGAGAGAGAGAGAGAGAGAGAGAGAGAGAGAGAGAGAGAGAGAGAGAGGAGAGAGAGAGGAGCGGACAGTGAACGCGAGTGTGTGGCTAGGGCTGCGAGGATGCCGTCAACCCCCAACAGCCATGGAGGCATCCTGTACTACGTGGTCACCGTGCCAAGGGAGTCCAAGCCGGAGCACGACAAGAGCAGCATCGGCCCGCTGTCGGCGTCGTCGCCCGGGACGCCCGCCGCGCCGCCGAGGTTCGTGTCTTGGGGCGGCCGCCGCGCCCCGCGCCGTGCGGGTAGGCAACCCTGCCTCCGGCGCGCGGCCGTGCGCAGCGCGGTGCCTACCCGCCGGGCTATCGCTCGCTCTGCAGGCCGGCACAGCGCGCTGCGCCGACACCTCGCACCTCGCCTGACATTTCGCTCTCGTTAAAGCCCCTGAATGTCAAGAGGGACGCCCGGCTTGGCCCTGGGGATTTGGGGGGGCATTTGCATGAGGACTTTTCGAAAAACAGGCATAATGTTTCCGCGTTTGACGAGGGCCTTTGTTGTGTTGCAGCACTGACAGCGGGTGGGACAACCCGTTCCGGCCGGACGGCGACCTGAGCCGCGAGGCGGACGAGATCGTGGAGCTCATCAAGGGCGGCAAGCCCATCACCACGCCGGCCAGCGCCGCGCCCGGCAGCCCAGGCCACCACGCCGAGGACACCCTTAAGGCGCAGCACTCGGTGAGCGCGCTGTGGCGTTGTGGGCGCGGGCCCCGCTTGCCGCGGACCGGGTGACAAGGCCGTCGCCCTGTCGCCTTGCCGGCACGGAGTGCATGGAGGCCAGTAGGCTGACCTGGGCTGACCCGGGTTCGAATACCAGGACCCGAAAAATCCCTGACGGGTTTGTCGCTCAATGGGACTCGAACCGAGTCCTATTTAGCGATCCTGGAGCTCAAAACGCGTCCGGGATTTTGACCGCCTGGCCCACTGTGAGGGCTGCACTCCTTGCGTGGACTGTACTTAAGCACGGAGGTGGACTGTTCGGTGCATTGCGGCTGCATGGCCTGAGATTTGCATGCGGGTGTCGGCCATGTCGTTGTCAGTTCTTTTCATGCGTTTGCTTCACGGTCTTGATACTGTTGATATTCCTTTCGTCTTTCTCTTTTTTTTTTTTTTTTTTTGAGATTCACTGAGTTTGTAAGAGAGTCGAGGTGGCGGCGTTTTCTCGCGTCTTCTTGACTGTCGCACACTTTGTTTGATTTTACCATTATTGTTTACATTCGTAGATGTCTGTGTAAGCACTTTCTATGTAGTCTCTAGAAACGTAGTTTTTGTCCAGTTTTCAGTTTACTTGATACTGAATGGACAGTATTGTGAAAGTTATCATTTTAGTTTATATCTTCTTGGTGTTGTTGGTGCATTATTATTCAAGTAAAGTCGTTATTGTTGTTACATTGAACCTTAGCATATGCATGGGTTAGTATTCATGGATTAAGTTGTACATGAATGTAAATTGTATTTTTATCCTTGTTATATTCACTAACGGTGATAACAATCTTGTTACATTAACTAATTTTTTGCACAAGTTTTATCTCAGCTAGTCCTGAAGATGATTTTTTAAAAGTATTTGTTATATTCAGCAGGTTGTGATTGTAGCGTTTAATAGCTGCTGCAAATTTGTAAACCCACGCTTTTGTATATTGTACACAGTGTACTGTTGGACTCTGTCTGGAATTTCAGCACTGTATTTTGAGCTTCGTGTGGTTCCGTATTTTGCATGGCTCTTGGTTTTTGTTTCTCTTGTTTGCAGCGCTCTATTTGTTTTTCCCGCCTCAAAACAAAATACATATTTAAAACAATAAAGTATTCACAAGTCCCCCAGAATTCCCTCCAGCGAGCGTATCGCCTCTCCTACTTCTTTGTGGCTTTTGCGGAATAAAGTTGAGCTCTTGTTCGAAAATGACCTCTGTACTTTACTCTTGCGCGACTGTATGCTTGTTGCAAACAAACTCTTTGTTTCTGAGCGATCACCGGAGCGAGCCGGGAAACGTCGACGCGTCTGCCCAATGGGCAGAGCCCATCCAACGAGACTCCGGGATTAAAAGCTGTAAATACAATCAGAGCCTTTTCCTAACAATGTTCGGTCTTGTCGGTAGTGCTGACGGTGGACGGCCTTTGACGCTGCACTAACCAGAATGTAGACACGAGGTAAGGTGGCGAGAACTAACTCCCCGAGCATCGATGCTAGAACAAGTTGCATTAGATATCGTGATCGATACCCCCTCTGCTTTTCCTTTCTTTCATTTTTCACTTGTGTCAATTTTTTTTTTAGCAAAGTTTTCGACTTAGCTAGGAGCCAATAAACTTGCCTCGCATTTTGTTGTCAATGTTCTGTCCTTAAACCACGACGATGATTGCATGGTTCGTCAGGTTTTGTATTGGTAGACCTGTCACGTGGTTTCTGGACGGTGCCGGGCTTGCTTGATTTTCCTTGATATGCCGAACCTAACCAGCGGGAGAGGGACAAAAACACTAACGGGCGCGCCGCTCCGCAGCCGCTTAGTGAAGACCGGCGCAGGAGCCCAAAACTACAGACGCGTTTTGAGCTGCAGAGTCGCCAAGATGAATTCGAACCGAACGTGTTGATTCCCATACCGATGGATTCCTCGTTCGGAGAGCAATCCATTGCTGGGGTCACACGTTCGATTCGAGTTCGAGTCGAGTTCGATTCGAGTCCCACAAGGGGAAATAACTTTGAATTTCAGTGTACAAATTTTTGAATTCCACATGAATTTCGGATGAATTTCAATGAATCGCAGCCAAATTTCTATGAATTTCGATATGAATTTCACTGGTTTTTGAAGAATTTCTTTGAATTTCGACAAATTTTCATGAATTTGGAAGAAATTGGACTAAAATTCAAGGTTGACCATGAATTTCGGTGTACAAATTTTTTTGAGTTGTTTCCCCTTGGAGTCCCATGTAGCGACTCTTGAGCTCAAAACGCGTCCGGGATTCTGACTGCCCTGACCGGTGTTCCTGGCCACTGCGGGCGGCGGGCCGGCGGCGGGCCGGCGGCAGGTTGCGGCAGGTGGTCGACTAACCGTCCGCTTTGTTCTTCTGATTGGCAGTCCCCCGTGACGAGCACGCCGCACAAGAACGGTCAGAACGGCCAGAACGGCGCGGCGGGCGCGGCGGCCAAGCCGGCCGGCAGCCTGGACGTGACGCGCGGCACGGTGTCGGCCGGGGACCAGGCGCAGGTCGAGCACATCACCCTCAAGAAGAAGCCCAAGTGCAAGTGCTGCATCGTGCAGTGAAAACCACCGCAGCCAAAACGCCTCCGCTTCGCCACAAATCAACATTATTTTTCCTACGCAAAAAAAAAAGAGAAAAGAAAAGTCCATGTCGAATATTTGTTTTTGTGCCGACGGCAAGTGTGTTTGTGGTGTCGTCTTGTCCTCGTGTGTGCGTGTGTGATGGTCGGTGGTTCTGGACCGGTTCGTTCTTGTCAGTCGACGACGACTAGGAGAGGACCATTTTATTTTTTTTATGCTGAAGACTGTGTTTTCGGCCCCCTGCGTGGGCCCGAGATGGAGCGGCCTGAGCCAGCCTGTGGCCAGTGTGGCTGTGGCCAGTGCTTGGCCTGCCGGTGCAGTGCCGGTGCCTGGCCCACCGGTGCCTGGCCTCAGGGATGGGGTGGCGTAGTCGGCGGTCAGGACGTGCCATGCTGGCCGCCTGGGCCACGGCGTGCTAACGGCGCTAACGGCGTGCACGCGGCCAGCCTGGAGGCTAGCCTAGAGGGCCGTGCAGCGTGGCCGACCGGCCCGGACACTTGCCCACGGAGGCCCCACCCTGTGATAACGTGATACACCCCTCTTTGCTTTGTTTTTAACTTATTTATTATTACTATTATGATTATTATTGTTTTTCTTCGTACGAGGCGTAGTTGTAATTTACACGTTTTTTTACGCAATAATAATGATTTGGTCAGTGCTTGCCGGACAGGCTGGTTGTCTGTGATTACGCCAAGTGGCGTGGCTCGTCGCGTCACTACCCCCCGTCGCGGGGAAGCCCTGGGGGGCGCGGGGTAGCGCCGTGCCGAGGCGAGCGCAGCGTGGCGTGGCGGCCGATGACGGGGGTGGAGCGAGGGCCTTGTCGGCAAAGCGTGTGCGCGTGTTTGTGTGTGTGTGTGTGTGTGTGTGTGTGTGTGTGTGTGTGTGTGAAAGAGAGAGAGAGATTGAGAATGTGAGTGCGAGAATTTGAGCGGTTGAAAGGGAGAGAAATAAGTGTCTCGCGTCTATGCCATTTCGGATGAGGTGGAAAAAAATCGAACCGACACGTTATACGTGGCGGGCCTGCGGTGAAAGTGGAGAAAGAGTGTATTGAATGATGAGACTTTTGTACAATGTTGAGCCTGCTAAGTAAGAGAAAGTCTTTTAGAAGCCGTTAACTCAGTACTTCCTATTCTGCTGTAGACTGATTCATTTTCATTATTCGTGCTATACCAGTCTCTATTACTATCACAGAGATATTAGTCCGGATTCGGATACCTCTTGTATTGATTTTGCTTGAACCTCAATGTACTGCGGAATTCCCTTAAAATATCAACTACAGCGTCTATGTATGTCACAATGCTGGTAATTTAGGACCATGGGCCAAGATGAATGTTTCAGACAAACCTTTATTTTATTCCTTGATGACTTTTAAGCTATCATAGAGCAGTCATATTGCAGAGCTACTTTGTCAAATGCAATTTGCGTCATCTTTCTATTTTTATTTATTTTTCACCCTAATGTTCTGTGAATGTGCTTAAACTCCACCAGTTTCTCGTCACAGCCAGGAAAGACCTAAGGCTGCTGACTGAAATTCTTTGTTCTAATTTTTTTCAGAAGCCAAAATGTTTATTATTGTTATCTTATCTTATTAATAACAATACATTTAAACAAATTTAGTTGATCCCACCAATGAAGTTAATAGTACGATGCCGCCTTGTAGTTGTGCACCAAGAGGCTACGCTCGCTACGGTGCTGGACTGATGTTTGTTTCTGACCCAAGAGGTATCGGGGTGGTTCCACAGTGGTTCCACTGGGGGGCGGAGGGGGAGAGTCGTTCCCTTGGCAGCTGTTTTGTGATAATATTTGCCCCAGTTCTGGTCATACTAGCCGGGAGTCACCACGGCCCCTCCTCGACCGCCCCACGCCCCGAGGGAAAAAATCCTAAGGGGAAAAGAAAAATATGACGTTGAAACGGTTTAAACTAGAATTTACCCCTGCCTCTATTTTAAAAGTGTATGGTGTTTAATTGTAAAACAAAATAATTATTAAAAACAGTTTTTAACTTACTCAAGAGAAATCTGCATTTTCTTTAATCATCACCAGACCCCCTTTGTTTCCAAATTATTTACTATAATTACTAAAACAAAGTTAGGGATGTGTGAACAGCATCTGAATGTTTTTATCACTTAATGCCTTGAGCAAAGTAAAAAGAAGCATCCCTTTGAGAAATCGAGCCATTTGTGAAGCCTCTAGGCACTTAGCTGGTGGCCAGCAGCGCTCGACACAAACCAACACCACAAAATGCAAAATAAAGGTTGAGTGAGAATTTAAACCGAGGCTGGTTTATCATCAACCTGCTGAAACTCAATCCGCCAGTTCCACAGCTATTTTAGAATGTCTTTGGGGTAAATTTGAGTAATGCTTCTTATCAATATTTTATCAATTTTCCCTTTAAGTGGGAAGACATTGTTACCTTAAAGTAGTGACTGCTGTTTGTGACTGCTGTCATGTTGCTGTCCTGTCATGCTACTTGTGTCTGTGCTTGTTAATCTACTCAGAATTTTTACTCAAGGACGCCCTGAGAATAATGTGCAAAACAAAAGAAACAGAAAGAGAGAGAATCCAGCAGATTTTTGCCATACCTTAAGGCTGGAGTCCTAGACTCTACCCTGCGCTGAGCACTTTGCCAAGTTGCTTCTGTATTGATTGATTATAACAGCAGAAGATTATGAATGTCTTTTTGTTTGTTGGCATGATCAGGACACTATGATTTATTTTCTCATCCTGTTTTCCTGAGTGTTGGTTTGCCCTTTGATGTGCACGCCTTGCTGGCATGTAGCTTAGAGAGGAACAAAGGGACACGCATGACTCGACAAGTTAACTTGTCAAAGAATAGATTATTTATTTTTCATACTGCATTGTAATGCTTACAATTGAGGGAAATTGGTCCCAATCCATTGATCCTAGTGCAAAATTGATATTATTATTACTCTAAAACTAATATAACTGGAGAAACCATTGTATAGCAGCATAATGTACTTTCTTAGGTCTCTTTGTCCACATCAAAATGGTGCATTAATTTTTCATGTGTAAATAGAACTGGTGTACTTGTACAGCAACCATTGTCTAATTTCAAATGACATCCATATCACTCACTGGTCAGAGCCACAAACACCACCCAGCTGGTCTGCTTTGACCACATGTTTAACAGTGCCAGCAGCTTTAAAGTGATTGACTGTTCTGCTCAAATGTGAACCCTGCCAATACACCTTTCCACAATGAGCACAAACGTAAAACACCTGTATCCTCCTGATAACGTCCTCTGGAATTACCTCTATCTGCAACGATGAATTAAGTCATGAACAAAAGATACGATAGCTAATAACAACAGAAATAATGATTAGAATACAAACTTACATCAATCTTGGTGCCCAAGTGTGTTCGGCCCGTCCTGGCACACTCATCATTATCAATTAAATTCCAAGGCCTAGGTTCAGAGGACCACTCTCTTTTTTCATTATTTTCATTTCCCAACTTCAAATTTGCAGAATTGCTAGCTGTTAAAGCTGTTGCTACTTCGCTGGAACGAGGGTCCTCCAATCTAAGAGGCGACAGCTTTGCAACACTGAACATAATATCCTGCCTAATTCTCTCAAAATCATTGCTGTTGCAAACCTGTTACACAGAATTCAAACAAAAACCAGCTGAATAAGTTTGACAAAATTAAACTAAAATATTTATTATACAGCCAATTTTCCACTGACCTGACAACGGGAAAATATGTCTGTATCAAAAACTACAATGCTGAAGTTATCAAGCACTTCCCGTAGTTGATCGCTGGCAGCAGATGACTTAACACAGTAGACCGATTCAGGACACAGATGACTCTCAAACTATATGAAGTAAATTTTATTGTATGACAAAGTTTCACAAATTATTTGCATAGGTTTCAAAAGTTACTTGCATACCCAATCAACATTGCTGCCTTGTGACAGGACGATCCTTTCCTCTTTTGTAATATTTTCAAGAATTTTGTTCACTTCCTCACTTTGCTGCTTTCTGATTGCTGCTTCCAAAATCAAGCAGTCAACACCACACCGTCGCAGTTGCCGGCCAAGTCCACACAGCATCACATCTGCCACAAACTTCAGAGTAGAAACTCCTCGAATCTCCAAGCCACCTAACCCTTCTTCCTGTGAAGCAGACTAAGAAGATCCAACGCAAACATAAAAATTATTTTCATTTGAAGGGCAGAGATTTCTTTATTGTTGCCATAAAATAAAAAATTTTCACAGACATCAATTAATTTGAGATGTCTGAAGTGTTGCAAATGAGAATGTATGGTTCAACTAAAACTCATAGAAATTATGGAAAATTTTATTTGGTGTAAAAAAATACTGTACACTTGTTTTGGAACTATAAAAAAATAACACTCCTAACTTTCAGTCATCACAATCTACATAGCAAAAGTTATTGCTAGCCACTGGCACATAATTTAATCACCAGCCCTGAGAGAAAATTTGTACATTTGACAGAGTCAAATTGAGGCTGCACTAACTTTGAGCCTCCTATATTTAACATAAAGTAGAAACTCCTACTTCATTTTGAAGCAAATCAAATTAATCCATAAGTCCGTACTATGCTGGCTATAATAGTCTTAGAGGATAAAAGAAACAACTGTTCCCCATTACACAAGAGTGAACACAAATAGTCATCCCGATTGAAATACCCTTTCATCCTTACAAAGAAATAGCAAAAGGCTTTGGTAGGGTAAAAATCGGGTAGGAGACTATTCCATCCCAAGCTGTAAAAGAAGTGGTAGAGAAGGTAGTAACACCCAGAGCATCATTTGATTCTGAATAATAGAATTAGAATTGCTAACATAATACATCACAATTTGGCATAAGAACTCCCTCACTACAAGTCCTGGTCCTGTTCACCTCCAAAACAGGGCTGCACCAGTCTTAACCGCTGCAGATCGCAATCACACCTCTGTCTACAGAATACAAGACAATTCTTGTTGCAGTTGAGAGTCTGAATAATCTCATTGTTGCTGCAACCATGATTATGGTGATAATTAGATCCTACTGTATGTAATGACTTCATTTACTTGAGACTTCAATCAGGAGATTAAATTGTTTAAAAACAATTAATCTTGGCATGTAATATAGAACTAGAGTTAACATGAAGAGTAAAATTATGAAATATTTAACACTTGAAGTAGAATTAGTAAAGTTTCACCCAACAAAAATCAAATGCGACATACTCCCTACAGCAATAGATACAATCATTATTTTATTATTATGGATTAATCTTCAGGAAAATCTATCATTGTCGACAGACAGTAACACTTGGAGAAATCATTGTTTTCCACACTTTTGTTTCAAATTAGATCTCCATGAGAGCACTGTGATAATGAGATCACAAAAGCCTTCACAGTATCAATTTTTTAATATATATATAAATATATATATAGTTTATATTGATTTTGAAGCTTAACAACAATGGATCACACTCCTTCCCTATCACAGAAAATGAATCAGAATTGGGATTGACTCAACAAACATCAGACTTTGCAAGAATAAATAATATTGTACTATCAATCGAAATTTGTAATAACAGAAGTAAATTCTTATGTCTTCAATACTAAAAAATTGTAGGGTCATGAAAAAAGATAAATTTCATAAGAGTAAAATGAAGAAAACATAAAAGGAGTCTTCAATGACAAGGGCTTACTACATTGAACATACTACCCAAAAAAAAATCAAATATCCAGGTCTTTAAAAAATAATATCATTAAAATAACCCACAACATGGAAAATGACGAGATTCCATTAGATTTTTCCTACTTCAATATCTAATTACAATCACGTCAAGTCAGGTTACCGTGGTCAAACAAGAACATGGTTAAAATCAAACAACAAATTTAAACAATTAATGATAAAACCGTACCTGCCCTTGGCTGGGCCCTTGGCCAGGGTTGGAGTTGCCACCAGGGGGGCGCCGTCCCCTCCCACGGCCCCTCCCTGGAGGAGCATAATGTTTCTTAGGGGATCTGAATTCCATGATAATTTCATCACAGATCTCCAGAAAAGGGAGACCCTGATCATTGGCTAGTTTCTTCATATCTCTGTAAAGCTCTAGCAAGCAGAAAGCATCTAAAGCTGAAAAATGGGAAACAAATGAAAATATTTGTGGTGAGGGAAATTTAAGACCACAGTCATACGTAGAGAAGAATAAATTACCAGCATAACGCCTTTGGCCAGCTCTCAGAGGTCGCTGTTCCCAATTGGAAAACTGATCTGACTTATCAAGGCATCGGCCAAAACATAAAGAAACAAGCTTTGACAAACTTTCACCACCAGAATTAGATTTATCTGCAAAACAAAATATCATAAAAAAAGATGTTGATAGTAAATTAGTCGACATTAAAATGAGTAGAGAAATGTTTACCAGAATATGGAAAAGTCATTCCTTTGCTTTGTAGGCAGCGCCACAACTGAGACAGGTCCAAATACCCTGAACCAGTACGTTTCAAATTGGCAAGAGGAGCTATAGCTGATCTTATCATTCCCAAGTCTGTGCCCATACTGAATCCTGCAGAAATGTGCAAAAGGTTGAAATTATGTAATGAACAGGGGCTGACAAAAAATATCCATACTCATATTTATGCTTACCCAGCTTCAGAATAAGAGGATTTTCAAAGAATAAACTACACGCTTCCATCCACACCTCAGGAGCAAGGCACAACATTCCAATAACATCCAAAATGAAAATTCGATCCCATGTTGCCAGCTGAATTAGAGAGAGTTCATTTTGCTGTGCTCCGAAAGCTGGTTTCCATTCTGAGTCAATGCCAACTATTTTGCACTCATGATTATTAATGTAAAGCAGACACTGTCTTAGTGAATCCTCTGAATCCACCATCACAATTGCAGAGTCTGGTAATGATAAGGAATGAAACTGATTGCTTTCATTCCAGTCTTCTTGCTGGTGCTCTTCTGAGACATTTGGTCTCGGAAATTCGTGTCTGCAGAAAATCAAAATAAAAATTAATCAAACTAGTTGGAACGTGAAAAAGAAAAAAGAAGGATAATAAAGCCGCAAATCCAATACCTTGCAAAGGGATTCTGTCTCAAATGCTCTTTGACATTATAGGGCCACTTGTGTTGGGGGATATTAAATTCCGTGGCCCAATAGAAGGCCTCTTCTACTTCATTATAATTGTTAAGCATGACCACCAACTCATTTTGAAGGTCCTTGGAATCTTTGACAGCATCATATGCCATCTCTTTCCAACTGTCCAGGCCTTAATTTTACAAAATTCAAGGATAAAATAAAATAAGATGTGGAAACAAAAAATTAAATATTTTTAAATAAATAGAGATTAACTGTACTCACTTAATGTTTTATCATAGAATCTCTTTCCAAAGATAAAGTTAAGAGCTCCAGCACTTCTTTTCTGGTTCAAATTGGGAGTACAATCAGAAGGAAGGTTGAATGTCTTGACTAATTTGGCAACTAACTTCCCAAGAGGTTTGTAGTTTGTAAACCTATCCAATTTCACGTCCGGAACTTCCAATTGGCTATAAGAAGTATTTAAACAATTTGAAACTTTAAAACCTTATCATAAGTGCAGGCTTAATTTACAACCAACTCTTACTTGACAAGATGTTCTACAGTGTTGCGAAGACAACGATCTCCAACAAGCATATCCAACCGGGTAACAAGTTGCACCTGCAGGTTTAAATTGGTGGCTAAGGCCTCTTCAGCAATGGAGATTTTGTCTTGTAAAACAAGAGGCAGAATTATATGTTCTATGGGATACTGATCAATCATGTTGAGAGCCACAGCACATTGGCAAGCCTGTAAAACAGAAAGCAGCGATGAGTATACATGGCTTTTGGAGCATAACACACAAACCCCAAATTTAACACATCTAAACACCTCTTTATATTTTTTAGCATAAACAAAATGCTGAATTTTCTCCACAAACAACGCTTTGTCATCTTCCATCCGGAAGGTTGCTAAAATTAATTTGGTGAGTGTACTATTCTTCTGCATAGTAATAAAACAGAAAGCATCGTATTTAAGCTCTGGTGTCAGGTGGTGCTGGATGTGCTGCTCTCTTGATTTGGCCCAGCCACAGAATTCTTCAATAACTGCAAACAAATAATAGATGTTGTTAACTAAATTAAATGTCTGAGAGCATGTTGGAACCACAATTGAAACAGATTGGATTGAACTTACTGTAAGCAGCCAGAGTATTGGCCTTGCCATGAAAAAGATCCTCACACTCAGAAATAATTTGAAGAGCTACAGCATAAGGATTGTCCGATGTTTCCAAGACAGAAAACAAAATCTGCTTTACATTGTCACTCTTTTTCACTGGAACATACCGAAGATTTGACGAAATAAAAATGAAGTTGCAGCTTCAACATGATGCAATAAAAGACAGATTTCCTCAACTTACATAATGCCCAAGCGTTCTTAAGTCTTTTGATAAGATCCGGAGAAACACTTGCAAAATGGTAAGAGGGTGCCATTCTTTCTAGAGGTGGTCCTCCCCTTCTGTTGTAAGACGCACCGTGACCTCGCTGATAACCATTGCTACGACTGCCATGGTATGGAGCAGACATTTCTGAAGAGAACCGGAACACAATGTCACTTACAGTGTCTGAAACTGTTACAACCTCAAACACTGTCTATATTGACTAAGATTTAGCACAGACAAAACAGTGACTATTTCTATGAATGTTATCAATCGGACTCAAATTATTGTAGCTTGACCGATCGAAGTCATAAGTACTTCAAAACTCTATGAAACACTGCTACATAAACAAGAAGACGGATTCTTGACATAACCTCAGAGAGAAAGTTTCTTTTTGGTCAGGGCAATATTATTACCTTGGTTACGTAAATTAGGAAACGCGACAAAAATTTTACATAAAAATAGCCGCGATATAGTTGGAAGATTGCGGTGAGAAGGAAATATATTCATTAAAGTTCCACAGGTGACTACGAATCGGCCATTTTTTCAACCACGAACACGAAGACGTCCCGGTGGGTGGGAACTGCAAGAATCGAGAATAAACCGTCATATTGGTATTCGTATGGGTTTGTTTCCGCGCTTCAAGTCCAGCCCTTGCGCGAGGCTAGGAGGAGCGAACAAAAAACGATCGAGAAGAGAATTCGCCAATTCGCTCGCTGTTGTTTTTCTGTTATTGTTTGTTATTGTGTTATTGTTGCTATTTGTGTTGGGCAGTGGGCAGTCCGCGATCCGCGCTGAGGGAAGTCTGCCATTTTTATATTGCGTCGTACGAGTGACTGCTCTGAAAGTGTGTTAGAAACAAACTCAGAAACGAGCATAGTCAAATCTTATTTCCGTCTCTCAGTCTGTCTGTTGTTGTGGTCTGGCCCTGGCCTTCTTGCCTTATCACGATGGAGCAACAAAGCCCAACCTCCAAAAAGAGACCTTTGAAACATTTTGACCATTCCATTGTCCAATTTAACGATGTTGTTATACCTCACAGACTAGACATGATGAAGAAACATAGGTGCAACATTGAGAAGGTGGATTTCTTGATGTAACATCGTGTTTTTGAACAAAATTTTTGAAATACAATTTTAATGTTTTCTCTGTTTACCAGGCAATTTTGTCTCATGATTATCAGTCTGCAATAAGGGAGCAGGCAGCAGCCAAAATGTTGGTTCAAAACCTTAAAAGGGATTTAAGTGAAATTGAATCGCTCCGTAACCAGGTTGATATTCATGATTTGCTACAGTTTGATAAGGCAATAGAAAGCTCTCGGAAAATTGCTTTGGCAGCACTAGAGGAGTATATTGGTAAGTATCAAAGTGTCATGGTTCCTTTCTCTCCCCCCAAAAAATCCTTGAATTTGACACCCTTGAGGCTTGCATTGTGTCCTTTTGTACTTACTGATAATCTTAGTACTAATCTCTATGCATTTCTTCTATAGATCTTGGAAATAAATTGTCTCCATCAAAGAAATTAAAAACATGTACCTCTGGTAGTGAGAATGTAGCTGAATTTGATTTTGGAACGGCACCTAGACTCCAAATTATGGCTGATAAGCAATCTGTTTTAGACAAAGATGAGGAGGAGTATGTGCGCTCATGGGAATTGCTTCAAAATGATATAGAGTGTTTGCATACCATTTATGCAGATCTTCACGAATTGACCATGGTCTGCATTTAACAATAAATGATATTGTCTGCATTTTTCAAAGAATTAATTTATAATTGTTTGTCTTTGTAGGCACAAGGTGAACTGGTAGATAGCATTGAAGATAATGTAGCCCATGCCACAGAGTCTGTCCATCAGGGAAACCTAAATTTGAAGAGGGCCCTTATGTATAAAGGCGCTGCTTACCCATTGATTGGCGCTGCCATAGGAACATTGGCTGGCGGTCCAGTAGGTTTCTTTATTGGCTTGAAAGCAGGAGGATGTGCAGCTGTTGGAGGTGGTTTGCTTGGTTAGTATTTGCTTTTTCTATTCACTTCCTGTGTCTTTTCTACCTGACTTAGTGAAATGTCACTTTTGCAGGGTTTGTTGGGGGGAAATTCCTGAAAAAGACTCACAAGCCAGCAGATGAAACGTGCAAAAAAGAGGAAGATTCATCATCAGTGAAGCCTCACCAGAGCTAACTTGCTTGTCACATTAAGTGTGCTTCTATTTCTTAAATCAACTAGGCAACGGACTGTTTTGACCGCAAGGTTTGTGACCTGTCTATTGGATTGAAAACATGTGAATGTGTTTTAAATATTGTGAGGGACAGAAAGGATCATAAACATCATCATTTGAGCAAGTCCCTGCTAAACTGTGATCTGTTTTTGTTTTTTTAAGTTTGTTTATTTTCCTTGTGATTATTACTTTGTTTGTTTGTTTGTTTCTTTGCTTATTTTTTTAAAACTTCCCTTCTTTTGGGTAGGTGTTCTTCTAAATTAAAGTTGTTTTAGATAATTTTTTTTCAATGATAAGTGCGATTAAACCTAGCAAGCCTGACAACAAATAATGTAAAATCTTGCTTTTACATAAAGAGGACATATCAAAGATACTGGGTGCTCTTTTCTTTTCTATACCTTTTAAAAATATTTTCTGTGACTCCTGATCTCAATGTCTGATACAATATTTATCAAAAACATGGTTCATGGAGGGGGAGATAATGTACAAAATGATCAAACTTCACTTCTATTTTTATAAGCAGTCTCTTTTACTGGTAACATTAGCAACCTACAGAATCACACTGGTTCATAAATATGACTTATCATAAAGCTACAATAAATTTGGAATGCTATCCAATTACAACAATGATATGTATGCATATTTCTTTCTTCTTTTTGGTTAAAACCCTAAGCATCTTTTAATTTTGCTGACTCACAGGACCTTGGCTGATATTTATTCATACTTCTTCATTTGGAAAATGAAGTTCTTTTTCACGTTGTAAGACAGTGGATTAAATTTGTCTAAGAACACAGGCCTCTGACAAAGGACAATATGTTCAAATTTTAGTCTACCAAAATGACACACAGCGAGATCAAGAGGTATCATCCTCTGCAATATTTAACAGTCGTAACATTTCTCTCAAAATATTCAGCATTAAAGGCGACAAAATTGTGCAACAAACAAGTAAATGGGCCTTGGAATGATATGTATCTTCCAGTCATCTTCAGAAGACTGTACTGCTCAATATTTATAGTGACTTTGCAGTTCTTTTATGTTCCCCTGATTTCTCGAGATTGGATGTCACTTCTCAAAATAAAATATTGGTCCTGTTTTCATGTTACCTTTTACAAGCGTATCATGGCGGACAGTTAGACAAAATTTCAATAAATTATTCCAATCACCAATTTTCACTTTCAGAGAACTGCACTGTCATTTTGTGGAAATCTGCTACAAGCATTGTTTAATTTATTTTCATTATTTTTCATTTACTTCATGGCACTAAATTTCTGTAAGTTAAAATACATTTAGGAACTGGCCAATCAATTGTAGTGAAGGTGTTCCTGCACCTTACTCATCTAATTTAACTGTATACAACAGGCATAAACAATCTCTTAAAAAATAACACACAAAGTGTTGATGATTCAAAGCAAAGAAGTTGACCATGAATTAAAATAGAATGTGCTTAATGGTCATAAGTCTTCTGCATTTGTTACACCTAACACAAAATGAATCTGTTAAGCTTATCACACAAAATTTCTTAGTGCGCTATGAGAATTATTTACAGTACCCACCTGCATGAAAATGCCAAAGAATGACCTGCTTTGACATTTTCCCATCCTCTCATCACCCATAAAATCTGACTGAGTTTCTGCATCCTTGATATGTATGAGACTCGTATTCAACATTTATTTGAGGGGAAGAATATTTTGCTATTAACAAGGCAATATATGTATAACATGGGAGAACAAGGTGGATTCTATTAATAAATAACATCTTGTACAATACTGCTGACGTGCATACACCATAGGTTCTTTTGCGGAGAAAGGCTTAACTCCGCAACAAGGCTTTGCTGCATATCCAAAAATATCCAACCGATCATTCTTGCGGGCACACTTTCAACATTAAAGAAAAGGACCAACAAGGCCACAGAGTGAAACCTTGGATAATATTCCTTTGCCTTTTCCTCATCACTTTTGTTTCTAGCAAGGTACTATAACGACAGCCACCAACGTGGCCTCGCTGTCAGATCCGTCCTTCCTAGCGCACGCAACACGCGTGCCCGGCACACTGCAGGGCTGGGCTCGCTGCGTTGTCGGCCTGCCTCATCCAGTCCACACAAATAGGACTCCAGACTCCCTTCCCTCTCGGCCTTACGCCGCTCGCTGGGCCTCGGCCGGCCGGTTGGCAAAGAGCTGGTCGACGACGCTCTCGTCGGCCAGGGTGGAGATGTCGCCGACGTCCCGGTCGTTGAGCGCCACCTTCCGCAGCACTCGGCGCATGATCTTGCCCGACCGCGTCTTGGGCAGGCCGGGCGCGTTCTGGATCACCTCGGGCATGGCGAACGGACCTATCCTCTCTCGCACTGTGAGCCGGGCCGGGGCACAGAGAAGAAGCGAGATTAGCCGGCGAGCCGCCGAGGGGAGCGCCTGTGGCGCGGAGGGTAGGCAGTCCCGCTGCGCGCCGGTGGAATGGAATGCCCACCCGCACGGCGACAGTGCGACGCCGACTCACCTTGCTTCTTGAGCTCGTCGATCAGCTTCTTGTCGAAGACGGCGCCCTCGTTGGGCGTCACGAAGCAGTAGAGGCACTCTCCCTTGACGGCGTGCGGCCTGGACACGACGGCGGCCTCGGACACGCTGGCGTGCTCCACCAGGACGGACTCCACCTCCGCGGTGCTCATCAGGTGGCCGGACACGTTGAGCATGTCGTCCACACGGCCCGTCACCCACAGGTAGCCGTCCTCGTCCCGCCGCGCACCTGTCACAGAACCGCGGGTTCAAGTACGCGCCGAGGCGGATCAAACTGGCCGCGGGGCACAATGGGCCAGAGGGCCAGTGGAGGCGGTCAAACTCCCGGACGCGTTATGAGCCCCAGAGTCGCTAAATGGGACTCTCACCGCGTCGTTCGTTCGGCGGTGCGGGTCCCGTTTAGTGACTCTTGAGCCCAGAGTGGAGGCCGCGCCGGTCAACTGGCCCACTGTGCTGGAGGCCTGGACCTACCGTCGCCGGTGCAGTAGTAGCCGGGGAAGCGGCTGAAGTAGACCTGCTGGAAGCGCTCGTGGTTGCCGAACAGTGTTCGCATGATGCCGGGCCAGGGCCGGTTGAACACGAGGTAGCCCTCGCCGGGGCCCTCCACCACCTTGCCGGCCTCGTCCAGCAGCACGGGCTGCACGCCGAAGAAGGGGCAGGAGGCCGCGCCGGGCTTCATGGGCGTGCAGCCGGGCAGCGGCGTCAGGACGTGGCCGCCCGTCTCCGTCTGCCAGAAGGTGTCCACGATGGAGCACTCCTCCTTGCCGATCATCTTGTAGTACCACAGCCACGCCTCCGGGTTGATGGGCTCGCCCACGGAGCCCAGCACCTTGAGCGAGGCTAGGCTGTGCCTGCCGCAGGGGAGAGCCATTTCGTTAGTCACCGCGCAAAAGAAGATAAAACCCCGCGCCGCGCTGTCTCCCTCGCGCCGCGAGTGCGACAGAGAGAGACGGGACGACTGGTCGCGGTTAAAGCGCACCGCAGCTTATCTCGCGCGCTGCGCCTAGACTTACTTGAGGACGGGCTCATCGCCGAACTTCATGAGGGAGCGGATGGCGGTGGGGGCGGTGTAGAACTGCGAGACCTTGTACTTGTCGATGACGGACCAGTAGCGGTCGTTGCCGGGGTAGAAGGGCGTGCCCTCGAACTGGAAGCAGGAGGCGGCGTCAGCCGGGTTGCCGCGCCTCACCCAACCGCGACGGCCCACAGTGGGCCAGAAGACTGTTCGAGGCGGTCAAACGTGTGACCCCCACCAATCCATTGGTGGGGTCACACGCTCGGTTCGAGTTTCGTTTAGCGACTCTGGAGCTCAAAACGAGTCTAGTGTTTAGGCCGCCTGCGCCGGTCTTCTGGCCCACTGTGCGGTGGACGGTGGTCCTGGATGGTACTCACGATGACGGAGGTGGCGCCGTTGGCGAGGGGGCCGTACACGACGTACGTGTGTCCAGTGATCCAGCCCACGTCGGCCGTGCACCAGTACACGTCGTTGGGCTTGTAGTCGAACACGTACTTGAAGGTGGTGGCCGCGTACATGAGGTAGCCGCCCGTCGTGTGCAGGACGCCCTTGGGCTTACCGGTGGATCCACTGCGGCAAACAACGGGATGGTCAGAACAAAGTCGGCAGGAATGGCGGCATCGGTGGGCCGGCCGCTCACTCACTCACCTCGTGTACAGCATGAACAGGGGGTCCTCGGCGCTGACCCACACCGGGTAGCAGGACGACGGCGCGTCCTCCATCTCCTCGCTCCACCAGAAGTCGCGGTCCTCCTTCATGGCCACCTGCAAGGAGCGACGCGCTCTACTCATCAAGGACATCATTTCCGTAGCCAGGTTTCCGCGGCGGACCCCAGAGTGTGGCATGAGACCCGCCCCGGTTCCTCTGCGTCAGCTGGCGGCGCGGTGCTACCGACCTCGTCTGGTCTGGCCGACGCACCACGCGCACCGCCGGTCCGATCTGCACGTGGACTCGCGATTCGGGCGTCAGACTGGGCGTCAGACTGGGCGTCAGGCTCGGCGTCAGGCTGGGCGTCAGCGCCGACGAGTCTACAACGTACCGGCCGGCAGGCTGATGCCGGGGTCGCCCCGTCGCGCTGTCTCGGTCGCACTGACGCGGCGCCGCGCGAGGGTGCGAGAGAGTCGGAGCGATGAGAACGAGTCCACGGTATCGCTCCGCAGACACCGTGACGTCGCCAACGTGGGAACAAAGGGGCGGTCATTGTGCAGCGGCGGCATGTTCGGCCCGCCGGCTTGACGCGGCACAGGTCCGCGTCCACGCTCGCGTCCACGCTCGCGTCCACGCTCGCGTCGAGGCCCGCGTCCAGGCCCCCGTCGAGGACGGCCGTCGGCAGGCGCGCGGCCGTCGGTAGGGTCTGCCTGACGGTCTGGCATCCCGACGACGGCGAGGCGAAATGCAAAGCGCCAAGCGAGAAGACGTTTCGTTTCGACGACCCAGTTACCTTTGCACTAGGGCGGGGCGGGGCGAGACCGACTTACCTTCTTGTAGGCCGCGCTGCCGTTGGTGCCGTTGGTGCCGTTGGAGTTGCCGTTGGAGTTGCCGTTGGAGTTGCCGTTGGTGCCGTTGGTGCCGTTGGTGCCGTTGGTGCCGTTGGTGCCGTTGGTGTAGCCGTTGTCCTGGGCGTTGAGCGTCTGGTTGAGCCGGGCCAGGTGCTCCACCACGATGCAGCACTCGACCAGGTGGCCCTGCTCGGCCGCGCGGTCCATGGCTGGAATCAAACGCAGCGCCGCAGAGGCGTGAGTTGGCGTTAAGGGAAGTCCTGGCGGGGCACGGTGGGACATGGCGGGGCACGGCGCGTGCCTGTCCCTGTGGCTGGCCACGTCGCCCTCGGCCAACCTTGCCTGGTCAGTGGCATTGGCCTTCGGCAAGCCTTCGGACACCCGCACAGAAAAAAAAAAGAATTTCTCGTACCAACGAACATATTGATTTTAGGATGACCATGAGCAAGAAAAACGTGTAAGGTGTAGTATATCAATTTGTTGTCAGAACGAACAATAACAATTTTTTGTTGTTGTTGTCAGAGCAAAGTGTTTGTTCTGACAAGAACTTGATACCTGACAAACTATTCTTGGTTTTTCCGAAATCAACATAAATGTCTGTTCGTACAACTTGTTTTTGTTTTTTTTTTTGGGTGTGTGAGGGCTAGGCAGACAGTTCCTGGGGCAGCTGACGTCAAGAGGACGTAGACCTGCTAGCTCCGCGTTCCGTCGCGGCCTCTCGCAAAACGAGTGCATCGCGTCAGTCAGTCGGCAGACGAGGCTCACACCTCCCCTCCCACTCATCCCCCTCGCCTAGGGATGCCCAAGGGAAGTCCCAGGAGGTCCCTGCCGCCCCTCACCTGTATCGCAGATTTCCTTGAGGCAAATAAGCTTCTCGCCCCTCATGACACAGTCGGCCGTCACCAACAGCTTGCTCTTCGAGTCCAGGATGCGCTCGGCCAGGGAGTCGGAAGAGAAGCCGGCAAACTGGAACGTAGACGACAAAGTGAGCCATGCAGCAGCAGCAGCAGCAACAACAACAACAACAACAAAAACAACAACAAACAGCAATAACGCAAATGGAGACGTGGCAACTGAAAGAGACGGCACTCACTGTGATGGCGTGGACGGCTCCGATGCGGCTGCAGGCGAGCATGGCGATCACCACCTCCAGCACCATGGGCATGTAGATGGCCACACGGTCGCCCTTCTGCACGCCGTGGTCCTTGAGCACGTTGGCGAAGCGGCACACCTCCTGCAGCAGCTTCTTGTAGGTGATGCGGCTGTAGTCCTCGGGGTCATTGCCCTCCCTGCACACGCAAGCAAGGGCACATCGTCAATTTTCATTTTTCAAAAGGGACTCTTTTCCCTCTGCAGGATGGCCTCACTGCTTCAAGCCGGTTCCGCGCGGACTTTGGCGAACTTTTGGCGGTCGCTTTCTTTAGGCTCAGCCCTGCCTTGGACCTTGAACACACACCGGGGCGGCGGCGGGGGGGGGGGGGGGCCCCCAAACTACTGCGGCCGCACCTTTGTTATTGTTGTCGCCCTTGCCGTGTTGTTCGGTATTGCCAAGCAGATCCTCTGAATAGACAAGGACCTGCTCAAAATAATTCATTCACACCTGTGTTCCTTCCTCGGTGAGGACGCGCCGGAACAAGCAGCGCACTGCCACGTGTGGTGGAGACGAGCAGGAGCAGGAAAGGAAGGCGTGCTGGCGGCCGCCTTTGCAGGAAGTGACGGGGCGCCGCCGTCACTCGCCGGGGAAGTGCATCATGCGCGTTGGCGAAAGGGGAGGAAGTGTGGGAGAGGTGGGAAGGGGTGGGGTCGGGGGTAAGTTAGGGGGGGGGGATCCACAGAGGGGCATCGCCGCCAATCCAATCACGACGGGGATCAGGCCGCGGATTTATCACCAGGGATGGCTTCACCCTTATTCGGACAAACTTTTAACCCCCTCCCCAGCCCCTTTTGAACCTCGCTCCCCATTTCAACCAACTTGTCCTCTCTGTGGTTTCCTCGCCTCTCAAAAATTGACTTGCATTTTTTTCTTTTTTTAAAAAAACGAACCCAAAAAGGACGTCGATGAGAATGCGTTTGAAAACATTGGCAATTGCCCCCCCCCCCCTTTCCCTCGACTGTGCCCCTCACATAAACCTTCCCCATCCCCTCCCCGTTGTGCCCTCCTCGGCCGCGCGATCGATACTGCCCTTCACCCCCGACGGGGCACCCAGACGGGGGGCGGGAGACGCCCGCGCACCAGTCCAGCAGCAGCGTTGGCCGAGGGGGCTGGCATAGATGGCTGGCAGCATGCTGAAGGGTGGGGGAGGGTGGGGGAGAAGGCGCGTGGGGCCGACACGGCGCCAAGTCCCATAGTGTCTCACGGCGCCACGCTATCGGAATGTGCGACTGTTGTCTCGACATTCTCGTCCCGTCGATGTTCCCCCCCACAAGCCCCCTGCCGACGCCGTGACCCTCCAGAACCACACCCCCTTCATCGCCGCCTGCGCCGGTCTTCTGGCCCACTGTGCGCCGCCTCGCACCTGGCGCTGGTCATCGCGGCGCTGGTGTCGCTGATTCCCACTTGGCGTGTGCTCTGTGCACCGCGGCGCGTCCGCGCGTCCGGGCCCACAGCTCAGCCCCTCGGCCGCAACCCGGATGGCGGCGTGGCGCGCGTCGCTTTGGAGGACGCCCGGGTGCCGGAGGTGGCGGCGACGCGCCGCCCGCCATGACCATCCACACCGCGGCCAAACAATGCACACGAGGAAGCAAAGCAAAGCGACGGCGCGCCAGTCAGCGACTCTGGTGGCCACGGCGTGGTCTTGACTCGCAGCACGGTCTGCCCTGGGCCATGACGCGCTGACGGGGCGAATCCGACCGCGCCCAGCGCCAAGGCGTCCAGGCGCGCCTTACAAGGCCCACTAGACGCCCGGGGCCCCTATGGGCGCCCTGGCCTGCTGCAGCTCCATCATTCCGAACACCCTGACGCCCCGTGAGTGCGGGAGAGACAGAGCGAGGAGGCGTTGTTTGGAATCAGCCCCGCTCGCTAGGAGAGCCACAAGCCACGCGGGTGCTGCGAGGTCGCGCGCAGGCCGAAGCCAGGCGGGCCGAACGACCTTCCGCAATATCGACTTCCCTCCCGCACGAAGAACGGGGGGCCACGGCGGTCTTATGGAAGACGGTGAGCACACACACACACACACACACACACACACACACACACACACACACACACAGAGAGAGAGAGAGAGAGAGAGAGAGAGAGAGAGAGAGAGAGAGAGAGAGAGAGAGAGAGAGAGAGAGAGAGACAGAGAGAGAGACAGAGCAAAAAATTTTAACACCCGAAGTCCAAGCTATTGGCCCGGCCTTGTCGTGTACACACAGCTGCAGTCACTCCCACTATCGGCACGCGAAACACGCAAAACGCGCCTCCACTTTGAAGCGCTTTGCAGGGCAAAGCGAGGAGCGTGGAGCCATCGCTGTCGGCGGCTCGCGGCGTTATTCACAGCTGCTCGTGTCGTTTCGATCACGCGACACACGCACAGGCCCGGGGGGGGGGGGGGGGGGCACTGGCGCCGAACCTGGACCGTGCTACCGCGGTAGCGTGGCGTCCGCGCAGCCTCTCCTTCGCGGGAACGGAATCCCCCGTCCGTCACCGCACCGGGTGGACGGGAAAATTCCGCGTCATTTTCGCGGTTTCGCTTGCCCAGTGGTGCCCCCCGCGCCTCGCTGTAGAGCGTCGCACCGACGCCGGGCGACTGCGTCTGTCTCCCTCGTACGTACGCAGCAGAGAAAACGACGGTAATAACGCGGACAGCTCATTGATTCCGAGAGTCGTTTGCGTCGCTCTGTCTCTCTCTCTCACTCGCACCGACAGGGAACGCCGCGTGAGTGGGAGAGAGACAGAACGACTCTCGGAATGGGTGTGTAGAGACAGCCTACAGTGGCGTTGCGAGGCCGCCGTCGTCCGGCCTGGTGGCGCAGCGCGGCTAGCGCGGCCCGTCCCGTACAGTAGCGTTAACCAATGACGTCACGGCACCCTTCCAAAGAGGGGGGCGAGGGCAGCAGCAGAAGGATCCATCCCCCCTCCCCCCAGCCACCTCTAAACGTACGTCGAAAAGATGGAAATGGCCGGTCCAGGTCCACGGCGGCGGCCGGGGCCAGCACGGGGGTCTTTGCCCAGACCAACGTCCATTCGCGTACTCGGCCGCCGCTAATTTAACGGCCGGGGCCGATGATGGGGACCCGGCCTGACCGCCGCCCGTCGCCAAGGTGTCCCCGGGGCAGGGTTGTTAGCGTTACTTTTAAATGTAACGCGTTACCGTTACTGGGTTACAATGGTTGCACGAACTTAATGCGTTAACGTTAAGGGCTTTAAAGCAAATGTAACGCGTTAACGTTAAGTTAACGTGGTAACGCGTGTTAACGTTACTTTGTAAAAAAAATCTCCAAAAAAGGCTTAATATTATAGGAAAACAACACAGTATTTATTTATAATTAATACTATGAATAAAAAATGTGTGCACCTTTGCACAAACACAAAAATTGTCAAGGCCTAAGCCGCCCAAGTTGGGTTCAAAGCCTGTTAAAACCTGCCAAATAATAATTTGAATTTAACGCGTCAAACGTTACCCGCGTTACCCGTTAACCGCCGTCATTAACTTAACGCGTTACCGTTAAGGCATGTGTCCAACTTTTAGCGCGTTGACGTTAACGTTTATTAACGATCAACGCGTTACCGGTAACGCCGTTGCCCGTTAAAGTAACGTTAACAACCCTGCCCCGGGGTGCGGGATGGTTCTGGTGGACCAGGCCCCGGTGACGATCCGCGGACCGCGGTGACGTCACCGCCGCGGCGCGTGGGCGATGACCCCCTCCTTCCCGCCCGCAGCCCCTCCAGTCTCCGCAGGCAGGCCAGGGCCGCGAGGGGGTGGTGGCCAGGGGTGGCCGGGGGTGGGGCTGCGACTTTGGAGCCGAGGGTTGGCAGCACCGCCCCCCACCACCCCCCACCACCCCCTGCCACGCCCCCGACTCAGAGTGGGATAGGTCAAAGGGCCTGGAGCACGTGGCCCAGCAGACCGAGCTGGCGGGCGCGCGCGTATCGGTAGGACCTGAAACCTTTGTCCTTTGCGAGGGCCTGGGTCTGGGCGTCGTAAACGGGTGCGGTTCCACTAACCGCCACGAGCCCCGCCTGAACAAACATCGAATCGACCCCGCTTGCACCGTGGTCGTGATGGCTCCCTCACACAGGGTACAGTAGCCTGAGAGCGCGTTCACCGCACAATGGAGTCCTCGTTCGGAGAGCAATACTTTGCGTCTTATCTGAATGTGTAACCCGGCCAGGCGGGGTACACTTTAAACGAGCCGAGCGCCGGCAGGGTAGGCAACCCTCCCGCACGCGTGCACGCGCGCTGCCTACGCGCGCGACGCGGGGGCTTCAGTTGGCGGCGGTCGGGGGCTCGACGGGGCTGCGGGGGCTGCGTGTGAGTGCCACACAGTGCTTTCGTCAATGTGTCTCTCTCGCACTAGCGGGGTGTCTCTCGGGGCGGACTGTTCCAGCGCGCCCTTAAACGCGGCCGCGAGCCCTTGATCCTGACACCTTGACAGGTTGACACCGCGACAACGAGCACGCAGGCTGGCGCGGCGTGAAAAGTGACGCTTTGTGGACCACTACGCTAAGTCACAATCAGGCACTCGACATGCAAGGTAGTCACAATGAGGTATAGCGCGTGTTTTACGCCAGTGGCGTGCATGACAGCTCGAGGTCTCAGGGAAGAGCGGCAGGCCAGTTTTTGGGCAAAATATTGCCTAACTTTCAGTGATGTGACTATTTTCTAAATAAAGTATTTTGTTTGATTGATGACAAATTTTTGTAGCTAATTAAATTTTGAGATATTTTTTTTAAATAAAAATGAGCCAGGGTAGGTGCTGCTGTGATGACTCACCAGTAGTAGGCGATCCTGTCCCCGTGGCCGCAGCGCACGTTTCGGTCCAGCAGGTTGTAGCACACGTTGGTGGTGGCGCCGTCCAGCCACTTGATCTCCACGGGGCCCTTCCCCATGTCGAAGTTGTAGCTGAGGAACTTGCCGGGCGTGTAGGGCGTCTCCCAGTGGAACTGCTTGTACACGGGCAGCCAGAACTCCTCGGGCTTGTCGATGGACTTGGCGTACATCTCCCGGTACTGGGCCATGCTGCTGATGTAGGCATTCTTGGCGAGCTTGGGGTTGGGCGCGTACACGGCGGGCTTATCCATGGTGTCTGTCGTGCCTCACTTCACTACAATATAAATTAAATACACGGTCACGGTCCCGACCAGCGGAGCGCAGCAGACGACGCGAGCGGACGGATGGGGTAGCAGACGACGCGAGCAGACGACGCGAGGAACGTGGCTGCGCTTGACAGTGGGCGGCTCGGCTCGGCGCGTTTGCGTCGGGGCGTGGCGTGGAGGTGCGTTGCGGCAGCCCGGGACGGCGACGCAAAGCACACTGCAGGCTGACACACTGCTAGCCAGCCGCGGCCGCGCGCGGCGACCGAGCCAAGCCAGGCCCTGGTTCCCACGCCGTCCGCTGGCGGCGCCACTGGCCGTACGAGTTGCCAACTTCTGGCCGCTCACCGCGCCGCGGCGCCGCCCTGCCTGAGGACGCCGACGACGCCCTGCCGGCCGGGAGGCCCTCGCGGCCACCGCCGGCGTCCCGGTGACGCATGCCGTCGGCAGGCCGTCGGCGGGGACGCTGCGCGGCGAGCCTGGCCTCGCCGCCCGGCAGGCAGCACTGTCCCGCGGGGATTTGAAGCTCGCCGCGACGCCGGCTGGCCACGGCCGTCATCGTCGTCGTGGTGGTCGCGTTTTCCGATCGACGCGGATGTCGCGTGACGCCGCCATCGACGCAATGCTCTTATCGGGGCGCGCAAATTAACCGCCCTTCTGGATCACGGCTATCACCGCCCGCCCAGTCACACCACGTACACGAACCGGCCGGCCGCGCACGCTTGGCGCGCAAGAACGCGGTGGTTATTGGCGCGCGGCCGCGTGCCTCGCACGAGCAGGCCATCGGCGCACCGCACGCCCCCGGCTTGCATCACCGCCAAAACCGTTTCGCAGGCGGCCACACTGCAACATAGAGGCATTCCCGGCGAGGAGCATTCGCGCCCCAGTCTCTGAGGCCTCGGGCCAGAAGACCGGCGCAGACCCGCGTGCCCGCGGCGTGGTCATCCTGACGGCGCGCCCTTGCGTGGCCCGGACCCTCGGCGATAGCGCACTCCTCTCACTCGGTGGCGTGGTCCGTGCCCCACGAGGGCACCACGCCGCGGCACTTCTTGCCCGGGAGGCGATCAGCTGACGAGGCGGACCACGCCGCGGGGCCTCGCTAGCCACGCCCACGCGGCAACGCGCCGCTGGCTGGCTAGTTTCTTCGCGTCACTGCGTTTTCATTTTCTGCCGGCGCTTGATGTTGACAAGGACGATCGGCCCGTTGCTCTGGCTGTCAGTGGACAGCCGTTTACTCGCGGCTTTACTGCCTGGCCGGTGGCCGCGCCTGCACTGTTCTCACGGCTTGAGGGTGAGGTGGGCGTGGCGCGGCGTCCGAGACGCTGGCCTCGGCGTGCGGGATGTCCACCGCGTCCCTGGAGGCCCTGAGGCGGGCTGGCGCCACGGGTAACGGCTCCCGGCGCTTGCCGCCATCGCCGTGGTGCCGCCCCTCCACGTCGAGGCCGTCGAGGCCGTCGAGGCGTCAAAATGAAATTCCGCACGGACTGTCCCCGACCCCAAGAACGTGGCCCTGGGGCACCCCACTAGGGCGCCCCACTAGGGCTCCCCACTAGGGCGCCCGGTCCAGAGGGGGGCGGCCCCTCACGGCGTCCTCGCATGCCGCGCGCGCCTCCGCGACGAGGGAGCCCTCACCCAGAGAAACAGGACCTTTGCCGCAGGATCATTTCCATAATCGCCAAGAGCAGCTCGAGTCAAGAGTAATTCTCAAGCACTTTCGTATGTATGTACTCTTGGACACAAGTGCACGCTTTTCTGGGTGCTTGTCAACGTCACGCCCTCATCCATCGCGACGGTGATGAGCACCGGGCGGCTATCCCCGTCGGCACTCGAAGCCGCGGAACGACGATGACGAGGCGCCCAAGTGTGGCATTTGCAATCGAGGAGTGGTCGGAATGGGTCGTGAAGCGGAGACACGAGATGACAAAAGAAAAAAGCCGCGGCGTTATCTTTCCCCGACTCGTCCACGCCGACACTGGATACTGCATGCATCGGGGCACAGACGGAACGCCCCAAAGACTTCCACCTTCACGGCATCAGTCTGCAGGCCAGCGACGCAGATAGACTGATACCGAGCAGTTGCTTCTTCGCTCTGTCTCTCTCTCGCACCCGGAAGGCACGCCCCACGAGTGCGAGAGAGAGACAGAGCGACGACGAAAGCACTACTGTTCGGTTTGGAATGTGCCTGCCGCCTGCTTAAGGCGCCGGGCGGCTAAAAACGGCGCACTTTATCGCCCGGCCGTATGAATTAAACACGCGGCCCGCCTTTTCTTTTAACCATCTCGCAGTGTACGATGTGGCGCCGCACGTGCTGCTGCTGCTGCTGCTGCCGCCGGCGCGGTCGTCAGCGCCGTCCAAACAGGAAGCGCGGAGGGGGAACGCGAATAGACGATGCCCTGGAGTACCAATCCCGAAATCTAAATGAAGGACAGCATCATCATCAGCGTGGCGTTGTTTCGCCGCTTAGACGTCGGTCTTCTTGCGCACGTGCCGTTCGCGGTTCTCAGTTTGATCATCTGCTTTGCAAAGCCGGCAGCGCGCTAACCAGGCACCGCGCTGTCGCCCTGTCTCTCTCGCACTCGGTGGCGGGGAGTTCTTTTCTTTCGTTGTTATTGGCGGGTCTGCGCGAAAGGAGGGCGAATCCGTTCGGACTTCCCTCCCCGGGTTCACCTAGCAGCAACGCGGCCGGCGCACGGCGCGGGTCAGCTGGTCGGCACCAGCGAGCCCGCCCCGGCGGTGTTCAGTTCCGTGGATTGAAAGAAACGGTTTAGTCCGTGCGCGGCGGCGGTAGTACCGGCGCGAAGTCCACTGCAGTCTCGCACACAGAAACCAGCACAAAGTTTGACTTGCATTGTCAAGAGTGTTCCCACACTGAAATTGCAGCCCCGGCCGATTTTTCCACGAGCCAGTGCGCACTGGCCATGCATTCTATTCGTCCGGGAAACGGAAACAGACTTTTCCGTTGACACGCCTTTTATTTTTGCAGCGTAGCCGCCTTGCCCTGCCGTCGTCTTCATCCATAATTGAACACCTGATTGAGCCCCGCAGTCACAGCGAGGGCGTGGCACGGCCGGACTTGACTTTCGGCCTGCTGCTCTATACCACATCCTAACCGCAGTTGGCGCCATCCAATTTTTTCGACATTTTAATTGCGTCATTTTAAAAAAATGTGAGAATTGAAGGCTGTATCTTAAAACTCTTGAGACCACGCGCACTCTTTCCTCCCTTTCCTCTCGCCCGCTGGCAGTCTGATCAAAATCTCTGGGAGCATGGCGCTTAGTATCAGGTTTGCGTAAGAATAAAAAGACCCAACCTCACTTGCGTGGGCGGGTACAGTACCGAGTGCTTTATTTCGCAAGTCGTGCTTTATCAATCGAATTAGCGGATCCAAGGGATACGTAAATCCTTGCTCGCGCAACGAAAATACATAAGCAGGGCGCCGGGACACCAGTGCGTGTGTCGATAATTTTGAGGTCACCGCGTCTCCAAAACGCAAGCGGGCCAAAATGCCCGAAGGAGGGTTCAAGTTCAAGTGGAACCGAGTAGGCAACCCATCCTGCAGCAGCGGCGGCCAATCTGTGTGAAGGGTTGCCTACCGGCCCGGGCGCTGCTCGGCCTTGGCCGCGTTGACAGCATAGCCCCGCACTAGGTCCACCGAGGTCCACCCACATCTGGTTCGGCCGTCCAGGAGACTGAGAGTCGTTTCTGTCGCGCTATCTACGAGTGCGAGAGAGACAGAGCGATGCAAAAAAGACTCTCGTAATCAGTTTGTAGACACGCGGCCCGCGTGCGCCTCGATACCGATTCGAGGGAAATCAGACAATGTCGCATTTCCCCATGTGCATTGCGGTGGTCCCACGTTGCTGATAATGATTAAACATTATCTGTCCGTCTGGTCCACCGTGCCGGCTTATGTAAGGCGCGTGATACGTGCGATACATTGCCCTATCGTCACCACGGTGGTCGCTCGCCAATTAAAAAGCCGCTCTCTCTGGGTCACGCCCAGTCCTGCACACTCATTTCCAACAGCGTGTCGTCGCGCTGTCTCTCTCGCACGCCTACGCCATGAGTGAGAGGGACGCGCGGCGACACCGCAGCTCGCCCTCTGCAAATAAACGTGGACTGCACTCGGTTCGTTGTCCTGGCAACAGTGACCTGTTCCAGTGGAGACGGTGGAAGCAAACACAGCAACATTACCAAACAGGCCAGGGGGAGCAAGGAGCCGCTGAGCCCGCTGCGTTTCGAACTTTCCCGCGGGCCTGGCCGATGTTTGTGTGACAACTGGCCGCGCTGGCAGCGACATCTCGCAGCCAAATTTGTCCCCAACCACAACACTCCGAATTTCGTCGTCGCGCAGGTTAAAGCGCATTTAGGCGATAGTGATTTGCAGTCTAGTTTTGTCCAAGTCGCTAGTTAATCCGATACGCCGCTGCCATGAACGATTGGGACACCGTGACCATCCTCAAGAAGAGGCCCGTGAAGGCTTCTGCAGCCAAAACCGAACAGGTAGATAAGTCGTGTGCCATTTGTGAAATAACACGCAGCAAGTGGCCAGTGGCATGCCTTGCTTCTAGAATTTTCTTCGGTCAAGTCGAAAATTATATTTTTAAACTCTTACTACTTTTCTCGTCTTTTCTCATATCCATGTCTTGATTGGTTTCTTCTTAACCTTTCTCACATTGCCTATGTTCATTGGTGTTCTTTCATTTTATCAAAGGAAGTTGCCTCCATATTGACTTGCTGGGAATATTGCACCCTATTGTAGTGTTATTTAGCAAAAAATGCAATGTATTGTTAAGTTCTGCAATTTTATGAAATGGTCGTGACTACCATGTTCTCTGCTATTAAGAACTCTTTGTTTGTTTTCAGGCAGTTAATGCTGCTCGCAGGCAGGGTCTTGCAGTTGATACCCAGCAAAAATGTATGTATTTTTGTAGTCTCTTCTGGTTTCTTCATTGCTTTGGGTTTGGTTGCTCATGTTGTTGATTTTTGTTTTCCTAATTCAAGGGGGTGGAGGCCAGAACAAGCATACTGTGACCACTAAAAATACTGCCAAATTAGACCGTGAAACTGAGGAGCTAAAGCATGACTCAATTAGCAAAGATGTTGGCAAATATATTATGCAAGGAAGACAGGCCAAGGGGTGGAGCCAGAAAGATTTAGCTACTGTAAGTTTGACAGAATGCCCAATACACTTTGTTGTAAAATTACCTTCCACAATTGCAACTGATCAAATAACTATTGATGTTGCAGAAAATATCTGAGAAGCCACAAATCATCAACGATTATGAAGCAGGAAGAGGTATTCCCAATCAGGCCATTCTGGGCAAGATTGAGAGGGCAATTGGTAAGTTTCCTTCTAGTTTTATGCTTTCCTTTTAAGGTGTAAATCTTCTGCTCTTACATTCTGCATCCAAAAACATCAGTACCAATTTCATAATTGTCCAATATTTTGTTGCAGGCCTAAAATTGCGTGGCAAAGATATGGGTCAACCCCTCCCGCCCCCTGGGACCAAGAAGTAAATTACTGTCCCTGGGGGCCCTGTCAAAGCCTCGCTGTCCTTTCACCTTGTGTGTGCGTCCATGGACTGATTAACGACTAAATTCCAGAAGTGATGAGAGTAGGTCATGCTTTTTTCATCATGTGAAAAATTTCACTACTTTAGCAGTCAACTGAGTTGCTATAGGGACCATTGATAAGTTGGCTTGCACTGTTTCTTGTTAATGCTGGCAAGTTTTCTGGTCTTAATGTCTCTTCTTTAAAAATGTGTATTTTGTCAATGCACTAATTTTCTTTTGTAATATTCCTTTTAGTCATTGAGATTGTTTCTGTTTTTCTACTTGGACTTTGTTTGTAAATGTTTTATTTGTAAATCTGCGTCCTTATACTTGCAAACTTGTAGAATTAAAATCCTATTAGCCTGCACAATTTTACTCAATTATGGTAAGCAAAAAGTAACACATCAACATGAAAAGTAAAATTCTTATTTATTGTAGGCAAAAGACAGGATAGAAACCTGTACCAAAACTTAATCCTTACGCAGGGAGAATCTCTCCTCCTTAATACCATTCTTGTCAATAATGCTAATCATGACAGCATCACCAGTGTGAACTTCTCGCTCCGCAGCAGAAATGAAAGCGTCCTTGATGATTGCAACGGCACGCTCACGAGTAATGGGCTCCTTGGTTGCATTGGTCATATTTTTCAATCCAACCTGAAAACAAAGTAGAAATAAATTAGAAGCACATTACCACAAACTCCTGACAGTGGATTTGGACAGCGCCTACCTGGTTGTCAAGGAAAGGCTGCAACAAGGCACATGAAGATCCTCCAGCATAGTAAAGGTTCCTTTCACAATGGCCCACAGGGTCATAATGGTAGACAGCTCCCTTGCCTTCGGCATCTAGACCAGCAAGGATGTTCGAAACGTAGTAAGGGAAGAACCTCTTGTAGTACAGCATGGTAGAGAGGAGCTGCGCCACAGCGGGCGTGCTCATCACTTTCTGGTGCTCATGGTTGTACATCTGTCAAACAAAATCATGATTAAGATAAAACATTTGATCATGCCAACAAACAAAGTACGTGCTTAGAAAACAAAAAATGCCAACCTGCAAGCGAGCAGTGAGAACACGGGTGAGAGTCAACACATCGCACCAGCAGCCACATGAGCCGAGGACAGTCTTGTCAGAGAGGCGGAAGAGCTTGCTCTGCTCTCGTGTATTGATGGAATAGCCGACGGTCAGACGAGTGTCGGAAGCAATCACGGAGAAATCTTCACCAGCAATGGCAACCACGGTGCTGCAAAGAAAAGAGGGCAGTCCATTCAAAACCACAGCACCAGTTTGGCAAGGAATCCATAACCTCAAATCGACGGTAAACATTGCCAAGTCACGCAGCGCTAAGTCCCTAGATGAAGGGCAAATTGATACACGGTAACATAAGAGGATTTAAGCACTACATATAATGGGTGTAGCGTGGCTCCGTCCACATAAAAACAGGGTGTGACAGTGACAGAGCAGATGACTTGGGCGAATTCACCGCCTATGTACTTCAGTTTCTTGCACTTACCCTCCGTTATCAGAGTAGGGCGAGAAACGGTTTGCTTCCATGGGACGGTTTCCTGCAAAGGGCTCTACGACAGCCATGGTGAAAATTAAATTAAATAACTAAATAAACGCGTTGGAATGACACACAACTTTGGTGTAGCTGAAGCTGAATGAAAGCCGGACGCCTTGCACAACATTCGTTTTGCAGTTTCGACCAACTGCAATATGAATACCATTTCGACTTTCTATGAGAAATTTCTCCCAGGATTGGATCAATTATGCCAACACTAATAATTTTTTGTTTTCTTTATTTCTGTTTGCTGTTTACACTTGTAACTAGCCAAAGTTAAGAACTTTAAAGGCTTCGCTTTTAATTTGTACAAGCCTTCGGCTTGCTTTCATTGCATTGGCAAGGAACTTTTCAACTTCTTAAGACTGAATCTGAATTTTAACTTCTGCACCCATTTTCTATGAAAAATTGCTGCGATTTGTTTGGGATTTACTGGTCACAATTGCCAACATGGGTTTTTTTTTGTCACGTTCCTTTCTTTTTCCATTTTTTTAAAATGTCGATCATTCAATTATTCAAACATACATTAACTTCGATGGAAACTAATTTGACATTACTCCATCATCATGCACAATTTTGTTTCACGCTAAATGCACTACAGTCTGTAAAATAATTCCGTCTGTGAAGTTGGCAGCGAGTGAGATGAGGGCCACAATCCTATCTGCTGCGCTGCGAATGCTCCGAGGGAGCTTTAGGGGAAAAAAAAGGATGCCTGAGTGTTTAAAGGCCTAGCCTAAGGTGGAAGTCTTTTGCACTCAGCCAATGATATTTAATGCTTTTATTCACACACAATATCAATTTTATTTTACGTATACACCTTTCTCTTAAGCTGCTAAAGTTGGCAACAACCTAAGTGGCGACCTAACCTTACCACATCCACTGGCTGGGGGGGCTCCAGGGGAGCTTTGGGTCAAAAAATAAAGGATGTCTGAGAGTTAGAAGGCGAAGGGTCTGGTGGAATTTTTTTCACTCAGCCAACAAATCTGTGGCGTCACAAGGACGCTAAACAGAGGGGCGTCAGCCAGTAGCGCCTGGCAGGTAGGCCAGAGAGGAGGCGGCACCGCATCGGCGTGGAGACGGTGGCCTGCCTTCCTCACCCTGAGAGGCCGCGGTAGGCCACCGGCCTCGCAGCGGTGCGTGGCGGGACTACACTCTGGCCAACCTGCCAGGCGCTACAGGCCGACCCGACCGTCGCTGTGTTGCTGCCGGTTGGCAACCCTTCGAGTGTGACGTACACAGGCGGGTGGAGAGGAGGCATCGAAAAAGAAGCAAACACCGCAATAGACTCAGTCAGCTTAATCCAAGGTTTATTGTTCTCTCTCTCTCTCGTGACCAGCGTGCGGCGGCATCCCCGTGCGGCCTACTTGCCGAAGCCTCCGAAGAGGTTGCCCGGATTGGGAGCCGGAGCCCCCTGCCGCGACGGCGCCCCGTTGGGCGGCCTGCCGAAGGGGCCGCCGCCGCCCAGCAGCCCTCCCGTCAGCTTGCCCGCCGCGCCGCCCACCACCCCCGCCACGGCGCCGGCCGCGTTCCTGAACACGTCGGCGCACGAGTCGGCCGGCAGCTGCGCGCCCGACAGCCCGGACCACACGGCCATCTGGCAGCCGCGGAAGTCCTTGCCGATGCGGGGGTTCTTGTCGATCACGAGGAAGTTGTTGTTCTGCTTGCCGCCGCCGCCGAAGCTGGGCAGCTGCAGGGGCCCCTGCTTGTCGCCCTTCTGGCGCACCTGGGCTTGCCTGCAAGGTGGAGGGTGCCGTCACTGCTCGCGGACACCGCACAGTGGGTCAGAAGACCGTTGAGGCGGCCGAAATCCCTAGCGACTCTGGAGCTCAAAACGCCTCAACGGTCTTCTGGACCACTGTGTACCGGGACCAAGGCCCTGCCATCGCCGACAGTGTGCTTCTTACCCGCTGTGCGCGAAGTCGGCGATGAGGCTGGTGAAGACGTCGCGCACCTTCATGTCCTCCGGGTCCGTCAGGGACACCTGGCCGCGCGTCGCGTCGCGCTGGCCCTCCAGGGGGCGCGCGTCGAACACGAAGGCCAGGTCGTCGCCGTGGAAGGTCTCGTCTGCGAGGCAAAGAGGTCAACCGGTGAACGACAAGGCACAGTGGGCGTGTTCTCACCCCCACGGCCCGCGGTGCTCACTGAGGGCGGCTGGCGCGTCGAGGGCCGCCTGCATGAGGGGCAGCCCGCCCAGGAACGAGCGGCCCGCCTGCGCCGCCCGCGGCGACGTGTGCTCGAAGCTGTACACGAAGGC
Source organism: Stenchaetothrips biformis (assembly GCA_030522485.1). Taxonomy (NCBI): domain Eukaryota; kingdom Metazoa; phylum Arthropoda; class Insecta; order Thysanoptera; family Thripidae; genus Stenchaetothrips; species Stenchaetothrips biformis. The sequence continues at coordinate 16,552,139 of CM060089.1, read as the reverse complement.
CTGGCCGCCGCGCTTGGACCACAGCTGGCTGGCGCGGAACATGGGCAGGTTGAACAGGGCGTCCGTCGTGGCCTCCACCACCTTGCTGAGCGGCCCGACGGCCTTCTCCGCCTGCTGGAAGAGCGGCGACGACGCCAGACCGCCGAACAAGCCCTGCACCTGGTTGATGACGCCTGCGACACGCATCCACGGCAAAGGGTGTTGGTTGTTTTGATTTCGAAAATGAAGTGACGCACAGTGGGCCAGAAGACCGGCGCAGGCGGCCAAAACTCTGGACTCGAACCGAACGTGTGACCCCACCAATGGATTCCTCGTTCGAAGAGCAATCCATTGGTGGGGTCACGCGTTCGGCTCGAGTCCTATTTAGCGACTCAGGAACTCAAAAAGCGTCTAGAGTCTGGAGTTCTGGCCTACAGTGTGACGGCTCCGTGTGTACTCCGCTCACCCGAAGCCTTGCCGGCCAGGTCCTTGAGCAGGACCTTGTTGAGGAAGTCGGGCACGGCCTGCAGCTTGGCCTGCAGCTCGCGGTTGAAGCCGCCCTTGACGGCGCGGCCCGTCTCGTCCTTGCAGACCCCCGTCAGCAGCGAGATGTTGGGGAAGTTGCCCTTCTCCAGGACCTCGGCGGGCTGCTCGGGCAGGAAGCTGGGCAGGAAGCGGCTGTCCTCCTTGCCCTCCACCACCGGGGACGGCGTCAGCAGGCCGCCCAGCCCGCCGACGAAGCCTTGCGACGCGAGGCGGAACGTCTGGACAACACGAACATGATGGAGCCGGTGTCGCACACGGTGGTGGGCCACACGACAGCCGCAGTCGGGCGTTTTGAGCTCCATGGGAGCTACATATGGGACTCGAACCGAACGTGTGACCCCACCAATGGATTGCTCTCCGGACGAGGAATCCATCGGTGGGGTCACACGATCGATTCGAGTCCTGTCTTTCTGGCCCACTGTGTGTCTGCCTCCCGCAATCTCACCTGCAGAGTCTCATCGGCGAACACGATCTGATCGGCCGGCGCCTCCTGCATGCAGCGCACCATGGCGAGGTGCGGCTTGGTGGGGCAGCCGAGCTGCACGGCCAGCTCGTCGGTGGCGTCCTGGGGCTGCTGGTCCACGGCGTTGGGGGACAGCGCGGATCCGCTCATCGCCACGATGCCCTTCACGTTGTCTGCAGGCAGGCGGCGGGTGCTACAGGTGTCACTGCGCGCCCCCTCCGTCCCACAGTGGGCCGGAAGACCGGAGGAGGCGGTCAAAATCCCGGATGGGTTTTGAGCAGTCCCAGAGTCGCTAAATGGGACTCGAACCGAACGTGCAACCCCACCAATGGATTGCTCTCCGAACGAGGAATCCATTGGTGGTGTAACACGTTCGGTTCGGGTCCTGTTCAACGACTCTGGAGCTCAAAACGCGTCTAGAGTTTCGTCCGCCCGCGCCGGTCTTATGGCCCACTGTGCGTCCCCCGCACTCACCCTGCGTCATGGGCGACAGCCCCATCATCATGGCGCTGCTGGCCCCGGAGCCCTGCCCCATGGTGACGATGTTCTTGGGGTTGCCGCCGAAGAAGGAGATGTACTCTTTGATCCAGTTCATGGCGACGGCCATATCGAACATGGCCACGTTGCCGGGCAGCTGCGGCGCCGCGGAACTCATGTAGCCTAAGCCAAACAAATTTAAATTTATTTTTTTTTAAATGAGCACGCGGGGATTAGAACCAGGCGCCTGGCGCTCCGTACTGCGCTCACCCATGGACCCCAGCCGGTACTGCACCGTGACCACGACCACTTTCTTGTCGACGAGGTGCCCCGTGCCGTACTGGTTGGCGGAGCCGCGCCGGTAGCCGCCGCCGTGGATCCACACCAGCACGGGGAGCCCCTCGGACACGCCGTCCGGGAGCTGCACACGTGAGGACCGTGTCAAGCAGGTCCGCGCTCTGTCTCTCCCGCACCTACCCGGGGCGCCCCATGAGTGCGAGAGAGACAGAGCGACGGAATGAGTCACCAGGCATGGCATGGCATGGCAGGGCCTCCCACCTCGGCCGAGTAGATGTTGAGGAAGAGGCAGTCCTCGCTGCCGATGGTCTTGAGGGGGTCGTCGGGGTGCGGCTGCACGCACGGCGCTCCGGCCAGGGTGGCGTTCACGATGCCCTCCAGGCGCATCGGCCGGGGCCGCTGGCGAAGGCAAACAGGCTCTTATTTTTCGTCGGGCACTGCTTCTTCTATATCCTATGGAATCGCTTGGGGGTGAGGGTTAGGGCAAGGTGTGCGCTGCAGGTGCAAACTGACTGCGCATTGTCTGCAAAACCCAACTAAGATGGGTTTGCCTTATCGACCCCATCAGGTGTCTCGGGGGTTGATTGAGTTGTTGTAGGAGGTTCGATCCCCGCCGGCGTGCTTTTTATTATTGCCGGTTGAAGTGCCGCGCTGCGATTGCCGTCCTTGGCGACAGTGCGAATCGCGCAACTATCACGACGACGGCGGCCCAGGACCATAAGGCAATCCGCAGGCCGCAGGAAATGGAAGATAAGTCCCGGGAAAGGCCGTGGCGTGGCGTGCCGTGGTCTGGTAGCGAAAGGCGCGCCTGGGTTGCCGTGTCCCTTTTAGATAAACAGGAGCAGGGGCGGTATCCGGGCCGGCGGAAACGCAAAAGAATTTCGACGCGTTTTTTGCGACTGGGTCTGTCTGTGTACCCGCGGATGCATGTCACGACGGCACCCCTTACCTGGAACCGGTAGAGGCCGACGGGGGGATCGGCGTAGCGGAGGCCTCGGTACACGTAGAAGCCGCCCGGGCGCTCGCGCGTGCCGAACACCCTGGCGTCGTGGTCCTCCTTGTACACGAACACGACGGGGTCGTCCTGCGGGGGCGGCGCGGCCGCGCGTCCTCCCACGATCCTCCTGACGCGCACGTTGGCCACGGCGGCGTCCACCAGGAGCAGCACGGCCAGGCACAGCGACAGCGAAGCCGCGGAGGCCATGGCGACCCTGGACACACAGTGGGACGGCGAGGCGCTGGGGGAGGCCGACTGCCACCGACTGCCTGACTACAGCGCCGAACCTCGAATCTCGTTGTGGAGCCTGGCAGAGGCCTGCGAGGCGAGGCCTGCTCCCACTCGCTGCTCGCCCCCCGGACCTGGACCGGTCTGCACCGCTCTGTACTGCTTCAGATGAATATCAGCACCAATCAGCACTCGCGAAAGCTGGAAGCCGGTTCCGCGCGCGGTTTGAACGGCAAGGCAGTTCCCGCTGAGAGAACCCTGGCCGCATGGGCCCGGCCCGAGGCCTCACGGCCAGATACACCCCCTCCCCGCCCCCGCCATCGCAGTCACAACAAGACGTAAAACAGTGTCATAACTCTTTTTGGTTACAATATTTGATTGATTATTGGTCATATTTTGTGTCTGCTGCAGGCACTCCCAGCATCGATTCACGATGGCGGGGACCGGCACTATATTTTCTCCTCGCTTAAAGGCGGGAATTCGAATGTCAACAAAACTAGATGCCGATGGGAAGGAAGTGGAGGTTAGCTGGTTTATCATGTCTTAGTAAAATTGTTTTTTTTTATTTATTTTAGAGAATTGTGTTTACGTGTCGAGGGTACCTCGTTTGAATGCACTGTCCTTGCGTTCAATGTCATCCAATTGTTTTCTTACATTCATCATCATAATGCCTCTATTGAGTTGCACATTTTTATCGGGCAGGTTGAGATTCGAGAAGATGAGGAGCAACAAATCAAGCTGCAGGAAACCCTTGACCTTTTGGTTGCTGCTGGATACTTCCGTGCTCGAATTAAGGGTTTATCCCCATTTGACAAAGTAACTTATCCATCAGTTTGTGCCATCCGTTTAAAATGTAACCTGTGGGCTTCCTACTTGAACAAACGTTTCCTTTTCACAGGTTGTCGGAGGCCTAACATGGTGCATAGAGATGTGCAACTTTGATATTGATGTTGACCTTCTTTTTCAAGAAAACCTCACTATTGGTCAACGTATGTGAGTATACTGCATGTCCACCTCAACAATTTTGTGTTCATAATTTTCATTGTTAATTGTGTGTTTGTAGATCTTTGACTGAAAAAATTGTTGCTGTCCTACCAATAATGAAGTGCCCCCATCGCATTGAGCCCCATCAGATACAAGGCCTGGACTTCATTAACATTTTCCCAGTTATACAGGTTTGTTTTTACTTCTCATTGTATTTCTCTGATTTCTGATATTTTGTGATAACTTTGGTTTATTTGACAACAGTGGTTGGTGAAAAGATCCATGGAAACAAGAGCAGAGAGAGCTGAGCGGATGCGTGCTCATGCTGTTGACCAATTCAACCGTTATTATGGCCTGCCAACAAACAATGCTCAGATTCTTGCTACTGCTTCCAATGTGCGGCATGTACAGGTTGGTCAAGTATTTGTTTTTGTATTTTTACAAGCTTGGCCAGTTTGTGCATTCTCAGTTCACTTAGTTTAAATTCTTTTATTTTTAATTCAATACTAGGAAACCTATCGCCCTCAGAGAAGATTTAGACGTCAAGTTCCTGCTCAGCAAGACGAAGACTTGGACACACGTATCCACAGCACCCTCCTTGAGTATGGTCCATTGCAGAGGCAGTCTTCAACTGTACGTGTTGTGTTACCGACTTCACACATTTCTGCCATGATTGTTTTTCAATCCAGTAATCAATATATTTATTTCTGTATTTGCAGACTCAATTGAAAGGAAAGGAATCATCACCTGATCAGGGAGAGCTTTCAGCTCAGTTGCAGGAGCAAGAAAGGGCAGAGGAGGTATTATTATTATTATTATCAAAATTCACTTTGGTTCCTAATTTTTGTTACATGACATTTTTATCACTGTTAATTTTGCATGTTTTTGTGGTGCATAACAAACTTAAACCAGATAATTTTATAGTGTTTTGCTATAGATGTAATTATGCTTTCCAACTGTTTTGTTTTGCTTTGTGTTTTTTAACTTGTGCTTGAGTAATTGGTATGAGTTTTGTCCAGCTACGTGTGAAAGCTCTCATGAAGAACATGGCTTCTGCTGAAGAACAGGAGGTATGAGTTTTGCTTTTCAGTGTCTGTTTTTCTGCATGCTTTGATCTTAGCTGGGCTTAAGTTCATTGTATGAGTATCTTTTTTTTTGGTTCTGGTCTGTCTATGTGAGAAGTTGTATTTCAGTTTCTGAAGCGTCTTTGTTCACGCATTCATGAAACCCTATCGTCTTTTCAGAGCCGTCTGTCTGCTGGATTGGTTGGCAGCATAGTGAATCTTCAGGCTGATGAGATAGCCCAAGCCGCTCGTCACTATGAAAAACTTCAGGCAACATTTGAAGTAATTTTGTGATTTTTTTTTTTTTTTTTTGAAAGAAACTTTGTAAGGAGTACATATTTGTGACATTGGGGTTTTCTTGGTTCTACAGGCCACACCTCAAACTGCCTCGACAAGGGCTCTGCAGGCTTTAACCAGGCAGAAAGATTTGCTCAAAGAGAAAGAGTCTAAGCTCATGGCTGAAGTTGATGAACTACGCAACTCTCTTAATGAAGCTGAAGATAGAGTGTCATCTGCTAAAGAGAAACAACTAGAACTGAAACAACAACTCCAACAACTTGATATTTCAGAAAACAAAAGGTATCAGCTTAACTGCCCTATTCTGCTTAAAATTTGCATCAAATTAATTTTTTTTTTTTAAATTATTAAATATGGAATAATTGTTTCAGCTCTGTGCAGCAGCTGCAATCCTTAGTTGAAACTTATGACAGTCTTAAGGATCAGGAAAGTCGTTTCCGTAAACAGTGTCAATCTGAATTATCTCGTCTTCAAACCTTGGCAGCGTAAGTGCATCTACCATCATGCATCATAAATTCAATTGTTCCAACTGTTCATTAATTTTTCGCCTTTTGTTAACAGCGAGGCAGCAGAGGGCCGCACAGGATCTGAGGGTATCGACATAAGTGAACTTGGAACCACACTTGCTGCAGAACGGGAGGCTTTGGTCGCTGTCAGGTTGCGGTTAGCGCGAGCCACAAGAACAACTGCCTCTCTTCAAAGGCAACTGGATGATGTCCCAGGCCGTGCTGAGCTTGCTCAATATCAGCGCAGATTTTTGGAGCTCTACAGCCAAGTTGCTGCCAAACACAAGGAAACAAAGCAGTTTTATACTCTGTACAATACTTTGTCTGACACCAAACTCTATATGGGCAAGGAATTGACTTTGTTGGACTCAATTCTTGAAAATTATCATGAGTAAGTACTAGCATGTGAAACTGTTGACCACGGATTCATTAAATGATTTAAATTTACTAACTCCTATAATTTCGTTTTATTCTAGGGCCTTGTCTTCTCCATCAATGCGAGAACAGTTCATCAGGCAGTTTGAGAGCATAGTTGAGAATGTGAATCAAAATAAAATCAAGGTAGGTGGGTTATTTAAGTTAACATACATTTTTGAGATGTCCTGTGTTACTGATTTTTTTTTCCTCGCCGTCAGATTGAACAGCGCAGGAATGAGGAGCGAGCCAGGAGAGACAAACTCAATAGACAACAGGTCGCTCTCCTAGAACTTGAAAGGAGTTATGTGGCTGCAGTCAGACAATTGACAGTCGAGTGCCGTAAAAATGCTATTCTTTTAGCACAATTGAGAGCAACAGAAACATCTAGTAAATGATCCTCAATGATTTATGTTGTTGCAGCATTTGAACAGATGCAATTTAAATATATGTATTGTATGATTCCTAATTTTATGTAATTTTATCAGTTTTATTTTGGCCCAGATTTTTAAGTTGAACTGTGTCATTTTCTTTGCTAGTCTAAACACCTATTTGTTATGTTATCACCACTTTAAATGAATTGTGTTGTAATTATATTTTTGATTATCACTATTTTAGTCCTCAGCTAGGTGGTCAGCTAAAAATGAAGGTCTTTCAACTGTTATTTAAGTGCATTCCAAGAATTGTGATTTCTGTTTTTTGTTAAACTTTAATTGTTATGTTGTGTGTTAAATGAATTTATGTGAGATTGGACCGGGCGAGCATAGTTATAATATACTGCTCCTTTTTTATTTTATAAAATTCCTCTCCTAAACTGCTTTCCGGGGACTCACACCAAGGGGGAAACAACTCAAAATTTTTGTGTACGTTTTTTTAAAGTCCTTGGAATTTTTTGAATTTTTTGAATTTTTTGAAATTTTTGGTGTTTGGATATGGGAAACGGTGTTCCCGGGCGCTGGCGATCGTGTTTAACTGAAAATAAATTTAAAAAATGGAACTCTACACCCCCTCCCCAGTCTTAATGGGGAGGCCTCCTGCTTTACTTCGGTGTTCGGGATGGGAACCGGTGCTATCAGGTAACTGGGGTTAATCCGATCCAGCGACTTCGATATCGTACGCCGGGGGACCCAGTAGGACCCGAGGACGCCGACACGCCTCAAACATGGGCAGAGTAGAGTAAGGCAGAGACGATAGAGAGACAGAGAAAGAAAGAAAGAGAGAGAGTAGTTTTGGGAGCTTTTGTTTGCGCAGGCTGGTCGGTACCCAAATGGTACACCCGCTGTCCGGCGCTCCCAGACCCGAACATGCAGTCAGTGGGCCAGCTTCAAAGGACTTATCAACTCCATCCGACGAATCGGAATGGACCCACTCGCGACCAATCTCGAGTGGCTGGCTCGATCGGGGATCGAACCAGTGCCGAGGCCAATCCGCCGAAGCGGACTGCTTTTTAGACACCCGGGTGTAATGGCCTGGATTGAGCCTAGACCACTACACCACCCTGACTTGCACGTCTGCCGAGTGTTGGACGACGGGTTTGAGTCGCTGTGGGAGGAAGCCAGTCGAAAAATGTAAGGAAATTTGGAGATTCGATCCCCGGACCTTACAGTCGGGGTCGGACGCCCTAACGCCCTCAGCCACCACGGCTCATGTCTGATGTTGATTGAAGCGGGCTCTTGACGTGGCAATGAGCAGCGGCCAGAGAAAAAAGTTGTGATGTAATAAGATTTGAACCGCCGATCCTCGTACCGTGAAATCGACGCATCGAGCCACCACACAACTTTTCATTATGTTTTTCTCTAAAACGACAATTTTACAGGCTTTTCTTACGTAATTCAAACCCTTGGTCAAACACAACCCCCCACCCCCCGCCCAAAAAAAGAAAAAAAAATTGATGTCGTTTAATCACTCGCTCGTTGGCTTCTCCTTCCAGCCCACTGTAACCCCGCGGAGGGAAGCCCCAGGCCGACCTTGCGGTGATTTCGACTGTGTAGCCAGTAGGCGTGGTAGGCGGCCGGTGCGGCGCGACCACCGCCGCATCGCCTCCGGACGCGGTCCATGTGTGCACGGTGAGGAGCGAAGCACCCTCCTTGGCACGCGCGGCGGGGCGTGGCGCGGCGGGGCGTGGCGCGGCGCGGCAGTGCCGGCAGTACAGCGGTAGGACGCCACCGCGCACGAGGAGACCGAAATAGGCTCAAGCACATATGGCTCCCCAAGACCGTCCCGTGCGGCGCGGCCCCTTCCCTGCTGCGGCTGCCCGCCCGCCTGCAGACTGACTCCGAGCGTCGTCGCTCTGTCTCTCTCGCACCCACACGGGCCGCCCGGGAGTAGTGCGAGAGAGACAGAGCGACGAAAACGACTCTCGGAATCAGTGTAGTGCCTTTGTGGGCCCCGCGTCCTGCACCGCGAGACGCGAGGGTGTCGACGGACGAGGCCGGACGGGCGGCGCACGCCGATGCGGCGGCGGGGGCAGCCGTCGCCGACAAGTGCACCAAGCACCACGGCCCGCTCCACGAGCGCACAGTGGGCAAAAAAGTCGGACTCGAACCGAACGTGTTGACCCTACCAATGGATTCCACGTTTATAGAGCAATCCATCGGCGGGGTCACACGTTCGATTCGAGTCCCATTCAGCGACTCTGGAGCTCAAAACGCGTCTAGACTTTTGGCCGCCCCAACGGTCTTCTGACCCGCTGTGCGACGGCATGGTGAGGGGGACCACCTCGACCACCGGCAGGAGTCGGAACCACCCCCACCCCCTGCGCCATGTGCTCGCGGCGTGCGGCGTGCGCTGGCTGTCGTGCGCCCCGTGCCGTGCTCCGCTGCCCCGCTGCTCCGCGCCAGATATTCTGGTACAGCGGGGCGGCACGGTAACGCCGCGCGCGGTACGCAGAGGAGGCAGCCCGGCCCCCAGGCGCCCCCAGGCCGGCCAGGGGAGGGACGCCGTCGGCGACGCCAGTGCGAGCGTGGTCGTCGCGCGGCGCTGACAGGCCGCGGCGTTATGCCCGCCACGCCATGCCGAGGGCCTTCTTGATCACGCACCGCCGCTACCGGCAGGGCGACCCACCGCCCCCGCAGGGCAAGGGCAAGGACCAGGATGGCGACACGGACGCCGCCGACGACGAGTCGGACGCCAGCGCCACCAGCAGCAGCAGCAGCGTGGACCGCCGCAATGCTCATGACCGCGGCCAGCGGCAACTCCTCGACGCCGACGACGAGGGTGAGTACCTACAGGTGGTTGCCGCGGACGCCACGCGCCGGCGCACAGTCGGCTAGAAGACCGGCGCAGGTGGCCAAAATTCTAGACGCGTTTTGAGCTCCAGAGTCGCTACGCAGGACTCGAACCGAGCGTGTGCCCCCACCTATGGATTCCTCGTTCGGAGAGCAATCTATTGGTGGGAGGTCACACATTCGGTTCGAGTCCTGTTTAGCGACCCTGGAGCTCAAACCCGTCCGGGATTTGGACCGCCTCCACTGGCCCACTGTGCGCCGTGGAGGGTCACTCCGCGAGCCCCTTTGGATCCCTGCTCTGAGTCATAGTCACGTGACGTCACCCAGCTCGCGGGTACAGTGAGCGAGACGGCCGAAGTCCTCTCCCAACTGCACCCTAGAGCTAGCGCCGTTCAGGCGAGCGGGGCGGGGCAGTCACGCCAGCCCCGTTTGGCGTTCACGGTGCCAAATATCCCGACGCAACCGGTGCTGGGTCGGCTCGGGGACGTCGGGGAATGTCGCGTCTCCCTCGCCGAACGATTCCGAAGAATTGTCTTGTCGCTGTCTGCCTCTCCCGCATCCCCACACAACGCCCGATGAAGGCGACGAGGACGGAGCGACGGCACGCTGCCGTCTGATTCCGAGCACTGCTTTCGTCGCTCTGTCTCTCTCGCACTCATGTGACGGTCCGTAGGGGTGCGAGAGAGACAGAGCGACGAAGCAGTGTTCGGAATCAGACGGCAGCTCGGGCGTGGCTCCCCCGCCACGCGGAGGAAGTGTCGCTACCCCGCGCTTCCGCTTTGCCATGCAAGGGCACCGACCCCGGGAGGGGCGGGGGAAGGGAAGCCCCGAACTACCCCCGAGCTACCCCCCCGAGCGCTGTGACGCAACAGGCGCCAACCGCCCCCACCCCAGCCGTGCGCGGGACGCAGCCTTCCCTGGACCTAAACAGCCAACTTTATTTTCGCCTGCACAGGTGCGACCGGCGAGCCCATGGGGCTGGCGGGGCTGGCGGGGCTGGCGGCGGCGGCCGGCTCCTGGGGCGTGGGGGCGCTCGGCGTGGGGCCCCTGGGCGTCCCGGACGAGCTGTTCAACCTGACGCAGTTGGCCGAGGTGAGCCTGGCGGCCGCGGCCGCGCAGGGACACCGCTTCCGCAGGGCGGACTCCGACGGCGACCACGACGCCGACCAGCAGGGCCTTGACGACGTGAGTACTGTGATGACGCGGGCCTCGTGGGCCTCCCACCTGTTGTTGTTGGTTGTTGACGCTGACGTCACGTGTCTCCTCCCGCAGGACGGCGGCGTCCGCGGCGCGGCGAGCGGCGGCGCGGGGCTGGGCGCGCACGGCTGCGTGGACTGCGGCAAGAGGTACTCGACGGCCAGCAACCTGGCGCGGCACCGGCAGACGCACCGCTCGCTGGCGGGGCAGCAGGCGCGGGGGTGCCCGACGTGCGGCAAGCTGTACGTGTCCATCCCCGCCTTCGCCATGCACGTCCGCACGCACGCCCAGACCTGCCGCTGCGAGTTCTGCGGCAAGACCTTCTCGCGGCCCTGGCTGCTGCAGGGCCACGTCCGCACGCACACCGGCGAGAAGCCCTTCAAGTGCGGCGTCTGCGCCAAGGCGTTCGCCGACAAGTCCAACCTGCGCGCCCACGTGCAGACGCACTCGGACGCCAAGCCGCACGTGTGCGCGCGCTGCGGCAAGGCGTTCGCGCTCAAGTCGTACCTGTACAAGCACGAGGAGGCCTCGTGTCTGCGCGGGCACGCGACGCCGGGCCGCGCCCCCAGCCCCCAGCACCACGGCAGCAGGTCGCTGTCGTCCTCGCCGCCGTCCTCGCCCGACATGCGCTGACCCTGGCCGTCGACGCGAGCCTCTCCTTCGCCTGCTGGCGGACTCTGCGTGGCAGCTGCAGCCATAACCCACGGGGACGGCCGTGTGACGGCGCTTTGGCCGCCAATGTTTCTTGGCGTGCAGGAAGGCCAGGGCCCCTGGCTGCCCCTGGCTGCCCCTGGCCCAGGGGATGGCGCGGTGGCGCAACGGAGTGCAGCGTGGTGTTACGCCGTCTAGCGGCCAGTGGCGATGCCCGTTGGAATGCCCGTCGGAGGCGCGAGAGTCGTTCCACAGTCTATTCCAATCAACCTCAGTCCCTTGTCCATGCTAAGACTAGCGCGGCTTGAGCAGTCTTGGGGCGCAGGCCTCACTGCGTTGACGCAGCCTCTTTCATCGCTTGAACCGTATTTTTCGAGAGCTATTTTTGTAAGGTACTATGTAGGGAGGGAGGGATATTTTGTACTACTCGTTGCTCTGTTTTGTTTGTTGATAAGTAAGTTATGGTCTATTGTACTTATGATTAGTTAAGTCGATCCCTGGCCAATTCGGGAGCTTTCTACAGGAGTATCTAAGCAGAGAATGAAAGCATTTGAACTGTTACTTTGTGATACTTCATGACAATAGTATTATTAAACTAGGCAATTCTGCTATAATTTTGCATCTAGACTAGATTCTTTTTATTACATGTACTCGTGTAATTAAGTTTTTAAGTTTTCTTCAATGGACGAGAGTGGAACTAGTCGAGTTGAAAGATGTACACTGTTTATCCTACATCGCCCATTTTGTTTCATTTTACCTAATTTATTTTAATTTATTTTTTATTTATTCACTCACTTTTGATGCCAATGCCCACTTCTCTTATGTTTTCTCTTCCCTATTATTATTTTTTTGTTTTGTTTTATGTTTAAAGTTTGTGAGACTTTCGCTATGATGATGCATGTAGTTGCATTCTGAGCGAGCCTAACATTTTTTTTCCATGTACTTTATATTTCTCAATACACAATGTGAAGCGATGATTCTAGAGTACAGAGTGGTTCTTCCTGAGATCAACAGTTGGCATCAGGCCCCGTCCCCCCTCCCCCCCCTCCCCCGTCGCGACGGGTGGAGGCTATTTTGAACCCGCATGCCGGGAGGGTTCCTCCGCGTCGGTTCGCGCCGCGCCACGCCGCGCTGTGTTGCTGTAAGGTGGTTGAGTCCTCTTCGCTCTCCGTCCTCCCCCCCCCTCCCCCCACTTACCGCTCCCGGTGCTTCGGGGCAATCCCCCAGAGTGAGGACCCCCCCCCCCCTCTTTCACGTGTTGAAAAGTTCTGGACGCAGTGCAGTTGCACCACGAATAAAAAGACCACAGGGATAGGTGGGAATATTACTTATTATTTTAATTAACCTTCAAAGAGGATGAAGTAGTAGTAGTAGTACAATAGCACACAAATTAAATGCCTAAAAAATCAGTCAAATAAATAAATAACTATACGAGTGCGAGTTCAAGCCAATATAGTAGTGATAGAGCTACACAAATAGTTTACCATCCACTGTCTAGTAAATGCTACACACAGGTTGATTGATGGCCACAAACTTTAGCCAACGAATCGTAATGGGACATGATAATTGGTCTCGAGATAAGATGGGACAGTGGAGGAAGTGAACGGGAGGCGATCAAGAGTCGCGCGGACTCTCGAGTGCAGCGGGAGCGATGTGGTCGGCGGCTCAGGACAGGCGCAGCCCCTCCTGCACCTTGGCCATGGCGGAGGCGGACTGCTGCAGCATGGCGGTCTCCTCGTCGGTGAGCCGCTGGCGGACGATCTGCTCGACGCCCTGGCGGCCCAGCACGGACGGCAGCGACAGGAACACGTCGTCGTCGACGCCGTGGTGGCCGCGGATCAGGGTGGACACGGCGTTCACGTTGTGGCTGTTGCGCAGCATGTCCTGCACGCCGACCGGCAACAGAGACAAACGGCCGTCACACAGTGGGCCGGAAGACCCGTGCATGCGAACGTGTGACCGACCCCACCAATGGATTGCTCTCCGAACGAGGAATCCATTGGTGGGGTCACTCGATCGGTTCGAGTCCTATTTAGCGACTAGAGTTTTGGACGCCTAGAGGACCGCCTGCGCGCGCGGTGCTAGGCGACCGAGACGCGCGACAGTGAGATGGGTGGCCCACCCTCGCTTCCGCAGGCGTTGGAGCGCGGCGCGCCGGGCGCACAGCTCTGTATCGCCACGTAAAGGGCGAGAAAAAAAAAAAGAAAAAAACACACTCACACTCAAAAAAAAAAAAAAAAAGAAGTTTGAAGTTAGTACCTGGCACAGCGCCGACACGCTCAGCCCGATGGCCCACGAGGTGTACCCCTTGAGCTTGATGATCTCGTACGCGCTGAAAAGGGGGAGCGGGAAAACATCAATGGGGGCACTTTCCTTTCCTCCGCATCACACACACACACACACACACACACACACACACACACACACACACACACACACACACACACACACACACACACACACACACACACGGTGTGCGTGAGTCACGCTCGCACTCGTTGAGGGACTTGCCTGGAGACCACCTGCCGGTGCACCTCGGACCACCGCTCCGCGTCCGCCTGGCTGCCCAGCTCCGGGTCGATGTCCCTCAGGCGCACGCCGGCCACGTTCACGCCGGACCACACGGGCACTGCGGGCACCAACACTAAAGCACGCGTCAAGGGGTCAAACAGCCATGCAGTCGCACAGTAGGCCAGAACACCGGTCGGGGTCCAGAGTCGCTGAACGGGACTCGAACCGAACGTGTGACCCCACCAATGGATCGCTCTCCGAACGAGGAATCCATTGGGCGGGGTCGCTCACTCGGTTCGAATCGCATTGAGCGCCTCTCCTGGCCCACTGTGAGTCGGTGGGGATCGAGGCCGGGACGGACACGCACCGCTGGTGTCGCCGTGCTCGCCGATGATCCAGCCGTGGCAGGACGTGGGCGCGACGCCGAGGCGCTGCGACAACAGGAAGCGGAACCGCGACGAGTCCAGGTTGGTGCCGGACCCGATGACGCGGTGGTGCGGCAGGCCGGACAGCTTCCACGCCACGTACGTCAGGATGTCCACTGCGAGGATCGAAGTCGTTTCGCACGGTGGGCCAGGAGACCGGCCAAAACTCTGGACGCGTTTTGAGCTCCCGAGTCGCTAAATGGGACTCGAACCGAACGTGTGACCCTACCAATGGAGTCCCCCCCATTTAGCGACTCGGGAGCTCAAAACGCGTCCGGGATTCTGGCCCACTGTGCGGCCCCGCGCTGCATCCTGCGCTGCACGGTGTACCTGGGTTGCTGACGATGAGGAGGATGGTGTCCGGGGAGTGCTGCACGAGCTGCGGGATGATGCTGCGGAAGATGTCGGTGTTGCGCTGCACCAGCTCCAGGCGCGACTCCCCGGGCTTCTGGCGCGCGCCCGCCGTCACGATGCACACCCGCGAGCCCGCCGTGGCCGCGTAGTCTGCGCCCACCAATGCCAGAGTCAGTAACAGGGTGGCGCCCCTGGCGGCAGGCAGTCCGGCTGCAGCGCCGTGCAACGGGACTGCCTACCCGCCGGGCGCTTCGGCTCGCTCGCTGTGACAGTTACCCGTGGACGCCGTGATGTTGGCGTTCTTGAGGAACGTGGAGCCGTGCTGCAGGTCCATCACCTCGCCCTGCAGCTTGTCCTCCACCATGTCCACCAGCACCAGGTCCGACGTCACGTTCTGCCGACCAGAGAATCCCAAAGTGAAGGCCAAGTCGACTTTGTTGTTCTTCGTTTCCGACGCGGTATTCGAACCCGCGACCTTACCTGCGAGAGGAGGCTGAAGGCGCAGGCCATGCCCACCTGCCCGGTGCCCACGACCGTGATCTTGGACTCGCTGCTCTCCACCTTGTCGGCGACGGGGCTCAGCAGCTGCTCCGAGAGCCGGTGGCTGTCGAACCCGTTCTTACTCATTGTCGGTCAGATAGGGTCGTCCTCCTGAAAAACGGAACGCCAACTGTTATGCCAGAAGCGGCCAGATCTGGCTTTATATCGCTGGGTGTCCCGTGACACCGCCGCGGGTGGTGGGGGAGAGCCAGATCTGGCCATAGCTGACTGCGCGCCTCGTGACTCTGACGCACGTAGTTGTTTGTCACCAGGGCCTGATCCGGCCAGATCTGGCTTTATATCGCTGGGTGTCCCGTGACACCGCCGCGGGTGGTGGGGGAGAGCCAGATCTGGCCATAGCTGACTGCGCGCCTCGTGACTCTGACGCACGTAGTTGTTTGTCACCAGGGCCTGATCCGGCCAGATCTGGCTGATCGTCTCGTGACTCTGACGTCACTGTCACCAGGCCAGATCTGGCCGGACGTCTCGTGACTCGGAAACCGGTGGTGGGGGAGGGAACATCCGCACCTGTTGTTTCCGCGCTTCCGTCGATGTTGCATCAGTTTGCGCGCGGTGAGGGGGGGAGGAGGGGGGTGGTGGTGGTATTGTTGGTGGTGGTGGTACGTGAGTGTTTTTCTCGTTTTTCTTCGGAAACACTCGATGCATAGTGTTTTGGATCGATGCCCGCACAACGGCAAAAGGACCGCCTTGCCGTCGCGTGCGTTGCGTGCCTTGCACTGACAAAAGTAAATTAATCCTGTTTTATTTTGACCCCTCACCAGGAAGTTACATTTCCATTGAAAGAAACCAGAAAAAGACACCCCCCAAAAATTGATTCGAAACGGGCAAAATATTTACCCAAACCTGGTATGGGTTTGGGCCTGAGCCACGCGGTAAGCTAACACCATGAGGCGCCCTTGTTTTTGCGAGTGTGGCCGCGTAGCCCTCCGCGCTGTAAGGGCCCGGCCCTGCGCCCTTCCCAAAGGGTTCGGCCGTATGGTCGGCGTCTAGCGACGGGCGGCGGTTGGGGCAGGGCCGGCCAGCCATTCGCAGACCGTCCTCGAATTGCCGCAGCAATGCCAGTGGGGGGCTCAAGTGGCGGAACCACGGCCATCAAATAAAATGAAAAAAAAAAAATTAAAAAAATGACGCAACCCGTTAAATAAAACGATATCTTGCCGAAATCTGTCGGTGGTGGATAGCGTTATATGGTTCGCCATGCAGCATAATCTTAGCGATAGGCAAAGCGTTGCTAGTAATCGCTAATCTTATCGAGACACTCGAGCCGTCGAAAGCCTCCGCGCGCGAGTACCTGCCGATATGGCCTCCTCTCTCCGCCTGCACCTGGTCCAAACCGGCGCACTCGTCACTCACTCACTCACTCACTCACCGGCTGGGCTGCGAAGGCTCCGCCCGCGCCCTAGGCCCTTGGCGGCGCTGCCCTGGCTGGACTGGCAGCCTAGGTAGGCAACACGCGTGCCCCGCGAGCCCTGGCTGGGCTGGCAGCCTGCAACACGCCGCGCCCCGCGAGCCCTCGTGAGCCCTCGTGCGTGAGGCGTGTGGATTAACTAAACTAAGCGGACGGTGTCGCGTCGTCCGGTCCGGTCGCCGGTCGCTATCGCACTGACGATAAGCCTGACGCGGACCGCAAGTGCAGGGACCCGCGGCGGCCGACGCCGGCTCCCTGTCTGGGGCTGGTCGGTCGGCAAGGCCGGGCAAGGCGGCAGGGAAGGGTGGCACCTGACCCGAAACGGACCGCGCACTGTCAGCGGTTCGAGTCCCGGCGGCGTACTCACTGTGCAACACGGTGCAACGGCACTGCTGCAAGTCCGCGCTGCTGCGCTGCGGTTGGTCTGTCGGCGCGGCCGAGCGTCGGGGGTAGACTGACTGACTGGGGCGTCCGTGCCGACGACGCTGCGTTCCTGGAGCCCAAGGTGACCCCGGCGAAGCCTCGCCCCGCCGCTGCCACCCCAGCAGCAAGGGCGGGAGGGGAGGGGGACGCGGGGGGAAGGACTTCCCCCTCCCCTCCCGCCGCGCTAGCCGCGCTGGGTCAGCGGCCGCCAACACGATCAGCTGTTTGCCCGAGGGGGCACCACTCCAGCTACGCCTGCTCATCTGCCCATCCATCTGCCCTTCCCAACCACAAGACATGCTTTCATCTCGTCAGGACAGAAAAAGACGAGACGCGCGTAGTGGTGCTTGGCCTGCGGCACCTGCGGCGCGGCACGCCCAACACGGTGGCTGAGTCAAGAACCCGTGATGTTGCGTCCTCTTCACCTGCAGTCCCGTTCCGAACAGCGCCTCTTCGCTCTCTCTCGGACCCCTACGGCACGCCCCATTGTGTGAGAGAGAGAGAGAGCGATCTGCGGTCCTTCCCCGCGACTTGGGCGCGGCGCGGCGGCGCGCAGGACTCCCAAGTGCTTGTGGTGGGATGATGACATTTCTGATGCAACTCGCCTCACTGCCGTCCGCCCGCCGCCGAGCCGTGGGACCGGCATGTCCGCCCCCACTTCCTCCCCCCCCCTCTCCCCTAACCCCCCCACCCCACCAGCAAGGGGTGGTTTCGGTGGTGCTTGGATTTCAAAATTGAGTCTGACGCTCCGACTCCACACAGAGTGATCATTGAGGGGAATAATAAAAACTCAAATCAATCGGGTTTAACTGTCTATTTACGTTGTGCAACACCGCGACAGTACATTTTATTATTTATTCCTAAGGAAGATAGTCCATCCCTCCAATAGTCCATCCCTCCAAAGTCATATGTGACTATCACATGATTCCATACGCAATAGCTTTTTGGATGAATTCTCACAAAACACAGTTACAATAAATGCCACATTATGACTGTCTGAAATAAAACATGAATAATAAGTTAAGAAGTGGAAATTGATTTACACATCTTGTTTACTACATGAACGTCCTGTTTAACAAGTGATAAAGTTCTTTCTTTTTTTTTGTCCCAGGAAGGACCTAGCTTTGCTCATGAGCAATACAACAATCAACTACTGATACTGAAATGATTGAAATAATTAAAACTGCAACAATAAAGAATTATTTAACACACCATGCTTCTAATATCAAAATACTTAACATATAAGTAAATCTCATTAGCTATATATGTCTGTCTCAATTCATTTAACAAAAATAAAATATATAGTATCATTAAAATATTGAAGTGATCTGTAACAACAGTTTTCTGAATTGCTCAAGTCCAAAGAACAATTTTATCTCCTATCTGTCTTACATGTAAGTTACATCATAATAATAACCAACCTCATGGTGAGGTAATTCAGACATGTTCAAAATGATGTTGGGAGAAGTTCATACCACCTTACACAACCGCAAATTAGTTTGACACTTACAGATGCTTCGTACACATAAACATTCAGATCAACTCGTAAACCTATTAGATTACTAAAAAAAAAAAAGAGTTTAAAAAAAATCAATTTAATTTATATAAATACTAACTATGAAGAACAGAATCATAATATTGTATAGTCAGGCAACTCTTTGGGAAGAAAAAGTTGCTGGAAATCTCCAGTGAACACTTACCACAGGTTTCCAGCAAATTTTTCTCTGACTATGTCATGCTATTACCCCAATGAAAGGTTGAAGAGGAACAAAAGGACATTTAAAAGCACACATAACGCATCAAATATGAAGGAAGCAGTTTTCCCAAAATGTGAAGCACTGAAGAACGATGAATGATTATATGAGTTAGAGCTTAGGACAGCATAAAATGGTATCTCACAGCTCAACACACTATGTGCTTTACAAGACAATGGTTGCTTTTTTTTTGTTGGGATGCAATAGTGATGAATAAGCACCTAGAACCCATAGAAAGTTCAAGACACCCAAATGAAACCCGATGACAGCGCACATCCTTCCTAAATAAATTAGCAAATCCGTGAAAATAATTTCAATTGAGATCCAAGTGCAATACAGTTACTGGATCAATAAAATTGGCAATTACGATTGAACCAATTTTAGAGGGAATAGTGTTTAAATCTTACCAGTAGAGGAATGGATGTGTTTGACAAGTTTCATAAGTCTGCATAGTTAGGGCTGAAATGACTAAAGGCAATGTGACTTACTATCAGACTAAGAACTAAAGGAAACATTGGTAGGGAAAGTACTGAAGTCAGCTTTCTTTATTTTAGAGAGCTTAAGTCAAGGACCCCAAAACAATTAGCAGAAAGCAGGGAATGACTGAACACACATCAAATATCCATACAGAACCACAACAGGATAGAAGTAGCATAGCTTTGCTACCTCCAGTTAATGCACTCTATAAGTACCAAAATAAATAATTACTTATTGAGAATGTCCCATGGATCTTCCTCTGTAGTTTCTTTACCCCACTTGCTGTCTTTCCAGTCGCCGCTGGCACTGCCCTTCTCTTCTGCAAAATCAATGAGTAAACTTTCTTTAGCTCCTTTGGATGAAGATGATCCTCCTGATGAAGATGACTTTTTCTTACTGCTTCGCTTTTGGTGGCGGCTACTAGATTCACGCTCTTTGCCTGTATCAGTGCTGCCAGATCCCCAGTTGTCCCATTCTGTAGTGGGTGATGATACAGTTGAAGATGATATCCTAAGAGATGGAGAAAAAAGAGCCTTATTAGAAGCAGCCGAAAATGCAAAGAAAATTACCACAAAAACTAGGCCAAGGATGTAAAACACATACTGAGTGTTTTCTCCCCACCCCCAATCTTCTTGAGACTCCCTCTTGTCTCTGTTCTCGCGTGAAGCCCCAGCAGACTTGCGTCGCCCACTGCCACCGTCATTGAGAAGGGGGGCACTGCTGTCCCTTTGACCAAGTGGCCTGCACACAACAAATATATTAGACGTGCAAAGTGCAGTCAGTCAGTTTTTATTAACTTTTATTGTCAAAAGACACCTACCTGTGAGTTCCATCAATGAGCAAGGATGCTTTTTCAGTTCCATCCGGAGTTCGACCAGGGGGCGGTAATTCAGAGTTAGTACCAGCTATATCCTGCCACCCCTTCCTGCCTAAGTCCCCCATCTGCAATGGGAACATGACATAATTTCTATTATTGGATAAATAAGGGAAACATGAAAATATTTACACACAACACATCAAAAGAATAGTGTACTAGGCAATCACGTCTAATTGAACATGCCTAGGGAGCAAGCTTAATAGCAATGCCTCCATGCCATTCATTGACAGATGGATGGACAGCTGTCATACTGACACTCAGAGCCGCCAAAGTAATACAACGCAAGCATACCTTAGAGGCCAAGGATGTAACCTGACTGGACATGCTGTCAATTAAGGTACCTTCTTTTACCTAAATAAAAACAAAAACAAACATAAAGCAAACAAATAATAAAAAAATAAACTGTATTTTTACACAGCAACTTAAAAAGAGGTCCATGAATAAAAATAATAAAAATAAATGTCTGACAAGCGGGCAGAAAGCTAAAACAACACAACAGCAGCTTACAATCATTCCTGGTCTAGCCTATGATGTATCTATGATGTTCAGGTTCATAGAAAAAGTGAATGCACAAAGCTATATAGAAGGGAATCAATGAAAAACAAGATGAAACAATAATCCGACAGACCCTTTCTCCAACTGTTGAACCAATTTCAGTGACTTTTTGAGAAGCAATGCTTCCAATCTTAAAAGCATTTTCTGTTGCTTTGCTTGCTAACTTTGTTGCATTTGATGAAAATAAGGACCAACCCTGGAAAAGAAGAGGAACATCTTTAGACAGGTTTAATACTTAAATTAATTTTATTACGTAGGACTCAAATGTGGCCGCCTTACACTGGACAGGGAGGATACAGCAGTATCAAAGAATTCCTGTGACGTGCTTCTTGGAGGTGCATCCATCGTATAGCCAAAGCCAGAATACTTGCCACCTTGGTTTGGTGGAACATTGCTAAAAACACAGTGAAAGCATAAATGAATGGTACTCACAAAATATTATAAGGACAAATTATCATGATGTATTTATTGGCACTCTTACTCAGGTCGGCCTGCATTTTCCACTTGTCTCCGAGCAAAGAAAGCATCCTTGTCACTTTTAAATCCGTCTGGACTCTGGTAACCACCATTGCCTCCGACTGATAGCCACTTGACTGATATGAGCCGGATGAACCACCATAGTTGCTCCCATTTTCTGTGAGACTGCTAGAACTCCTAAAAGGAAAAAAATAAATTAACATTACTTCTCATGCAAAGTTTCATACAAAAATACTGTGACATCCAGATTATCCAAACGAACCGGCTCATTGATGGACTTGAATAGTTTTGAGCTTGAGACTTGGAGGGACTCCAGTCCTTGCCTTGAGCAAGGGAAGAGATCTGCAGGCAACAGGTTAAAATTTAAACAGGTCCAAAAAAGTGGCAACCCTCAAACAACATACCAGCACATTTTCTAACCTTATCTCTGTACAGTGCAGCAGCTTTGGAATTGTACCGTCTTTGAATGGGCATAGCGTCATCCCAGTCATCTTGTGCCTCTAAAAATTCCCTTGCATTCCTATTACCTCCAACCTAAGCAAAATCAAATACATAAATGAATCAGTTGCTAATAAGCAGAACACTAGTTTTCAAAAAGACAGATTACAAGAGAGAAAAAAATACCAAAATTGTGAAATACCTTCATCTTTTCCAGTTCGATGTCCTTCCACTTGTCCATACTGATGGAACGAACGAATGAGAGATGAACACCAAGGCTCCGATGCTTCCCCGAGCATTCCAGACAGATCCATATACCGTAGGTCACAGACACCCATTGAGGATTGAATGCACCACACTCAAAACATTTCTGGAAGAGCATTAGAGAAAGCTGCAGTTAGATACATGACACAATCAAAATGACATCACAGGAAAGTAGGGGCCCTGGCAATTTCAAGAGCCACAAAACACATAAAAAATAATAAAATACAAATTGTTCAATGAATGTGAGTTAATTCATGTAAATTGATGTCGAAAGCTCTTTCATGAACACAAAATATGGTAACCCTTCCAGCCAACTGAGGGTCTAGCCATTAAAACTTACATTATTTTCATCCCCTGTCTTCAGTCCATGTAGCACGCGGCGAGTCCTAGGGCTAGCCATTATAGATTTGAACCAGGAATCGACGGCTTCTGAGAAATCGTGCAATGCCTCTGCCTTAAAGGCTCAAACTGGAAGAGAAAGTATGGTTAGGAAATTGCTTAGAACTAACATATGTCAGAACCTAGACGAGAGATGCAACGGTGCATGTGCCAAAGGGACTGCCACTCACAAAAAGCATAGGAATCAGATTATTCAGTGCAAACGAAACGTCAGCAACGGCGGAAAATCAAATATTTTCGCATGACGTGTAAAGTCAAGCACAGTGGCCGCGGCTATAGGCACGCCAGCGTGCCCATAAACAGCGAGCCAGCGAGCCGTTATTCACAGTCAAGACAGGAACGAGCCTCACGCGAGGCTAGTAGATGAGAAATCGCGCGGTGAAGCCCGCGCAATGTTTGAACGCAGGCGCCTAACACTACACGCAGTCTAAAGGGCTCTCTCGCTTTGATTTCCGGAATATGTGAGAGTTTTGTAAATCAGAAATAGTTCGTTGGAAAAATAAAAAGCAAAAAGACCGGAAATGAGGGGGGGGGGTGACGAATTCTTGACACGTGCAAGATTCAGTGTGAAAGGAGGGCGAAATAGGGCGCGTCTGGGTCTCCAGGGCCTTTTCAGTATCTATCCAGCACCCTGCCTGCTTCGGGCCGACACCTCGTGCTCGCGCTGTCCAATGATGGTCTTTAACCTGATTTCCCCACGGGGCACGAGGGACGTTCCAGGTGAGGAGGAGGCTAGAGTCCGCGTGTCTCCCCTCCCTCCTCGCCTGAGGCCTTCCCCAGGCCCTTCAGTCCCGTCATAACTCCATCTACAATGGTATTTCTCTTCAAAGGCGCGCACGCCTGCCCGGGGTTTAAAAGGGAAGGGAATTCGCTTCTCGGAGAAATGCTTTTGTGACTTTCATAATTCACCTCAGCTATTGCGGGAAACGGGGGGAGCGTGCTGGGGTTCAGGGCGGGGCGGGGCGGGGCGGGGCGGGGCGGGGCGGGGCGGGGTGGGGTGGGGTGGGGCGTGGCTCACCGGGTGAGCATCAATTCACCGACTCGAGCCGACAGGTGGCTTTATCTCTCCCTCAAGGGAAGCGTGGCGGCGGTGTCAGCAGCCACGTCGGGGAACCTCCACGCCGCGGCGGCAGCCTGACCGAGCTGGCAGGCAGGAGCACGGTCAGGTGGGGCGGGAATTTCAAATGTGCGGTAGTGTGAGCAGCCAGCACGCCGCCGGTGAGTTCGGTGGTGAGTGATCGCCGCGCTTTGGCAGTGACGGCAAAAGAGTAACCTGAGGGAGAAAATATCGGTAGTTGACTGCAAAGTAGTTGCCTTGCAGTAACATTTTAAAAAAAATTAAAAAGAATGTACTGTTTTTTTTTTGTTTTTTTTTGGGTTTTTTTTTTTGGCACTTGAAATAAACAACACAATGGCATTGGTAAGCGGCTGGTTCCCTTCGCTCCGAATCACACCGCCGGCGGAGTAAGTGGGCGTGGCGTCGGCCGAGGCCGCGGCAGCAGGGAATGACCCGAGGGAAATTCCGCCAAGAAAGCAGGGCTGCCAACGTGAGGCGCTGATGTGACTTTCGATGAGGGGCGAGACAGACGCGGTTGGCGGCAGTGGCTGTGGGGAAGGGGGAGGGGGGGGGATGTAAATAAGATGAAAACAGAAAGGAGCGACAGAATGCAGGTCTGCTTTTCTTTGTATTTGGAAATCAAATGTGCGGCGGGGAGGAGGGGAGGGGGAGTGTGGTGCTCCACGGCGTCCACAGCGAGTGCCCCGCTTGCCGTGTGGGAGTTGGTGCCAGGGGCGCCGCTGGATTTATTACTCAGTAACTTATACCGTGGCTGATAGAAACCGCTGGGTACCTCCCCTGCTCTCGTCCCGCGGGGCCGCGTGGAGCTCTGGAGGCCACCCAACGCAGCCGCAGGGTAGCAAACACGACACCAAAAAAAAAAAAAAAAAAAAAAAAAAAATTTTTGCTGTAAAACGAGACCGTCCGGGAAATTCGTTCAGTTTTTACGGCATACGCCGTCGCGGGGGATGACCACCTGAAGGCTGGAAAATGGAAAATGGGAAATGGAAGGCGCAGCAGAATGGCGGGGCGGCCTTGGCCGTGTCATGCCTCCTCGCGCGCTTTCCAGCAGGCTGCTCCCGAAGAGTCGCTCTCTCTCTCTCTCTCTCTCTCTCTCTCTCTCTCTCTCTCTCTCTCTCTCTCTCTCTCTCTCTCTCTCTCTCTCTCTCTCTCTCTCTCTCTCTCTCTCTCTCGCATTCATGGGGCGTGCCGTGCGGGTGCGAGAGAGACAGAGAGGGACTCGGAATCGCTCGGCGGGCCGGGCCTTACGATCGGTGCTCAGGGACTGGAAAATAACACGACAGGGTGACAGCGCGGCAGACGCATAGACGGAACCGCGGGGCGTGGCGAGGCGGGGCGGGGTGGGGCGGGGCGGGGCGGGGCGGGGCGGGGTGCAGCGCGTCAAGGGTTGCAAGGAAAAGAGGCAGGATACATGTCAGGCGCAGACACAGGCCGCGGAGGAGAATGCGAATGTCTTCCATGTCCGACGAGCACGCGCGCGCGTGTATGTATGTATGTATGTGTGTGTGTGCGTGTGTGCGTGTGTGAGTGCGCCGTCCCTCCGTTTTTCCGTTTTGTTTCGTCTGCTTCGATTTTGATCTCGAGACTAAGCGCCGCAACCGCGGCCCTCCTGTCCCCCTCCCCGCAGAGGGCCCTGTTGCCCTTGTCACGGCCTGCCGCCCCGCTGCTGACTCTGGCCGTGTCTTTGTCGCGCAGCCTCCTGGTCGTCGCGGACAGCTCCAGACCGGATGGCTTTGCCTAGGCGCTCCGGGGTGGCCGCTTCCAATCGCG
Source organism: Stenchaetothrips biformis (assembly GCA_030522485.1). Classification (NCBI taxonomy): domain Eukaryota; kingdom Metazoa; phylum Arthropoda; class Insecta; order Thysanoptera; family Thripidae; genus Stenchaetothrips; species Stenchaetothrips biformis. The sequence continues at coordinate 16,527,041 of CM060089.1, read as the reverse complement.
CAGTCGATTACGCGTCCTGCCTCCAACCCTTCACCCTTCACCCCCTCCGTGCCCAGCGAGAATGATGACCACGACGGGGGCTGCTCTTGGCCCGGGAAAACCAGGAAAACCGGGAAAACCAGAGGAAACGCCCAGCGTTACGTCGAGGCGAAAAATCGCCCCTTCATTGCATACACCCCCACACAGGCAGGGAAGGCATAGGGAACTCCGGCCGTGCGTGCCCTCCAACCGAGCTGCATTTTTCTCCGGCCGTTCGACCTCCCCCCTCCCACCTGCCTCCCACCCCGGCGCTGCGCTCAATCAGTGGCGATAGGCCGCTATAGGCTCGGTGGGCTGTGAAATTCACTCGGCCAGTGAGGCCAGACGAGGCCTCCCGTAGTCCTGCGCTGCACTGGTTGCCCTCCCCGCCCCCGGCCTAAAAGGCAAAGGGGTTTCACGCCGCGCGCAGCGCCCTACAGGCCGGCAGCCCGCCGTACAATGCAGTCCTCGTTTTTGTCGTTTTCCTCCTCTTTTTGTTGTTGTTTTTGTTGTGGTCTGTGCGGGTGTGCGGGTGGCGCGAAGGTGGGCGTGGGAGAGCGGGAGGGAGTGGGGGAGGAAGAGCCGGACGGGGGGCGAGGGGTCGGCTAGAGGAACTATAAATGGTGCCGAGGCTGTGACGGGTGGCACCGCACTGCAACGCTGTTGGCGTCTCATGCAACGTGCGTAGCGGCGTGGCAGCGGCCACCATGACGTGGCGGACGCCGGTCTTCTTGGGGGCGGCGCGGCGGGCCGAGGCGTACCTCTGGGGGTTCCCGAGGGGAGCCGCGGCGGAGATGGCCGCCGTCCTTGGTATTCCGAACCGGGAGCCGGGCCCCCGCCGCGCCCCACCACGCCCCACCACGCCCCACCACGCCCCACCACGCCCGAAAGTGACCGACGGACCGTTGACTGCACCAGTGGCCGCTGCCGCCGTGCCGCCGTCCACCCCCGGCGTCCGCACCGCGTACTGTACCACGCTGGTCAGCCCGGCCCCGGCGTCCGGCCCAGGGCCCAGGGCTGGCCCCCTCGCCACGCTACGCCCGCCACATGCCCGTCTGGCTGGAATTTCAACTAGTGGACAACAATGCTCCCGGTCCTGAGCGTACAACACTTTGTACTCTGCGCCTATCGCACGCCACGCGCCGCCACCTTCGCCGGGCCCCACCACGCCCCGCCCCGCCCCGCCCCGCCCCGCCCCGGTCTGCGGTCGGCCAGGCCGAGGGTATCACCCCAGCCCCACAGCAGGGCGAGCAGGGCCCCACGGGGGGTTGTCCAGTCCAGTCCTGCTGAATAGCCCGAAGGGACCAGCGCCCCCCTGGACAGTCCTGGACAGTCCTGGACTCCAGGGGACAGTCTGTGAACTCCACTGACCGCCTGCGCGGTCTTCTGGCCCACTGTGCGAGAGAGACAGAGTCACTCCGCGACCCAAATTGCCCGCCGCCATTGTTCGCGGGTAATCGGTCTTAATGGCGCAGGCAGAGCAAACAGTCTAACAGTGCCGTCCTGGTCGGGGCAGTTCAGGCGAAATATTCAGATCACGCGCGATTGTTTTGGCCCGGCCCGTTTGACTCTTCGCCGCCGTGGGAAGACCGAGGAGGCCCCCATCATGCACGCCCTCTACATGGCACCGCGCCGGATGACAGAGTCGGCCTCAAGTCTTTAATCCCTCTTCCTCTCGACAAACTCGGTCTGTCCTGTCTGTCTGTCTCTCTCCCCGCCGCGGCGCGAACCCAAAAGAGCCTCTCCCCGCGCGAGTTTCCTTTTTTCCTTTTCGGGCGGGTGTTCTGTTCCGGGTTGCACTCTGCAATTCTATATCTCTGTGCCGCTCATGCCCCCCTCCCCTCCCCCTCCCCCTCCTCCTCCTCCTCCGCACTCGTACTCACGAGCCCGGCTCGTTGGGTGCGTTCGTTGTCTCGCTCACGCCGCCGCCGTGACCTGAGACCCCGATCACGTTCGAGAGATATCGAAGCCATTTTCGATCTGAATAGAGTTGTCCCCGTCGACCTCGTCCGGCCCGGCCCCGGCCGCCTCGGGCCGCTGCCAGCGCTGCCAGCCGCTGCCGCCGCTGCCCAGCTCAGCAGGGCAGGCTGAGTGAATCATGATAAGTGGGTCCAAACAGGCGGCGAAGCGGTACACTCACACCCACAACGCCTCACCGTCGTACAGGTACAGTCTAACGCTATCTTACATGAACCGGTGAAGTAATTTTTTTCTGTGATTACAGACTCCTTATGTAAAGAAATCATGTGAACCACGTTGAGAACAAGTGACTCTTTTTCTTCTTGACCACACTAGTATGGTACTCTGGGCCCGAGTGATTGCATTGCCCAATTCGTGAGCGCGCGTCTGTGTCTGTTCGTGCATGCCGACGGCGTGTGTGTGTGTGTGTGTGTGTGTGTGTGTGTGTGTGTGTGTGTGTGTGAGAGTGTGATGCGATGGGCCAGTCCATAGGGAAGCAGTATATGGAGAACGGCTCTTTTTACAGTGCAGGCGAGTCGGTGCCGTGCGCGCACGGCTCGCTCGCTCGCTCGCATGTAATTTCCAACATGCGGGTTGGATTGAGACATTATATACCCCCTCCCCTCCCCCTCCCGAGGCTCCCACCCCGCCGGAAACATGACCCTTAAGGAAGTGAGGCGGCCAGGCGGCCAGGTACTCAAGTAATAACACATCTCGGCGCGCCGGGCGCGAGGCAAGCCAAGGCAAGCCTCGCGATGAGGCGATTCCTTCAGGCGCTCCGATGGCCGTGCCACAGTGGGCCAGAAGACCGGCGCGGGCGGCGAAAACTCTGGACGCGTTTTGAGCTCCAGTCGCTAACTGGGACTCGAATCGAACGCGTGACCCCACCGATGGATTCCTCGTTCGGAGAGCTATCCATTGGTGGGGTCACACGTTCGGTTATTCGAGTCCCAATTAGCGACTCTGGAGCTCCAAACGGTCCCAGTCTCAGCCAACCGCGCCGGTCTTCTGGCCCACTGCGCGTTCCCCGGAGGAGGGCCGTGTGCTGTACAGTCCGCCCCGGAAGGCGCGCCGCGGGTGTCGCCGTGGCCGCACGGTGCCGGGGAGTTACTCGTTGTTTTGGCCGTCGTCATTACACGGCCGGCGCATGTGGGCTGCGGCGGCTGCGGTAGGCGAGGAGGCAGGACGACTGTCGACATCCTCAAATTAATTCGTTTCCTCTGAAAACACGTCGACTGGCGCGCCCCGCGCCAGGGCACCGCCCGGCGCACCATCACGCCGCCCGCTCCCAAATTGGCGTTTCCTTAATTCTTTATTTTTGCCGGGCGCAATTTTTCATCTCGCCAGCCCCTTGGCTTCGACTGACTCCCCCCTTCCCCCCCTTTGCGAGCTCAGGCCGGTCCCAGGGGAGCCGGCAGGGAAGGGGAGGGAGGAAGAGGGAGGGGGGGGGGCTAATTTCTGTTCCTTGTATTTCCTATGAATCCCTCGGAAAAGTAATTACGAATGAACGCGGCCACCGCCTCAAGGCCGCCAGGTGGCTTAGCTGCTGTGCCAAAAGGACGGACCTGCGGGCGTGGGGGCGGGGGCGGGGAGAGGGAGGGTTAGCCTGAGCCCCACAGTGAGCCTCGCGAAGACTCCAAGAGTGTGTTTGGAAAGGGAATCACCCGGAGACGCGACGGCAAGGAGCACCGGCTTGTCTGGGCGAACGCCGTGTAGGTAGGCAACCCGCCCGCAACCCAGCATCCTGGTTGCCTACTGCTCTATTCTGGACTACAAAATGATCGTCGGTGCCTCTTAAAGTAATGGTCCATCGTATGGGACTTGCATGTCTACATGCGGCAGCAATGAAAGCAGCCCTGCTGCTTTGACTCACCCATCGGTACCCTGCTGCTGCAAAAACAACAACAACAACAACAACAATAACAATAGCTTGCGCCAATGACACATTCCGCTCTGATTTGCTTGATGGTTGCCCTCGAGTATTCTCTGCACGTCTCGTCTCGAGGAGGCCATCTTGGCTCCTCGGCCAATCAGAGCGCGTCCCTGCCCCGGCCAGACAATGAGTGTTGTGTCTCGCACGGCCAATGAAGTGTGCCCTGCTGCCTCCCCGCTGGAATGCCGCTCCGCACGCCAAAAATTATTATTAAAAGAAAAATCTGCAAAAATCATTTAAAAAAAAAAACTTAAAATGGCGAGTTTCTATTCAATAACAGACCCGCACCACACCTAGGATCGCGTGATCGAGTGTGGTCTCAACGACTCCACACAACACGAAGATAAGGTAATTCAAGGTTCATCGACAAGAACTTCTTCTTCTTCTTCTCGCCTCTTCTGTTTCCGTGTTCCGCGGAATCGTGGAAACCGAAACGAGCGTCGTCGCTTCGCCGAAGTGTCCGTGCGGCGCGGCGTCGACGGAGCGGCGGGCGGACGGACGGGGCCGTTAAGGGCAGGATTAATTGAGTCTTGCGTGTCTGCGTGGACTTCATTGAGTACTAATTGCTGGACATGGTCTGCCACATCAGCTGCCACGCACACGCACACACACACACACACACACACACACAAAAAAAAAAACACACTGTTCAAGCAGATGTTCGATACGGTGAGGCATTGCTTACGGAATCACGAGTAGCAGGCTGAATACCCGATCCACCGATGCGCATTATATATAAAACATCGCAAAAAAGCCAAACTTTTTAAAACTGTTTATTTTTATATTTTTTTTGGGCAGCCGTCTCCTTGGGAGGGGTCGAAGGCGATGTAACGAGGTCCAGCAGATCGAAGCGTCGTCGTGATGCTCCCTTGCTCCACTCGCATCGCCCGCTTGCTTCGAGACGTCGCACAGTGGGCCCGAAGACCAGCGTGGCACTGTGCGTCGCCACTGTTTTTGTCCCCGCCTTCGGCCGGCCTGTCCGACGCCACGGCGGCCACGGCGGCCACGGCGGCCACCGCCTCCTCGCCGCGTCGCCGGACAGGTGCCTTTGTTCTTGTTCAGGAAGCAGAAATAACAGTCGGGGGGAGTCCATCCGGAGGGATTCGCGGGGAGAAAGATCAGGAAGGCGCGAGGAACAGAGGAGAAAAAAAATAGGCGAGTTTTTTCTTTCTTTCTTTGTCGTACTTTCTTTCGGCTATGGTTTTGGAAGGGCGCGCGCAGGCCGGAACGAAAATCAGCTCGTGGAGGGACAGCTTGAACATATTGAGGCTTGGCCGAGGGCTTGGCCGCTGTTTTAGGAGAAGGAAGCACATGCCGGTCGACCGAATCGAACAAAATAATTTGAGTGCGCTGGTGAGAGTAGAGACCGTGCACGGTCTCTGATGGGACCGGCATTCACTGAATGTGTGCTCCAACGATATCTTTTACGCCTTGGTGACCCTGTGCAGAGAGCTCGGCCGCTCGGCGGTGAGTCAAGAGGCGGTCCTCCACATGAAAATTCGTGAAAAGTAATTCCGATCGTCGACTTTTCGACAACGCCAGACCTACAAGTCAACTTCCGCTCGAGATACTTCGCGGTGCGGATTTTTGTTTCTATGCCGGATTTGGCGCTCGCTGCCGTGCTGACTTTGCACTGCTCTGCGTGTTGACTGCGGGGCGGGGCGGGGCGGGGTGGGGCGGGGCGGGGTGTTCCGCGCGGAAGAGGCGCGCTTCCCGATAGGGCACGCGCACGGCACGCGCCACAGAAATAGACTTTCTTCCTCCACACCTTTGCGGCTGACGAGACCAAAAACGTGCTGATTCCGCTGCGTGGGCCCGATCCGCGTTGGCAAAAAATCCCACGATGCACCATGAGTCAAAATAGGGGTTGGCAACCTCAACCTGCCCACTTAGGCAATGTCAGGGGCCGTGCTCTCGAGAAGTTGCCTCAAAGGCAGACAGAGGTTGCCAACCCTTCCAATAAGTTAGTCTTTGCTATTTGTCCCCAATATGTGTGCAACGACGGATTCATTTAAATAAGTCCTGAATTTTACCTAATTTTTTCTCTCTCTCTCCCCCCTTTTTTTGCTGCTGATGAAATGAAAACGGTTTTAGGAATTTTTATTCCCCCGGAAGTAACGTTTCTGCACGTAATTCGTGCATGCCGGGTATGCAAAGGCCGGCGGACCCCCACGGCGGCGGCAGAACCCCGGACTCCCAGAATCCCACGCAGCGAGACACGGCGAGCACAAAAAGCGACGAGTTGCGCGTTTCGGATGAAAGAGAATCCGCGGGCCGGAGAGTTAATTAATAGGAATTCTGACTCGTCGAATGGAATGCCTCGATGGCGCGGAAGAAAAAAAAGAGAGAGAAAGCAGGTTTCCTTTTCGAACCCGCACATGTGTGAGCGTGTGTGTGTGAGTAAGGCAACTCGGTTTTTCTCTCTCTGCTGTCGCAAATCCTCACGAGTGCTTATACTCATCCAGGCGTTGACAAATTTCTCTCTTTGTGGCTCATTTGACTGTGTTTGTAACCCGGTCTGTGCAACGCGTGGGTATGGTAAAATCAACAAAACACAGAGGAACTTTTCATTACGCAGCCGTGAGTGCAAGGGCAGGTTACATGAAACAGGAAGCAGTGAAGTTTGGTATTTTTGACGAAATGTTTTGCCGTCGATCCTTTTTTACAGCTTACAAGGAGCAGCCCCAGACATGTTCTCGTTATCTATCGGCATTCTTTTGCAGGATTATAAATAACGTGGTCATGTCTCACGTGCCCGCTCGGCCTGTCAAAGAGGGAGAGAGGGTAAAGAAAGAAGAACATCATCGAGAAAATTGAGGTTCTATATATAAGGAGTTGCGTAAAAGGCAACGTTTTCTCGACCCAAGTGTAGTGTGTGCGGACTCACAACAAACTTGTCTCTTTTCTCCACCCGTTCGCTTCCCCTCCGTTCGCCTTTCGCCTCCATACTTTTCGGCCCATCCTTTAATTCATCTCCTGACCGCTCCAAATTGTTGCCAAGTTGCTTCGTCGTCTTTCGTCAAATGCGCCGCCCGATCCGAAAGGCAGGATCACAAACAACAACAAAACCAAAAGGCCGGCGGGATTTTCCGAATGTCACACGGCTCCTGTGCGACCAATCAGGGTTTGATTGGCACCCGTCCCAAAAAAAGAAACAAAAAAAATAAAAAATAAAAATAAGTGAATAAAAATAAATAAATAAATGGAAGACACCACGAAAAGAAATAAACAAACATAATTTATTATTTGTTCGTATTAAAGAGACTAACTATCACAAAAGACTTAAAACTACAAGGCACAGTATTCGTCATAACACCTGGCGCGCCGATCAACTTGATCGACGTCCTACATACCAACACAACAACAACACCATCAACAACAACACAAGACACAGACTAGTTGTTGATCTCTTTTATTTTTCGAGATAGCGCGGCGCGATAGAATGGATGCACCTTTCGCCCGGCGCAGTACAGTCTTAGTCAAGATTGCCGCGCTAAGTTGGCGGCTGATTATCCCGCCAAGGCAGGGATTAGCGACGTGGAGGAGTGACTTAAGTTCTACACAAGGTGGTCCACCTTGATGTCTGGCACGTCGGACACCTTGATGGCGGGGACGTCGTCGTAGGCGGACCGCCTGCGCTGGCTCTTGATGGCGGAGAGGAGGCTGGGGTCCAGGAAGGTGGCGTGGTCGGCGTCCGGGGCGCGGGCCTCCGGGACGGGCGTGGCCTCGGCCTTGGCGTCGGCCTTGGCGTCGGCCTTGACCTTGCGACGCATACCGGGTACGAACCGGCGCAGACACGCCATGCAGGACGGACAGGAGGACGACTTCTTGGAGGGCGTGGCGGGCGCGGCGTCCGCGATGGCGGCGGCGCTGGCGGTGGCGGTGGGGCGCGCCGACGGCGCCGCAGACGCCGGCACGTCGGACACGTGGGTGAGGAAGTCGTCGGCTACCATGGTGTTGCGGCGCGCGCCCGACCTGCACAGTGGGCAGGTCGCCTGGCCGTGGTAGCGGCCGTGCGGGCACGTGACCAGGGTGTCCACCAGGGCCTGGCGGCGCCGCTGCTCCTCGGTGAACGAGTGGTCCGCGTCGGGGGCCTCCCTGGACGAGGCCACGTCGAAGGACGCGCCGAGGCCCTCGTCCGCGCTGGCCGCGGGGACGTTGGCCTCCTTGACGAGGCGCTGCACGACGGGCACCCAGTCGGCGCGCAGCATGAAGGCGTCCTGCGCCATCGCCGACATGGTCTCCACGAACACCGGCGGGTGGGACAGGTTGCGCGCCATGTCGGGGTCGCGGTACACCCGCTCGATGCCGTCGATCACCGAGTCAAGGCGCGACCGGATCAGGTCCTCGCGCACGCCGCGCGGCACCCCGGTCAGCACCAGCTTGAAGGGGGTCACGGCCAGCGAGGAGCGTCGCCGGTTGGCGGCGGCCATGGCGGCGGACAGGTCGTCCCCCAGGGCGTTCCTGCTGCCCGCGAGGCTGCTGCCGCCCGCGGGGGTGGCCGGCCCGGACGACGACATGCCGACGCTGTAGCTGCCGCGCCGCGGCCCGGCCGCCGACAAGCTGGTCGTGGAGTCCATGGCCGTGGCGCTGCCGTCCCAGGAGCCGCGCCGCCGGTCCAGCTTGACGGCCGTGAAGGCGGGCAGGGCCTCGTTCATGTCGCGGAAGCTGATGACGTAGTTGCCCTCGAGCTTCACGAAGCTCATCCCGGCCGGCATGGTGGCGTCGTGTGCGTCCGCGGGGACGCTGCTGATCGGCACGACTCGGCGCGACGCGAGCCAAACGCACTGTGAGCGCGAGCACGTTGCGACGCCCGCCGCGCCGCGCCCCGCCCCACCACGCGCTAATCAAGGCGATAAGACGGACCGCTACCCGGTGGGCCCACGACGCGACAACGCCCTGCGCGTGACTGCCGGCGAGGAGGCGGCGTGTCGCGGCGTGCCCCGGCCGACGTCAAGTTGGTTAGTGTGCCGACGCGGTGCCGCCGCCGGCAGCGTGACTGTGCCGCCGCATCCCGTCAAAGATATTGGGCCGCGCCGCCGCCGTCTCCTCCGCCGCCTTCGCCGACATACGCCAGGTCGCGGTGTATATTTCTGTCTCAAGGAGGATGCGTCACGCCCCACCGCGCCCCGCCGTGCCCCACCGCGCCTCGCTGCCCCGCCCCGTCGGATTCACATTCGCGTGGCGGCCGACGTCGGGGGGCTCACACGCGCGGTGACGGCGCGCCGCGATTTTTGTGTTTGTTTTTGTCTGTTCGGCGGGATGTGTGCTGATGACCTGCGAAGACGCGCCGAGAGGGCCGCGATCGCATCGCCTTTATACCGCCGCCGTCCTCAGCGGTCCCGGCGGACAGTGGGCCGAACCGTGCGCTGTCTCTCTCGCACGCCCTCATGGAACGCCCCCTCGGTGCGAGAGAGACAGAAGCGTTGAATGAACAAAATCTGGGAATGAACCGACGAGCGGACCAAGGACATAAACTCGGGAAAGAATGGTCCCCCACCGCGCCGCGGCCCCGACGCCCCACCGCCAGACCGTAAGCCTGTGAACTGTGGAGCGTTACTGCAGCCAATTTGTGGAGACGGCAACAGAGTTTTGTCGAGAAATTCGGAAAAATTCGCCTTGCCTCGCGACTCACGCCCACGGGATGACAGGCAAGGTTTCTGGGACATGGACGCGGATTCTGAGTCGGAAGTAGGTACACTGGCTACCAGTTGCCTCAGGGGCTGCGACACTGCGACACTGTCTCCCGGTTTATGCCTCCATGAGGCGTTCGTTCCTCCAGAGGGCCGCCCCCTTTCTTGACCCAGTGCCAGTTTCGCTGTTCAGCCCTGGGGGCCCTGCGAGGCTGCGGGGGCTCTGCACTACACGCTCCCCGGGCCCCCGCGGGGGAGGGGGAGGCGGCAGGCCGGGCAGACGCCGGCCTATATAAAACTCATTGCCAGGCGCTATGCAAATGAGCAATTTATCCGGGGCTGCGTTCGGGTCGCTGCCGGCCGTGCGTGCGGTGCGTGCGAGCCGCGCCGCACGCGCCGCGGTGGGTCTTCTGGCCCACTGTGCGGAGCGGGCCTGCAAGGGCGGGGCGGATGGCCCGGACGGCCCCCCAGGGGGGCATCCTCCCTCGCCGTCGCCCCGGATGCAGCAGCAGCACCACCGCTGGAAACTGGAACGACGCCTTACCGCTGCAACTTTCAAACGTCTTTTCTCAAATTAATTCATTAATTTCCGCGCGCCCCGTTTTCCGTTTGCCGACACGACCGCTGCCGCGGGTCCTTTTCCTGTACGTGCTTCGCCGAGTGTGCCGCGGGGTGACTCAGCGGCGTTCCAAGAGGGAAGCAGATCAAAATTTTTGTGAACGTTTAATAAAATTTCTTGAAATTTTTCAAATTTTTTAATTTTATGATTTTTTTTATTTTTTTCAAAATTGCAATTTTTTAACTGAAAATAAATTTAAAAAATGGAACTCTACACCCCCTCCCCAGTCTTAATGGGGAGGCCTCCTGCTTTACTTCGGTGTTCGGGATGGGAACCGGTGCTATCAGGTAACTGGGGTTAATCCGATCCAGCGACTTCGATATCGTACGCCGGGGGACCCAGTAGGACCCGAGCCGCCGACACGGCTCAAACATGGGCAGAGTAGAGTAAGGCAGAGACGATAGAGAGACAGAGAAAGAAAGAAAGAGAGAGAGAGTAGTTTTGGGAGCTTTTGTTTGCGCAGGCTGGTCGGTACCCAAATGGTACACCCGCTGTCCGGCGCTCCCAGACCCGAACATGCAGTCAGTGGGCCAGCTTCAAAGGACTTATCAACTCCATCCGACGAATCGGAATGGACCCACTCGCGACCAATCTCGAGTGGCTGGCTCGATCGGGGATCGAACCAGTGCCGAGGCCAATCCGCCGAAGCGGACTGCTTTTTAGACACCCGGGTGTAATGGCCTGGATAGAGCCTAGACCACTACACCACCCTGACTTGCACGTCTGCCGAGTGTTAGAGGACGGGTTTGAGTCGCAGTGGGAGGAAGTCAGTCGAAAAATGAAAGGAAATTTGGGGATTCGATCCCCGGACCTCATGGTCGGGGTCGGATACCTTAACGCTCTCAGCCACCACGGCTCACGTCTGAGGGTGGTTGAAGCGGGCTCTTGACGTGACAATAAGCAGCGGTCAGAGAAAAGAGTTGTCAAGTAATAAGATTTGAACCGCCGATCCCCGTACCGGGAAACCGTCGCGTCGACACCTCCAGCCACCACGGCAGATAATGATGACTGCGCAGTGCTGTGCCTTTGAAGCACACTGGGGAGGGCAGTGAAAAATGCATTTTTCATTATTTTTTACAAAAAATCTTCAAAATTTCTAGAGAGAGAGAGAGAGAGAGAGAGAGAGAGAGAGAGAGAGAGAGAGAGAGAGAGAGAGAGAGAGAGAGAGAGAGAGAGAGAGAGAGAGAGAGAGAGAGAGAGAGAGATGGGAGAGACACACATCGGTTCCGGAGTGAGCCTCCAGGCCAAGGGGCCGGGAGGCGAACCGCTAAGCCGCGCTAAGCTGCGAATAGCCAGGTGACAGCTCTCACCTGAGTGCCCCCTCCGTCCTGTGTAGACAAAGTAATGGGGGGGGGGGCTGAGCTTGCCACTGTCGGAGGAAAAAAAGAGGACCATTTTCCATAATCTCCAAGCCGGACCGCGCCAAGTTGGTGGGAAAAGAGCAGGTGGTAGGGAGACTGGCGGAAACTCTGGCCGCTCCAGTGGGCCCCACTTCAGATTGAATAGTTTACTGGCTGACAGTGTGAGTGAGTGAGTGAGTGAGTGAGTGAGTGAGTGAGTGAGTGAGTGAGTGAGTGAGTGCCATCACCGTTCCCCAACTATTCTAACAATCCTGCCAATGTTTTTTGGGTCGCAGGTTAGGCTAGGCGCCCGTATCGGTGTTGAGTAGTAGTTGCAGCCTCAACTCAGCGTCGAGGCTCGGCACCGCAACCACCCCCCCCCTCCCCTGCGGCCGATGCAGCCCGACCGCAGGGCTGCCAACCCCTGTCTCTGCACCCAGTGCACAGTGGGCCAGAAGACCGTTGGGGCGGCCAAAATTCTAGACGCGTTTTGAGCTCCAGAGGGGCTAAATGGGACTCGAATCGAACGTGTGACGCCACCATTGGATCCCATAGGTGGGGTCACACGTTCGGTTCGAGTCCCATTTAGCGACCCTGGAGCTCAAAACGCGTCCCTAACGCCGCCCTAACGGTCTCCTGGCCCACTGCGCGGTGTACCCACGCACCTGCTCCGCATTCCCGCCATTCCCCTTCCCGCGGTGCAAACTGATTGATTTCCGATATCGGACTAAAGCGGCCAGAAAATTAGAGACGCCGCGCCGCACCAGGCAGGCGGGCGGCGAGGATAATATTTACTTTTTTAACAACAAAACCGAAAGAAAACAACACGAACAAAAAAAAAAAACGCAAAAAAGGGGAAAAGAAAAGGAGAGGAGAAAAGTGTTTGACCGGCTGGAAGAATAACAAGTGGGACGGAGAGAGCGAGTCGGAGCCACAGGCGGTTCTGCTGGAAGCAACCTCATCGCTTGATCTGCGTAATGAATCGGATTACGGCAATTAGGTCTCGAAGGAATAATTAAATGCGGACTTTGCCGAAGCACAGCGAATTGTGGCGAGAAATGGGGAGTTTGCGCCGCAAGTTTTGCCAAAGCTGCCGCGCTCCGCGCTTCTTTGCCTCGCGGGACTCGGACCGGCCTGCTCTCTTTGTCGCTCCTTGCTGCTCTTCACGGGCCAATGAGTGCGCAGAGGCACAAGGCGCGTGACGAAATATGTGGACGGCCCAAGCCGAAACTACCGCCCCGGTCTTCTGGCCCACTGTGCTCAGCAGGGCGGCTGCACATGATGCTCGCCCAGCCGCCAGCCGCACCGCCAACTGCAGCCTTTCCGAATTTACTTCCCCCGAAACGATCAGCGCCGATGTTTGTGGTCGAGCGGAGGAAGTGTGCCGGCACAGTGGGACAGGCGGGGGCGGCCCGCCATAGAGAAGGCGTCTAGAGCGGCTTGACCGAGGCCAGCGACGGAGGGCGCCCGCCCCCCCGGACGGCCAAGGATGAACCGACGCTGGCCCACTGGGCTTGGCTGCCCCTGCCAGCCGGCCGCGCCCCGCCAGGTGGGGAGGGAAGGGGAGAGTCCGCATCAGCAGAAATTGGGCCCAGCCGCGCTAGCCCTACCACTCGACCTTGTTTGCACTGTTTGGGGCCCGCGATGGAAGGGGCCATTTTTTTGGCGGGAAGGGTTAAGGGCGGGGTGGGGCGGGGTGGGGCGGGGCGGGGCGGAGGAGGCCAGGTGAGTTGAATGCCGTCTAGAATTTGGCGACTGAAAAAAAATCATAGAATCCAACACACATAGGCATAAACTTTAACTCCGATGTCAACTGAATTTGACTGTAGTATTTACCGCTGACTACGCCACGCCAGCAGGAGCAAGAGGAATCTCGAGAAACAATCATCAGCAAATACCGCGGCCGAAACAGACTACAGGCATAAGCCAGTGGAGCGAGATAAATCGGACATTAGCACGAAAAAAGTAGGGAATTGAAAAAAAAAAGCACGACGCACTAAATGGAATTTAATTATCGGGGTTGATCCTCGTTTCTCCTCCTGCGACTGCCTAGCTGCGGTACTATTTTTTTAAATTTTTTTTAAGCACAACAGCCTTTTTCCTCAAATAAAACGCGCGGGCGGCAGATTTGGCCAACACTCTGTAGTGCTTATCCACACCGTGGCCACCGCGCCAGGCGTTCTCCCGGCCGCGCCCCGTATCTTTGCGCTGCTCCGCATAAATTGCAGCGCTAGCGCTACACCCGTAAATCTCGCCGTCTCTCTCGCACGTCTTGCGGGCCAAAGCCGCGACAACCGCACACCGCGCTAAACGCGGCCCAAACACGCACACACACACACACACACACACACACACCATATTTTTACTTTCTTTCTGTTGTTGTTGTTGTTGTTGTTGTTGTTGTTGTTGTTGTTGTTGCTGTTGTTGTTGTTGTATCCCCTTTTACCTTCTCATCTGCCGAAAACTCTGGGCCCGGCTGCCTCTGTCCCTCCCCTTTGCTTCCACCACGCAGCACAGGTGCAGGAGCGGCTCGTCGCTCCGTAATTACCCGTTGCGTGTGTGGTGGTTTCCGAAGGGGCAGATTCGACACACACACACACACACACACACACACACACACACACACACACACACACACACAAACTGCGGGAGCGACGCCATGACGACGGCACCTGCCCGAGCCGAAACGAGGAGTGCGTTGTTTACCTCATTGATTTCACGTCCCATTTTCCCGAGGCGCATGCACCACCGATAATTCGCCTCATTCGGGACCGGCAGCCGAAAGGACCCCGAAGGCACCCGAAAGGAGGACCCGAAGGGGCTCGGAAGGCGGGCACGTGCCCGGAACGGAGCGGCGGTGCCGTCGTCGCACGCCCCACCGATGAGAATTAAGGAATAAAAGGAAATGAAAAGGAAGTGGGCAACTCATCTGAGGAACGATGGAGCGACATTGTGACCGCCAGAGCCACTCCTCCACATGGTGCCCCGGTACCACACTGGAGCTCAGAACGCGCGTCTGGAGTTTTGGCCGCCTGCGCCGGTCTTCGGGCCCCACTGTGCGCGCGAGGTCGTGGATCCAGAGGGCTTCCTCCGCGGAGGACTCTTAAAACTCGCGACGCGACTCGCTGCCGTAATGATGCACTTGTTGTTGCGAATCGGGAGGGAAGGAAGGGTTGCGAGCAAGCCTTGCACACCGTGCCGACGGCGCCGTGTGTCTTGTTCCACCACGTCGTCGTCGGCGGCGCCCCCCGCCCGCTCCAGGACGGCGGCGGGGCGCGCGTTCCATCTGCTCGGCAACGCGGCATTGCCGGTTATCCTGGAGGCCCTGGAGGCCCTGCAGCTGGAGGGCGCCGCGATTGCTCGGAATTGGCGGGATTGCCCCGAATGGCCGAATGGCCGGGACCATTTGGTTGGCCACCCCGCCAGCCGCGCGGGAGGCCGACGACGCCGTGAGCGTGAGCGCCGCCATGCGGGTTATGGTTAGGTCCTCTCGCGTGTCGGAGCGCCGCCGTCCGCGCACCCTCAGGGCCTTACGGTGTGTGTGTGTGTGTGTGTGTGTGTGTGTGTGTGTGTCCTCCTCACGCCCCAGTGCTGCAGCAGTGGGGTGGAATCGCAGAACGGTCACGCTGCCCCTCTCAGCCGCCGGCAGCAAAGCCTGAATCTATTCCACCGGCACCGGCTCTGGCTGCGCCGGGCGAGCGGTACGTAGTATAGTGAAATGTATGGCGGCGCGGAGGTGGTAGACGTCGCCCGCAGGAAGTCGCGGAAAGAAGAGTGGAAATGAAGAGAACGCCACGGCGGAAGAAGACACGCTGGGTCGTCTTCTTGGGGGCACGGGGATGCGGTAGAGCAAGCAGAGCAATTCGTGGAACGGCAAATCAGGGAGGGACCGGGGGGGTTCGCGGCGCGCTGGCCGGCTGGCCCAATGTACGGAGAGTCCACGCGCGCGTGTCGTGAGGGCACGGAAGGGCAGCTGCTGTGCTGTCCAGCAGCTAATGACCCTCATCAGGGTGTTGAACGAGCTAACAAACAGATGATCGGTAGCCTTACCCCCTAACGGCCGGCCGCCCAGTGGGCCACCCGACCAGTGCATTGGCCGGGCCAAGAGGGCCAGGCCTACCAGCTGTGTCCCTCTCCCCCCGAGAGAGAGAGAGAGAGAGAGAGAGAGAGAGAGAGAGAGAGAGAGAGAGAGAGAGAGAGAGAGAGAGAGAGAGAGAGAGAGAGAGAGAGAGAGAGAGAGAGAGAGAGAGAGAGAGCGTTGTTCGGAAGCAGCCTGCCGGAGGTGAGGCGAGCCGCTCGAATTGAGTCATTATTACGCGTCCGGCTCTGCTCGGCTCGCCTCGGCGGGGAGGAAACACAGGCCTGCCGTCGGGCCTGGCTAATTTTCTTTATCCCGGACCTCTTATTTGCGGTCGGGCCGCGTGGACCCATCACACGCTGCGTGGCTACGTGATCCCATTCTCCTCCTGCTGCTTCTTCGTAAACAAGAGCGAGCCCTGCCCTTTGCGCCACGCTTTCACCGCCTTCCTCGCCTGTCCAGTGCATCCCCCGCGGTGCGTCGGGCGGGGCTGGCCGAGCAGGCAGGCAGCCCGACCGGGCGGGCCGAGCGGGCAGCAGGGGGGCACGAGCCACCCCGACAACGACAACACCTTTTAATCCGTAATCTGATTAGGAAGGCCGTGCAAGCCCCGTGCAACTGCACGCCGGTGATAAGCTTTGTTCTGCCACACTCGCTCAGCCCCCTTTCCCCCCCTGCGTGTCCCCGCGCGCTGTTATTTCACGCTGCCAGAACCAATTATGCAGCGCGCGGCACACTGTGCGCCGCTGCATTCGCACACTCCTTGCCGCACTCGCTGCCGCTCCATTAAATACAGCCAGTAACATTTTCATGTAAAATTGACTGGTTATGAAAGGAAAAGAGGCAAGAGGGCCCCGCGATCGGCGCGGCGGCGGCTGCGGTGCGGCCGGGGGCGGCCGGGGGCGGCCGGGGGCCCCGCGGCCCCGCAGCGTCTGAGCGGGGACGCCCGCGCACCTACGCATCCATATGGATGAGAGCATCCGAATCCACTGGAAATCCTGCTGCAGTCTCCCCGTCTAACTCCGCCTCCCACTCCCCCTCCCCCTCCCACTTCCCCTCGACGCCGCCGCCGCAGTCTTTTTACCTTCGGCAGCCGCGAACTCGCGAGCGCATCCCCGCGCTGTGGATGAGGCTCGAAACAAAGTGACAGCTCATTGGCAGCTGTCTCCGTCTCCCTCATCCCTTATTCCTCTTCTTCCCGTCTGTCTGTCTGTCTGTCTCTCTGTCCGCCCGCCCGTCCGTCCGTGCGAGGGTCGCTCCGTCTGCTCGGACATGAGTGAGGTGGCGGTCCCGTTTAGCATCATTCCTCCATTCCGGCGCGCATTATCTTGGAAGGCAGTACCTTTCGGAGAGGGGAGGGGGGAGCGAGGGTGCTATGGTGCTACGTGGGTGAGGATGAATGGTCACAGTGGGCCGGAGGGGGAGGGGGCTCATTTACTTATCGGGGGTCATCTTCTCACGGGGCGCTCGGCACGGCGCTTGCTAATGCAGAAAGAACTGTCTTTATTCGCAACTTAACACTTTCCCCCTCCACTCTTTCTCTCTCTCTCTCTCTCTCTCTCTCTCTCTCTCTCTCTCTCTCTCTCTCTCTCTCTCTCTCTCTCTCTCTCTCTCTCTCTCTCTCTCTCTCTCTCTCTCTCTCTCTCTCTCTCTCTCTGCTGCCTGCAAATCCCTCCACGAGCCTCTTTTTCTCTGTTTCTTCCGCGCGCGTCGTTCGCAGTGGAAATTTTTTTCGTTTTTGACCTTTTTTTTTCGTTCTTCTTTCTCTTGCTAGGAGTGGGGGCTCGTCTGATTCGGGCCTTGGTTTGATAGCGAGGGTCATTGCTGGGCTAGCGCCACTTCGGTGGGGCGTGGCGGGGCGTGGCGGGGCTTGGCGGGGCGGGGCGGAGAGGACAAAGATAAGTGCGTCCACTAATTGCGCCCCGAATCACCCGGGAAGCCCCCTTCTTCCCTCCTTCTCTAAATGCCAAACAATTGTTCGCAGTCTTGTGGCAGCGCGCCAGAAGAGTGGTGGATAAGGCGATACAGACTCAGCCGGCCGTCCAGCCGCCTGGCCCACTGTGCAGCGCCGCCCCAGCGCCCTCTAGCGCCGCGCTGTGGTTACTCTCCGGATCAGCGGGCACGGCGGTGTTGGCTCTGCCGGGCGTTAGCGTTAGCCCGCCCGGCACAGCTACTGGCAGAAAAAAACGACAACAAAAACATTCAAAAGGGGACAGTTTATTTTTAAAAATACACAGTGTCAATCAGCTACTCTGGCAGAAAAAAAAACCATCAACAAAAACATTCAAAAGGGGACAATTTACCTGTACAAGGACCTGCGTGCAAAGGCTGCGCGCTTTTTTGAATTTGTGCTCTCAGGTCTGTACCGAGGGGGAAACAAAATGAATTTCGGTGGACGTAATCTCTTAAAATTACGTGAAATAACGTTGCAGTAACGTTGAAATTACTTGAAAAAAAAAACGTTGAAGAACGTCAAATAATTTGAATATGAAATTAACAGTGGGCAAAATATTTTCGAAGTAGTTTGGCCGTCGGTCTGTATTGCTTGGGGCGGGGGCGGGTGGTGGGTGAAGCCGTCGCGCAGGTGGGTGCGCACCGCGTCCGCATATAGCGCGCGAGGACATGAGAATATTTGCGAGTTACTTCCACCCGGCCGCCCTAAACGCGAACACACACACGGCCTGGCCAAACTAGCGAATGTCACGCTCCGTGTGACGCGGCGTGACGCGGCGTGACGCGGCGTGACGCGGGAGGCACGCGCGTGCCATGGTGGAGCGACTTAAAGCAGTCTCGCCAGTGCACAGTGGGTCAGAAGACCGTTGGGGCGGCCAAAATTCTAGACGCGTATTGAGCCCCAGAGAGTCGCTAAATAGGACGTTTGGCGAGCAATCCATTGGTGGGGCCACACGTTTCAAAAAAAAATCATGTTTAAAGTACTTCTACTGTGTTGTACATGATTTGTTTCCTGTTATAGCGTCCCCTGTCCGGCTTCTCCATTTAATCGGATGTTGATAAGTTCTGCCCTTCCTGAGCTGGAGAGCGGGAGAGTAAGTTGACTGGAGTGGGGTAGGGGGAGGGGAAGGGCTACAAGTAGTCTAGAAAAGAAAGGACGTCAGGAAAGACGCCTCCCGGAGAAGTAAGTATGAGCAAAGATGCCGCGCTGCCGCCCGCGCAGAGAAAATGCCTTATTCAGCGGACGTCTCCTCGACCGGAAAAGAAGGAAATAGGACTGCGGTAACTGCGATCGGGGGAGCGGCAACTTACGGCGGTGCGGCTGTTTGTTGCTGGGACTCCTCGCACTTGGCCGTGTCCTCGGCGAGCACTCCACGACGGCCGGCCCGGCAGCGCACAGTGGGCCGGAAGACCGGCGGCGCAGGCGGCTCTCTAGAGGCACTGAGTGGGACTCGAACCGAACGTGTGACCCCACCAATGGATTGCTCTCCGAACGAGGAATCCATCGGTGGGGTCACACGTTCGGTTCGAGTCCTATTTAGCGACTCGGAAGGTCAAAATGCGTCTAGGGCTCTAGCCGCCTGCGCCGGTCTTCTGGCCCACTGTGCGGCGCCCCCAGCAGCGCTACTTCAATTTATTTCGTGTTTCAAAGTTGGCCAAAGGGTGGGCGGAGTTCTAATTAAATGACGGACACAGGAAGATGGATTGTGGGACAAAAGGTGGCCCCTTTTTTTTTTAACCCGTTCCGAGGCTGTTGTTCAAATGTTTTCTTTTCACGAAACCGCGGGCGCACTGGAATAAGTACGCCTTCCAAAAGACTGGTATACACCACATGGCCGCGAGCGCTGCGACAATGTCAACTCAACTCAACTTTTACGCTCGTAAAAAGAACCCGCCAAATGTTTGCCGCGCGGATTCAAGCCGAGCCGATTGTTGTGGTCCGCGCTGGCCCCTCCCCCCTCCCCGGTGCTCAAGGCCAGCGCCGCGCCGCCCCGACCTGCGCAATGGGGCGTCTGGTGCGCGGGGCCCCGCAAGGGGTAGCGAAGCGCAGGGATCGCCGCATAGAGCACGCCGCGCTGCCTCGCGAAAAAAAAAACAAAAAACAAAACACAGATCGGCCGTGATTGAATCAGCGCAACCCGCGGGGGACTCTGCCCCGGCCTGCGACTGGCTGCGGGGCCGCGGTCTGAGAGGTACCCGGTGTGCGAGTACTCGCCGGCTCCCACCGTCCGCCTGCTCCGGCCCACTGGGAGGCCGCGGCGCCCGCTGGGGGTAGAAATACCGCCAAGTACCCGTTTTCGAACGCCGGGTACCCCGGGACACACCGCGGCGAGGGCCTGGCCGCGGCAGAGCGAGGTACCCACGCACCAGGGCCGCACGCCCGCCGAGGAGGTGGACCTGAACGCTTCTCTAACGCGCAGCGCGCGGCAGAGGGACGGGAGGGGGTGGAGGGGGCAGCCGCCTACTGTACACTTACAGCGTGCAATGACCGGAGGAGCAGCACGGCGAGGAGGGGGCGGGAGGGGTACCAGGAGGGGGGCCCAAGGGTCTGGCGAAGGGGGGCAGAGTGGGGGGGGGGAGGAGGGGGCCGGCCAATCGATATCGTCCAAATGCATCATTTCCATCCCGGGCGTAGAGGTGCACACTCCCACACACCTGCCCGGACTACCACCACACTGCCGACTCAGGCAACGCACTGCCCCGGCCTAGCCCGGCCTAGGCCCCACTAACTGCAGCACCAAATAATGCACTCGCCTAGCAGCAGACAGGCCAATCCCTCAGCCATTGCCCTAGGTGCCCCAGCAGCTCCTTGGGGGTCTTAGCCCTTTTTATTCGCCCTCTGCACCGACAACGGTGTCCTCAAAGCGCCCTTTGACCGGCGCTGTGGACGGAAGAAAAAGAAGAAAGAAAGAGAGAGGGAGGGAGGGAGAGAGAGAGAGAGAGAGAGAGAGAGAGAGAGAGAGAGAGAGAGAGAGAGAGAGAGAGAGAGAGAGAGAGAGAGAGAGAGAGAGAGAGAGAGAGAGAGAGAGAGAGAGAGAGACAGACAGACAGACAGAGACAGGGAGTACCCACTAGCCCCCCCCTCCCCGCTTTTGCCCCGGGGGCGTCCGCCGCACTCGGTCCGAATCGTAATGAACGAGTGAAGGTCAGCGCACCGCGTAAATGGTGTCTGGTGTCCGAACGAAAAAAACAAAAAAAGGAAGCAGCAGAAGAAGACGTTATCTTGGCGCTGGCGCGTCGAAATGGCACTGAAGTGAAGTGAAATTCTACACAACAGCCGCCGCGCACTCTCTCGGTCGACCGGCCGGACGGACGAAGGGACCAAAATTTTCGGCGAGCAGTGTTAATAGATTATTCAAGGGGCGGCCGGTTTGTGGCGAGTGACCCTCTGGCCTCGCCGGCAGCCTCAGGCCTGGCGGAGCCCGCGCATCCCCGCCGCCCCACCCCGCCCCGCCCCGCCTCGGCGACCCTCGTGACCCGGGACCCGCCCCGCCCCGCCACGCCCCGCCACGCCCCACCCCGCCCCGCCCCGCCACCTCGGCCTACCCTGGGGATTCAAAATGAGAAAAGTTTTGAGGGGCTGTGTTGTGATGTGCCGGCCACATGCAATGGCCTGGCCACGCTCCACTGTGCAGCAATGTCACGTAACGGGCAAGCTGCTTGCAAGAAGATGCAGAAAAGGGCCTTTCCAAAGACCCACGCGAAGGGGTTCAGGGTGTAATGGGGCATCTGGGCAAGCCCCTGCGTGCACACACACACACACACATGCGCATACACACACACACACACAGCTACATACACACACTACCACAGCCATCCTAAGGGCTTCGTTAACCTTTACTCGCGACGACTTTTAATTTAGCACCTCTCCGCCCTCTCCCTGTATCCTCCCCTTTCAAATTGAGATTAAGTAAACAGCCCCGCCACGGCGTCGGCCGGTGGCGTCGCACTAAGCATGGAAGCGGCAAGGATAGCAGCGCGGATGTTCTCTTTTTCCCTACCACTTCCACTTCTAAAAGTTTTTTCTTCTCCCCCCGTCACACTCATATGCACTAGTTGTGTATGGACAATTTTTTCTTCCTCGTACGGGAGGAAGTACCTCTTCTTGTTCGGTAAGGGAGGCCGTAATTGATGAACAGCATGCATCTGTGCAGGTCATCTGTCCGCCGACCAGTGCGGTGTGCAGTGCCCCCTGGCGGCGGTGCTGCGAAACCATTCTGGTCCATTCCAGCGCGGCGCTGCAGCAGCCAGGCTCCCTATGGCCGCTCTGGCCCTCCATGCTAAAACCCCTTCATTATTTTCAATGAATATAGTATGTCAACGCCTCTGCTGGCAAATTGGGTGGCCCGCCCTGCCCCACCCCGCCCCACCCCGCCCTGCCCCACCCCGCCCCACCCCGCCCGAGCCTGGCTCGCGTAAATGGTGTTGACAACACGCCGCCCCGCGTCAGGCCCCGCAATTCAAAAATAACGCCCTCCAAACGACGGCAGTGCACGACACTACCGCCAGAGAGCGCTGGGTGCCGGAGAGAGAGAGAGAGAGAGAGAGAGAGAGAGAGAGAGAGAGAGAGAGAGGGAGAGAGAAAGAGAGAGAGAAAGAGAGCAGATCCCGCTCGGAATCAGCAGGACCAGGACGCCGGCCGGTCTGGACCAAGACGTGTTCTATCAAGATGATGATTCCCCGAGACAGCAGGGCAGCAACACAACAGGCACCCCTCCCCCTCCGCCTCCGCCTCTCCAAGCCGAGTGCCGTCGCTGGAAAAGAGCACAGCATAGGCTTCGCAGCAGCGCGCCGTGCGGCGGGGAGGATAGGCAACGTGCCCGCGTGCCTGCAAGGCAGTGCCGTGGTTGCCTACCCGGCCGGCGCTCGGTCACCGTAAGCTGTGGGCCCCAACGGTGCGCTCGCTCGCGTCTCTCTCTCTCTCTCTCTCTCTCTCTCTCTCTCTCTCTCTCTCTCTCTCTCTCTCTCTCTCTCTCTCCCTCTCTCTCTCTCTCTCTCTCTCTCTCTCTCTCTCTCTCTCTCTCTCTCTCTCTCTCTCTCTCTCTCTCTCTCTCTCTCTCTCTCTCTCTCTCTCTCTCTCTCTCTCTCTCGTCTGTCTGCGTGCGTGCGTCCCTGCGCAGGCGGAACAAGGACAAGGCCCCGGCGGTGGTGACAGGCGCCCCGACCAGCAGCGCCCAACCAGCGCGCCACCGACACTCGGCCAGATTTCAATTTTTGATTATACACTTGTTATCGCTACCAATTTCCGTGAGCGTGTCTTCCGTCCCTCCTCTCCCCTCCCCCACCCCCTCCCCTCCCCTCCCTCGCCTCCGCGCCGCGCCCCAAAGGGAAGCGTGAACGTGACGCGCGAGCCGACCAACGTGACGGGATTTCCAAATAGAAAAACCTCTTTTCTCTCTTGGCTGCTTCAAAAAAAAAAATACAACAACAAAAATAAAAACAAATAAAGAGCGGGAGACCAGTGACATCGGTGCGCCGCGGCAGGTGCTACAGAGCGCGAGGAGAGCAGGCCTGGGCGGCATGGTGGCAGCCGGCGTGCTCTGCCGGGCAATATAGCAAGTTTGTGTCTCTGCGGCGGTGCGCTGTGCGATGCGCCCGCCCGGCCGGTCCAAGCTTCAAGCTATTCCAAGCATTCATTTGCTTCACCTCCTTGACGCTGAGCATATATGCAGTTGCGTCTCGCGCATTGTGCCGAAGGCAGATATAATGACGGCGGGGGCCTCCTCCCAGGGGAAGGAGAGTGGGGGGGGGGGGCACACCGAAAGGGGAGGCCCGCCGTCCTCCCACTTGAGCCCCCCGCAGCCCCCAGCAGCCCCCGCCCGCAGCCCCCGGCCGAGACGGTATTGTGCACCACCTCTGCAGGGTGAACCTCAACATCTCTGTAATTGCGTCTTATGACAACAGTTGGGGCTGCGTTGCTGGCTGCCTGGCTGGCTGCCTTGCTGCCTGCGCCCCCCCCCCTCCCCCGGCAGCCCTGGGCCACCCCTTGCAGTGGGAGGGGGAGACTTAATATGCACCTGCAGTGCAGACAATCCGCATCTGCAGCTGCACCGGGGGGGGGGGGAAACCTCCTGGAATCCGCGTGACTACTCTCGCCTCGATTGCGTCATTACTATGCATTGCTATGCATTTGCACGGGGTTTGCGCCGTCGCCATGGGCGCGCTGTCTTCACCAGAGCGGCACAGTGGACCGACCCACCAAAGTTGCAGGTGGTCCTCTCTAGTACTGTGTGGGGGAGAAAAAAACGCCAATTTTTTTTTTCAAACTTTTTTAAATTAATTTTTTTAATGGGTAGGTCGTAAATAGGTCATTCTTTCAGTTCCGCCGGTCATCTGGTCCACTGTGCGGCCATCCCTCCTCGCCGATTCAGCGATTCAGCGCGGCCGGTTCCTTCTTTCCCTTCCCACCTGCAGGGGAAGCCGATTACGCGGCCGGTAATTTCGGGGCGTTAATCACGGTGACGTTATAAGAATATAAGTGGAGGTAACGCCCCACTGTGCGCCGGGCGCGCGGGGCACCGCGGCCACCGCCGCCATCCGCCATTTGGCAGAACGCGGCTGCAGTTCCGGTCGGTGAGCCTAGCCGCTGGAAGCTGGTGATGCACGGCAGCGCGGTGTTCGGCCGGCCGCTCTCTCTCTCTCTCTCTCTCTCTCTCTCTCTCTCTCTCTCTCTCTCTCTCTCTCTCTCTCTCTCTCTCTCTCTCTCACTGCTGCGCCGAGTGAAGTAACAACCGTCACATTATATTCGTAATTGGAGATGGACCGGAGAGTCATAATTATCCGGCGCGCCGTCCCGTGCGTGGCCCTGTCATCATACATATTGCCATTGGGATAGGGAAGGGAAGGTGGAGGGAGGGGGGGGGGGGGGTCTCATGCAGTGCAGCGAAGTGGGTCGCCCTGCAAGTGACACACCCCCAAGCGTGTGGTCCAACCCTCTCCCCCGTCGACTCTGGTAAACTGACACGATGTTACATAGGGCACGGATTTCCTTGTGAATGTCGCGCAAGACTGGCTTTAATTTCACTCTCATCTATGTGGAATTTTTTTTTTTTTTTTGCTTGTGTTGGTGTGGGTGTGTTTCGGCGGGGCGCGGATTTATTTGCCCCGCAGCGTGCGTCGCAGTGCTATAACAAGATTTTAGGGCGCCGCGTAAAATCGAGATACGCGGAGCGCCATTGAAAGTGACACTTTTAATTGTGGGTGGGGTAACACTATATCCGCACTGCACTCCGCGCGAACGCCACGCACAGTGGGCCCGAACCTTCTGTGCTGGACGATACATTACCGTCTAGTAGTGGCTGTGACAACCGACAATTGGCTCTGTGACGTCACGCAAGTGCGTCTGTCTGTCTGCCTGTCTATCTGTCTGTCTGTCTGCCCATGTGCGAAAGGAATGCGCATCAGGCGGATATTGTGTGTTGGTGAGGCGGCACGGAAACTCCGCCCCGTCGGCCCGGGAAGGGATTCATATCAGCATATCGCAGATCACGTCCCCGGGCAGAAACACCTGACTGATTCGGTTCCGGAGTCTGGCAACAAGGCTGCCGGAGAGAGAGAGAGAGAGAGAGAGAGAGAGAGAGAGAGAGAGAGAGAGAGAGAGAGAGAGAGAGAGAGAGAGAGAGAGAGGAAGAGAGAGAGGAGGGAAGGAGCCCCGCCGCGCCGACGCGAATAACCCGACCGCCGTCGACACATTACACGAACAAGATTTGCCCAAACAGTATACAGCAATATTGTGAATATACTTGATTTGCGCGGTTTTGTACAAAATTTGTACAAAAATCTTAGGGAGGAGTCAAATAATCTTAAGCACAATGTGTGGGTTTTTTGAGTGGTATTTTTTTTACCAAGGACTTTTTTTTTTATCTTTTTTCCCGTTTTCCGCATGTTTTACTCCCCCCCACATGTTGTCGCCTTCCCTTCTACAAGTAACTGAATTCATATCGCTCCCCTGCGAACACGAAGTAATTCCCTGCGCCTCTCGGAGCCATCGGCCATGTGTGCAGTGCAGTGGGGGGAGGGTCGGCCCGGGAGGGGAATCCCAGGCACTATACGCAGAGCGCGCCGAGCCCAGCGCCCTCCTCCGACAATGCGGGGAATTTTTATTTTTACTGATGCTTTCGGTAAATGTATTTCCCCCCGCGGAGCGAATGGCGATGCAGTGCGTGCCGCGCGCCGCCCTCCGCACCGCCGCCTTGTAGGAAAATAAAAAGGCCCGCCGCCGAGGTGTCGCCTAGAGACGCAAGGCGGTGCGAGGGAGTGGCGGCTGCGCGGCTACGCGGCTACGCGGCCACACGGTGAGCCAGGGGATGGTCTGGCGGTGCTAGCAGTGCTGGCGGGTGGCCTTCAGGGCCGGCAGCGTCCCGTCGCTCTGTCTCCCTCGCCTCCTCGCGGGCCGACCCACGCGTCCGATAGAGACAGACTCATCGGCTGCCTGCTGCGAGTGACGGTTCACAAATTGCGCTGCCCAGCGGCGGCGTGCCGGACCATCGTGCCTCTCCCTCCAGGACGCCGCACAGTGGGCCAGAAGACATCCTGTGGGGCTGAGCGCGGCGCGCGGGGAGCGGCATCATCTCCCTCATCAAGCAGGGCTCCACCTGAGCGCCCCCCTCCCCCCTTCCAACCCGGCAATAACACGTTGAAATCCCAGCAGGGCTCCCCGCCTGCTTGGTGCGCGTGCGGCGTGCGCGTGTTTTTGCGGAATGCTTGGCTTTTCTTGCTCCGCTGCTGCTGGGGCTTCTGGCCGCGACCCGCGAGAGACCCGCGGTCTGGTCTGGTCTGGCCGCGCCCGTGCGGCCCGCTGGGCGGAGCGGGGAATGCCAGGAGGGTCAGGGCCGGTGGGCCGTGGCGAGGCGCGCGGCAGCGGACAGCAGGGGATTCCGCGATTCGTTTTTGTCGCTCTGTCTCTCTCGCGCCCGCACGGGACGCCCCATGAGTGCGAGAGAGACAGAGTGACGCAGCGGGCGTGGCCCCGCGGGACCTCCTTGAGGGGCTGCCCAGGCGGGATGCACGTGTCGGAATGGCAACACCCCGAGCAATGCGCCGGCCCGCGGCACCGCACAGCAGCCGTTTCCTCGTCGCCCTGTCTCTCTCTCTTCTCTCTCTCTCCTCTCTCTCTCTCTCTCTCTCTCTCTCTCTCTCTCTCCTCTCTCTCTCTCTCTCTCTCTCTCTCTCTCTCTCTCTCTCTCCCACCAAGCCCGCAAGAGTGCGCGAGAGAGACAGAGCGACAACACGGTGGTAGCGGAATCGCTCTGCGGCACCGCGCGCCTTGCCAAGAATATTTCATTCCCTGGGCTGTGGGGAAATGACTCGGATTTCGGAGTCCCCCCCCTCTCTCTCTCTCTCTCTCTCTCTCTCTCTCTCTCTCTCTCTCTCTCTCTCTCTCTCTCTCTCTCTCTCTCTCTCTCTCTCTCTCTCTCATGCCCTTCCTACCCGACGACGAAAGCGCGACGTTTGTTTGAGTGAGCTGCTTTTCGCTTTGACGGCGACACACACACACACACTATTCACTCACACGCGCGTGTCTCCCCTCACCAACACAGACATACACGCACGCACACCGTGGCAAGCGCACCTGACGGACGATGTTCTCTTCGAGCTCTGTTCAGTTCGTTACTTCATTACCAGGGCAAATAGCCATCGCACTCTATACGGCCACGTATACCGTTTGTGTCTACACACCAACACACGACACAAACACACACGCACGGCAAACACACGCACACGCACACACACACACACACACACACACACACACACACACGCATACGCACAACGTTATTTATCGAGCAAACTTTTTGAGCAGGAAGAAGGCGGGCTCAGGGGTGGGTGCACTGCGCCGGGCTGCAATAGGCGAGTGGGAATGGAGACGTCTGCGAGGAGAGGGGAGGGGGAGGGGAGGGGTGGGGGGAGGAGGGCGCTTCGCGTCGTCGCCGCAGCGCCCTACAAGCTCTACACGGGCCTGGCACAGGTGCGCGGCCCCCCAACCCCCTCGCCTCCTTGCCGGCGCAATTAAACCCATTAATTTATACCACGGGGTCAAGAATGCCGTCCTCCTTACGGTAGTCGCGACGCATGCGCCACCTGGCGGTGATGAACGGCGACGCCTGCTTGGCCGAGCGGTTACAGGCGCTGCCGTCGGACCCTAATGACGGTGGTTCAAATCCTCCCCTCATGGGGAAATTTTGTTTTTGGCAAGTGTGCGCGAACGTCTGGCGGTGTCTTCTAATGGCTAACTCATTTTTTTCCGGTCCGTTTGCGCGGGACAATATTAGCCATGCGCTCCAGACTCTTGCTAATTAAAAGAATTTTGTTTGCCGAAGCATTGCGGAGTATGCCGCCCAAGCGGCATAAAAACAACGACGCCATTTTCGTTTTCGACTGTGTGTGGCTGCCAGCCCCGTCTGGGTGGCGGCGGGCCCGGCCGCTCGCCAGTGACCACACAGTCACCCTGAGGTATGCCGGTATGTCCACCTGCAAGCAGCCAGCAAGGCGGTCTGATGGAGAGCCAGTGGAGTGGAGAGTCAAAGGAGAGTCAGTGATGGAGAGCCAGTGGAGTGGAGGAGAGTCAAAGGAGAGTCCGAGGAGAGTCACTCAGCCGAAAGGCAAGATCGGCCCTTCCACATGACTCCGGATTCACTGCCCAGGATTATTACTTACACAGAAGACAATTTAAGAAAGCAAAAATAAGACTGATCTGAACCTTGCACTTTACACATGAAAATCATTACCATGGTTTTAAACAAAGATAGAGCGACTTTTTATTAAAAAATAAATTGTTCAGAAAAGATGTGTCTCTCCATTAACTCCTGCCCTTGTTGACTTGGCACCCCCCCGCAAGGGCCGCCGGCTGGTCCTTTGGGAAGCCCCACGACGCCCTCAAGGCAAGGGCAGGCCGCCCTTTCGGTCCCGGCCCTCCGGGATCGGAATGACATTATCCGAACGGATTGAGAAAATACACGGAAACAATGGCGCGCCATCGCGCCTCGCCTGACCCCGCCCCACCTAATTCAACTACACGGCGCGGCTTAGCCACAGTTGCTGCACCAGAACCGCGCATCGCACTGCATCAATTCACCTTACCGACCCTCCTCCATGTTAGCATACAACATGGGGGCTCATCGCTCATAAGCTAACGCATGCCTCTTCCTCCGAGGAGGATGGATCCGCGTGGACACCACTGAATGCGGAGGGCAGGGAGAGTTGCTCGGCACGTGGATAGATAAAGGAGTTCGACTGACAAAGTATACCCCAAACATCATGAAACGCTGCCACCGCGAGCGAGCGGCGGCGCGGGCGCTTGCAGCGCACTCTCACGGGCGGTTCGCGGAACCTCCCCCGCGCACGAGGGCTGCGCGGGTGGTGACACTTCTAGCGCAAGAGCGGTGTCCCTAGCGCCGTGCAGCGCGCGACCAGGCCACCCAACAGCACTCGCCGCGGGTCGCTCCGTCTCTGTCACACTCCACGGGCGCGCCGTTTCGGCGAGCAAGTGCGAGAGAGACGGAGCGACGCTGCTGCTTGCGGTGGCAGTCTCTCCTGGGACCGCGCCTCCACCGGTCTTCTGGCCCACTGTGGGCCGGGCGTGACAGTGTGAGAATGGCGCGGGCTGGACCACGCCGAGGATTTGGCGGAGAGGAGGGGGGGGGGGCGGCTTTGGTCGCGACACTCTAGGGCGGGAAGGACGATGACGGGTTAATCGCATTAGGGCGAAAGGGTGTAGGGCGAGGCTAGGCCCTGTGAGCGGCTCATGTGTGTGCTGCAGGGCCAAGGGCTGACCAAGCCCAGG
>CM060089.1:16467892-16496726 GCA_030522485.1 Stenchaetothrips biformis | reverse complement strand
AACCGCACACACCGCGCTAAACGCCCCAAACACGCGCGCGCGCGCGCGCGCGCGCACACACACACACACACACACACACACACACACCATATTTTTACTTTCTTTTCTGTTGTTGTTGTTGTTGTGTTGTTGTTGTTGTTGTTTTGCTGTTGTTGTTGTATCCCCTTTTACCTTCTCATCTGCCGAAAACTCTGGGCCCGGCTGCCTCTGTCCCTCCCCTTTGCTTCCACCACGCAGCACAGGTGCAGGACGGCTCGTCGCTCCGTAATTACCCGTTGCGTGTGTGGTGGTTTCCGAAGGGCAGATTCGACACACACACACACACACACACACACACACACACACACACACACCACACACACACACACACACACACACACAAACTGCGGGAGCGACGCCATGACGACGCACCTGCCGAGCCGAAACGAGGAGCGCGTTGTTTACCTCATTGATTTCACGTCCCATTTTCCCGAGGCGCATGCACCACCGATAATTCGCCGCATTCAGGGACCGGCAGCCGACAGGACCCGAGGGCACCCGAAGAGGAGGCCCCGAAGGGGCTGGAAGGCGGGCACGTGCCCGGAACGGTGCGGCGGTGCCGTCGTCGCACGCCCCACCGATGAGAATTAAGGAAATAAGAGGAAATAGAAAAGGACTGGGCAACTCAATCTGAGGAACGATGGAGCGACATTGTGACCCGCCAGAGCCACTCCTCCACTATGGTTCCCCGGAACCACACTGGAGCTCAGAACGCGCGTCTGGAGTTTTGGCCCGGCCCCCTGCGCCGGTTCTTCGGGCCCACGTGTGCCGGCGCGAGGTCGGGGACCAAGAGGCTTCTTCCGCGGAGGACTCTTAAAACTCGCGACGCGACTCGCCCTGGCCGGAATTGGGATGCACTTGTTGTTGCGAATCGGGAGGGGAAGGAAGGTTTGCGAAGCAAGCCTTGCACACCCGTGCCGACGGCGCCGTGGGGCTTGTTCCCACCATCGTCCCGTCCGTCGGCGGCGCCCCCCGCCCCTCCAGGACGGCGGCGGGGCGCGCGTTTCCATCTGCTCGGCAACGCGGCATTGCCGGTTATCCTGGAGGCCCTGGAGGCCCTGCAGCTGGAGGGCGCCGCGATTGCTCGGAATTGGGGCGGATGGCCCCGAATGGCCGAATGGCCGGGACTATTTGGTTGGCCACCCCGCCAGCCGCGCGGGAGGCCGACGACGCCGTGAGCGTTGAGCGCCGCCATGCGGGAGTTATGGTTAGGTCCTCTCGCGTGTCGGAGCGCCGCCGTCCGCGCACCCTCAGGCTTATACGGTGTGTGTGTGTGTGTGTGTTGGTGTGTAAGAGAGAGAGAGAGAGAGAGAGAGAGAGAGAGAGAGAGAGAGAGAGAGAGAGAGAGTTGAGAGAGTATGAGAGAGAGAGATAGAGTCCTCCTCACGCCCCCGTGCTGCAGCGAGTGGGTGGAATCGCAGAAACGGTCCACGCTGCCCTGCTCAGCCGCCGGCAGCAAAGCCTGAATCTATTCCACCGGCACCGGCTCTGGCTCCGCCGGGCGAGCGGTACGTAGTATAGGGAAATGTATGCGGGCGCGGAGGTGGTACGACGTCGCCCGGCAGGAAGTCGCGGAAAGAAGAGTGGAAATGAAATGAAAACGCCACGACGGTAGAAGACCACGCTGCGTCGTCTTCTTGGGGGCACGGGGAGGCGGGTAGAGCCAAGCAGATGGCAATTCGTGGAACGGCAAATCCATGGAGGGAACCGGGGGGGGTTCGCGGCGCGCTGGCCGGCTGGCCCAATTGGTACGGAGAGTCCACGACGCGACGTGTCGTGACGGCACGGAAGGGACAGCTGCTGGGCGGTCCAGCAGCTAATGACCCCGCATCAGGGTGTTGAACGAGCTAACAAACAGATGAGTCGGTTAGCCTTACCCCCTAACGGCCGCGGCCGCCCAGTGGGCCACCCGACCAGTGGCATTGGCCGGGCCCAAGAGGGCCAGGCCTACCAGCTGTGTCCCTCTCCCCCGGAGAGAGAGAGAGAGAGAGAGAGAGAGAGAGAGAGAGAGAGAGAGAGAGAGAGAGAGAGAGAGAGAGAGAGAGAGAGAGCGTTGTTCGGAAGCAGCCTGCCGGAGGTGAGGCGAGCCGCTCGATTTGAGTCATTATTACGCGTCCGGCTCTGCTCGGCTCGCCTCGGCGGGGAGGAAACACAGGCCTGCCGTCGGGGCCTGGCTATTTTTTTCTTTAATCCCGGACCGAGCGATATTTGCGGTCGGGGCCGCGTGGACCCATACACACGCTGCGTGGCTACGTGATCCCATTCTCCTCCTGCTGCTTCTTCGTAAACAAGAGCGAGCCCTGCCCTTTGCGCCGCGCTTTCACCGCCTTCCTCGCCTGTCCAGTGCATCCCCCGCGGTGCGTCGGGCGGGGCTGGCCGAGCAGGCAGGCAGCCCGACCGGGCGGGCCGAGCGGGCAGCAGGGGGCACGAGCCACTCCGACAACGACAACACCTTTTAATCCGTAATCTGATTAGGAAGGCCGTGCAAGCCCCGTGCAACTGCACGCCGGTGATAAGCTTTGTTCTGCCACACTCGCTCAGCCCCCTTTCCCCCCCTGCGTGTCCCCGCGCGCTGTTATTTCACGCTGCCAGAACCAATTATGCAGCGCGCGGCACACTGTGCGCCGCTGCATTCGCACACTCCTTGCCGCACTCGCTGCCGCTCCATTAAATACAGCCAGTAACATTTTCATGTAAAATTGACTGGTTATGAAAGGAAAAGAGGCAAGAGGGCCCCGCGATCGGCGCGGCGGCGGCTGCGGTGCGGCCGGGGGCGGCCGGGGGCGGCCGGGGGCCCCGCGGCCCCGCAGCGTCTGAGCGGGGACGCCCGCGCACCTACGCATCCATATGGATGAGAGCATCCGAATCCACTGGAAATCCTGCTGCAGTCTCCCCGTCTAACTCCGCCTCCCACTCCCCCTCCCCCTCCCACTTCCCCTCGACGCCGCCGCCGCAGTCTTTTTACCTTCGGCAGCCGCGAACTCGCGAGCGCATCCCCGCGCTGTGGATGAGGCTCGAAACAAAGTGACAGCTCATTGGCAGCTGTCTCCGTCTCCCTCATCCCTTATTCCTCTTCTTCCCGTCTGTCTGTCATGTCTGTCTCTCTGTCCGCCCCCCGTCCGTCCGTGCGAGGGTCGCTCCGTCTGCTCGGACATGAGTGAGGTGGCGGTCCCGTTTATGCATCATTCCTCCATTCCGCGCGCATTATCTTGGAAGGCAGTAACCTTTCGGAGAGGGGAGGGGGGAGCGAGGGTGCTATGGTGCTACGTGGGTGAGGATGAATGGTCACAGTGGGCCGGAGGGGGAGGGGGCTCATTTACTTATCGGGGGTCATCTTCTCACGGGGCGCTCGGCACGGCGCTTGCTAATGCAGAAAGAACTGTCTTTATTCGCAACTTAACACTTTCCCCCTCCACTCTTTCTCTCTCTCTCTCTCTCTCTCTCTCTCTCTCTCTCTCTCTCTCTCTCTCTCTCTCTCTCTCTCTCTCTCTCCTCTCTCTCTCTTTGCTGCCTGCAAATCCCTCCGCGAGCCTCTTTTTCTCTGTTTCTTCCGCGCGCGTCGTTCGCAAGTGGAAATTTTTTTCGTTTTTGACCTTTTTTTTTCGTTCTTCTTTCTCTGCTAGGAGTGGGGGCTCGTCTGATTCGGGCCTTGGTTTGATATCGAGGGTCATTGCTGGGCTAGCGCCACTTCGGTGGGGCGTGGCGGGGCGTGGCGGGGCTTGGCGGGGCGTGGCGGGGCGTGGCGGGGCGGAGAGGACAAAGATAAGTGCGTCCACTAATTGCGCCCCGAATCACCCGGGCAGCCCCCTTCTTCCCTCCTTCTCTAAATGCCAAACAATTGTTCGCAGTCTTGTGGCAGCGCGCCAGAAGAGTGGTGGATAAGGCGATACAGACTCAGCCGGCCGTCCAGCCGCCTGGCCCACTGTGCAGCGCCGCTCCAGCGCCGCCCCAGCGCCCTCTAGCGCCGCGCTGTGGTTACTCTCCGGATCAGCGGGCACGGCGGTGTTGGCTCTGCCGGGCGTTAGCGTTAGCCCGCCCGGCACAGCTACTGGCAGAAAAAAACGACAACAAAAACATTCAAAAGGGGACAGTTTATTTTTAAAAATACACAGTGTCAATCAGCTACTCTGGCAGAAAAAAAACCATCAACAAAAACATTCAAAAGGGGACAATTTACCTGTACAAGTACCTGCGTGCAAAGGCTGCGCGCTTTTTTGAATTTGTGCTCTCAGGTCTGTACCGAGGGGGAAACAAAATGAATTTCGGTGGACGTAATCTCTTAAAATTACGTGAAATAACGTTGCAGTAACGTTGAAAATTACTTGAAAAAAAATATACGTTGAAGGAACGTTGAATAACGTCAAATAATTTGGAATATGAAATTAACAGTGGGCAAAATATTTTCGAAGTAGTTTGGCCGTCGGTCTGTATTGCTTGGGGCGGGGGCGGGTGGTGGGTGAAGCCGTCGCGCAGGTGGGGGGTGCGCACCGCGTCCGCATATAGCGCGCGAGGACATGAGAATATTTGCGAGTTACTTCCACCCGGCCGCCCTAAACGCGAACACACACACGGCCTGGCCAAACTAGCGAATGTCACGCTCCGTGTGACGCGGCGTGACGCGGCGTGACGCGGCGTGAGGCGGCGTGACGCGGGAGACACGCGCGTGCCATGGTTGGCCGACTCAAAGCAGTCTCGCCAGTGCACAGTGGGTCAGAAGACTGTTGGGGCGGCCAAAATTCTAGACGCGTATTGAGCCCCAGAGAGTCGCTAAATAGGACGTTTGGCGAGCAATCCATTGGTGGGGCCACACGTTTCAAAAAAAAATCATGTTTAAAGTACTTCTACTGTGTTGTACATGATTTGTTTCCTGTTATAGCGTCCCCTGTCCGGCTTCTCCATTTAATCGGATGTTGATAAGTTCTGCCCTTCCTGAGCTGGAGAGCGGGAGAGTAAGTTGACTGGAGTGGGGTAGGGGGAGGGGAAGGGCTACAAGTAGTCTAGAAAAGAAAGGACGTCAGGAAAGACGCCTCCCGGAGAAGTAAGTATGAGCAAAGATGCCGCGCTGCCGCCCGCGCACAGAAAATGCCTTATTCAGCGGACGTCTCCTCGACCGGAAAAGAAGGAAATAGGACTGCGGTAACTGCGATCGGGGGAGCGGCAACTTACGGCGGTGCGGCTGTTTGTTGCTGGGACTCCTCGCACTTGGCCGTGTCCTCGGCGAGCACTCCACGACGGCCGGCCCGGCAGCGCACAGTGGGCCGGAAGACCGGCGGCGCAGGCGGCTCTCTAGAGGCACTAAGTGGGACTCGAACCGAACGTGTGACCCCACCAATGGATTGCTCTCCGAACGAGGAATCCATCGGTGGGGTCACACGTTCGGTTCGAGTCCTATTTAGCGACTCGGAAGGTCAAAATGCGTCTAGGGCTCTAGCCGCCTGCGCCGGTCTTCTGGCCCACTGTGCGGCGCCCCCAGCAGCGCTACTTCAATTTATTTCGTGTTTCAAAGTTGGCCAAAGGGTGGGCGGAGTTCTAATTAAATGACGGACACAGGAAGATGGATTGTGGGACAAAAGGTGGCCCCTTTTTTTTTTTAACCCGTTCCGAGGCTGTTGTTCAAATGTTTTCTTTTCACGAAACCGCGGGCGCACTGGAATAAGTACGCCTTCCAAAAGACTGGTATACACCACATGGCCGCGAGCGCTGCGACAATGTCAACTCAACTCAACTTTTACGCTCGTAAAAAGAACCCGCCAAATGTTTGCCGCGCGGATTCAAGCCGAGCCGATTGTTGTGGTCCGCGCTGGCCCCTCCCCCCTCCCCGGTGCTCAAGGCCAGCGCCGCGCCGCCCCGACCTGCGCAATGGGGCGTCTGGTGCGCGGGGCCCCGCAAGGGGTAGCGAAGCGCAGGGATCGCCGCATAGAGCACGCCGCGCTGCCTCGCGAAAAA
The DNA here is from genome assembly GCA_030522485.1 of Stenchaetothrips biformis. Taxonomy (NCBI): domain Eukaryota; kingdom Metazoa; phylum Arthropoda; class Insecta; order Thysanoptera; family Thripidae; genus Stenchaetothrips; species Stenchaetothrips biformis. Next base: position 16,490,741 of record CM060089.1, on the reverse strand, counting down.
AAAAAAAAAAAGCACACAGATCGGCCGTGATTGAATCAGCGCAACTCGCGGGGGACTCTGCCCCGGCCTGCGACCGGCTGCGGGGCCGCGGTCTGAGAGGTACCCGGTGGGACGGTGCGTGCGAGTACTCGCCGGCTCCCACCGTCCGCCTGCTCCGGCCCACTGGGAGGCCGCGGCGCCCGCTGGGGGTAGAAATACCGCCAAGTACCCGTTTTCGAACGCCGGGTACCCCGGGGCACACCGCGGCGAGGGCCTGGCCGCGGCAGAGCGAGGTACCCACGCACCAGGGCCGCACGCCCGCCGAGGAGGTGGACCTGAACGCTTCTCTAACGCGCAGCGCGCGGCAGAGGGACGGGAGGGGGTGGAGGGGGCAGCCGCCTACTGTACACTTACAGCGTGCAATGACCGGAGGAGCAGCACGGCGAGGAGGGGGCGGGAGGGGTACCAGGAGGGGGGCCCAAGGGTCTGGCGAAGGGGGGCAGAGTGGGGGGGGGGGGAGGAGGGGGCCGGCCAATCGATATCGTCCAAATGCATCATTTCCATCCCGGGCGTAGAGGTGCACACTCCCACACACCTGCGCGGACTACCACCACACTGCCGACTCAGGCAACGCACTGCCCCGGCCTAGCCCGGCCTAGGCCCCACTAACTGCAGCACCAAATAATGCACTCGCCTAGCAGCAGACAGGCCAATCCCTCAGCCATTGCCCTAGGTGCCCCAGCAGCTCCTTGGGGGTCTTAGCCCTTTTTATTCGCCCTCTGCACCGACAACGGTGTCCTCAAAGCGCCCTTTGACCGGCTGGGGACGGAAGAAAAAGAAGAAAGAAAGAGAGAGGGAGGGAGGGAGAGAGAGAGAGAGAGAAAGACAGACAGAGAGAGACAGGGAGTACCCACTAGGCCCCCCCTCCACGCTTTTGCCCCGGGGGCGTCCGCCGCACTCGGTCCGAATCGTAATGAACGAGTGAAGGTCAGCGCACCGCGTAAATGGTGTCTGGTGTCCGAACGAAAAAAACAAAAAAAAAAGGAAGCAGCAGAAGAAGACGTTATCTTGGCGCTGGCGCGTCGAAATGGCACTGAAGTGAAGTGAAATTCTACACAACAGCCGCCGCGCACTCTCTCGGTCGACCGGCCGGACGGACGAAGGGACCAAAATTTTCGGCGAGCAGTGTTAATAGATTATTCAAGGGGCGGCCGGTTTGTGGCGAGTGACCCTCTGGCCTCGCCGGCAGCCTCAGGCCTGGCGGAGCCCGCGCATCCCCGCCGCCCCACCCCGCCCCGCCCCGCCTCGGCGACCCTCGTGACCCGGGACCCGCCCCGCCCCGCCCCGCCCCGCCACCTCGGCCTACCCTGGGGATTCAAAATGAGAAAAGTTTTGAGGGGCTGTGTTGTGATGTGCCGGCCACATGCAATGGCCTGGCCACGCTCCACTGTGCAGCAATGTCACGTAACGGGCAAGCTGCTTGCAAGAAGATGCAGAAAAGGGCCTTTCCAAAGACCCACGCGAAGGGGTTCAGGGTGTGATGGAGCATCTGGGCAAGCCCCTGCGTGCACACACACACATGCGCATACACACACACACAGCCACAGACACACACTACCACAGCCATCCTAAGGGCTTCGTTAACCTTTACTCGCGACGACTTTTAATTTAGCACCTCTCCGCCCTCTCCCTGTATCCTCCCCTTTCAAATTGAGATTAAGTAAACAGCCCCGCCACGGCGGCGTCGGCCGGTGGCGTCGCACTAAGCATGGAAGCGGCAAGGATAGCAGCGCGGATGTTCTCTTTTTCCCTACCACTTCCACTTCTAAAAGTTTTTTTTCCCCCCGTCTCACTCATATGCACTAGTTGTGTGGACAATTTTTTCTTCCTCGTACGGGAGGAAGTAACTCTTCTTGTTCGGTAAGGGAGGCCGTAATTGATGAACAGCATGCATCTGTGTAGGTCATCTGTCCGCCGACCAGTGCGGTGTGCAGTGCCCCCTGGCGGCGGTGCTGCGAAACCATTCTGGTCCATTCCAGCGCGGCGCTGCAGCAGCCAGGCTCCCTATGGCCGCTCTGGCCCTCCATGCTAAAACCCCTTCATTATTTTCAATGAATATAGTATGTCAACGCCTCTGCTGGCAAATTGGGTGGCCCGCCCTGCCCCACCCCGCCCCACCCCGCCCCACCCCGCCCCACCCCGCCCGAGCCTGGCTCGCGTAAATGGTGTTGACAACACGCCGCCCCGCGTCAGGCCCCGCAATTCAAAAGTAACGCCCTCCAAACGACGGCAGTGCACGACACTGCCGCCACAGGGCGCTGGGTGCCGGAGAGAGAGAGAGAGAGAGAGACAGAGCGAGAGAGAGAGAGAGAGAGAGAGAGAGAGAGAGAGAGAGAGAGAGAGAGAGCAGATCCCGCTCGGAATCAGCAGGACCCCGACGCCGGCCGGTCTGGACCAAGACGTGTTCTATCAAGATGATGATTCCCCGAGACAGCAGGGCAGCAACACAACAGGCACCCCTCCCCCTCTCCCCCTCCGCCTCTCCAAGCCGAGTGTCGTCGCTGGAAAAGAGCACAGCATAGGCTTCGCAGCAGCGCGCCGTGCGGCGGGGAGGATAGGCAACGTGCCTGCGTGCCTGCAAGGCAGTGCCGTGGTTGCCTACCCGGCCGGCGCTCGGTCGCCGTAAGCTGTGGGCCCGAACGGTGCGCTCGCTCGCGTCTCTCTCTCTCTCTCTCTCTCTCTCTCTCTCTCTCTCTCTCTCTCTCTCTCTCTCTCTCTCTCTCTCTCTCTCTCTCTCTCTCTCTCTCTCTCTCTCTCTCTCTCTCTCGTCTGTCTGCGTGCGTGCGTCCCTGCGCAGGCGGAACAAGGACAAGGCCCCGGCGGTGGTGACAGGCGCCCCGACCAGCAGCGCCCAACCAGCGCGCCACCGACACTCGGCCAGATTTCAATTTTTGATTATACACTTGTTATCGCTACCAATTTCCGTGAGCGTGTCTTCCGTCCCTCCTCTCCCCTCCCCCACCCCCTCCCCTCCCCTCCCTCGCCTCCGCGCCGCGCCCCAAAGAGAAGCGTGAACGTGACGCGCGAGCCGACCAACGTGACGGGATTTCCAAATAGAAAAACCTCTTTTCTCTCTTGGCTGCTTCAAAAAAAAAAATACAACAACAAAAATAAAAACAAATAAAGAGCGGGAGACCAGTGACATCGGTGCGCCGCGGCAGGTGCTACAGAGCGCGAGGAGAGCAGGCCTGGGCGGCATGGTGGCAGCCGGCGTGCTCTGCCGGGCAATATAGCAAGTTTGTGTCTCTGCGGCGGTGCGCTGTGCGATGCGCCCGCCCGGCCGGTCCAAGCTTCAAGCTATTCCAAGCATTCATTCGCTTCACCTCCTTGACGCTGAGCATATATGCAGTTGCGTCTCGCGCATTGTGCCGAAGGCAGATATAATGACGGCGGGGGCCTCCTCCCAGGGGAAGGAGAGTGGAGGGGGGGGGGCACCGAAAGGGGAGGCCCGCCGTCCTCCCACTTGAGCCCCCCGCAGCCCCCAGCAGCCCCCGCAGCCCCCGGCCGAGACGGTATTGTGCACCACCTCTGCAGGGTGAACCTCAACATCTCTGTAATTGCGTCTTATGACAACAGTTGGGGCTGCGTTGCTGCCTGCCTGGCTGCCTTGCTGCCTGCGCCCCCCCCCCCCGCCCCCCGGGCAGCCCTGGGCCACCCCTTGCAGTGGGAGGGGGAGACTTAATATGCACCTGCAGTGCAGACAATCCGCATCTGCAGCTGCACCAGGGGGGGGGGAGGGGAGGGGAGAGAGACCTCCTGGAATCCGCGTGACTACTCTCGCCTCGATTGCGTCATTACTATGCATTGCTATGCATTTGCACGGGGTTTGCGCCGTCGCGCCATGGGCGCGCTGTCTTCACCAGAGCGGCACAGTGGACCGACCCACCAAAGTTGCAGGTGGTCCTCTCTAGTACTGTGTGGGGGAGAAAAAGACGCCAATTTTTATTTTCAAACTTTTTTAAATTAATTTTTTTAATGGGTAGGTCGTAAATAGGTCATTCTTTCAGTTCCGCCGGTCATCTGGTCCACTGCGCGGCCATCCATCCCTCCTCGCCGATTCAGCGATTCAGCGCGGCCGGTTCCTTCTTTCCCTTTCCACCTGCAGGGGAAGCCGATTACGCGGCCGGTAATTTCGGGGCGTTAATCACGGTGACGTTATAAGAATATAAGTGGAGGTAACGGCCCACTGTGCGCCGTGCGCGCGGGGCACCGCGGCCACCGCCGCCATCCGCCATTTGGCAGAACGCGGCTGCAGTTCCGGTCGGTGAGCCTAGCCGCTGGAAGCTGGTGATGCACGGCAGCGCGGTGTTCGGCCGGCCTCTCTCTCTCTCTCTCTCTCTCTCTCTCTCTCTCTCTCTCTCTCTCTCTCTCTCTCTCTCACTGCTGCTGCGCCGAGTGAAGTAACAACCGTCACATTATATTCGTAATTGGAGATGGACCGGAGAGTCATAATTATCCGGCGCGCCGTCCCGTGCGTGGCCCTGTCATCATACATATTGCCATTGGGATAGGGAAGGGAAGGTGGAGGGGGGGGGGTCTCATGCAGTGCAGCGAAGTGGGTCGCCCTGCAAGTGACACACCCCCAAGCGTGTGGTCCAACCCTCTCCCCCGTCGACTCTGGTAAACTGACACGATGTTACATAGGGCACGGATTTCCTTGTGAATGTCGCGCAAGACTGGCTTTAATTTCACTCTCATCTATGTGGAATTTTTTTTTTTTTTTTTTGCTTGTGTTGGTGTGTTTCGGCGGGGCGCGGATTTATTTGCCCCGCAGCGTGCGTCGCAGTGCTATAACAAGATTTTAGGGCGCCGCGTAAAATCGAGATACGCGGAGCGCCATTGAAAGTGACACTTTTAATTGTGGGTGGGGTAACACTATATCCGCACTGCACTCCGCGCGAACGCCACGCACAGTGGGCCCGGACCTTCTGTGCTGGACGATACATTACCGTCTAGTAGTGGCTGTGACAACCGACAATTGGCTCTGTGACGTCACGCAAGTGCGTCTGTCTGTCTATCTGTCTGTCTGTCTGTCTGCCCATGTGCGAAAGGAATGCGCATCAGGCGGATATTGTGTGTTGGTGAGGCGGCACGGAAACTCTGCCCCGTCGGCCCGGGAAGGGATTCATATCAGCATATCGCAGATCACGTCCCCGGGCAGAAACACCTGACTGATTCGGTTCCGGAGTCTGGCAACAAGGCTGCCGGAGAGAGAGAGAGAGAGAGAGAGAGAGAGAGGAGGGAAGGAGCCCCGCGGCGCCGACGCGAATAACCCGACCGCCGTCGACACATTACACGGACAAGATTTGCCCAAACAGTATACAGCAATATTGTGAATATTCTTGATTTGCGCGGTTTTGTACAAAATTTGTACAAAAATCTTAGGGAGGAGTCAAATAATCTTAAGCACAATGTGTGGGTTTTTTGAGTGGTATTTTTTTTTACCAAGGACATTTTTTTTTATCTTTTTTCCCGTTTTCCGCATGTTTTACTCCCCCCACAAGTTGTCGCCTTCCCTTCTACAAGTAACTGAATTCATATCGCTCCCCTGCGAACACGAAGTAATTCCCTGCGCCTCTCGGAGCCATCGGCCATGTGTGCAGTGCAGTGGGGGGAGGGTCGGCCCGGGAGGGGAATCCCAGGCACTATACGCAGAGCGCGCCGAGCCCAGCGCCCTCCTCCGACAATGCGGGGAATTTTTATTTTTACTGATGCTTTCGGTAAATGTATTTCCCCCCGCGGAGCGAATGGCGATGCAGTGCGTGCCGCGCGCCGCCCTTCGCACCGCCGCCTTGTAGGAAAATAAAAAGGCCCGCCGCCGAGGTGTCGCCGAGAGACGCAAGGCGGTGCGAGGGAGTGGCGGCTGCGCGGCTACGCGGCTACGCGGCTACGCGGCCACACGGTGAGCCAGGGGATGGTCTGGCGGTGCTAGCAGTGCTGGCGGGTGGCCTTCAGGGCCGGCAGCGTCCCGTCGCTCTGTCTCCCTCGCCTCCTCGCGGGCCGACCCACGCGTCCGATAGAGACAGACTCATCGGCTGCCTGCTGCGAGTGACGTTTCACAAATTGCGCTGCCCAGCGGCGGCCTGCCGGACCATCGTGCCTCTCCCTCCAGGACGCCGCACAGTGGGCCAGAAGACATCCTGTGGGGCTGAGCGCGGCGCGCGGGGAGCGGCATCATCTCCCTCATCAAGCAGGGCTCCACCTGAGCGCCCCCCTCCCCCCTTCCAACCCGGCAATAACACGTTGAAATCCCAGCAGGGCTCCCCGCTTGCTTGGTGCGCGTGCGGCGTGCGCGTGTTTTTGCGGAATGCTTGGCTTTTCTTGCTCCGCTGCTGCTGGGGCTTCTGGCCGCGACCCGCGAGAGACCCGCGGTCTGGTCTGGTCTGGCCGCGCCCGTGCGGCCCGCTGGGCGGAGCGGGGAATGCCAGGAGGGTCAGGGCCGGTGGGCCGTGGCGAGGCGCGCGGCAGCGGACAGGATTCCGCGAGTCGTTTTCGTCGCTCTGTCTCTCTCGCGCCCGCACGGGACGCCCCATGAGTGCGAGAGAGACAGAGTGACGCAGCGGGCGCGGCCCCGCGGGACCTCCTTGAGGGGCTGCCCAGGCGGGATGCACGTGTCGGAATGGCAACACCCCGAGCAATGCGCCGGCCCGCGGCACCGCACAGCAGCCGTTTCCTCGTCGCCCTGTCTCTCTCTCTCTCTCTCTCTCTCTCTCTCTCTCTCTCTCTCTCTCTCTCTCTCTCTCTCTCTCTCTCTCTCTCTCTCTCTCTCTCTCTCTCTCTCTCTCTCTCTCTCACCAAGCCCGCAAGAGTGCGCGAGAGAGACAGAGCGACAACACGGTGGTAGCGGAATCGCTCTGCGGCACCGCGCGCCTTGCCAAGAATATTTCATTCCCTGGGCTGTGGGGAAATGACTCGGATTTCGGAGTCCCCCCCCCTCTCTCTCTCTCTCTCTCTCTCTCTCTCTCTCTCTCTCTCTCTCTCTCTCTCTCTCTCTCTCTCTCTCTCTCTCTCTCTCTCTCTCTCTCTCTCTCTCTCTCATGCCCTTCCTACCCGACGACGAAAGCGCGACGTTTGTTTGAGTGAGCTGCTTTTCGCTTTGACGGCGACACACACACACACACACACACACACACTATTCACTCACACGCACGTGTCTCCCCTCACCAACACAGACATACACGCACGCACACCGTGGCAAGCGCACCTGACGGACGATGTTCTCTTTGAGCTCTGTTCAGTTCGTTACTTCATTACCAGGGCAAATAGCCATCGCACTCTATACGGCCACGTATACCGTTTGTGTCTACACACCAACACACGACACAAACACACACGCACGGCAAACACACGCACACACACACACACACACGCATACGCACAACGTTATTTATCGAGCAAACTTTTTGAGCAGGAAGAAGGCGGGCTCAGGGGTGGGTGCACTGCGCCGGGCTGCAATAGGCGAGTGGGAATGGAGACGTCTGCGAGGAGAGGGGAGGGGGAGGGGAGGGGTGGGGGGAGGAGGGCGCTTCGCGTCGTCGCCGCAGCGCCCTACAAGCTCTACACGGGCCTGGCACAGGTGCGCGGCCCCCCAACCCCCTCGCCTCCTTGCCGGCGCAATTAAACCCATTAATTTATACCACGGGGTCAAGAATGCCGTCCTCCTTACGGTAGTCGCGACGCATGCGCCACCTGGCGGTGATGAACGGCGACGCCTGCTTGGCCGAGCGGTTACAGGCGCTGCCGTAGGACCCTAATGACGGTGGTTCAAATCCTCCCCTCATGGGGAAATTTTGTTTTTGGCAAGTGTGCGCGAACGTCTGGCGGTGTCTTCTAATGGCTAACTCATTTTTTTCCGGTCCGTTTGCGCGGGACAATATTAGCCATGCGCTCCAGACTCGTGCTAATTAAAAGAATTTTGTTTGCCGAAGCATTTCGCGAAGCATGCCGCCCAAGCGGCATAAAAAACAACGACGCCATTTTCGTTTTCGACTGTGTGTGGCTGCCAGCCCCGTCTGGGTGGCGGCGGGCCCGGCCGCTCGCCAGTGACCACACAGTCACCCCGAGGTATGCCGGTAAGTCCACCTGCAAGCAGCCAGCAAGGCGGTCTGATGGAGAGCCAGTGGAGTGGAGAGTCAAAGGAGAGTCAGTGATGGAGAGCCAGTGGAGTGGAGGAGAGTCAAAGGAGAGTCCGAGGAGAGTCACTCAGCCGAAAGGCAAGAGCGGCCCTTCCACATGACTCCGGATTCACTGCCCAGGATTATTACTTACACAGAAGACAATTTAAGAAAGCAAAACTAAGACCGATCTGAACCTCGCACTTTACACATGAAAATCATTAACATGGTTTTAAACAAAGATAGAGCAACTTTTTATTAAAAAAATAAATTGTTGAGAAAAGATGTGTCTCTCGATTAGCTCCTGCCCTTGTTGACTTGGCACACCCCCGCAAGGGCCGCCGGCTGGTCCTTTGGGGAAGCCCCACGACGCCCTCAAGGCAAGGGCGGGCCGCCCTTTCGGTCCCGGCCCTCCGGGATCGGAATGACATTATCCGAACGGATTGAGAAAATACACGGAAACAATGGCGCGCCATCGCGCCTCGCCTGACCCCGCCCCACCTAATTCAACTACACGGCGCGGCTTAGCCACAGTTGCTGCACCAGAACCGCGCATCGCACTGCATCAATTCACCTTACCGACCCTCCTCCATGTTAGCATACAACATTGGGGCTCATCGCTCATAAGCTAACGCATGCCTCTTCCTCCGAGGAGGATGGATCCGCGTGGACTCCACTGAATGCGGAGGGCAGGGAGAGTTGCTCGGCACGTGGATAGATGAAGGAGTTCGACTGACAAAGTATACCCCAAACATCATGAAACGCTGCCACCGCGAGCGAGCGGCGGCGCGGCGCTTGCAGCGCACTCTCACGGCGGTTCGCGGAACCTCCCCCGCGCACGAGGGCTGCGCGGGTGGTGACACTTCTAGCGCAGAGCGGTGTCCCTAGCGCCGTGCAGCGCACGACCAGGCCACCCAACGCACTCGCCGCGGTCGCTCCGTCTCACACTCACGGGGCGCGCCGTTTCGGCGAGCAAGTGCGAGAGAGACGGAGCGACGCTGCTGCTTGCGGTCGGTGGCAGTCTCTCCTGGGACCGCGCCTCCACCGGTCTTCTGGCCCACTGTGGGCCGGGGCGTGACAGTGTGAGAATGGCACGGGCTGGACCACGCCGAGGATTTGGCGGAGAGGGAGGGGGGGCGGCTTTGGTCGCGACACTCTAGGGCGGGAAGGACGATGACGGGTAATCGCATTAGGGCGAAAGGGTGTAGGGCGAGGCTAGGCCCTGTGAGCGGCTCATGTGTGTGCTGCAGGGCCAAGGGCTGACCAAGCCCAGGGGTCAAGTTTGGGGGGGGGGGGGGCTGCGTCGATGGGGGTGACGGTACCGCTGCTTCGCGCTGTTTGACTTGGCCACACTGTTGGTGATGGAGAGGAAAGGGGGGGGGGGGCGCACGCGGAGTACGGGGAGCTGATTCCCATTCATGATTGATGCTGTGCTTGCCCACCGCCTGCCGCGCGCCACTCCCGCCTGCTGCTGCTGGCTACACCGAAAAAAAAAACGGGAGTAAAAATCGACTTTCCGGTTGGGCGATTCGCCTAACTCACGTCCCAATAATTTATTTCCTGTTCGGTTCTAATTGCTGTGTGGCAACGTGGGGCCGCTTTGGACGGACGGCCATTCCTCGTGTTAGTTTTGGAGACCTGCTGGGCTTGAATATACTCTACGATGGGACGCCGGCGAGATAGCTTTAGTATGTCATAGTGCCGTTGGATCCAGGTTGACTTTTCACCGTCCGTGAGCGATTTGACCCAAATTAGACAGACGCTATGGAATCCGCCTGAGCGGCTGCAGCCTACCGCAGGCGAAACCATGCGATCGGGGACGTCCTAGGAGGCAACTGTCCACACACTAGACCAAAACATCGAGAAACGCTGTCACCGCGAGCGAGCGGCGGCGCGGCGCGCGCAGCGCACTCTAGCGGCGACTCGCTGAACTCGATCCGCGCACGAGCCTGCTCGGACGGTGAACGACCAGCTTCCGATTTTCGAGAGATTTTTTTTTTATCCCTCGCTTGTTTGCAGTGTACACGCGTCGTCTGCTGCCTGGCGGCTGCGGGGGTGGCGGCCAGGATGACGGCCTGATGCACTGCGAGGGTGGCGTGCCGTGGTACTTGGGGTCCGACCACCGCGACGGCAGCGCTCCCTGCGGCTGCCTCCGTAATTAATGCATCAATAATTCATGCCGGACGAAAAGAATGAGCGGGAATTTTAAATAAAGTAAAGAAGTGCTCTTCCGGCGGCCCGGTCATCGGCTCGCGTGTATCGGCCTCGTGTTTGAGCGAGCCTCGGCTTTGCTGCACCTGGAAATCATGTTTCATTCTCTTTACGAGGCCTCAGACCGCGCGCGCTTTTATTTACAGTGTACTTTGGGGGCGGCCGAGTGAAAGTTGGCGGTGATTCCGTCAGAGTTGCGCGCTACCCTCGCTCTCCGACACCCTCGCTCGCCCGGCCACCTTCCGGGGTGACAACTTGTCCATTTGCATACGCCGGCTTGGTCCCAAGTGGCTGGCGGCGGCAGACTGGGTCCGAGTCTCTCTCTCTCTCTCTCTCTCTCTCTCTCTCTCTCTCTCTCTCTCCTCCTCTCCCTCTCTCCTCCTCTCTCTCCTCCTCCTCTCTCTCTCTCTCTCTCTCCTCTCTCTCTCTCTCCTTCTCTCCTCTCTCTCTCTCTCTCTCTCTGCGGCGCCCCCAGTCCGGACAGCACGCGTCGACACGCGTCCGTCGACGGGGCGGTGATGTTGGCGATGTTCGCGCGACTGTACACGCGCACGCGCGCGCGCGGATGGATGCTCCGCGAGTGACCTTTCGTCTCGACGCTCACTCTGTCTGACTGAACACGGGGCGGGGTGGGGCGGGGTGGGGCGGGGTGGGGCGGGGCGCAGTGGGCCAGAAGACCAGCGCGGAGGCGGTCGCAATTCCGGACGCGTTCTGAGGTCCAGAGTCGCTAAATGGGACTCCAATCGAACGTGTGACCCCACCAATGCATTGCTCTCTGAACGAGGAAACCATTGGTGGGGTCACACGTTCGGTTCTGGACCACTGTGTGTTAGGAACTTGGTTGCCTCATTCCAAAGGGCACTTGGACCTTGGAACGAGGAGTTTTTATTATGAGTTGTTCGATTTTAATGCGCGCAGTCTAGCTCCGCTTGAATTAGTGATCGACGAGTAGGAAAAGATGGTCCTGTACTAACGGACCCCGAGCCCTCATGCCTCGACTATAGACGCGAATAACGCGTCTCCAGTTAACATGGCCACCGTAAATGGGTTCATGGAGGCGCCCATAAAACGGGCCAACTTTTTGATGGTCCTCCCGAACGGACCTGCATGGCGCGGATGCCGGCGCTCTGCTAAAGTGGGCCAGACTAGACTAATCATTTGTACACAGCGGTGTCCAATGAACCCCTCTCGCCTCGAGTAACGAGACCAGAGAGGCGAACTAACGATGTTTGCCTTGTTTTTCTGATCTCCAGACGACTGAAAAAGGGGGAAAGGGAGCAAGAAAAATCTTGTCATATATTTTGTTCTATTTGAGGGGGACGCTTCGCATTCCTGGCGGAGGCTGGCTGCCTGACTGAGTGACAGCGACTCCCCCCCCCCCTCCCCTTTTGCCGTCCCGAATAAAGAATGACAAAGAGAGAGAAGAGCAGCAACGGAACTGCCCCCGTGGGACGATGGATGATTACATCGACCCTCCGAAGATTTGGCCAGATGTGTGTGTGAGTGTGTGTGTACAAGCGTGGAGAGTGTGTGAGTGCGCGCGCACGTGATGAGCACTGCATGTAGCCGATTTGTTTCCCGAGTCTCTGGGTACTGGTCACACTACACACACTACACACAGACACACACACACACACACACGAAGCATCCCGCGCGCGCAGCCTTGCGCGCCTGTCTAGCAGCAGCAAAAGTGAGCCGCGCAATGTTCCCTCTTGTTGTACTGCGCAGAAAAGTACACAGTCTGTCACGAATACGCCGCGTAGCAGCAGCATAAGCAGGTTCTTTTTCACCTGTCGTGTGTGTGTGTGTGTGTGTGTGTGAGAGAGAGAGAGAGAGAGAGAGAGAGAGAGAGAGAGAGAGAGAGAGAGAGAGAGAGAGAGAGAGAGAGAGAGAGGCGTCGCGCGGCAGGGGTGCCGCCGCGGGGTCTACATCGCGCTGAGTACACTTTGATAAGGATAGCGCGCCACCCCTTTCAGCGGATCTGGATCCGCCCCTACTGGGATTTCGCACGCAGTCTTCAAGCATCAATCAGCAGCCCTGTACGTCGCGGCGCAGCGGGGAGGGGCGCGGTGCGTGCTAAAGTGGGCCAGAAGACCGTCGTGGTGGCCAAAATTCTAGACGCGTTTTGAGCTCAAATTGGAAGCAAATCGAACGCGTGAACCCCATCAATGGATTCCTCGTTCGGAGAGCTATCCGTCAGTGGGGTCACACAAGACGTTTCAAGACCCCATTTAGCGACTGCTGTGGAGCTCAAAACGCGTCCGGGACTTTGACCGCCACCACCGGTCCTCTGGCCCGCTGTGCGTGCGGCGCGGCGGCTCTGCGCTTGCTTGCTTGCTTGCTTGAGCAGGGCTCGGTTTCACTGTCACCGCACCCCTGTTCGGAGGCGTTGACTGCTGCCGCGCGCCTTGCCTTCAGCCGCCGCCGCCGCCCCGCCGCGCCTTGATCCGAAAATCAAACAAACTGATCCCGCCGAGGCTGATGGAGGGTAACGCGGCAGCGGGAGGCGAGGCGGAATGGCGGCGCACAGTGGGCCAGAAGACCGGCGCGGGAGCTCTAGAGTCGCTCACTGGGACTCGAACCGATGGATTGCGCTCCGAACGAGGACTGCATTGGTGGGGTTGTTGGGTTCGAGTCTGCGGGACTTTGACCACCTCCACCGGTCCTCTGTCCCACTGTGCGGCGGCGAGCTTGCTCCACGATGTCATCGTCGTCGTGCACGTCGTCGCCAACTTACAGCGCGCGGCGGGGGGTGCGCTTTTTGCCCGCCACGCTTCGCCTTGCTTTACGCCCGAGGAGGGAATGGCCCCCCGCAGCGCGTGGCGCACAGTGGGCCGGGCGGGGCCCCGCAGGCCCCGCAGGGCCCGCAGGGGTCGGTTCCGGCGGATTCGCAGTCCCACGCCTTCCTCCCCTCCGCGCGCCGACGGCGGGGCCGCCAGGTAGAGTGCGGTGCACTTCCTGCAGAGTCGCGATGAGTGCGACGAGGGCTGGGAAGGGAGGGGGGGGGGCGACCCGACCGGAGAGAAAGGGTTCAATCGCTCACTGCGAGTCGCTGCTACACTCAGGAAGAAGACAGTGGCGGGACGCAAAGCGAGGTGGGGTCAGAATTTTTAAAAAGGCGCTCCAAAACCGCTCGATCCAACCCTCTGCAACAAACGAACAAAACGAACGAACGCGTGGTTACGAAAATGAAAAGAGAAGCACTTGGCCCGGGGGATGCGACCCCGCTCCGTCCGCGCGTGAGAGCGGGGAGCGACGATGCGCGAAACGCCCGAGCAAAATGCCGCCAAGGGCAGCAAAACGGTGGCGCGTAAAAACTAACGGACGAACAGATGTTGGCTCGGGCGGGGGCGGCCGGGGGCGGGCCGGGGCGGTGAGGGCGGCAATAGGGCTTCCTCCTCACAGATATCATAATCCTGGAGGGTCGGCGTTAGCCTTAGCGGGGCCGCAGGGTCGCATCGCGATGACCCGCCCAGTGGGCACCCCTTCGCACCCCCCGCCGGGCCGCTCTGTCTCTCTCGCACCCGCGCGCGCCTCGCACACGAGTGCGAGAGAGACAGACTGCTGGCGGCGCGTCGCGCGGAGGGGCAGCGGGGCGCGGCGGCGCGGCCCCCAGGGGCTCCTCATGGGTGACCTACCCCACGGATAACTGTCCCGACACCAGCCCAATCAGAACGAGAGCGCGGAGGGAGGAGGACGGCAGCAGCAGGCTCAGAGTCGCGTTCGTCGCTGCGTCATCTCTCTCGCACTGACACGGGACACCCCATGAGTGCGAGAGAGACGCTCAGCATCAAGTCTGCTGGGAGCGCGAAGGCTGCGCTGCCAAGCACCCCCTGGCTGGCACCCTTTTCAGACCACCCTTCCTCCCGACACCCCTGCCCCGTTCTTCCCCCAACCTCATTTTGGAACCGAGTTCCGTTTTTACAGCGACGGTGGATGAGATACCCTCCCTCCCCACAGACGCGCGCGTTCACACACGCGCGTGCACACACACACACACACACACACACTCACACACACACACACACACACACACACACACACACACGTGTTTGAAATGCTAATAAAGTTAAATCGCGGTGGCCGCGTGTTGGCACTGGATCCGTCGCTCCGAACCGCACCTTGCAAGCGACGCACTTAACTCGATGCAGCCGCCACTAATGAACAACCCCCTCCACTGAGAAAAAAAAAAGAGTAAGAAAAAAAAATAGTGCCTAATTTTTTTTTGGTTGAATTATTTTTTTGTGTTTTTGTTTCCGCCGCCGACGGTTGGGAACGGCCTTTTCTTTCTGTGCGATTGCGAGGGGCTTTTGAAGCCCCACAAAACCGCGTCGCTTTGGCGCGTTCCGAGCGATATTTGCGCAACCAATGAGGCGCGAGTTCAACCTGCGTTTGATGAAAAACAAAACCCAGGGCATTATTCATTTTCCTTTTTTTTCTTTTTTCCGAAATATTTTTTTACCGAAATATTTTTTTTTCCTATGCCACGATGATTGCCGCCTGTCCTGCGCACAGATTGGAGGCCTTTCAAGCCTCTCGCGCGTCGTGTCCGGGCCAGTGGGCGCTCCGGGCACGGCTCCGGGGAAGGCTCCTCCGGGCGGCGGTCAGCGACTGTCTCCGGCCACTCCGGACCCGCATCACCGGCGCTGTCACTTCGATCAATCGATTATATTGTTGCGGTGCACTTCGGAGCACGTGCGGCGGGGTGCCTGGGGGAGGCGCAGTGGGCCAGAAGACCGGGCAGGCGGACGCGTTTTGAGCTCGAAAGACGCCAATTTGGACTTGAACCAAACGCCACAGCAATGCGCAGTTTCCAACATGTGCCGTGGTGGCTGGAGGTGTCGTCGCGCCGGTTTCCCGATACGAGGATAGGCGGTTCGGATCTTATTACTTCACAACTTTTATCTCTGACCGCTGCTCATTGTCACGTCAAGAACCCGCTTCAATCGGCGTCAGACATGAGCCGTGGTGGCTGAGGGCGTTAAGGCGTCCGACCCCGACCATTAGGTCCGGGGATCGAATCCCCACAGTTCCTTTCATTTTTCGACTGGCTTCCTCCCACTGCGACTCAAACCCGTCGTCCGACACTCGGCAGACGTGCAAGTCAGGGTGGTGTAGTGGTCTAGGCTCAATCCAGGCCATTACACCCGGGTGTCTAAAAAGCAGTCCGCTTCGGCGGATTGGCCTCGGCACTGGTTCGATCCCCGATCGAGCCAGCCACTCGAGATTGGTCGCGAGTGGGTCCATTCCGATTCGTCGGATGGAGTTGATAAGTCCTTTGAAGCTGGCCCACTGACTGCATGTTCGGGTCTGGGAGCGCCGGACAGCGGGTGTACCATTTGGGTACCGACCAGCCTGCGCAAACAAAAGCTCCCAAAACTACTCTCTCTCTTTCTTTCTTTCTCTGTCTCTCTATCGTCTCTGCCTTACTCTACTCTGCCCATGTTTGAGGCGTGTCGGCGTCCTCGGGTCCTACTGGGTCCCCCGGCGTACGATATCGAAGTCGCTGGATCGGATTAACCCCAGTTACCTGATAGCACCGGTTCCCATCCCGAACACCGAAGTAAAGCAGGAGGCCTCCCCATTAAGACTGGGGAGGGGGTGTAGAGTTCCATTTTTTAAAATTTATTTTTAGTTAAACACGATCGCCAGCGCCCGGGAACACCGTCTCCCATGTCCAAACACCAAAAAATTCAAAAAATTCAAAAAATTTCAAGAAATTCAAAAAAACGTACACAAAAATTTTGAGTTGTTTCCACCTCGATTGGCGGCCTCACGCGTTCGATTCGAGTCCCATTAAGCGACTCTGGAGCTCAAAACGCGTCCAGAGTTTTGGCCGCCAGCGCCGGTCTTCTCGACCACTGTGGGGAGGGGAGCCGGGGAAAAGACGGCGTTGTGGTGGGGGTGAAAAAGGCGGCGGGGTGGGCGGGGGTGGGAGGTCACGGGGCGCTAGGGATTTGAGAACATGCACAGCACGTAGGGGAGCGCCAACAGTGCCAACAGTGAACACGTACAGTCAGAGCCAAGAAGATATGCCCTCGCTGATTGGCACCCTGTTCGCATTTTTTTTGTGGCATCCAAACATTATTTTGCAAAACGAAGCGGAGCGAGCTGCTGCTGCCCCTGTGCAGTTTCGAATGAAACAGCGGGAGAGAATTGTGGCACGAAATCCGGTTTTAGCAGCGGTGGCGGCGGCTCGCTTTCGATATGCTTCTGACGTTCCTCGTCCGTATGAACTGCAAGCGCTGCTGATACAAGCACCCCTCGTCTGCATTTGGCGTCGTCGCGCGGTGCGCTCGGCGCGCTCGGTGTCTCGGCGACCGGTTCGGCTCCCAATCGGATTTCACGCCTCGACTGTTGCGCGGCTTCCTAACTGGACAGCCCCCCACCCCCCGGCCGCCGCCTACACCGCGCTGGGCCTGGACACGCGGCCGCGCGGCCGCGACAAGGAGGAACCACCGGCGGATTAAACACCATTTGAGGTCGCGCGCCCGAAACCTGCGGCGTCACATTATTCACCCACCTACTCCTCTCCCCAACAGCAACCAAAAAAATAATCACTACAACAAAAAGACAAAAAAAAGGGGGGGGGGAGCGGATTAACACTGAATGCGGGCCCTGCTGCGGATAGTGGTACTGACTGCAGTTCATATCCAGGCCAATAATTTATCGTCATGATCGCCACCGGTGCGAAAGCAGGGGGTGAGATTTCGCTCTGCGGTAAGCAAGTCCATTATGATGTCAGCCTCGCCGGACGCTGCTGTGGCGCGGAGAATACAGTACGCACGTGTGTGTGTGTGTGTGTGTGTGTGTATGTGTGTGTGTGTGTGTGTGTACGCATTATCGTGCGTGCTGCTTGCCCTTTTGCAATGGGATACTCCGGCGTTTCCCCTTTTCGCCGCCCGGAGCGGCAGTGAATGCGCCACGCCGAGGCGGGGGGGAGGCTGCCGAGGCATCGAAGCACGGCAGCGAGGCGGCAGCATCGTGCCCGCCGAGGCATCGCACAGTCCCTGATTGGCGTGCAAACAACTCCACCTGTAAAACACCTGCCTGCGAAGTCCTGCGCGTTTCTGAACCGCCGCCGCCGCGGCGCGCCGCGCGATTGGCGCTGCTCGCACGATCCCACTGTGCGGTGGCGGCGCGGCTCCCCGCGACAGCTGCCGCGCCCGCTGCTGGCTCGCTGCCGGAAGAGCGTCGCTCTGTCTCTGTCGCACCCGCGGGGCGTGCCGGCGTCCGCAGGGGGTGCGAGGGAGACAGCGGCGGCGGCGGCGGCGGCGGGCTAGGCGTCCCTTAGTCACCACAATGCTCGCTCCACTCGCTCGGCTCCGGGCTCCACTCCGCGCTGCGGCCTCGAGCAGGGTGGGATTGTCACCCTTGTTAATCAGCCTGGTTCACCCCCCACCCCCACCCCCTGCCGCCACTGCGCTATAGTCGCCCCTTGCAGTGTTAGCTGCCGGTTATTTCCAACGCAGGGAGACGAAATAATACTAGTGGAAAAATAAAATAAAATTGGCGGTCGGTGCGAGCACTTTGCGCCGCGTCTAGAAACATACCAAGTGAAGATTTGAAGAGAAATACCTAGTTGTGCGCATTGGAAAAAAAAATCCAAGTACGAATTGAAAAAAAAATTACCGAATGCAAATTGAAAAAAAATAAAATACAAGTGCGAATCGAAAAGAAAAATAAAATACCAAGTGCGGATTGAAAAGAAAAATACCACGGGCGAATTGAAAAGAAATACTTAAAGACCACCTTCAGCAGCTCTACGGGACACTCGGTAGCTGTCCTTTGAAAAGGTAGACGCATATCCGAACACTCCCCCCACCCAACCTAACCCACTCCAAGCAGGCCGGCAGGCACCTACCCTAACTTAGGCCTCATGATTTCTGGCCCCCTCGCGTTGTGTTTTATGGACAGGGACTCCCTCTGCATGCTAATTAGGTGCACCCACACTGTTAATGCGCGGCGGCCCGCACAGCAGATGGTTGCTAGCCTCACGCAGGGCTTCGGCCGGGCCCCTAGCCTCGCACCCCCCGCGGACATAAATATAAATCCCTCTCCAGAGATAAGGAGTGTCACTGTTATCATGACAATGGGCTGCCGGCTCTGCCAGTGCTCTGCCCTCGACTCCCCCCCCCCCGGTCCAGAAACACAATTCAATCCACTGCGGACTGATTCCGAGCGGAGCTCTGTCTCTCTCGCAGCCGGGCGGAGCCACTCTGCTGGCCGGTACCCGTAGCGCCGCTGCACAGTGGGCCGTGGCTGAGGCCGTGGCTGAGGCCGTGGCTGAGGCCGTGGCTGAGGCCGTGGCTGAGGCCGTGGCTGAGGCCGTGGCTGAGGCCGTGGCTGAGGCCGTGGCTGAGGCCGTGGCTGAGGCCGTGGCTGAGGCCGTGGCTGAGGCCGTGGCTGAGGCCGTGGCTGAGGCCGTGGCTGAGGCCGTGGCTGAGGCCGTGGCTGAGGCCGTGGCTGAGGCCGAGGCGGCGCCCACAGCCCGGCGTCAGATAACAAATCTCGTTTCCCTGCTTCCCTGCCAATTTCCAGCATAATTTTCCTCGGGAAAGGCGTCATAAAGCTCGGCATTTTTTTACGGCCGCATTCCTGATGGGACTCCCTTCCACCCCTGGCGCGCTTGCACATCACCTCGCCTGCCACCCCCCAACCCCTCCCCCACTCCCACCCCAAGCAGCCAGGACCGCGGATGGTGAAAGGAAGAGGACGACTTTGAAAGGGAAAGAGAACCATCTCCTTGTTGTGGCAAGAAGCAGCTCCCCGGACACAAGACACACACACACAAACACACAACAGGGTGTTTTTTCGTGTTTTTACGAAATTAGTGGAGATGCGGGACATAACCCATTTCGCTTTACCGCGACGGTCACGAATTTTTTCTAGAATGACACGAACGCGGCTAAAAAAACCCACCCCCAAGTCCCACTAGAACGAACTGACTCCGCGTGTTGTCGCGCTGTACGCATGACGACACTCTGCGCTTCGTACTGACGTCCCTCTCGTCATTTTTGCCGCTTATTTTCCCGCGGCAAGTTTGTTCCCGGCTCTCCCCGGGGTCGTTTTAAAATCCCCGCGCCAGCCGGCAGGCAGGCAGGCAGCCAACTTGCGCAGCGCGTTTCTGCAAGCATCCCCGCCGGCTGGCTGCGTTTATTCAGGCCGTCCACGCACGTACGGCCCTGCAGTGCACACAGGCAGGCAGGCAGGCAGGCAGGCAGCCATGCAGCCAGGCAAGGCAGCCAGCCGCGCAGGCCGCGAAACAATGGCACAAAAGTTGCTCAAGAAAACTGTTATAGCTTCTGTATGCGGCGAAAAATGGAGGCAGCGGCAAGACGGCGCTGGCGTCGCGGGGCGGGGCGGGGTGGGGCGGGGCGGACTCTCAAGGGGGAGGGAACGCCTCGCTGAGGGCCCTCCGGTAGAGTGCAAAGGGTGAGGCCCGAGGCCCATAGTGGATCGCGATGAATGCAGAGTGCGATTGACGCGCTAGCGCGGCGACGCGCGCAGCAAGTAACCAAAAAACGGGGGAAATAAAGCCGAAAAACAAAAACAAAAACCCATTGATTCGCCCGGATTCCATTCCGTGCTCTCTTTTGCCGTTCTGTTGCATCGTTTGGCGGACAAACCAGAGCGACGGGGGAGGGAATCGCAATCGCAACACCACCGCCTGTGTACGTCGGCTCAGCTTCAGATCCGGCTCGGCTCAGATCCGGCTCGGCTCGATTATTCCCACTCAATGAACTCTGACGCGTTTCGCCGCCGCTCGGCCGTTGTGCGGGTGCAACCGGTAGAGCGCGCTCACAACACAGCAAAAACACGGCGCACGCAACAATACGAGAAATGATGGATTCCTCGGTAATCCCACAATTGAATTGCCTGGGCACGGGCCACTGCCATCTCCCCCCTCCATCCCTGACTCCCCGCCCTGCTCGTATATTGCTGATTATTTTTCGCAATAATTGGCAACTGCGGGTAAGACGGGCGGGGGGGGGGGAGGGGGGGGGGAAACGGGAAGGGGCAGTTTCCCAGTCCTTTTTCCTCTTCTTCTCCTTCTTCGCCGTGCAGTTTATATTTTTTTATTGTTTTGTGGCGCAGTAAGGGGTGGCAGGGAGACATATGAGGGGAGGCTGTACGTGCCTCTATGTGTGTGTGTGTGTCTGTACGCGTGTGCGTGTGTGTTTGCATGCACATGTGGCCGGCGCGCGCGCGCGCGCGCGTGTGTGTGTGTGTGTCTGTGATTGGCAGTGTTTGCGAGGGGGCTGCAGGGGGAAGTTCATTACCAACACAACACACCGTTTTTCCATGTAATGGTTTCATGCGTTCGACTCTCTTTGTGGCTTTTTATTCTTTTTTCTTCCCCTCCACCCCCCCCCCCATTTCTTCTTCTTCTTTTTCTTCTCCTCGATAAATTTCGAGGCTGATTCAATATAATCGGGTGCAGTGATTGTGCGGCGATGGATCGACGCGACAGTGTGTCGCTCTCAACAGCGGGCAAGGAATGGCGCCGTTGCTTCGCGTGTAGCTAACAATACAGCACTGCTGCTGGCGCTGCTCTGATAGGAAATGGTCCACTGATTCCAGCCCCACCACCCAGGTGGCGCCTTCAGAGTTCCACGCCGGACCGAAGCAGCGCGGGCACACTGTCATTCACCCACAGAAATCATTTCTCGGATTGAGATTAGAACATTTCTCGATTTTGTGTTCTCGATTTATGTTCTCAGAGCTAGAGCATAATGCTCTCAGCTTAGCCGAGAACATTTGCTACTCGGATTTAGTTTAGTTTTCTCCGTCCGTATGTTCTTGATGTATGATCAAACTTATTCATGTTAACACCCAAAATGACTCCTCCAGGAATCGAACCTTCCGCCTGTGAATCTGAGATCACTGCCTCTATCGACTGCGCTACGAAGTGGGCCATGAGGAGTAGGGCACATTTGACGGACCAGATTTGCTGCCGTTTCGAAGATGTCGCAACGCTGGCCAGTCGGGCCGAGCCGGCCAAGCGGTGGGACAACACCAGGCAGAGCCTGCCGTTTTGACGGCTTCCTGACTACACAAATCCCAAAAACACGATAGTAATTATATCCTGAGACCGTGACCTCTCATTGCGTACACTTAATTAACATTTTGGTAAAAAAAAAATACTCCCTGCGAGCGTCGAACCTCTGTCACTTCGGGCGCGTTGAAGTTAGCCCGGGCCGGCGAGCGGTGGCTGCTTCCGGAACGAGTTCGCATGAGGAGACAGCCCGGCTGGCAGGTGGTGGCTTCTCATGAGCGGTCAGCAATGAGGGACGCTCAGAAAAGGCGTGATAGCCGCGTGGTCAAAGACGCTGTGTCTCTACATTGCAAGCGTGGGTTCTAAACCCGTCGGGGTACGTCCCGTTTTGACCACTAAAATTTACACTTGGATCCATATGTCACGTGACTTAGCCAGCCAATCCCATCGTCTGAAGCTCGAGAACATTAACGTTCTCAAGTACTTCGAGAACATGTTCTCAAAAAATATGGTGCGATTATTCTGCAGGAAACGAGAACAAAAAAGGCGAGAGTAGAACATGCGTCTTTCGGAGAAGCAATTGAGTACATTTTGATCTCGTACCAAGAATATGGATCTCGCAATCAAGAACATTGCGCTTGAAGCGAGTACAACTCGGTATCGAATTTTCTGAGAGCAAATTGCTCTCGTATTGATGTATAAATTGCTCTTGTTTCGATTGAGAGCAAAATGCTCTCGTTCCGAGAATATTGCTCTCGTTCCGAGAACTAATTTTTGTGGGTGTTTTCTGGCCGTGTCATTATTACAGCGCAATGGCACCGTCGTCATTCCTAAAGGGGACGCGGTCCGCAACGCCACCGCGCCCGTTTGCATCGGTCAGTGTAGCGGCCGCGCCGCGCACAGTGATGTCGCTCTGTCCTCCTCGCACTCACGCGGTCGCGCCGCCGGGTGCGAGAGAGACAGACCACTGGCCGCGTGAATGCGCAGAGTCGTATCCGTCATTGCTAACAATGCCCCGCGGCCCGGCTTCCGGCCAGCGGGGGCTCACCACACACTGGGGACGCGACAGAGGGGGGGGGGGCACACAGATCCCTGGGAACAACTGACCAGTCCAGCAGCGCACTTTCTCAAGTGGCGCGAAGGAACGACCGCCGCCGGTCGTTAAGGGCGGCAAGATGCACAGCCCTGTAACTCGCCGCCCCCGGTAGCCGCGCGGTTAGCGTCCGCGTGAACGGTTTCGCCGCCGCCCGGCGGCGGCGGTTCGAATCCCGGCGGGGTCGTTGGGGCGCGCGGGCCGTTTTTTGAAAGTTTGTGGGCACTAAAGTTAATTACGGTTATATGAACTGGCGGGCCCCCTCCCACCGCCCCCTGCCAAGGCGGCCTGGTCTGCTCCGGACACAACAGTCTTTTGTTTTGTGGGGCGCGAATGGGCTGTTGAGGACGGGCCCAAAGGGCAGGCACGGGGCGCTGACCGGCCCACCCTGCC
>CM060089.1:16440392-16465392 GCA_030522485.1 Stenchaetothrips biformis | reverse complement strand
GCGGTGGTTCGCAGCAGGGGGCCGCCCAGTGCAGCCATGTTATCCCGGTGGCTTAACCACATTCCGACCGTCTGCATCCCCCACCCCACCACCCTGTCCCGCTACCCCGCAAACTTATCAGTGTAGTTGGCATGCGTCTGTGACACTCCAATATTAGGCCCGAACTCATCCTGGATTTATGAGCCATTTCAATGCGAAGAGGCAATGGGTTATAATGACAGCGGGGTGGTCAAGGGAGGCCTCTGGGGGGGAGGGGAGGGGTGCTGCTCTGGCGAGAGGTGTGAAGTGGAAGGGTTGGCGAGGCGGGGTGGGGCGGGGTGGGGCGTGGTGGGGCGCTGCTATCACCTCGCTTTCAGGGCCGCATCTCCTGGAGAGGACAAACACTCGACTCGCGCACAGTGTCACGCAGTCCGTGTTCCACGTAGGTTTTCACACCTTGTCGCCAGGCAGCCAGGCAGGCAGCCAGGCAGGCAGCTAGTCAGCCAGCCAGCCCCGCGAGACACGTGTGCAGGCGGGCGCAAATGACCCGAGGACGCGACGAAGCCGTCGGCTAGTCACGCGGCAAAATATAAAATGACATGATTAATACGGTTAGCCTGCTGGTGTGCACGCGGGTGCATGTGTGCGCTAGAAGCCCCTCGCGACTCTTGGCAATCTGTCGCTTTCTTCAATGAGTAACCAACTCGACTGAGTTTCCGGCGCGCGGTGCCATGCTAAACTTGCAGCGCTAAGCAAGCAGAGGGCCACGCGGACAAGTTTAGTGCTTATGAGAGAGAGTTTTTTTAGTTTTTAAAAGTTTTTATTGGGGGGATTCTAATGACAATTTAGGCCGGGGAATGAGTAAATTTTGTCCACAAATTGTGCATGCAGTTTTTATGTTTTTTGAATCAGGTGTTTGTGCTGCAGTGTGTACAAATTTTGTGGTTTTTTTAGAATTTAAATTTACACATCTAAATAAAATATTTAAATTTTAAAAGGAACAATTAATTAAAAAAATTTATAAAAAAATAAAATATGATGCTTTTTTTTTTTCTTCTTTCTTTTCTTTTTTTTTCTTCTTTCTTTTCTTCTTCTTTTTTTGTTCATCTTGGAATTTTAATTGATTTGAAAGGTTTGGTGGAAATTCAAAGTGGTGTTGGTTAGATTGGCGTAGCTTTCTTCTATTGCCAATCTATGCTGCAATCTTCTTTTGAAGAGCATAAGATAGTTTGGTAGAGGAGGATTTGGTTTCTTGATGAGGGCCATGTAGGTCCTATATATTGTGCTTTTTGCCAAATTCACGAGGAAATTGGCGAATCTTGAAGCTGCAGTTGTAGAGGGAAAACCAGCAAGGGCTTGCTGGTATTCTAATTTTTTTCCATGATTTATGCTCTTGAGTTTTTGGGATACAAATTTCCAGATGGGGGTTGTGGTGTTGCATTTGAAGAACATGTGGGCACAATTGCCTTCTTGGTCGGGGCACCAAGGGCACTTTGGAGAGAGAATTATTTTCCAATCATGAAACTTCTTTGGCGAAGGTAGAGCGTTGTGGAGTAATCTCCAAGAGATGTCCCCATCCCTTTTGTCAGTGGGTTGAGAGTAGATGGAGATCCATGAAATCTGTTTTTCTGTCCAAGGAGTTGAGCCACTGATTTCAGGCTTGGTAAGCAGAATTTTGAGGGATTGGATGTAGTTTTGCTTCTTGGATGCTGAAAAAATTTTGTCTTCTTTGCCAATCTTGTACTGGGTGATTGAATCATGGGACTCTTGTTGCTCTTGAAATTTTTTGTTGAAGAAGTTTTTAATTTCTTGAAAGTTTCTGTTGAGTCTTCTTTGGGCTGGGCTTGGTAATTGGTCCACAGGAGGCATTGTCCAATGTCCATTTG
Source organism: Stenchaetothrips biformis (assembly GCA_030522485.1). Lineage (NCBI taxonomy): Eukaryota > Metazoa > Arthropoda > Insecta > Thysanoptera > Thripidae > Stenchaetothrips > Stenchaetothrips biformis. The sequence continues at coordinate 16,463,527 of CM060089.1, read as the reverse complement.
GCATAATTTGTTGCAGATTGTTGAAGTTAAAATATTTCCAGTCTGGAAGTATTTTCAATTGTTCTTCTGAAATTATGGCACTTCCCTGGAGTGGGGTGGTGGCCAAGATTTGAGGGGAAAGTGAAGAATGGACTATTTTTGGCTTTAAGTTAAGCCATGCTGTTAATAAGCTGTGGTAAAATGGTGAAAGATTTGCTCTTGCAATTGGGTCAAATTTCTGGTTGAAGAAATGCTGTGGAGGAATTTCACCATAACGGGACAGGTTGTATTGGTGAAACAGATAAGTTGGCTCCTGGCTGAACAGATTTTGTTGGATGTCAAAGGCTAGCTTGAGGCGTAGAGAGTGGATCCTGGCTTGTAAGTTGGAGAGACCCACTCCTCCCAAATTCATTGGGGCGAAGATAAAGTTGTGATGCAACCAATGTTTTCCTTGCCATACAAAATTGATTGATATTTTATTGACTTCATCAATAAATTCTTTTGGTGGTTCCAAAACGTTGAGAGTATGTATAAGTTGGGCTCCCGCTAATTGGTTGCAAACTATTTTTCTTCCATTGTAAGACGTCATTTTGACAAACTGGGACCACTTGTTTAGGCAAGCTTTGTATTTTGATAGCAGACATTCCCAGTTTTTGTCTTCCCATTGTTTTTCATTTCCAATGTATACACCCAAAAATTTCATTCCTTGGGAGTTCCACTGACAATTTAAGGGAGTTTCAGTCCGGTTTTTCCATTTTCCACAGAAGAGACCTTGTGATTTTTCTTGGTTTAGTACTGCTCCAGATTGTTGACTATAGATGTTGAAGGCTTCTGTGATTTCGTTGAAATCTTGATTGCGTGTGATGAAGAAGGTAATATCATCAGCAAAGGAAGTACTTTTGATGGAGATGTTAGTTCTTGGTATTTTATATCCTTGCAAGTTGATGAGGCTGTTAGTCATTATGAGAAATGGCTCGATTGAAATGGCATACAGTGGCCCTGCAATGGGGTCTCCTTGTTTGAATCCTTTCTTGAATTCAAAAGGAGCAAGAAGTGAGGAGCCCATCTTTATGTATCCTATGGAATCCGTTAAAAGTGCTTTTATGTTGCTGCAGAACTTGGTTCCAAAACCTTGCTTCTCAAGGAGATGGTGAAGGTAATTATGGGAAACTTGATTGAAGGCTGATTTCTGGTCAAGAGAGAGAACAGCTAGTTCTGTTTGCTCAGTGTTGGAGTGGTTGATGATATTTCTAATTGTATGAAGATTTTGATAGATAGTTCTTCTTGGTACGCAGTAGCTTTGATCAGATTGAAGTAGTGTTGAAATCACTTGAGAGATTCTTTTGCTGAAAATTCTTGAGATTATTTTATAATCAGTATTCATGAGGGATATTGGTCTCCAGTTTTTGAGTTGGAGTCTGTTTCCCTTTTTGGGTACAGGAGTGATAACAACTTTTTTCATGGACTTTGGTAGAGCTCCAGTTTGTTGGAAGTTTTGGACCACTTTATGAATTAAATTTTTCAGTTGTGTCCAGAAAAATTTGTAGAATTCTACTGGGATCCCATCTAAACCAGGTGCTCGATTGGGTTGAGCATCCTTGATAGAGTTGTAGATTTCTTCTGTAGAGATTGGTTCTTCACAAGATTGTTTTTCATTTTCAGAAAGTTTTGACAATTTCCGGTATAGTGGGCTCTCAGAATTGATTGGGTTGAGATCTTGGTCATCAAAAGAGTTTGAGAAACTTTCTCGAACCTTTGAGAAGATTGTCTTCTTATCTGTGACCACTTGGCCATTTATTTCCAGCTGGGAGATAGTGGTTGAAGGTTTGGCTTGTTTTGTCATCCTTAGGAAAAATTTTGACTGAGTATTTGCTTCTTTGCATAATTGAGCTTCAAGAAATTGGAGTTTTTCTTTTGATCTGTCTTTGTAAATTTTGTAGATGTCAGATTGGAACTGGATTGCAATCTGTGCATCAGTGGGCGACAGAAAATGTTTAGTGTCAATGTGTTCTATCTGTGTTTGTAGAAGATCAATTTTTTCTTGAACTTGGCTTCTTAAAACTTTGATGTGCCTTTTTGAAGCAGCACACACTTCTTCTTTTAGTTGGTCCCAGATTAGTGTGATGTCACTGTTGTCTAGTTGAGATTTTTCTTCATAATAAACTATTATGTTTTCAACAATTTTTTGGAACTGTTTACATTTTAGAAGGGTTATATCAAATTTCCAGTAAGGTGGTTGATACTGTTCTCCAGTTGAAAATAATTTTAAGGTTTCTCCAGCATGATCTGAGAAAGACGGGATTATTTGGGTGTTGTTGACACGGTGTAAATCTTTTTTCTTGATGTATAACCTGTCTAGTCTTGCCATTGGATGGTTGTGCTGCAATCCTCTGTAGGTGAATTGGGTTTTGTTTTGATTGAAACTTCTCCATACATCAGCGAGATCATGATGTATTAGGAGAATTTGTAGTTGATTGGCCAATGCTCTTCTTATTTCCAAACAATTTCTTCTATCTTGTTCATGGAGTGTTACATTCCAGTCACCTCCAATGATAATGCAAGATTCATCATTAATTTTTGATAAATGGTTTTCAAGTTGGGTAATTAGCTGGTTTGTTTTCTCCTTGTTGTGTGGCATGTAGACATTTATGAGATGATAGTCTTCTTGATTTTTCTTTATGTGAGCTGCTTGCAAGTAACCCTCTAGAAGAATGGTGTGAGAAATTAAGTCTACTTGTTGAAAAATTTCTTGTGCTATGGCAATAGCTACTCCAGAATTTGACTGCACTGGAGGATTTATTAAGAATTTGAACTTTTGTAAGTTTGCCAAACTTGTGTCTTCTTTCAAATTTGTTTCTTGAAGTAGTAAAATATTGCTTGAAGTATGTTGACAAAAATCTTGAAGACTAACTTGTTTGTGAGCACTCACTAACCCTCTGACATTGAGTGACAGAAGGGACAGCATTTTCTTTGAATTAAATTGGAGAAGAAGATAAATTAATTAAGAAACATTTTTGTTGATCTTGATTACTTGGAGATTAGTGCATCGATTGCACGTTTGATTCTTCTTTCTAGATTGAAATCTTGACAAATATTAGCTGCATCATTTAGTTGAACTATTAATGCACTTATATTGGTAGTATATTTTGCCGCAACTTTTAATGTATTTACTTTTCCTCTGCACTCCGACAAGAAGGTTCGGAAGTTTTCTTGGCTGAGATAAGATGGTTGTTCCTTCATGTTGCTCAATAATTGGTTGACTGCTAATTGCTCCTTTGCTTTCTTGACTTTTTTCTTTTCAGGTTTTCCTGCTTGATCTGCTCCACTGCTAGAGTCTTCATATTCATCTTCATTTGTTGGGGAGTGCACTCTCTTGGCTGGCATCTTACTGTTACTTATATCTGTTTGCTTAACTTCAACCCGGAGCGAGTCTTGAGTTACAGAAATTTGTTCACATTGGTCAAAACCTCTGAAGTCCTGATCATCATTAGAGCTCCCTAATGACACATCCAAGGGTGATATTTGTGGTTGAGTTGTGACTGCTGGTGAAGGTACAATATTTTCCGATGAAGTTTTATTTTCTTCTTCTTGTCTTCTCTCTTCTGTGGGGGTTTGTTTTGATGAGTTTTGGGGGTATAAAATGTCTCCCCAAATGCTTGCTTGTTCTTGAGGTTTATCTTGAGTAGTTGATTGTTGATTGCTTGGCTGTGCAGAAAAAGTGGGCATGAAGTCCGCTGCTTCTGTTGGTTGGGGATCTTGAGATGGGACGGTGTTGAATTGATTTGGCTTTCTTGTGTTGAAAAGTCTTGTAGCAGCTGCTGGTCGAATGAGTGGGAAATTTATGTTGTCTATTTCTCTCTTCTTGCATTTTTCTACGGTGTGTCCTGGGGCGTGACAGTGTGCACACACCAATTCATCTCTTTCTACATAGAGGAGGAATTTGCTGCCATCACTGTTCACCATTGGTATTTTCTTTGGCGGGTCATTGCATTCACTTGGGATCAGCATATAGATGGAGCGACGCCAGGATTTTACATGTTTAAGATCATCATGGTCTGTGTTTACCTTTAGTCTGGAGGGTTCGGAAACAATTTTTCCATAAGGCTCCAGTAACTTCTTTAATTCTTCATCAGGGTACTCTGGGGGGCAGTTGGAGATGGTAAATTTTGTGGCTTCGGTGACATATTTTCTGACTGGTAGAAATTCTTCGTCGATGATAACTCCGCCTCCTTGGCAGATTGTGTTGACATGTTCTTCATTGGTTAGGTACATGCATACCCGCCCGCCACTTAATCGGGTGCAATACTGAATATTGGATCCCAAGATGATGTCTGCCACGGCTCGCAGGCATTTGTCTTGCGATATTGTCTTGGCATTTTCGATGACAATGGCTAATTTTCTAGAAGGAGTGTAGTTTGTTGATGTACTTGGGTTGCTTCGATCCGCAAGTTGTCTTCTGCTAGTGCTGGTGTTGTTGTTTGGGTTGGGTGCGTTCGAGGGGCGCATATTGTTGTTTACTGCTGGTCGATGTTGGTCAGAAGAGGTTTTGGCACCAAACGCACCGGAACCGTGAGCGTCTTCAGAGGATGTTGAAGCACCACGCTGGTCAAATTCAAATTGACTTACTGAAGAGTTGGTAGGAATCTGTTTGTTGATAGATCCTTGGGTTGTTGTTGAAGAATTGGATGCTGTTCTTGATCTGGTGAAAATTCTTGAGTCTTGAGAGGCGGCTTGTGCGTAGTTAAGTGAGATGTTGTTGTTGACAAACTGTTCACGGGAGGCAGCCATGACGGTTGCCGGGTTGGTTGATGGATTTGTTAAAGTTGATTTATGCTTCCGGGAGGCACCAGAACGTTGCGATTGATATCACATCTTGCCGGTATCTTCCTTACGTTGTGGTAGAACAGTAATGGTAGGCGTTTTAAGGCCTAAAAACTAGTTAAAACTAGGTAAACACAGGGAGCACACTGGCGTCGCACGTTAGCAGTCGGTCTCGAGAGAGAGAGAGAGAGAGAGAGAGAGAGAGAGAGAGAGAGAGAGAGAGAGAGAGAGAGAGAGAGAGAGAGAGAGAGAGAGAGACGGCAGGTCAGGAAAACTTTCCATATCACGGCAAGGGCGTAACGAGCACAGCAAGCGCGGTGTAATTGTTTGTTGCTTCCGTGGCCCCCATTCCGCCACCATGCGTGCAGGCAAAAATTAAAGAAAAAACAACAACAAAAGCAAAAACGTGACAATGAACGCCAAACAATGGGTATCGGATGTTGAGCAAAATGCGCGAGGGGTGGCAAAAACACCCACCCTGGTTGGCATCTGTCCGCATCTAGATGCATGCTCACGCCCTCTCCCGTCGGGTGGTGAGTCGCAGCCAGACGAGAACCCAGTGGACCATCTGTGCTAGCACCAATACGCAACAATCACAGCTCAATTTTACAATTTTTTTTTTAAATCAACTTTTTTTTTTTGAAATTGGCTTTTGAGAATTACACAGTAAATGTGGATTGGCTTGGGCACTGTAGACAGCCTACGGACTCTCCTGACTCACACCGCGTCTGGAGATGCCAGCATGCTGGCCCCCCGGACCTATTGGCGCCAAAGCCTTGCTGTTTCTCCGGGCCTCCGTGCAGACGTCGTTGCGAGCGATTTATCGGACAGCACGTCCCCATGTGTTCCTCATTGTCCGGAGCGTCCGTCCGTCCCATGCAGATGGCGGTAATGGATAAATTCGTCCTCTGCCAGCGCGCCCTTGCGAGTTGACTACCCCCACCGGAAAAGGGCCGGGGATAGAGGAGGGAGGGGGCGTCGTACACGCGGCTGGCGGCGTGCCCATCGCAATAATTGCCGGCATCGCACGTGTCCGTTTACCAAACTGACCGTCGCAGCGTTGCAAAACAAACTGCCATGATGGATGGACACAGTGGGCTGGACGATCGCGGTTCGTGCAGCAAGACGAGTGCAGTCACCCCCTCAACAACGATCGACGCAGGGGAAAGTTCTCGTTTCTTGTTTCAAGAGGACACACATATTTTCGGGGTGTACTGTTATTTTTCTGCTAAGGTCGCCTTCTCTGTAATAACGCGCCGCGAAAAAAGGTCGCGGAACGTCTGTTTTACGTGTGGGAACAACCCCCCTCTCTCTCTCTCTCTCTCTCTCTCTCTCTCTCTCTCTCTCTCTCTCTCTCTCTCTCTCTCTCTCTCTCTCTCTCTCTCTCTCTCTCTCTCCCTCTCTCTGTCTCTCTCTCTCTCTCTCTCTCTCTCTCTCTCTCTCTCTCTCTATCTCTCTCTCTCTCTCTCTCTCTCATCTCTCTTCTCACTCTCTCTCTCTCTCTCTCTCTCCTCCTCTCTCTCTCTCTTCTCTCTCTCTCTCTCTCCTCTCTCTCTCTCTCTCTCTCTCTCTCTCTCTCTCTCTCTCTCTCCTCTCTCATCTCTCTCCTCTCTCTCTCTCTCTCTCTCTCTCTCTCTCTCTGTCCCTCTCTCCCTCTCTCTCTCTCTCACTCACACACACACACACACTGCTGTAGGCAACCCGGCGAATGTGTCACGAGCCATGGCGGCATTTATTTCGAGTGCAATCGGCCCGATCTCCGCATCCACGCATTGGCCCACTGTGCCGCGCGGCCTAAAACGCGCATCATCGCGACATGCAAGTGGCCTTCATTACGCGGCACCACGCGAGTATTTCATGTTTTATGCATTGCTGCGGGTAAAACGATCGCGAGGGGAGGAAAATTATGACGGCTTTTATTCGTACAGTCGCGCAAGCCGAAGCGGCGGGCCGTTTATTCTGTGACTTCGCCACCTCGCGTGGTCGCATTGATTCGGCATTCACTTGTATTTATTTGCACGGTAACTAAGAAAATCCGCTACATTTAAGACTGATTTTTCAGTGAGAGGATGACCTTTGCCTCGAAAAATAACACCGCCGCCGCCGTCGGGTTTTTAACCTTGCACGCTAGGTGGTCCCACCCGCAACGCCTGCAGGCTGAGTCATGCAGTCAATTTCCGAAATTGGAATCTTTGCGCGCGGCGGCGGCGTCCGCGCCAAGTTGGATGTCGCTTAAGTTGGCCGGATCCGGCCGTATTTCTTCGCTCTTTCCGAAGGCCGAAGCAGAAAGCCGAAGCCGAAGGCCGAGGTGCCGGAGGAGGCCTGCCAGGGCAAGAATAATCCAAGTATTAAGATGAATACGCGGCGCCGCTCGGCCAAAAAGAGTTGGGGGGACCCCGGCGAGATAATACGAATCAAATCCAACTTACGCTTAACTTGGTCCCCCATCAACCCCCGCCGTCGTCCTTATGCCCAACTTTTCAGCTGCGGATAGTCCCAGTGAATAGAGAAGAGCGCGGAAAATAAGGAAGAAACGGGCGCAAAAAAAAGGGGGAGGGCGACGTGGAAAGTTACCGTAGAGGACAAGGCACAGTGGGCCAAAAGACCAGCGCAGGTGGCCGAAATTGAAGACGCGTTTTGAGCTTCAGAGTCGCTAAAGGAACTCAATGCAAACAAGTGACCCCACCAATGGATTCCTCGTTCGTAGAGCAATCCATTGGTGGGTCACACGTACGGTTCGAGTCCCATTTAGCGACTCTGGAGCTCAAGACGCGTCTACGAATTTCGGCCGCCTGCGCCGGTCTTCTGGCCCACTGTGCAAGGCAATGGTAAGGGCAATGGTGATGGATGGCCAATAGGGAAGCGGGGCCCCCAATCGCAGAGGGAGGGTTGTGGAGCGAGGCCGGTTTATCCCGCTCATTTATTTTTCAGTGCGGTGGCTCCTAGCCGCTGCATGACAATACCTCGGAAGGACTTTGCCGAGCCGAGCCGTGATGTGATTCAGACAAATGGAGCGCCGTGACGCCCAAAGCGCGCGCCCCGTCAGCCTCCTCACGTCGCGGCTGCCTGTGAACCTCTGTCGCTCTGTCTCTCTCGCACAGTGGGCCAGAAGGCAAGGAGAGTGCGAGAGAGCGACACCGTCGTCCTGCCGGCGGCACGTGACCCCGCGGATTCACTTTCGCTCGGCCTTCCCGCCACTGACCGCCCTGTTTTTAGGACGCATTTCCGCGGCCGTCCCGGAGGCCACGTGGTTAGAGACGTTGCACTTCGAAGTATGAGGTCGCGCGTTCAAATCCTCGCAAAACCTGACCCAAGTTTATTTTTTCGCGCGGAAATATTTTATGTGAGGGTCGACATTAGCGCGGGCAGGGCCGCCCCTTTAGGACCCGGTCCAAACTAGCTGAGGCAAGTACCAGCGGCCGACTGACTCCGAGAGCCCTTTCGTCTCTCTCGCACTGACGGGGCGCCCCGCGTGCAGGTGCGGGAGCGAGAGAGGCAGAGCGCCGCGGAATCAGTCCTCTGGCACTGCTCCTCCAATTACCCGGGGGTGTTGTTGATCTGCGGGACGCACAATGCACCGCCCACTGACACGACAAAGGCTGCTCCTTGCTGCTGTTTGTTGCCGTTGTTGTTGTTGCTGCTGCTGCCGCATTTGTTGTTGTTGTTGTTGCGGTCGCCACAATGGAGCAGCACGACGACCACACTCTATGAATCTAAGGCGCCGCTAGATGCGGCGGTATTGGACCGTTCCCCCTTGCCGTCCCGGCCGCACAGTGGGCCAGAAGACGGGCGCCGGCAGCCAAAACTCTCGACGCGTTCTGAGCCCCGGACTCAAACCGCCGCCGGAGTCGGTCTTCGGGCCCACTGTGCGGCCCCCCTCTGGCTGCGACGGCTGCGGTCAGCACTTCGGGACATCTGTGCCGCTGTTCCACCAGCGAGACAAGGAGCGCCGAGATTTAGAAGGCAATCGTGTAATGCTTGGAGAGCCCGAATAGTGCGCCGGCGCCGCCGCGTTCAGCCTCGTCGTCGCGGGGCCGCGTCCGGCCGCCGCCAGGCACGCCGTCTCTCTCGCAGCCGCGCGGGACTTCCCTGAGGACACAGCAGCGCCGGCGACTCGGAGTGCCGCCCCGACAAAGTGATTCATTATCCGGAGCAATGAAGCGGCGCTGTGAGGCACTGCCCTGCACTGCACGCCGCAGCCAGAGGCCGGAGGCCAAGTTCCCACCGAGCCTCAAAACGCGCCGGTCGCCTGGCCCACTGTGCGCCAGGGCGTTAGTTGAAACTTGTTGCCGTTTCGGCCCTGGGCAAGCGTTCGGGTTGATCCAATTTGCCACTCCTTTCGCTGGCCTTCTGCTTTTAGCCGTCCAATAAAGGCAATGATACTAACGCTGGAGTAAAAGATCCTATTTCCCAGAGGTGGAGCGCCAAGCCGGAGCGCGCGGCCAGCGGGATATCGCAGAGGGACCCGATGAAACGTAAAAAGAGACAGGTTGGTCTCGAATGACCGGCAAAAGGTCCTGTCATCCGAACCTCTCTCTCTCTCTCTCTCTCTCTCTCTCTCTCTCTCTCTCTCTCTCTCTGTCTCTCTGTCTCTCTCTCTCTCTCTGTCTCTCTGTCTCTCTCTCTGTCTCTCTCTCTGTCTCTCTCTCTGTCTCTCTCTCTCTCTCTCTCTCTCTCTCTCTCTCTCTCTCTCTCTCTCTCTCTCTCTCTCTCTCTCTCTCCGGACAATCCTGCCAGCAGCCCCCGCCGGCCGTTTGTCACTGTGGTCACTTTTCGGGCGGAAGCGGGCGGAAAGTTTCCTCCGCGCTGCTATTGAACCGCTGCTGGCCGTTCCTTACCTGTGCGGCCCACTGTGCGCTCGGCCCGATGAAGGACGGCGTCCGCACGGCGTCGCGCCAACAGCAGCGGGCCGATCGCTGCCGTCGTCTGCTCTGCGGGGACTTCACCGCAATCATGCTAAATGTACGAAACCAATGACTCTTAGTGCTCCCTTCTCCCCCTTTCCCTGTCCCAGCAGGGACGCCAGCATTACAGTGCTCATTTCCTCGGTGACAATGCCAAGGTGTTTCAGTAAGACACATCAGCGGAAATGACTTTCGTCGGAGCCTCCGGGCGCAGGTCCGGGCCGAGTCGGGTCGGAGCACGACGTGGGCCGGAAGACCGGCGCAGGAGGCCAAAGCTCTTGACGCGTTTTGAGCTCCAGAGTCGCTGAACAGGACTTGATCCGAACGTGTGACCCCACCAATAGATTCCTCGCTCGGAGAGCAATCCATTGCCGGAGTCACACGCTCGGTTTCTTTCGCGCCTAGCGACTCTGGAGCTCGAAACGCGTCTAGAGCTTGGGCCGCCCGTGCCGGTCTTCTGGCCCACTGTGCGGCGCCGCGCGCGGGCCCGAGCGGGCCCAAGAGGGAGGCGACGAGGAAATAATAACTTCCGCAGCTCGAAAAGATGCAAAAGAGGAGACGGGTGTAGGAGCTTCGCTCCGTCCCTCTCGCACGCCGGCCGACCGACCTGCGAGTGCGAGGGAGACAGAGCGACGAGGCGGGCCGGGCCTGGCCGTGGCCTGGCCGGGCCGCCCTAGCCGGCAATATGCATTAGGGCCGGGGCCTTTGTTTGTCGGGCATTGAGCCTCGCGACGCCTCGTGCTTCGAGTCCTCGCCGCCTTGGTAATCCCACCTGCCGAGCAGCTGCGCGGCCCACTGGGACCCACCGGGACCCAACGCCCTGCGGCCCCGCGATTAGGCACGCCACGCGCATCCACTCGGTTTGCCTGAATATCCCTTCTGAGGGTTTTATGAAATAGTCTTCATTAAGGGGCACACGCCGCGCTCGACACCTTATTCCGCATTGGACGCGGGTAGTAAGTTGTCGGGACGGGGCGAGGAGGTAGCGCCGCTGGGGTGCCTGAGCCGCCTGCGCACAGCGGGCCATAGGTGAGTCCAAGGCTTACGCCGCGCGTTTGCTCCAGCAAATCTATCAGGCCTTCTACTCGCGTTCCGGGCCACCCCGGGCGCCATAACCCTTCCCCCCCGCCGGCAGCCGTCCGCGATGTCCAATTAGTCGGCAAGTTTTATTCCTCTGCCCGGGCGTGCCTGCCTGCCCGGCCGTTCCGCGCGGGATGGATACAGACCCCTAAACCCGGCACCGCGGATCCGCCGCTAGCACCCAGGTCTTGTCCGCAACTTGGCCAATAACTTGGGGCGGGGCGGGGCGGGGCAAGGTGATATGCACAGTGGACGTGGCGCAGAGCGCGCGGCAGCCGGTAGGCGCTACTGCCGACGCGTGCCCGCCCCGCCCCGCCCCGCCCCGCCTGATGGGAGCCTCTTTCTGATTTGTTCCGACACACCCACCCCTTAATCTCCGGCCCGGCACGCCACGGCCCCGTCGGCTCATTCCAAACTCTGTCTCTCTCGCACCCCTCAGGGACGCGCCAAGAGTGCGAGCGAGACAGAGCGACGAAGGAAGCCCCGTTGTTGAAGCCTGCCGCCGCAGAGTGGGCCAGAGGGCCGGTGGAGGCGGCTAAAATTCTCGCTAAATGGGTCTAGAACCGCACGTGTGACACTACCAATGGATTGCTCTCCGAACGAGGAATCCATTGGTGGGGTCACACGTGCGGCTCGAGTCCCATTCAGCGACTCTGGAGCTCAAATCGCGTCTAGACTTTTGGCCGCCGGCGCCGCCGGTCTTCTGGCCCACTGTGCGCCGCCCTCTAGGTACCTTTGGCAACAGCACGAGCCTATTTCTCCTTGTGCGACTCCTCTTCACTCTTCCCGCCCCTTCTCTGTCTGGGCCACGCGGCCGCTCTGTCTCTGTCGGGTGGGCGCAGGGCGGGCGCAGGGCGGGCGCAGGGCGGGCGCAGGGCGGGCGCAGGGCGGGCGCAGAGCGGGCGCAGGGCGGGCGCAGGGCGGGCGCAGGGCGGGCGCAGGGCGGGCGCAGGGCGGGCGCAGGGCGGGCGCAGGGCGGGCGCAGGGCGGGCGCAGGGCGGGCGCAGGGCGGGCGCAGGGCGGGCGCAGGGCGGGCGCAGGGCGGGCGCAGGGCGGGCGCAGGGCGGGCGCAGGGCGGGCGCAGGGCGGGCGCAGGGCGGGCGCAGGGCGGGCGCAGGGCGGGCGCAGGGCGGGCGCAGAGCGGGCGCAGGGCGGGCGCAGGAACAAGTTTGATTTAAACGTTCAAAGTGTTTCTTTTGTAACCCCGAAACCCCAGACACCGCGATAAACAGCAACCAACCAGCGACCTGCGCCCCGCCGCCCGCGTTTCGCTCACGTTTATAAAAGCCCCCCAAGCGGTTAAAGATTCATGATTTGCTGGGCAGTAAAAAAATAAAATAGGAACCAACTCTAAACCCGGCACGTGACTCGCGGCGTAAAAACGAAACGCGCAAACAGGGCGCCAGAAATTACAACGCGGCCGATGAAAGTTTTACGCGGCGCGTTACGCTACCGATGCACGGTGGCCCAGAAGACCGGAGCAGGAGGCCAACGTTCTAGAGGCGTTTTGAACTCAAAAGTCGCTAAATAGGACTCGAACCGGACGTGTGACCCCACCAATGGATTGCTCTCCGAACGAGGAATCCATAGGTTGGGTCCATAGGTTGGAATCCATGGCTGCCTGCGCCGGTCTTCTGGCCCACTGTGAGCTGCCCGCTTCGCACCTCCATTCTCATTTCGCTGCCGCGGCGAACAGTGCCGCCCAATGCGCGCTGCAGCGACGGCCACACCGGAAGTTATGGTGTTTTCATGATGAGGCGTTCGGAGGCATTCAATGCGGCAGCCCGACCAGGCAACGGGCATGCTGTGGTGAGAAACCCAGATACGCTGTCACCAGCGCCCTGCGAGCAGAGCGTGCGGACGAGCTTCCGGCAGCCGCCGCTAGCGCGCGCTGCGCGCGCAACGCCGCCGCTCCCTCGCGGTGGCAGTGGTGGGTGCCGTTCAGACTAGGTCTGCAGCTGTACCTACGGTCAGAGGTTCAGAGGTCGTATTGGTAAACGTTGGCATAGGGACTTTGTCTTGCGACGAATACTGTATATGTTCTTTGTCTGAGCTCTGTAATTACTTCCCCTTCGGTTTTAAGTGCTCTGGCCCTTTAGGCGTTAATCAAGGTCTCGGGACTCGCCCACGGGGCCTGAGAAATAGGCAGACAAAGCAGCGAACGCACCCCCATGCGTAACGAGTGGCCTACCCCGCAGGCTGTTCTCGCCACCAGCTCCGACCTGCGACTGCGATGTCGAAAACTTCGAGAATCTCTTTCCCAACCACGCTGCAATCGAACTGTGCGCTGCGTTAATGGCGCGGACAAAAGTGGCCCATAATTCGGGTTCGCGCGTCGCGCGGCGCGGTATCTGCTGATGAAATCGGAACGAGAATCATCGGAAGGGGTTTACGGTGTCGTCCGGCAGTCCGGCTGGAGGGGGAATAATTATCGGCGGCAAGGCGAGAGAATCTTCCTTTTATTATTCACTTTGCCGTAAAGCACGCGGCCCTCAACGCCGCGCTCAACCCGGCTCCGCCCCCTCCACGGGATCGAGCAGCCATCGCCATCGGCTCCAATGCAAATCTACACGTTTTGCAGCTCGGAATAAAATTTTACACTGTCGTCAGGCTCGGCGCGCGGCGGCGGGCCGGCGGAGGGGCCAGTAGGGACCCTGGTCGTAAAAATGCTCAGACAAATATCTAGGCGAGACGAGACGTCCCCGGCGTCGCGTCGCCCCCTCGACCGCGCAGTCGCACAGCACCACGACGGTGTGGTGCGCCGGCAGGCTCCGCACACTGGGCCAGAGGCACCCCGCGAGTGCGAGAGGGACGGGGCGACGGCAGCAGCGCCGCCGAGGCGGTGGCGTTGTTTGGCGCGGTGACCCTCCACCCCGGCCGGCAGCCCCATGACAGCGCGTCACTGGACGGCCAGCCAGCAGGTCGCACCCCCGGGGAATTTAATACTGCCTAAGAGGGAAAGCTTGTCAAACTGACTGGGAGCACCCAGTGACATTATCCGTCGCGTACTCCCCCCTCCCCCCTCCCCCTGCCCCTCTTGCAGCTCGGCGTGCTTCTCTGCCTCCGTGTTTGGCAAGGGTGATGTGCTTTCCCTGTCCTGTTTAACCGACCCGACAAGTGCACTGGAAATTCCCCGTGCGACGCGGCCCCGCACACAGTGCGCCAGCGAAGACTCGAACCGAGGGTGTGATCCCACCAATAATGGATTGCTCTCCGCAAGAGGAATCTACTGGTGGGGTCACACGTTCGGTTCGAGTCTCACTTAGCGAATCCTGAGGTCAAAGCCCGTTCGGGAGTTTGACCGCCGGTCTTCTGGCCCTCTGTGTCGTGGCGGTGGTGGAGCTGGTGGTGGTGGTGGCCTTGTCGGGTGCAGTTTCAAATTTCATGAACAGCGCGTCGGGGTGAGTCTCGCTGGCGGGGGGTCCGCTCATAGGGGACTTGACGGCGTTGTCAATGCTTAATAGCGTTTCGAAAAGGCAATCGTGGAAAAAGGCGGCCCCGGTGGCAGCTGTCCCTTCGACGGGCCCCTTCGACGGGTGGGCGGGGCACAAGGCGGGCCCCCGCCCCAGGGTCGATCCCTCGTTGCGTCTTCTGCTACTCCACTCCAATTTTGACGAGTCCCCCTCACCCCGCCGCCCCGCCCCCTGCACCCAGAAAAGCACAATAGAGCGACTGAACCTGCAGCGCAGGACATCATGGCGACCTGCATTTTTCTCGATTGCTTCCTTTTCCCTTTCATTTACAACCTCTTTATTCCCCTTTATTTTCATTCTTTTTTTTTTTTGGTGTCCCCTTCTTTTTTCTCCGCCCCGTTCTGTCGGGGCACGGGGCGTAAAAGGACCTTACCAAGTGTTAAAATCGCGGCGTGATGAAATTATAATCGCAGCAGAGAGAGAGAGAGAGAGAGAGAGAGAGAGAGAGAGAGAGAGAGAGAGAGAGAGAGAGAGAGAGAAAGGGAGGGAAGGAGGAGGGAATGGCAACAGCAGAACCTCGAAGGCCATTGCTCCTAGCATCCTTCTTTCTCTGTGCAATGTCGGTGCGGCGCCACTGGGAGGCGGCAGCCAGCGTGTTGCACTCCTTCGTAATGAGAGATGACGTCCCTGGACACAGGCAGGCAGCCAGCAGCCAGCCAGCCAGCCAGCAGCCCCCGGGCGGCCGGCCGCTGCCAGCCCTGGCGGGGGTGGCTGCTGTCACAACCCCGCGCCCGCCTTGCCGCCCTTGCCCTCCACTTTCCGCGTCCATTATCACCCTCCCCGCCTCCCCTGTGGCACTTTTCAGACCTGATGGATTCGGCGGGGGCGGCAGCGGCGGGGCGGCAGTGGCGGGGCGGCAGCGGCGGGGCGGCAGCGGCGGGGCGGCAGCGGCGGGGCGGCAGCGGCGGGGCTGCGCGCGGACTCAGTCCTGCAGCCCGGCGGCCCGGCGTGCGTCACCAAGCCTCGAATTCGCAGAAATCAAGCAGCGTGTGAGGGCACGCTTGCCGCAGGCTTCCATTCCGTCAGGGAGCATCACTAAATAAACAAAATTTCAAATAAAAGATTTTTTTTTATTTTTTTTGAAGTTTTGATAAATTTTGTGATTGACCCATGCCAATTAGAGATACATTTTTTTGAGGCAAATAACATTGTCACCTCTATGAACATCCTACGAGGGGGAAACAACTGGCCAAATACATGTACAACAAAAATTTAAATGTCAAAAAATTTGAAAAAAGTTTATTGAAAAATATAAAAAAGAAATTTTGAATATTTTTTGAAAAAAAACAAAAAAAAAACGAAAAATGCATTTTTTACTGCCATCTCCAGTGTGCTTCAAAGCCACAAAAATGCGCAGCGACCATCATGTGCCGTGGTGGCTGGATGTGTAGACGCGTCGATCCCAGTATGAGAATCGGCGGATCAAATCTTATTACTTGACAACTTTTTTCTCTGACCGCTGCTCGCTAAAAAGTGAGCCGTGGTCTACAGTCCCAGGTTCAACATCCAACATTTATTATTTTTCACTGCCCTCCCCAGTGTGCTTCAAAGCCACACAGCGATGCGCAGTTTCTAACGTGTGCCGTAGTGGCTGGAGGTGTCGTCGCGTCGGTTTCTCGATACAAGGATCGGCGGTTCAAATCTTATTACTTCACAACTTTTATCTCTGACCGCTGCTCATTGTCACGTCAAGAACCCGCTTCAATCGGCGTCAGACATGAGCCGTGGAGGCTGAGGGCGTTGAGGCGTCCGACCCCGACCATAAGGTCCGGGGATCGAATCCCCAAATTTCCTTTCATTTTTCGACTGGCTTCCTCCCACTGCGACTCAAGCCCGTCGTCCAACACTCGGCAGACGTGCAAGTCAGGGTGGTGTAGTGGTCTAGGCTCAATCCAGGCCATTACACCCGGGTGTCTAAAAAGCAGTCCGCTTCGGCGGATTGGCCTCGGCACTGGTTCGATCCCCGATCGAGCCAGCCACTCGAGATTGGTCGCGAGTGGGTCCATTCCGATTCGTCGGATGGAGTTGATAAGTCCTTTGAAGCTGGCCCACTGACTGCATGTTCGGGTCTGGGAGCGCCGGACAGCGGGTGTACCATTTGGGTACCGACCAGCCTGCGCAAACAAAAGCTCCCAAAACTACTCTCTCTCTCTTTCTTTCTTTCTCTGTCTCTCTATCGTCTCTGCCTTACTCTACTCTGCCCATGTTTGAGCCGTGTCGGCGGCTCGGGTCCTACTGGGTCCCCCGGCGTACGATATCGAAGTCGCTGGATCGGATTAACCCCAGTTACCTGATAGCACCGGTTCCCATCCCGAACACCGAAGTAAAGCAGGAGGCCTCCCCATTAAGACTGGGGAGGGGGTGTAGAGTTCCATTTTTTTAAATTTATTTTCAGTTAAACACGATCGCCAGCGCCTGGGCACACCGTTTCCCACATCCAAACATTAGTAAAACTGTGAAAAAAATAAGTAATTTAAAGAAATCAAAAATATATCTTTAATTTGGGCAATTTTGAAAAAGTTTACAAGTTTAAAAAAATTAAAAATTTCTAAAAATTAGAAAAACTTTAAAAATTTTAAAAAAATTCAAGAAATTTTGTAAAACGTACACAAAAATTTTGAGTTGCTTCCCCCTCGACATCCTATCTTCATCAAACGCGGCCGTGCCTACCGAGCAATCCAGAACGTGACGCCTTTTCGGAACCATCCAGGTGACCCCGATTTAAGGACGGCCCCTCGCACCGGCTCCGTCCTCTGACCTTATACACCGTGTGCGCGAGATCAGATATCCCGGCGGACCAAGACGAATGTCGCGTGGGCCCCAGTGGGCCGGGCGGGCGGCCGAACGAACGGGGCTCTCGCTGGCCGTGTCATGCGCGCGTGACATCGCGCTGCTCGCCGCGGCCGGACCGAGAAACCGCTGGAGGCAGAGATTAGTTGGCGGTTTGTGAGACGGCATCGTCGTCTCCTGAGGACGGGCTCGCACAGTGGGCCAGAAGACCGGCGCCCGCGGCCGAAAATGTGAGACGCGTTCTGAGCTCCAGAGTCGCTGAATGGGACTCGAACCGATCGTGTGACCCCACCCATGGACTCCTCGTTCGGAGAGCAATCCATCGGCGGGGTCGCACGTTCGGTTCGAGTCCTGTTTAGCGATTCCCGTCCGGGATATAGTCCAGCGGTCTTCCGGCCCACTGTGGGACGGCTGGCTAGCGCCGCGGGAGATGCGACGACAGCCTCATCCATACCGATGGCCGCGCGAACCGAGCCGCGCGAAGGCGGCGGTGGAATTATGCGGACAGTCGCGCGAAGTGGGTCGAACAGCGAACGGCACGCAAACCAAATCGCGCACGGCGGCTCTGCCTGGAAAGGGAAAATTGAAAAAAAAAACTATTTTAAAAAAAGAGGGAAAAAAATCGGTGTGTGTCCGGCAGCAGCAGCAGATTTGGACTCGCGAAATAATGATGATGAAGCCCCCGCGGGCTTAACCCTTTAAAGCCCTTTTCCTAATGCGCGGCGCGCTGTCCGCGACGAGGCCCCCGGGGCAGCGCGGCACCGCCACCAATTAATACCTGTCGCATTGTGCCGCCGCGCCTTGCTAATGAATCTTGTTGTCCGGCTCATCATGCAGTGTGAGCTTGCAGCCCCCTTCCCTTTCTCCCACGTGATTTGTCAGCAAGCAGGCGGGCGGTGCGGCGCGTGGCGGCGCGCTTTTGGACCGTTATGAAAAATGCAGCGGAGCTTTGGGGGGCTTGACTGCCCTTCTGTCTGTCTGTCTGTCTCTCTCTCTCTCTCTCTCTCTCTCTCTCTCTCTCTCTCTCTCTCTCTCTCTCTCTCTCTCTCTCTGTGTATGTGTGTGACTGTCTTTGAGTGTGTTACGAAAGCGCCTGGGTTGATTTCGGCCGCTCCCGCCGGGGGCGTTTGCGAGGGATTTTCCATACGCACCGGCCAACGGGCTGTGCTGGATTCCTCCTCATGGCAGTGTGCCCGCCAAGTCACGGCTGCTGCTCTTTGACAGTTTGACGGCTCGGGGGGTCGTCACACTGCCACCGGCAGCATAACGGGGATCATGGCGTCGGGGGGCGGAGGGCGTGGGCGAGGCCGTAAGTAGCGTCGCCGTGGGCGGCGGCTGGGGGCGGCGGGGGGCGGTGGAGGCGGCCAGGTGGTTGCTGACTGGACTGACCCTTCCTCGGGGTCCGAGGCGTCCGCGCCGCAGGGCACAGCGAAGACGAGAGCCTCGTCGGAGTGGCGGGCAGGGCATGTGTTGGAGGCGCGCCTGGGCGTGGATGTGGACGCTGATGTGGACGTCAGCGGCAGCGGCGCTCGCTCGGACCGGCCGGAGCCAATATCTGCGAGGAAGGTCCTTGATACACAGTTTGAAACATTTCATGTACTAAAAGTAAATAGTATATGCCTTCACGTTCCATTTTCGTATAAGTGCATGAAGTTGCCCCGAGTAGCCCTTTACGACGTGATTCAACTTCCTCTGCCGATATTCCAGAAAAACATACGATCGAAGTCGCTTTTTCGACACCTCCTAGGAACAAGCGGCTACCTTCCAGGAGCTTCCAGACACTCGGCTATCTTTCAGTAGCTTTCAGACACTCGGCTATCTTCCAACAGCGTCCAGACACTCGGCTATCTTTCTGAGCGCTTCGGAGACTCGGCTAACTGACTTTTCTGGAGAGGTTAGGGTTGTCCTGTCGATAGCGTTTTTCTTTGCTTCACTATATAAGACATGCTCACGCCATGTATTAATCTGCTCTGACAAACTTTTGACACATTTTGGTTAGGTCCCGGTGAGGGCATTGCAACTGGTTTAAAATATATACGCACCCAAACTCGGGAAGTGGGAAAACCAGATAGCCGAGTCTCCGAAGCGCTCAGAAAGATAGCCGAGTGTCTGGACGCTGTTGGAAGATAGCCGAGTGTCTGAAAGCTACTGAAAGATAGCCGAGTGTCTGGAAGCTCCTGGAAGGTAGCCGCTTGTTCCCAGGAGGTGTCGTTTTGTAAAGTTTTCTTGTGTTGTTTTCCAATATATTTGTCGTTGATTTTCTTTCGATTTTTTTTAAAGCGAATCAGTAACGTGCACTCTGGCTGGAGATGGGCAGATGGCAAAGGCGCCAGGGGCGGGTCGCGGGGGCGGCGGCGGGGGGTGGGTATGGCGGGGGCGTATACCGCAGTCCTGTCGGCCAGCGCGCGCATGTGTGTGTGTGTGTGTGTGAGTGTGTACACACACACTAGTGCAGGGCGAACGGGCCGACAATGGCCACTAATTGGTGTCGCTGAGGCGGACCAGACGCAGGCAGATGGCCTCGCGACACTGCGACGCCAACCTGCTGGCTGTCTGGCTGGCTGGCTGGCTGGCTGGCTGGCTGGCTGGCTGGCTGCTCGCTGGCTCGTCCTCTGCGTCCGCAATCCCGCAGCAATACGTTCAACCCCCGATTCAGCACGCGAGTTTTCGACGCCGCAATATGCATACGAAACGACGGCTCTTGTTGGGGTGTCTCAATGTGTGCGCCAGTGTGTGTGTGTGCGTGTATGCTGGCATGCCGCACTGTGTGTGTGGCTGAGGGAGGTACTGGGCGGGCAATGACGTCATTCTGCGGCCCCACCGCGACCACCACCCCAGCTCCCCCTCGTGTGCGCCTCTGTGTGTGTGTATGTGTGTACCGCTCCGCCGCGCGCGCGTTTTGCAAATACAATAATGTTTTGGTTGTTTCGGCCATTGGATTTGAATTATCCGTCGCGAGTCACGCAGGGTGCGCGGGCTACGCGGGGTGCCATCGTCCTAGTGGGTAATCTTCCGCTGCGAACTCCATTGGACGTCTGGCTAGGCCGCCACCACAACACCTATCCACACCAGCCGTGTGCCTCCTGGCCGCACTTGATTTTGACGGAGGCCTCCGTCAACCAGGCATGGCATTTTCCGAGGTGTTTTCCGAGTCGCTTTCCCTGAATTTGTTTTCCCGGCCGGACCCTCCGCCATGAATATTCACGCGCCACAACAAGGCTGAGCGGCTTTCCGTCTTTTTCACTCGCGGACCGCGGGGCCGAGGCCGTCACACAGTGGGCCAGAAGACCGAAAACAGCGTGTGACCCCACCAATGGATTCCTCGTTCGGAGAGCAATCCATTGGTGGGGTCACACGTTCGGTTCGAGTCCTATTTAGCGACAGTGCAGAGCAAACCGCGTCCGGAATTTTGACCGCCTCCTGGCCCACTGTGCATCACCGAGGCCGCCGCCACCCCCTTGGCGCCGCTCGCGTCGTGTGCCGTCTCATCAAGACGACGTCATTTCCACATTAGCATCCAAATCACTGATGGCCTAATGAGCGTGAATTGAAATTGTAAATCCCTGTAGACTGTCTCTCTCCCTCTCCCTCTCTCTCTCTCTCTCTCTCTCTCTCTCTCTCTCTCTCTCTCTCTCTCTCTCTCTCTCTCTCTCTCTCTCTCTCTCTCTCTCTCTCTCTCTCTCTCTCTCTCTCTCTCTCTCTCTCCCTCTCTCCTCGAGGTGGCGTGTCCCGCGGGGGTGCGAGAGAGACAGAGCGACGCTGCTCGGAAGCCGCAGCCGCTGTTTGCCCTCTTCCCCCGCCGGTTCGCCTGGTTAGTGAAAGGCTGCCGCTGCACCAATTCATTTGCGCACTCCCCGCAAATTAACAAGTCCAACTCCGGTGAGGCGCGCCGCGCGCTGGGGTCTCGCTGCTCCGGGCAGAGCGGCGCCGTTGCTCCGTCGCACCGCCGGGACGCGCTGCGAGTGCGAGAGAGACGAGAGAAGCACTGTTCCGAATCACTCCGGGAGTGCGAGAGAGACAGCAGAAACACTGCTCCGAATCACTCCGGCACATTAGGCCGGGCGGCGTGGCGGGGCGCGAGCATTGTGAGCGCAGCAAGTTAGGGGCTCATTGGATTAGCGGGGTGACTCGGGGCGGGGCGCAGTGGGCCGGGCGATGAGGGGAATGGAGGTAATTCTTCGCGTGGTTTCGACGCGCGGCTTGGCAGCCACCGTCTTGGAGAGCACAGTGTGCCACCATCAGCGTACGGCGCGCCAAGGTGAAGCAGTACGCCAAGAAGTGGGTCTCCAGGCCTAATCTTTTCCAGAGGCGAATATAAAGCGGCCGCCGGGGGTAGATCTTGCGGCGGGGCGGAGCGGGGCGGGGCGGGGCGGGGCGGGGCGGGGCGGGGCGGGGCGGGGCGGGGCGGGGCGGCGGTGTCGCCCATGTTGCCGGGCATAAGCGCGCACCCGGCAGGCGGGTCGCGTTAACAAAGCGGGGAAATGCGCGCGAGTTTTTATCAAGCGACTTTCGGTGGGGCGAATGCTGAAAGGAAAGGACGTAATCCCCGCGATCTCCGCGCCGCTGCCACCGCCGTCTTGTTGTCGTCGCCGCTGTTGCGGGATGCTGCCTCTCTCAATGAAGGCACTGGAAATATACGGCAAGGGAGTCGTCAGAGGGAGCGCAACTGATTTCCACAGAAAATAAAAGAAAAAGGGAAAAGGATTTTTTTAAAATGTTTATTTTGTTTAAAGGGGAAATTAGGTGAGTTTCGGTGTATTGATTAAATGAATTTAAGTTGAATCTCGCTGCATTTTGGGCATAATTTACTGAAATCTTAAGAATAATTTCAAAAAGTTTTAATATTTTGGTGCCTTTTGGTGTACAAATTTTGGCTTGAGTTAGTTCCCCCCCCCTTTTTTTTGCTGTTCTGTCTTTGTCTTTGGGTGAAAATAATCTCCATTCGAACAGCACTCCCAAAGTGCGGAATCTGCGTAAGGGGGGGGAGGCGCATTCCAGCCGGAAGCCCTCTCTGCTGCCGCCGGTCCGCGCCGCCGGTCACTGCCGGTCAAAAAAGAGTAGGAGGATGAGGCACGCCTTTTCGAACGCGTTCCCCCGGAATGCCGCCGTCAACAGAGAGGCCGCACAAGTGTCGACCGGGCCGCCGGCGTCTGGGTCGCTGGCGTGATTCGGCTTGCGTTACCTGGTCATTAGTTTACCTGGCCGAGGTGCGAGAGGCGGGCCGGGCCGGGCCGGGCCGGGGCTTCCCTGCCATTCCTCACCTTTCGTGATGAGAGGAATGTTGCTAACCACATCATTCATCGACATGTTCCTTCCTTCTCGAGTCGTTTTTTCCCGTTTGTTCGGGTGTTGTTCTTCTTACGGCGCCGTGCCGCCCCCTGTCGGAGATTTTAACGCGAGCGCTGCAAACAAGAATCATGAAACGCGTCGTCGTGGAGCGACAGCGCGCGTTTTCCCAGGAATTACCATCATCATCCCCCGCGGACTGCGCGCCGCTGTATCTTATTTGTTTACAAAAAATAGAACCGAAAATAACGACCGGCTGAAATAATAATGGCGGCAGCAGCGCTTCGAATATCAGCGCCACAAACAAGGCATGCATTTTTCATTGCCGTTGACCAGGTCGCTCAGTGGGCCTCTGGCCGCCTGCGCCGGTCGTCTGGTCCACTGTGCGCGGCACGGGCCCGTCATCGACGACGTCAAGAAGCACCCCTTCCCTCTGGTCGGCGTCCTCGCCGTCCTCCAGTCGGATGTGCCGCTGTCTCCATTATTGCCTGAATTTCTCTCCGGCACGATCGGCCCTCGCCGCGATGACAGCCTCGGCGCCGGCTGCCGTGCCCTTTGCCTGCCTTCGGCGGTCACTCGGAAATGTTTCCCGCTGCAATGACGTCCGCACCCAGCGAGGCTCACACAGCGAGGCTCACACAGTGAGGCTCACAGCGGGCCGGAGCCGCCGGCATGCGGAGACCATCTTCGTGATTGGCCTTAGTCACGGTGGTTCCCGGTACATGCCGACCACTGCCGTGGTGACCGCCTCTCTCTCACGCAGCCCGCTTCATCCCCCTCACTCACACACACACACACACAC
>CM060089.1:16335392-16435392 GCA_030522485.1 Stenchaetothrips biformis | reverse complement strand
AGTGAGTTCGGAATCGCTCTGTCGGGGCGCATTTATCATTCATATAGAGCAGGAATTTCATGGGTCGGGCGGCGCTCCTTCCTCCCCCCCGGGGGGAGTCGAACCCGGTGCCCCGCGACTGCGCTCTAAGGAGCCGCTAGTAAAAAGAGAGGGGCGTTAATCTGCCGCTTCCGACTCAGACAGCTGCGGCCGTGAGGGGCGGTACCACGCTCCGACTACAAACGAAACAAAATTATCTCAGTTCGGATTTTTTTTTCTTCTCCTCCGTGTGAAAGTGGACGCTTACAGGCAAATCCGATGCACTGTGGTCGTCGGCTACTCACCGCCGCCTCTGTCGTTGGATTAGACATGATTGAGGCGACGGGCGTGCCGAAACGCTCTGTCTCTCTCGCACCCGAGGGGGAGGCTGCAGAGAGTGCGGCGGCGCATTTGCATATGCAACCACACAGAGCACGCAGTGCGCAATACTCCGCGGGCTGCGTCCGGACGGCGCACAGTGGGCCAGAAGACCGGCGGACGCGTTTTGAGCTGCAGAGTCGCTGAAAAGGACTCGAGCCGAACATGTGACCTTCTGGATTTCTCTCCGAAACGAGGAATACATTGATAGGGTCACACGTTCGGTTCGAGTCCTGTTTAGCGACTCTGGCCGCTTGCACCGGTCGTCTGGCCCACTGTGCGCGGGCCGCTTCGCAGGGGTGCGAGAGAGGCGGGGCGACCGAGCACAGTGGGTCAGAAGACCATTGAGGCGGCGAAAATTCTAGACGCGTTTTGAGCTCCAGAGTCGCTAAATGGGACTCGAATCAAACGTGTGACCCCATCAATGGAATCCTCGTTTGGAGAGCAATCCATTGGTAGGGTCACACGTTCGATTCGAGTCCCATTCAGCGACTCTGGAGCTCAAAACGCGTCTAGAATTTTGGCCGCCTCAACGGTCGTCTGACCCACTGTGCCGAGGCTGCGTCCGAAG
Source organism: Stenchaetothrips biformis (assembly GCA_030522485.1). Lineage (NCBI taxonomy): Eukaryota > Metazoa > Arthropoda > Insecta > Thysanoptera > Thripidae > Stenchaetothrips > Stenchaetothrips biformis. The sequence goes on along the minus strand of CM060089.1, from coordinate 16,434,425 downwards.
GCAGCCCGTCGGCAAGATTGCTCTGCGCTGTAGACGGGATGCGCGCGGCCTATTTACATATTTGTTATTAGCATCCTCGAGGTCAAAACCACGACATCGCGGACGGGGCGCGCCCGGATTTAAAGTGATTGAAATCCGAGCTTTGCACTGCTGTGCCGTGCAAAGTGACTTTGGCGAGAGTGGAAACTCGGACAGGGGGCGGCCGGGCCCAGGACCGTGACGCGAGCCCCGGGAAACAACTTTGAATTTCGGACGAGTGCGGCTTACGAGAGTGCGTCGTGAATTTCCCCTGAAACGGCTGTCTAGTTTCTGGATGAACTTTCTTGAAATTCGCGCAGTAATGTTGCTGCTAGATGTGGCCCTCTCCCAACGAGGAATCCATTGGTGGGGTCAAAACGAGTCCACTGTGCGTTGGGTCCGATCAAGTCGCCGCGCCGCGCCCGGCAGGCGGAGTGTCTCCGATGGGCGGCGGCCTCGGCGCACTTTTGCATAAAAAGCAGTGTGCGGGGCGGCATTTCGGGCGCCATAAATTATCGCGCTAAAAAGTAATCCCGCCTTAATGGGCTATTCTCCATTTTTGCCTCTTCATGACTGCGGCGCGACCGCGTGCACTGTGTATGAGCGTAAGTGAAGCCGCCGTTCGCGCAGCGGAAGCGCGCGTCGACGGGAAAGAAATGAAATTTAACCTCCATCACGGTGGTTGACGAGGCGTCCACAGTGGCCACGCCGAGTAACACCTCATCTCTTTGAGGACTCCCCCCCCCCTCTCTCTATCTCCCGTTTTTGCTCCTCGTCAAAATGTAAATAATTTGTCAAGTGAAACCCTGAAACCCCGCGGCAGCGCGCCGTCCGTACGCCATGCGAGGGGTGATCCCCGCACCACCCCGCACAGTGGACGCTGTTTTTTTTTTTCCATTTTTTATTTTTTATATTCTAAGTGTGGCGCTCCGCGAGCAGAAACTCTTTTCGCGAAAAGAAACACATCTCCAACTGGAAAATAAAATCGATCTCTTACGGGGCTGCCTGCAGCGCGCTCGGACCTGGGTGAATGGCAGTTGGAACACTCCAACAACAACAGAAATTAACAACAACAACAACAACAACAGCAGCAAACGAGAAAAAGAAAAATCGCAGCGACAGAAGAAATACGAGCTACGAGCACGGACTCATCAAAAAGGTTACATCAAATACCTATTCCCTGGACGGATCGTCATGAAATGCAAATTATTTTTTCATATTGCTTCGCCGAAAGTTATGAATATCCGCTGGTTTTTCTTTTTTCGGGCGGGCGGCGGTGGTGGCGACGGGGTGGGACGCACCAACAAGAAGATGCGGGGCCGGCGCATGAAATCTGCTCTAATTACTTTCCGGGATAAATTATTCCATTCTTCAGCATGACGAATCCTTCTCTCCCCTTCCAGCAGCACCAACCAGGGTGCACAGTGGACCAGAAGACCGTTGGGTCGGCCAAAATTCTAGACGCGTTTTGAGCTCCAGAGTCGCTAAATGGGACTCGAATAAAACGTGTGACCCCACCAATGGATCCCTCGTTTGGACACCAATCTATTAATGGGGTCACACGCTTGATTCGAGTCCTATTTAGCAACCCTGGAGCTCAAAAAGCGTCTAGAATTTCGGCCGCATGCGGCGGTCTTCTGTCCCAGTGTGCAAACCGGGGCTGGTTGGTGCACCCCGCGCCCTGCTGCCGCCCCGGCTGTGAGCTACTCGGGTGCGCGATCTGTCCACACCCCGTGTTGCCATCGTCGCCCTCTGCTGGATTTGTTTCAGAAAATATTCTCTTCCCCCTTTTTTTTTCGTTTAGAGCCACGAGATAGACAGGTATCTACGGATTCTTTTTTTTATTTTTCGCGGTTTCAAAAAAAAAAAAAAAGACTTGTGGCGAGGCAATCTAGCCCGCGCGGACAGCGCCGCGCCTGAGCTAATTTGACGTTTTATTGAGGGGAAAACTGCAGCGGGGTGAACAAACCCCCAGTTCTGCTTTATTTAGTTGGGTATTCATTTATTTAGTATTTAGAAACACGGGGCGCGCGGAGGTCGGAAACTTGCCCACGTGAAAAGTGGTGGAAAGAGTGGAGACGTGACGTGGCGCTGCAAACGTAGAGAGAGAGAGAGAGAGAGAGAGAGAGAGAGAGAGAGAGAGAGAGAGTGTGTGTTTGTGGAAAGAGAGCGGGCGGAGCGAAATTATTTCCCTACCTAATTCATCGGTAATCATGCAACTTGTTGGCTCTGCCCATTTTTCCGCGCTTTCCTCGTCATTATGAATTCGAAATTGAGTGGAAATAAAAGGAAGAGATGAAAAGGTGAATGAAAAGAACAAAAGCGTCGCTGGACGGCGGCCCGTGGGTGATGCTTGCGAGGGCAAAGGGCCGGCGATGTTAGACGGAAGAGTTTCATTCTTTCCCGTATTTCATTCCCTCTCTGACGGAAAAAAAAGAACACGGAAGATGAGATTTTTTAATGCAGGCGAACTTATTATTTTTATTTTTATTTTATTATTATTTTTGGGATTTGCAAAGTTGTCTGTTGCACGGGCCGCAACAACAGGTTGCTGAATGGCGCCCACCGACCTTGAACACGTCGTCGCCATGGCAACGCGTCGCGCGGCGAGTCGCTGTCAGGCCGCTAACTTCGCCACTTTGGCGCTGACAGATGCCGGCCCCTTAAACGGCCTGTCGCGCGACCATCAACCCTTTCCCCGGGGAGCATCCCGCGCGCGTTGAGGCCCCGCACAGTGGGCCACAAGTCCGAGCAGGCGGACAAAACTCTAGATGCGCGTTTTGAGCTCCAGGGCTCCAGAGTAGCTAAAAAGGACTCGAACCGAACGTGTGATCCCACCAATAGATTCTTCGTCTGACAGGATTTTTTGTTGACCCAGTGCACCAGTGCATCAGCATCGCAAGCAGCTCTCTTTCGACTTTCGACTCTCCCGTTCTCCGTTGCCCTTTTTTCTACCCGAGTCTCTCCCCCCCCCCTCTTGCGTAGGTGGAAGTGAATCGGGCGGCCGGCCCTCCCATTCGTCATCCAGGCAATCAATACAGAATCTCGGCACCGGAACTGCACCTCGCCGCCCGGACAAAACGGGTCGCAGTGACACGCACGCCGCAATGAAGGCTCTTCAGTGCTCCGTCGGTACACTGTGGTCCCAAACGAGGCGAATTTTCTATTAAAAAAACACTGCACACTAAATTTCTTTGTACACATTTTTGTACGTGCTCTCACACAATTTGGCGCATGCGTGCTTTTCGCACAAATTTGTGCGAAATTTCGAACGAAGTTGTGCGATTCTGCGTACAAATTTGTACGAAAAAGTTCGCATGTTGAACATTGTGTGAGACCACCTTCAAAGTTGTACAAAGACGTTTAGTGTGTGGTATTTCCCCTTTTTTTTTGCATTTTTTAAAAATTTATTTTATTTTATTTTCCTTTTGCCAACCGCCCCACTGACACTTCCAGTGCAACGTCTCAGCTGGAAGGTCTTATCGCGGAGGCCCCGCGAGGGAAATAGTAAAAAGAAAGACTGCACTAAAGCGGCGAGGCGCGCCGCGGCAGGCTTTTTGGAGAAGCACTTTTACGTCGCGGGAGGGCGCTTCTACGGTCGCGAATAAACAAACAAACAAATAAACACACAGCAGTGCTGCACCCCCTTCCTTACTCCCTTACGACTCGCGAGGGGCTTATAGACAATGTGGGACCGTGTGGCCGCGCCCACCTGCATCTCATCTTGCCGAGTGCGTGCGAAAACAAAATCAAAAAACCGAAAAGCAATGGAGGAAGAGAGGGATTCAATCAGTATAACGCACTCTACGCACGAGCCTGCTTCGAGTCAAGTTCGAGTTCACCGCTCGCTTTCGGCCGAACAGGCCAATTTTTGGGGGCCCCGCCCATATTAGCGTGCCGAGCGGTCGTCGCCCCGCCGCACAGTGGGCCAGTCTGGTCGCGGCGGCCGAGTCATTGAGTCGCCGCCATCTTGGCGCACTCCTCGACCAATCAGCCTGCAGCCCGAACAGCAGCCAGAGAGAGAGAGAGAGAGAGAGAGAGAGAGAGAGAGAGAGAGAGAGAGAGAGAGAGAGAGAGAGAGAGAGAGAGAGAGAGAGAGAGAGAGAGAGAGAGAGAGAGAGAGAGAGAGAGAGAGAGAGACACCAGCTCAGCCTGCGGCAGCACCGCGACGGATGATGCACATTTTCGCTTTCAGCTTTTTGGTCCTCGTCCTCCTCCCGCATGGCCCCCCTGTGTGTACACATGCGGACCTTGAAGTACAAAATGCAATTTCGGCCGAGCGGCCGCTCGCGCTTAGGGGGGGGAAGGGTATAAGGCACACTCACGGACACATGCACTCGCGCACACACACATGCTCTCATGTACACGTATATATGCACACACACACACACACACACACACACACACACACAGAGAGCGAGGGACGCAAGACCAGCGTCCGGCGGGCGAAAGCTTTTTCGGAAAGAGTAAAGAGGGCCGTGTGTTCCATCCTGAGTGAGTGGTGTTTGAGGCGGAGAGAGAGGACGCTGTGTATCGGGCAGCCTCCTTCTTCATATCGAGAGCTCCTTTTGTTTGTCACTGCGCGACGCTCGGACGGCCATGAATACGTAATCCTTTGGACAGCGCGGCGACCCCCAATGTTGCACTGTGGGCCAGAGAACCCCGGCGGTTGGCCGAAACTGAAGACGCTATTTGAGCTCCAGAGTCGCTAAACAGGACCTGAACCGTACTAGTGACCCCACCAATGAATTCCTCGTTCGGAGAGCAATCCATTTGCGGGGTCTCACGTTCGGTTCGAGTCCCGTTTAGCGACCCTGGAGCTCAAAACGCGTCTAGAGTTTCGGCCGCCTGCATCGGTCCCCTGGTCCACCGTGGGTGTGGTCAGCAGCAGCGAAATTTAAAATGTCGCCCTAAAACCCGAAAAAAACGGCGCCTGTGTTTGCGCTTGGCCTGGGCAAGCCGCTAGGCAGGCTGCTGTCGGCGGTTGAACTCATTCCCAGCGCGAGTTCAGCAGGTCACGGGGTCCTCTCTGATGAGGTCCCCAGATTCCCCGGGCCCACCTTGCCAGAGCTCCGAGACCTTCTTCCAGAGAGGGCCTGCTCCGCCTGCTCGGTGTGGCCATTTTTGCCCGCGCAAGATAAAGTGTAGGGGGGAAAAGGGGCGGGGGGCGCTCCGGGCGCAGCGGGGCGTACAGGTGACCGCCGTGTATGCTCAGGCATCATTAATGTGTGCTTACTTAGAGCCACCGGCTAAACTGGCTGAGAGTTTGCTGGCCGTGTCCTGTGGGGCCCGTGTCCCGGGAACGCTCCTCCGGCTGCAGCCGTGCCGTCGTGGACCGTTTGAGCGCCGTTCGGAGGTCTCGGTCTCGGGATGTGGTCGGCCGCCGCCCCGCCGCCGCCGCCCCGCCGCCCGCGTCAAGGGTGTCGATTCTCCCCTGCGACGTGCGCACAGTGGGCCAGACGACCGGCGCAGGCGGCCGAAATTCTAGACGCGTTTTGAGCTGCACAGTCGCTAGACAGGCCTCGAATCGAACGTGTGACCCCACCAATGGACTCCTCGTTCGGAGAGCAATCTATCGGCGGGGCCACACGTTCGGTTCGAGTCCCATTTTAGCGACACTGGAGCTCAAAATCCGTCCGGGATTTCGATCGCCTCCGCCGGTCTTCCGGCCCACTGTGGTGGAAGAATCCGCGGAAAGAAGTGATGAATTTGAAAGTGGAGCGGCGCCGCTCGCCGCCTGCAGAGCGAGCGTTGCAGCGCCGTGGTCGCCGCGGCCGCCTCGGCGTCTCGGTGGTGACTTTGTGAGCAGCTCTCTTCAATAATCCGGCCGTCTTGGCGAGCCGGGCGAGCCAGCACGGCCAAGTCCCGGCGCCGCTCTAACTTTGGAGGCTTTGCAGCGCAGCGCAGCTTGGAATCGAGTTAACGTGTCTTTTGTCCCGCCAAGCCGGGCCGGCCGAAGGGCTAGCCAATCCAGAAATAACCATGAGCCCGCCAAGTCCCAGCGGACCTCATGGCGGCCCGCCTCATGGCCTGCCTCATGGCGGCCCATGCCAGCGGTTGCGAACGGTGTCGGCCGGTCCCATGGGAGTCGCGGCCCACAATAGGACCGCCTCGTATCGCGGTTGGCGGCGCGGTACCGCCCTTGCCTCAGTACTCTGGGGCACCACTGTCGTCAAATTCAACCGGGGGAAAGTTTTATCCTTGTTTCTGGAGAGCTTGCACAGCAGCAGTGTCTCATGTGTCTCGGTGGCCGAGAGCGTAGAGGCGTCGGACTCTGAGTTCTGGGGACCTGGGTTCGAAACCCGGAGTACATGTTTTTTCGTCTCCTTTTTCCAACCGCAAAGCAGCGTTTTCCGCTCACGTAAGGGCTGCGCGATTTTGTTCCGGAGCACAAACTCACACGCTCGCTCGCTCTCTCTCTCTCTCTCTCTCTCTCTCTCTCTCTCTCTCTCTCTCTCTCTCTCTCTCTCTCTCTCTCTCTCTCTCTCTCTCTCCTCTCTCTCTCTCTCTCTCTCTCTCTCTCTCTCTCTCTGTTGCCTTGCTCTATAAATAATTTGGGCCGGACCGAAGTTTTGGTGTGAGACGGTGGAGAGATAGCGGGCCGCTTCGCCCCGCATCGCTCCACTTCATATCACGGAGGGGTCGCGCGGGCCGCCGGACACGAACAAAGAGACGGACGGACACAAAAGGGGAGGCGGACACGCGTAAAAGAGGCGAGAACGCTGGTCAATATTGCAAAGCCAAAAGGAAAGGAAAAAAAAAGACAACAGGAAAAAAAAAACAAAAAACGGGAAGCCCCGCGAGCGGCGCTTTACGGCGTGGCGTAGGCCACCCGCACAGCATTGGTTTTACCATCAAAAGTGATAGATTTGCCGCCATCAGGGGCGCGTGGCGGGGCGTTTGCGAAGCGGGGGTGGAGCGCACACTACTCCCTCTGTGTGTGTGTGTATGTATGTATGTATTTGTGTGTGTGTGTGTGCGCGCGCGCGCCTGTGTGTGTGCCTGTGCACACGTGTTTTCGAGCATGCAAGAGTGTGTCCGTTTGGATTTAATTTGCCCGAGCATCGGTCGTCCTCGTTTTGTCTCGTCTTTGTGGCTGTTTTGCTTCGTACCACAGTTATGGTCACTTTGAGAAAAAAAAAGGAGATAGGATTGGGTTACTGTTTGTTTCTTATTTTTCACTTGTTTTAACTTTGCTTTGGAGATAATTGAAATGCGCGTTTGCAGGGTTGCGAAATTTTATTTTCAAGTTTTATTTTTATTTATTTTTTGTTCTGCGTCTGGTGCCTTTTTTGTTTCATCTTGTCATGTCTTCCTGGGCTATCTGGTCCTCTTCATGGTGACCTTGTGGCCCAAACAGACCGAAAGACAGACAGACAGTCAGACGGACAGACAGACGGACGGAGTGGTCAACTTTTATTAGGCGTCGCAGTTTACGGGTGCGTCGCGACGCTCATGCTGTCCGAGTGCGCCGCGGGCGTGACGGGGCGGGGCGGGGTGGGGCGAGGTGGGGCGGGGCGTGGCATGGCTGCCGTCACTTCCTGCAAGGAATTATTTCGTCCAAAACCGCCCCTCTCTCTTTTCTTGACACGCCTTCCCCGCGCTGCCACGGCCACGGCGACCAGAGACAAGGAGAAGGGAACGTTTCCTAACAGAAGGACGGCTCAACTGACTAGCGATTATTCCGCGCACGGGACATATTTAAAAAGTGTTTTTGTGCACGTTTCCTCGACTTAATTGTCAAGGTTCATTGCCTCAATCAACCCAGGTGAGCTATGCACAACGCAAAGGCGTATATCACCTCGGTCAAAAGCATAAGACTCGTCAAGAAAACTGGTGAAATGGACACTGCTTTATTGTTAAAAGTACATGCTGTTCCTCATTTCAGTGCAAAAATCGCCACAAAATGGAGAGCAGAGAAACCCGTGTCTGGGAGTGTGCTTGCTGTATTTCACCCTCCGTACAAAAATCGGCAGTGCGTCGAAAGCAATAGAGCCGGCGTGCCGCGCACCACCCACACAACTTGGGCCATCTCTTACCGCAAGTTTCCACGCCGACCGGCCGGCCGACCGGTGCCCGTTGTTGTTTCTCTGCGGCATCTTTCGATAGTGGCCGCCGCGCCGCCAAATATTGGATCCTCTTCTTTTTAGCTGGTCTCCATCATCCCTCCGGCCTTTGAGGCGGCGCGCCGCTGTCTCCACCAGACTCGGCCGGAGCACAGTGGGCCAGACTAGGGGCATAAAAATTACGCAAGAGAGGCCGTAACTCGCCAGATTTTGCCGATGCGGCTCCTCCCGGCGCACAGTGGGCGGAGGCGGTCAAAATCTCGGACGCTTTTTGAGGTCCAGAGTCGCTAAATGAGACTCGAACCGAACGTGTGACCCCACCAATGGCTTCCTCGTTCGTTGAGCGATCCATTGGTGGGGTCACGCGTTCGGTTCGGGTCCCGTTTAGTGACTCTAGAGCTCAAGACCCGTCCGGGATTCTGACCACCTTTAGCCGTCTTCTGGCCCAATGTGCTCCCCCGGCGTCTTCCCCGGCATTATCCTCGGACCCTGTTTATCGGCTCGAATATTTCATACGCGCGGCCAAATTTAAACGTGTTTTTTTGCGACAGTCTGCACGCGACACGGCCTGCCAGGAGTGCCACGCTGTGCGGCCGGCGATAGTGAGAGATTTGTGGGACATTCCGAGCGAAAGATAGGAAGGGGGTGAACTCCCTATAGTAATATGAGTTTGGGGAGGGGCCTTAAATTATGGGCCAATATCCAGTGCGGGCCCACAAGGCGCCCACGGCCCGGCCGCGGGGCCCGTGGGGTGTCCCGTAGGGCGTCCCGCAGGGATGTGGTTAAAAGGCTCGCACCCCCGCACCCCCGCACCCCCTCCTCCCCCGGGCCCGGAGGCGACACGTTGCAGATGCTAAGAGGCCGCACGGCGGGAAGCAGCAGCGGCCCCAGTGGACGACGCGCATTATTGTTATTGGCCACGGGATTCGGACTTGAAATTTTGTTTCAGTCTGGGAGGGGGAGAGGGAGAGCAGCAGTGGGAGGCCCGGCAAGGGGTCTGTGGCCCGGCCGAAATGGCTTCGCGTTCCTCCGATGCTGGTTCGGCCTTTACGCCACACCTGTCTGCTGCCCGCAACGAGGGGGGGACACACACACACGCACACACACACACACACACACACACACACACACACACACACGACGGCCAGGTCCCCACAATTCCTTCACCCTTGTCTCCGCTTACGCGGGCGAGCGGGGCGCCAGGCAGGCAAAGGGGTGGATCTGCAAGTTGCTTAGGGCTGCAGTTTAGGGAATCCCTTCCACGCCCAACTTCGCGCCCGCGGCCGTGTTGGTTTTCCGAGCACACGCGAGAGAGAGAGAGAGAGAGAGAGAGAGAGAGAGAGAGAGAGAGAGAGAGAGAGAGAGAGAGGAGAGAGAGAGAGAGGAGAGAGAGAGAGGAGAGAGGGGGGGGGGGGGGGGGGAGGCCGACACGCCGGAACTGCTGCCGGCAGAGTCAACCATGTTGCCGAATTCGAGAGCACGCGAACTAGCTCTGACTTTTCCGAAAACAACTTTTCAAGAGAAAGACGTAGTGGAGTCGAAGATGGCAGTAAGACGCGACCTCAGGCTCGCGCTGTATGGTTGCAGTCACTGCGGGAAACTGGAGCAAACTGAACTGACCACTGAGGGGGTGGGGGCGGACTGGTCGAGGCCTATAGGCCCGGCTCCAATCTCTCTTTCTTTATTACTCGTGTTATCGATGGGCGGCCCAATAAAGAGACCACGGCCTCTCTAATGCGCGCACAGCTTGGCACGCGCGCGCGTAAATATCGGCACCCACTGGAGAGGTGTGGCTCCTTATGCCCATTTCCAAAACACCAAAAGGCAGGAATGACAGCGCGTTCAAATCGTCATTCGAAAGTGCGCGCGCGGCCCTGACCCCCGCAGTGCGTGCGACCGCTGCACAGTGGGTCAGAAGACCGTTGAGGCAACTCTGGAGCTCAAAACGCGGTCTTCTGACCCACAGTGCACTGCTCCTACCTTGGAGTCTTATAGCAGCCACTCGGCATGTAGATAAAGTTTAGCGGTTAATGCCGCGCCGTTTATGCGGCCTGTCGTAAATGTTTGACTTGTGCGGAGCTAGCTCTTGCGGAGCTCAGCAGAGCCTTGAGCCAATCCTTCTGCCAAGGACTTCTCTGCGGCCCCGTGGATCGTGCAACTCGTGTTTAGTACCGTAACGCCCTTGGCCCGGCGGCGGCCGCCCCGACTGCAGGGTGGCTCGGCCCATAAGGTGAGGGTGACTCGAGCCTTTATTGCTTTCATTGATAGCACGCTCATTTATTAGTTTCCTCGAGCCAAGGGCGCTGTGTGCGGTGTAGCGGTCGAAGGTCGCAAGCAGTGCTTCGCATGGTCGCACAGTGGGCCAAAAGACCGCGCAGCCGGCCAAAACTCTAGAAGTGTTTTGAGCTCTAGATTAGTTAAAGAGGACTGGAACGAAACGTGTGACGCCCCACCAATGGATTCCTTGTTCGGAGAACAATCCACTGGCGGGGTCACTCAAGTTTGGTTTGAGTCCCATTTAGCGACTCTGAAGCTCAAAACGCGTCTAGAATTTTGGCCAGCTCAACGGTCGTTTGAGCCACTGTGCGCTGCAGCTTTAGTGGAGGAGGCTTAGAGAAGCGAGCCACGCCGCCTAGCCAGCAGCAGGAGCAAAGACCCTGCAATGCAGCCGGCTAATCTACCTAGAGGACTGCAACAGTCCTCGTGTGTCACGTGATTATCGCAGTCTTCGCAGAGAGCCGCGAGCTTTTGTCTTGTGGGTTGGTGGGTCGTCAAAACTTAAAGTAGTCGAGTCATGCAGGCGGTGTGTGCGGTGCTGAAGAACGCGGTCTGAAAGGTCAGGGTGCCATCCACCCCCTCGGCGTCCTTCGTTCTTCGAGAGCCTCATCGTTAAGGCGACATATCATTCTCAAGGCGCCCTGCTGCGAGATACAGCTTGCCTGCGAATAAGTGCTTTGGCTCCAGCCTCGCCCCATCCCCCTTCCCCGCTCCCCTCCACCTCGGCCGAGCTACCCTTTTCTCTCTGTTTTACCAGCGAGCGGAGGAAAACCAACATCACGGTTGCTTGGGCTGCTGCAGCTAAACATGCCAGGCCAGATACTGTCAGCTGTCCGCCCGCCCCGCTCCAGATTTCCAGGCGAGCACCCTCTCCCTCTCACAACACGCGTCGTCTGCTAGCGCGTCGAGAGCGGTACTTGCTCTGCGAATAACGCAGCTTGGCACTGCCGCCGCCCGTTTTTGGCGTCGTGTCGTCTGCTCGTTCTGCGAATAGAGAGCGCTGCAAACAACGCTTTGATGCTTGTTCGCAGCACCGTTTACCAGTGCGCAGATTTTTCTTTTCGGCTGCTGGAGATTCATTACTCCGCTCTCTCTCTCCCTTTCTCTCTCTCTCTCTCTCTCTCTCTCTCTCTCTCTCTCTCTCTCTCTCTCTCTCTCTCTCTCTCTCTCTCTCTGACGTGGTGGAAGGCACTTAATTAACGCATTCAAGATGCGGAACACACAGGGCGAAGATTAGGACCGGTGTCTCGCTTGTTGCGCCGAGCTTCCTAGGAAGAGAGAGGAGAGGAATCAGCAGCGGCACTCCGTGCAATTGTTACACCTCTCGGGCCGCTTCCGATTAGATAAAGCCTCCCTGCCTGAGTCGACACCACGGGGTTGGTTCAGGGAGGGATTAAATTTCGGGGCAGGAAGAAGCTGTTGTGCTTGAGGATAAAGATGGTACTTCCTTGTTACACTTAGTCTTTAGCAATTTTTAAGAAACATTAAGTTGTATTGCTGAATCAGTACTACGCATCATAAATTGCGTGAAAAGTTGCAACTTATTTGCCTCTGGCTTGACCGATTTCCATGTTCCTGACTTCACATTCTTTTGCTGCGATGATGCCGCAAATTACTATAGTGCGCCCCTTTTTTTTCCGAGGCCAGCAACGTCACAGCCACCACTGTACGACACACGGACTCACTCACACAAACCACGTGGGAGTTCCGTTCCGTCCTCGCGGAAAAAAAGGGAGCGCTGAGCGAAGAGACGTCCCGGAGCTGACCGAAGGAACTGCGCAGAGAAACGCTCCGCTCCGCTTCCGTCCATTCACATCCGGTAACATACGACTGCCATTTGCGGCACCCTTCGTCTGGGGGGGGGGGGAATAACGCCCTAACACACTAAGTGCGGAGGACTCTGGCCTGGCCGGCCCTAACCTTCTCGATTGCGTCAGAAGGATTCGCTTGAGAACGAGGAGGATGAGTGTTTGTGTTCTGGCAAACGGGCGAGATGAACTACGTTGTCCTCATTTCTGTGCCGTTTTTAGTAATAAACTGCCCTTGTCCTATTTTTTTTTTTTTTTTATCAAACCAAGGAAAGGGTGCATGACTATTTATGTGGCAAATACAAACAGCCACGCCGTCAATTCAGAGGCTAAACGATTTTTTAAAAATTGCCAGACTTAACGAGCTCATACAGACACGGGGCCTCGTTTTATTGCAAGCTGTCTGCAATTAATGGTCGTGGCCTATGCCATGACTAATGTGGTGCTCGTGTAATTGTTTGATTTTACCATCAATTTAAACTAGTCATTAAAATAGACTCCTGCACGAGAGAAAAGGAATTGGTTCTTGTGGGTACACGGAGAAGAATTTTTACTGGCACTTTATTTCTGTCTGCATTCTGCCTGTTAATGGACGACATTGGTGTCAGTGCTAAGAGCCTAGACGGTAACAGTCAGATGCTGGGGCTGGGGCTGGGCAGGAACAACCTGCACCTGCTGGCTGGAGCGAGTGATGTACTGCACCACGGGGTTGCCATGGTACTGCACCTGCTGCTCAGCGGGGGCGGCGACGTACTGCACCTGCTGCTGAGCAGGGGCAGCAACGTACTGCACCTGCTGCTGAGCGGGGGCGGCGACGTACTGCACCTGCTGCTGAGCGGGGGCGGCGACGTACTGCACCTGCTGCTGTGCAGGGGCGGCAACGTACTGCACCTGCTGCTGGTTGACTGGCACGTACTGCACCTGCTGCTGGTTGACGGGCACGTACTGCACCTGCTGCTGGTAGACGGGAACGTACTGCACCTGCTGCTGGTTGATGGGCACGTACTGTACTGCGGGAGCGGCGTAGTGCACCTGAGGAGTGACCTGAACGGTGACGGGCACGACAATGTTGGGAATGGTGATCTTCGGCTGCTTCCACCACGGCGCCACGACACAGGCGTCGGGCTTGGCTTCAGGTTTCTTGATCTCGACGACAACCTCGGGCTCAGGCTCAGGTTCAGGTAACTTGACCTCGACAACAACCTCAGGCTCGGGCTCAGGTTCAGGTTTCTTGATCTCGACGACAACCTCGGGCTCAGGTTCAGGTTTCTTGATCTCGACGACAACCTCAGGCTCAGGCTCAGGTTCAGGTAACTTGACCTCGACGACAACCTCGGGCTCGGGCTCAGTTTCAGGTGCCTTGACCTCAACGACAACCTCGGGCTCAGGTTCAGGTTTCTTGATCTCGACGACAACCTCGGGCTCAGGCTCAGGTTCAGGTAACTTGACCTCGACGACAACCTCGGGCTCAGGCTCAGGTTCAGGTAACTTGACCTCGACGACAACCTCAGGCTCGGGCTCAGTTTCAGGTGCCTTGACCTCGACGACAACCTCGGGCTCAGGTTCAGGTTTCTTGATCTCGACGACAACCTCGGGCTCAGGCTCAGGTTCAGGTAACTTGACCTCGACGACAACCTCGGGCTCAGGTTCAGGTTTCTTGATCTCGACGACAACCTCAGGCTCAGGCTCAGGTTCGGGTAACTTGACCTCGACGACAACCTCAGGCTCGGGCTCAGTTTCAGGTGCCTTGACCTCGACGACAACCTCGGGCTCGGGCTCAGTTTCAGGTGCCTTGACCTCGACGACAACCTCGGGCTCAGGTTCAGGTTCAGGTAACTTGACCTCGACGACAACCTCAGGCTCGGGCTTAGGTTCAGGTTTCTTGATCTCGACGACAATCTCAGCCTTGGGCTCAGGTTCAGGTTTCTTGATCTCGACGACAACCTCGGGCTCAGGTTCAGGTTTCTTAATCTCGACGACAACCTCGGGCTCAGGCTCAGGTTTCTTGACCTCCACGACAACCTCAGCCTTGGGCTCAGGTTCAGGTTTCTTGATCTCGACGACAATCTCAGCCTTGGGCTCAGGTTCAGGTTTCTTGATCTCGACGACAACCTCGGGCTCAGGTTCAGGTTTCTTGATCTCGACGACAACCTCAGGCTCAGGCTCAGGTTCAGGTTTCTTGATCTCGACGACAACCTCGGGCTCAGGTTCAGGCTTCTTGATCTCCACGACAACCTCAGCCTTGGGCTCAGGTTCAGGTTTCTTGATTTCGACGACAACCTCGGGCTCAGGCTCAGGCTTTTTGACCTCCACGACAACCTCAGCCTTGGGCTCAGGTTCAGGTTTCTTGATTTCGACGACAACCTCGGGCTCAGGCTCAGGCTTTTTGACCTCCACGACCACCTCAGCCTTGGGCTCAGGTTCAGGTGTCTTGATCTCGACGATAGCCTCAGACTTGGGCTCAGGTTCAGGTTTCTTGATCTCGACGACAACCTCGGGCTCAGGTTCAGGTTTCTTGACCTCCACGACAACCTCAGCCTTGGGCTCAGGGGCAGTTGGTTTTTTTTCGGGAAGCTTAATATCGATCGTAATTTCATTCTCAGCTTTGACGGGCTTCTCAACAACTTCCACGACGGCAACGGCGGGCTCAGGTTTTGGGGCCTTGACCTCCACGGTGACGGGTGCAGGAGCTGGTTCCCCAGTCTTGACCTCTACCACGACGGGGGACGGTTTGGCAGGAGCCTCAGTAGTACCAACCTCGACGACGACCTTGGGGGTTTCCTTTGCGGGGGGCACAGCCACTTCGACCTCTACGGCAGGCTTAGGGGTCGTCTCGACGACCTCCACGGTGATCTTGGAGGGGTCACTCTCATCAGTCCTGATGACGAAGACTTCCTCGTCGTTGGTTGCGCTGTTGGGGTCATGGTCCACGGTGATCTCGATCTCGGTCTCGCCGTTGGCGTTGGTGGTGTTGGAGGTGGTGATGGTGGGGCCGGCATTCTTGGCCTGCTCGTCGTCACTGAGAACGATACCGACGATGCCGAGCCTGCTAGCCAGGTCACCGAGGGGGCCTTTGAGGCCGCCTGCGCTGGCCCAGGACTCGCCCTCGGCCTTGTAGACGGCTACCTCCTTGTCTGCCGGCGCGGCCTGCGGACAGGTTTGACACTCATTAGACGAGCAACACTAGCTAGCAGGAAATACCTTGGTTCAAACACTGATTCCCACTGATGTTACAGAAGAAGACGGTACCTGCGCCGCGGCAACCAGGCATAAAACAACGACCAATTGCGTGCAACTGATCATGTTGGCCAACTGTTCAGCAGTGTGACGAAGGCCTGGGTTCTGCCTTTTATATTCGCCTTGAGGCTTCGTTGACACAGGTGACGGTATTTGTGATCTGAGACATGCGAAATGCACTGACGCGTTCTTCAGTGCGGCTCTTCTTCTGTTTTCGTTTGTCTACGTCGCGAGGCGCTGGCGGGCGGAGGCCGGCAGACTCTGAGTTGGACGTGAATTTGAATTTATGAATTAGTGACGCGTTGGTGACTACTATTGCGAAGCAGAGCGGTGCGCTGGCCCTGAAATTCTAACGGCGTAAGTATAAACAAGTGTGGCGGCTAGGCAACACGCAAGGAAAGTAGCAGGCTGGAAGGAAGCAACTCGGACGGACGCTGAAATTGACTGTAACTAGATTAACCTCAACAAATATTGTCTCTCGTGCAGGCGCACCTGTGATCGTACGACGTACCATGAAGTGCCTCCGATGACACCCATTTGAGGCAGCGCGCACACGGCGCAAGTAAAGGAAATTTTAAGGTAATTTTTTTCTACCTAATTTTGATTGCTACATTTTAACTTTTAATGACCTCAACGGAGTGCGATTGAATGGTAGCTGACTGGCTCGGGTTGGTTTGGGGTTCAGAGTAAATAGCCGCGTTGCACAACACACTACAAGATCAAATGTGTGCTTAGTACACACCTATGGGGGCGTACTTACAAGCACACATCTATAGCTGTATGCTTGGCAAGAACACAGCGATCGATATATGCTTGCCAAGCATACATTTATAGATGTGTGCTTGGAAGTACGCTCACACAGCCGTGTACTAAGCACACATTTGATCTTGTAGTGCAACCTCATGGGATATTGCAAAATTTCGTGAAGTTTCCTAAGGGATCCCTAAGGCTGCGCAGGTTTACGTGATTTTTTTCGGCCTGGTTAAAGGCAGTGACTTGTGCCAGCGCTTGGAATGTCAAAGCGCAAAAAGACGGTTCCTGAGAGATGAAACCTGGTATCCGTGGGCCCCGGCCCTGACCCGCTACTGCGATCCGATCGCGGGCAACTTAAAGAGATCCCCGATGAAGACATCGGCGTGGTCACGCGGCGCCGCGCGCAAAACAAAAAACAAGGAAAGGATAAAAAGGCACCGAAAGGGGCGCGCTCTTGTCGTAAAAATGTCTAAAGAGATGGTGCGTGGATCCGGCCGATCCGCCTCACGCCCTGGGCAGGGCACTCCGGTGGCGGCACCGCCTTATTACAGGCCGCTGGACGGACGGCCGCCGCGGCGCTCCGTCTCTGTCGCACTCACGGCGCACAGTGGGCCAGAGGACCGCTGCTAGGTGGCTAAATGGGACTCGAACCGTACGTGTGACCCCACCAATGGACCGCTCTCCGAACGAGAAATCCATTGATGGGGTCACGCGTTCGATTCGAGGCCACTTTAGCGGCTCTGGAGCTCAAAACGCGTCCGGCATTTCGGCCGCCTCGACGGTCTTCTGGCCCACTGTGCGCCGCGTCCCGGAGCGGTGCGAGAGAGACAGAGAGTTCGGAATCGCTCGACCGGATCGCCTCGTGACGACGCCGTGACCGCGAGGCACTCGTCGTCGCCACTTTTCTTTTTATTCCCTCGTCATTTCTCTCCTCTTCCCGATGCGACCGCAATCATCGGCCGATGCGACCTTGAGTCGACCTCGGCTGCTTCCCACGGCTTAGGGAGTTTCCATGTCCTCCCCCGCAGTCCGGCCCCTCGATATGCGAATATCGATCCATCTATCCACATCGTAACAACTGCAGTGTCGGCGTTCTTGTTTCCGCGCTGTCCGGGCCAAGTTTCGCGGATGGTGTGTCGTCGTCGTAGAAAGGGCGGAGGCGGGGAGTTGCCGGCCGCAAGTTTGCGTGTTTCGAGTACTCCGGGCGGTCCACAGGGGCCAGAAGACGGGTGGAGGCGGTCATAATCCCTGACGTGTTTTTAGCTCCAGAGTCGCTAAATGGGACCCAAACCGAACGTTTGACCCCACCAATGGATTTCTCGTTCGGACAGAAATCCATTCATTGGTAGGGTCACACAGTTTTCACCGTCATAGTCCGGTCGGCCGGCGTGATGACTTAATTCGAGTGCAGCCGCATGTCGTATTCATAGAAATGATTGATTAACGCGATGAGTGAGGAAGTGGGGCGACCTGCTTCCTGCGAAGTACTACGAAGAGGAAGAGGGGGAATGCTCAGTCGCACAATTTGCCTTCATTAATCATTATTATTTCATGTCTCGTTTCGCTGGCAGGGTTGTGACGCGGCGACGCGCCGCCCAGGTGAGCTGGCAGTCAAGCCATGGGGGTCCAGATGATACGCGGCCGGACCCGCATGCTCCGGGCTGTGGCGGTTTTTAGAGTCACGTTTCCCACAGGAGGGAATCTGTTAAAAAATAAAGCGATAACGACCGCAAAACGAAAATCGGAACAAAAATAAAATAAAATAAAATAACAGGGTAATAAAACGGCGCGACGCTTGCCGGAGGGGAAGGACCGGAGGTGTGTGTCCGCGAGGCCGCAGACCGCGCCGTGCTCGCCAAGGCAATGAACACGGGGCTCCACTCAGCGAGGGCGAATGAAGACATTAAAATTGAAGCCGTGCTCCGCCACGCCCTCACGGTGGGCCAGAAGACCGGCGCAGGCGGCCAAAAACTCCAGACGCGTTTTGAGCTCCAGAGTCGCTAAATGGGACTCGAACCGAACGCGTGACCTCATCAGTCGATTCCTCGTTCAGAGAGCAATCCATTGGTGGGGGTCACACGTTCGGTTCTTGTCCCATTCAGCGACTCTGGAGCTCGAAACCCGTCCGGGATTTCAACCGCCTCCACCGTTCGTCTGGCCCACTGTGCAGCACCGGGCAGCACCGACGTCACACTTGCGAACCCTGATTCGACGCCAAAGTGACACCGGAGGAGCGATATATATTCCGCTCTTTAATTCATTCGCACTCAACACCCGGGTTGGAGCGGCGCAGCGCAACCAACGGCAATTATTATTTCCTCTTTCAAAGAAAATTAGAAGGAAAAAATAGCAGAAGAGGAAAGGGAGCGGAGAAAGGCAAAGCTCGATCGCGGAAGTTACTTTGAATGCGCGCGGCGTATTATTTACTTGAGTGGGTGAGCACGGTCGTGTTTGAAGAACCGTCATTATTTATTTCCACGAATTTTCCCGCGCCTCTTTTCCGCACGCCTCCTGCCGAAAAGTGACGGAGCGGCGCGGGTGCAAAAAAGAGAAAAAGACGGCGGGCAGGCGCACAGTGGGCCAGCGTGTGCGGCCAGGCGGCAGGCCAGGGCGCGGTGTGTGCAGAACAAACCGCTGCAAGATTGGCGCCGAGTGACGTCACTGCAACGCCCAGCTGCGCGACGCCATGACGTGCCGCGCCGTGACGCCATATCGCTCTCTCTCTCTCTCTCTCTCTCTCTCTCTCTCTCTCTCTCTCTCTCTCTCTCTCTCTCTCTCTCTCTCTCTCTCTCTCTCTCTCTCTGCCGCGCGTCTTATATCGCGACGACGCGTGTTGCCACACCCCCTTCCCCGTCGTCGTCCTCGTCGTCCTCGACGTCGTCATGGAGGGCGCTAAACATGCATGGCATGAATCTCATTTAGACCCTAACTGGCTCAACAGAACCGCAATATTCATCCCCCCTGCAAGCCCCTCTTCCCCCTTGCAGGGGAGGGGCGCACTTATCCTTCTGCTGGCGTCTCTCGACAACCCCCCTTCACATCCACCTTGCCACTGATACGGTGTTGTTGTTGTTGTTTCCTCCCTCTGGCAATGACAGGTGTGCTTAATTGAGCATTTTCAGAACACCACCACGAGCGGCGGGGTTGCGTCTGACGGCAGCAGCAGCAGCGGCGCCTGCTCGCAGTGCAGCGCCAAGACTTTGTCTGTCCCACTCTTTAGGTGGTGGCGTCATACATTTTCGATTCCATTTTGCTTCTCTCTCTCTCTCTCTCTCTCTCTCTCTCTCTCTCTCTCTCTCTCTCTCTCTCTCTCTCTCTCTCTCTCTCTGCGTCCCACTTGCGTTCCGGCTGCAGGGTAGTCGCATTTGGCGTGAGAGGGTGGCTTACTCGTGCACACTCACTGGGCGCGCACCACACCTCCACGCAACGCACACACACACACACACACACACACACACAACACACACACACACACACACACACACACACCTCTAGCACCGCGGGGCAGAGTATTCGCAGCCGTGTGCGCCGAGTGGAAGATGAGAATCGACACAATAGGAGGCAGCCAGATAGCTACGAGTTGAGCCTACGAGCCGTGCGTCCCGTCAGGCCTGGCCTGGCCTGGCCGAGAGGGATCTGCAGCGCCATCCAGCCGCCCAGGGATCGGATTCATCATCTAATCTGGCCTCGCAGAGACGCGTGTACCTGTATAGGGCCCTTGTGCCCTTGTGCAACCATCCCCGCCCCCCGCCTCTCTCTCTTTCTCTCTCTCTCTCTCTCTCTCTCTCTCTCTCTCTCTCTCTCTCTCTCTCTCTCTGGCTCCCTTCCCCCTCTCCACCCCCTCTCTCTCCTTTAAACCCCACCCTCCCCGCGCGCACCTGAAGATGATGAGCTGATTGGTCTGCGAATTGAAGTGCAGTTAGGAGGGTTAGAGAACGTCTGCTGCCGATTTACACGCAGCCCGGACACGGGGGTGAAAGAGAGAGAGAGAGAGAGAGAGAGAGAGAGAGAGAGAGAGAGAGAGAGAGAGAGAGAGAGAGAGAGAGAGAGAGAGAGAGAAAGAAAGAGGCGCCAATGTTTTTGTGTTAATCAACCTTCCCGCCCCCGCGTAGACGCATTATTGTCATTATTGTTATCGATTGCGCTGATTTGCGCCGCCGATTGTTTGCCCTCACCGAACGCGCAATCCGCGTCACAGCGCAAGCGAGAGCAGACGACAGGATGAGCAAGCGAGAGCGCAGGGTCGTCACTGTTTCCGCGACCTACACCGCACGTCAGTGAGCCGGCGGAGGACTGTCTTCGTGGCTGTGGTTCTGGTTTTCGAACGCTTTCGTTCAGTTTGCAGGAGATTTTCTGTACGTGTCCTAGTCCCATTTGACTATGTTGTGGCTAGAAAATCCGGGACGTCCAAAGGAAAAATTTAAAAAAAATAAAAAATAAAAAATAAAAAAAATTAAAATGGCAGCCAATGTTGGGCCTTAGCTTGTTCAAGAGGGCCTCCCTTTCCTTTCAGAGGCGCCGGTGCGCCACCATCCACTGCGAACGGGAAAAGAGTGGAGCAGCGCGCGGCGCGTCGTAAATATCGGGGCGGCGACTCTAATCGCGGCGAACCACTGCGGGTCGTCCGTGGCGTCGCCCTGTCTCTGTCGCACTCGAGGGGCGTGCCGCGGGGGTGCGGGAGAGACAGAGAGACGAGGCGACTGTTGTAATGGTCGGTCGGTCTGCAGCGCTGCAGACAACAGAGGGCCGCGCGCCGCCGCCTCCGCTACGGTGCCGAAGCCTCGAAGCCTCCAAACGATGTGAGGCAGTGAGGCCGCGCCGGGCGTGTGTGCGCGCTTGCTTGCGCGGGACCTGCACCCTCCCCTCCACCGCCTCACCTCACCATCCCCCCTCCCTCCAGCGCCTCTCACCTCTCAGCCCTCCCCCCTTTGCCGGCGGGGCTGCTCCAGTGCGGACATCCGACGCATAAATCCCCTAGACCATGGCACCATGGCTCTATGCGGCGGGGGTACAGTACAACTCACTCAGCCCGTCCCGGCACCGCGCCCCGCCGCCGGCCCAGGGGCGTCTTGGCTTGATCCCCCGCGGATCCCCGGAAGATCCTCCCTGGATCCCCTCTGAGGGGAAGCGCGGCGGCCCCCCTTCTCCCCGCCCGCCCTTCCGTGTGTTGCAGTGTGCCGATCCTTGTGTGCAGCTTCCGCCTTTCCTTCTTCTTCTTCTTCTGTGACAAAGCTGTCACAAAGTGACAAAGTGACAAAGCTGGCAGTAGTGATCTTAAACATGCAAGTGTAATCAAGTATAATGACACAAAAATAATAGAAAATGTCAATAACTTCATATATAGTGAGGAAATAAAGTTAAAAAGTGCAAATGCTCTGTATGAAGATATTAGGAGCTCAATTAACCTTAATGCCATCAGTAAAGTCACTTGCAAACCTGGAAATAGGAAGGAGGTTGGACTAAAGCCTTGGATGAATAGTAACCTGCATCGCTTAGTAAATGAAAGGGACAGACTTTTTAAAATATCTAAAAATAATAGGTCTAATCTAAAACACAGAGATGCATATAGAAGTTTCAGAAACTATGTGGATAAACAGATAAAGTTAGCTGTAAAATCGTTCTATGAAAACCAGTTGAGTGAGAATGGCAATAATATAAGGAAAACCTGGAATTTAGTTAATGGTGTACTAGGAAAAAAGGCTGCATCTGTGGATGATACAATAAGTAGACATCTTGGAAAAATTCACTCAGAGACTGATATTGTAGAAAAGTTTGCAAAAACATTTGTTAATGATGTCAATAAAGTAATACATGAGTGTGGGCAAAGTACTTCTGAATATGCCAGGACCAATGCAGCATCTTTCAGTTTCTATCTGTCACCTGCCAAAATGTCGGATGTTTCAAGGATAGTAAACTCTATGAGTGATAAAGTGTCACCAGGATTTGATAGCTTAAGGCCCAGAGATGTAAAACTCTTTTCAAATGCACACCCAAAGGTTATCACTGATTTGGTAAATAAGTCCATAACTGAGGGTGTAATGCCTGACAGACTCAAAACTTCCATATGCCGACCTATTTACAAGAAAGGTGGCCACCTAGATTTTGTCAATTATAGACCAGTCTGTGAACAGTCAATGCTTGGTAAAGTAATAGAGACCTATATTGCTGAGAAAGTCATGAGCTATGCCCAAAAGTTCAACTTTATCCATAAATATCAATACGCCTATCAAAGAAAGAAGGGGACTGAGTTATTATTGGAGGATTTTTCCTCGTACATTAATAATGAGCTAAATCGAGGGCGCAGTGTCCTCTGCCTCTTTATCGATTTTTCAAAGGCTTTTGACACAATAAATCATAAACTTCTACTTCAAGCCCTAGAAAATATTGGCATCAGAGGCTGTGTTCTTAACTGGTTCAAGAGTTACCTGCAAAACAGAAAAATGACTGTTAGGTTTAAGAATACGTATTCTAGGGAGTACATTACGTCCCATGGTGTACCACAAGGCAGCGTACTAGGGCCACTTCTCTTTATCTTGTTCCTAAATGATATCTTTAAAGTTTTTCTGTACTGTAAAGTGTATATTTATGCTGATGATATTGTACTAATTGTTTCACACTTTAATATGAAGGATGCACTTGAAATGATGCAAAGTGACTTCAATGAAATCCTCAAGTGGACTCATGATAATTGCCTCATCATCAATTCCAGCAAATCAAAAGTGATGTTAATTAAAAGACCAAATACTCTTATACAATCTAGAATATCCATTGTATCTCACAATTATGACTGCCTCCATAGCAATAAGAACCCTTCTCGCTGTAAATGTCCTCTGTTAGAAAATGTTACTGTGTATCCCTATTTAGGTGTAATTGTTGATGCAACGTTCTCATGGACACCCCATATTGACAACTTAAACAAAAAATTGAAAAATATCATGGTGGCCATGTATAATCTAAGAACAAAATTACCTACAGATTTGAGGCGTATGGTCTATGTAGCCCTTGCACAGTCAATAATAGGATATGGCATAGGAGCATGGGGTGCTGCATCTGAAACCTATATAAATGAAATTAGGGAAAGGCAAATAATGATTCTTAAGACTTTAATGTTCTATACCAGTAGAACGCAATTTAAGGAGGATGCATTTAAAGATCTGAATGTACTTAGTGTGAAAGGTCTTTTTCTCCAAAATATAATCAACAAATATTATTTCTGTAATAAGTACAAAAAACCATGTCAACAGTATCACAGCACTAGATATGCAGGAGATGGTAAATTTGCTCTGCCATTATGTAGTAATAAATATGGTGAAAGAACACTCGATTATCAAGTACCTAAATGTTTTAATAAATTACCAGCTGAATTACTAAATATTGTATATGTCTCCGAAGCTAAAAGAAAAATAAGAAAATGGATATTAGATAACAATGTATGAGAAGGGAAGAAGTTGTTAAACAATATTTTCTATAATTTGTGGCACCTGCTGACAAGCCTAGGCTTAGCAGGACCTGTGACTGAAAACTGACTGTATGTAACCTATGTGCTCTAATATTTTGCAATAAAATCAATCAATCAATCAATCTTCTTCTTCTTCTTCTTCTTCTTCTTCTTCTTCTTCTTCTTCTTCTTCTTCTTCTTCTTCTTCTTCTTCTTCTTCTTCTTCTTCTTCTTCTTCTTCATCTTCTTCCACATTATCACACCGCATAAATACCTGCGGCGCCGCGCGCGTCTGCCACTCTACACTGTGAGCAGACGACCCGACCCGTTATTGAGACGCAATAAAAATGAAACACCGCTGCTCCTCCGAATGCAGGGCGCTAACACGCCGCCCGCGTCTCTCCGTGTGTGACTTTGGTGCGGTGGCTTTCATCATTTTATTTATTTTTTCAGTGTGCGGTGGTGGCGTCTTGTGTGTCATGGGAAAGCAAATACGAAGCACGCTGCTACGACGACTCCGATTGGTTTCGAGAACGCTCGGCAGCCGTCGCGGCAATGACGTTCATCCCGAGTCGAGGGGTCCCTCACTCTGAATTTGCCTGTACACAGATTGCTTGATTTTGTCGGATTGCTTCGGATTCTGTATGATTTTGTCGCCCTTTTTGCCTACTTACAGGCGTTTTTGACGCAAGATTGTGGGATTGTCTCCTCCTAGGGCACACTAGATTGTTTGAGTGGGGGACCCCTTGTCCCGATTTGATTATGACGTCAGCAATGCAACGGGATCAGCTGCTCGGAGAGTGCTTCGACGCCGACGCATTGCGTCCGAAATCACGTCCACTTATCGAAAGCACGATTAAACAGCGTGTGTACAGAAAACGAACACTCTTTGTTGCTGATTGTTGCTGTCGTTGCTGATTTTTTGTTGCTGTTCTCAGCTTTGTTGCCGTTTGCTTTTTATTGTTGCTGTTTTTTGTTGTTGTTTTTTTTGTTACTGATTGTTTTTTTTGTTGTGTTTTTGTCGCTGTTTGTTGTTTTCGTTGCCAGCTTCTTTGCTCCAGACACAGCCCGGTGGCTTCGTATCTGTGTATCTCGCGGTCCGGAAAGGCATTTCAAACTTCGTCGGCCCCAATTAGCATGCCACGCCGCGGCATCGCGTCGCGGCTTTCCGATTTTCATTTTATCATTCTAAACGGCGCGTCTCTGCCCGCAGCAGTCTTCGCGGATTAAAGCCGCGGAGGGATGAAAATAATTTCACCGCGCCCCACCGCCGCGTGATCCGTTCATACCCGCGGATTTGGCGCGCTTTTGCTATTGAACGCGAGTCGATCTCGGCCAGACCGTGACGCGACAGTAAAGCCCCGCCTTGCGAACAAACATTTGCTTTGTACTAAGTTGCCGAAAGGTGTATACTGCGCGTTTCATCAGTCCTTTTCGGCCACGTCACGCCCAGGTTGCAACCGTGCCGTCTCCACCTACGCCGCCTAACCGCGTCAGCCAATCACAGCGCAGCACCGCAGCGCCCTGCTGATTGGGCAGCTGCAGCTGCTGAAATGGTGTGTGCAGTGGCGCCACGTTCAAACATCGCGGCTGTGTCAGTCTGCCTGTCTGTCGCTGTCTCTCTGTCTGTCTGCGTGTGAGTGCCGTATGGGCGGATGTCTGTTTGTCCTTTTAATGATGCGCAGCTCAGCTCCCACACGCACACCTCCGTAACAGTGTGCCATAGCCGACTGACTGCCCTCTTGGGGGTGCTATTTCGAACGCAGCGGCAGAATCACAAATGGGTTCGCCGCTAACTAATACGCTTTTGCACACACTCGCAAAAACACACACACACGCGCGCAGACACACACACACGCACTCATGACTAATTAGTAGTGCGGCTGTTTGTTCACATACTGGGGGTCCGTAGTTTGCTTATCGGACAGAAGAAAAGGCAGCATAGAGCGCTCTAGCCTCAATGTTTACCAGTGCGTCAGCGTGTGTGTGTGAGTGTGTGTGTTACAACCAATCTGACAGTGCTGAATTTGGTCGTATTTGGGAGGAGGGGGGGCAGTACTGTTAGTACGTCGCTTCGGCCCTATCCCCCTGCATTCTCCGATGCCCTGGAGCGCCGCATGATTGTGAACGTCGACCGAACTGGTTAACTTGTTTGTTTCGAGTTGGCAAACGGCATCCGCGGCACTGGTATCGGGGCGCACGGTGGGCCAGAGGACCGGCGCAGGCGGCCGAAACTATAGGCGCGTTTTGAGCTCCTGAGTCGCTGAATGGGACTCATATGACCCCACCGATGGATTCTTCGTTCGGAGAGCAATGCTTGGGCGGGGTCAAAAACGTTCGGTTCGAGTCACATTTATCGACACTGGAGCTCAAAACCTGCGTCCGAGATTTCGTCCGCCTCCACCGATCTTCTGGCCCACTGTGGGGCGTGGCGTTCCTGAATCAGGCGTCCCATCAGCGCGGCGCAGCTCCTTGTAAATGACCCGAGGGCCCCGAGTGGGACTCAAACCACCGCAAGAGCAACAGCTCAGAGCCGACTATCCGGCCGTCCAGCCGCCCCGGGGCGCGCCGAGGGTCGCACAGTGGGGCAGGGTAGGTCAGTCGGGCAAACTTGGGGAGTGGCCCCAGCGGGTGTGCAGCGCAGCGCCCCGCCGGGCCCCGCCGGGCCGCAGGCACACACCTGACGACATCTTGATAGTCGAACTCTTCCGGCTGGGGGCGTCAGCCCGACTGGCTGACACGGCGGGGGTTTGAGCCAGCCAGCCAGCCAGCCAGCCAGCCAGCCTGCCAGCCAGCCAGCCCCGCCGGGAGTGGTGCTCTTGTTGGTGTTGCGCGTTAGTTCGTTCCACACGCTTTAGTTTGAGTAGCGGGCCAGCCGGGGCCAGCGGCGCGGGGGAGGTCGCCTGATGCAGTTACGGAGTCCCGAGTCTTCGAACGGCGGCGGCGGCGGCGGCCCCGCTCCACAGTGAGCCAGAACTGCCAAAACTCCGGCCGCCGCGTTTTGAGGTCCACAGTCGCTAAACGGGACTCGAACCGAACGCGTGACCCCACCGATGGATTCCTCGTTCGGAGAGCAATCCATTGGTGGGGTCACACGTTGCGGTGCGAGTCGTATTTAGCGAGGTAAAAGCGCGTCGGGCCCACTGTGCGCTCCGCCCACGGCGCCCACGCCGCGGTGGCCGCGCTGCACCTCGCTGTGACGCAGCGTATTGTCGGTAAATCAGCCGCGCGTCATTGGGCCCTTGTAATTGTGATTCATGACGCGGAGAGCTGCGATTGCGTCCAGCGTGTGCACAGTGGTCCAGAAGACCGGCGCAGGCGGCCAACATGTGCGGCAAAATCACAAAAAAAAATAATTCGATATTTTTCAACCGTTTTGACCAACCTCTCAGCATTACGGCTCCCTATAACTAAATCATTGGAAAGAAACTTGCCCTCTGTGCTGGCCTACTGGGTTCCTAAAACTGATTACCCCCTACCAGTGCGAACCGAACTATGATTAATCGTTGCACTCGGAAAATATAGCCGAATTCGCGCGCGACAAATAATAAACGTGTATGATGCAGAGTCATACTGATGTTGATTCAGAGAAATAACGGAATGGCGGTCCGCAAACACGCGCGTGCGCCCCACCTGTCGTCCTCATTAGGCGCAACAATGCGATGCAACGCCGCGCCCCGCGATTCGCATAGTCGTTAGCGCAGTGTTGATTAAATGCATTCAACAAGCCAAACAATGCCGGTTTTTATTGCCCGCTTCTCCGCTTACCGTGCGGATGTACGTGTGTTTTCGGCGTGATGGGACAAATTGCTGCGCGGTCGCTCCAGTTTTTCGTTCCGCCCTCTCGCTTCGCGTAGGACACACTATGGAGAGCCCACCTGAGGGAGGTGGAACAACAGACGAAGCCTTGGTTGTTATACACCCAAGATACAGTTTTTTTTGTGTTTTTTTTTTTAAATTAAAAAATGTGTTAATTTTTTTTTTTTTGAAAAATGTTATTTTTTAATAAACGAAACAAGATAAGTTGTTGTTTTATTTTTGCTTTTTTATTTTTGTTTAAAAAAGTTTTTTTTTTTTTTTTTTTTTTTTTTTTTTTTTTTTTTGATGCGTGCATACCAGCTGGTTACTCGAGCAACTGCATCGATTCTAACTGTTACACGCTACAACCACAGAATGCTGCCCCCAGACGACGGCCTGTGCTGCGGGCCGGCCACCCCACCTCCCGTCACGCCGGCCGGACGGAGCGGACACCGACGGCCAGAGCCGGCAGAGCTATGGCTGCGGATAGGGATCTGAACGTGTGAGCCGCTGGTGACGCAGACCCCGGAGGAACATGCCCCAATCAGAGTGAAAAGGCGCGCGGCCACACGGCAAGTTTCTCCAACACTCGAGGCGCCGTTCTTGTCTTGTTGACACAGTGGTCACCTCGGGCCGCTAGCTCTGTCCCCGCACAGTGAGCCAGAGGACCGGAGGAGGTGCTTGTCATCCCTGACGCGTTTTGAGCTCCAGAGTCGCTAAATGGGACTTGAACCGAACGGAGAGACCCCACCAATGGATGGCTCTCGGAACGAGGAATCCATTGGTGGGATCACGGACACACGTTCGGTTCGACTGTGGAGCTCAAAACACGTCTGGAGTTTTGGCCGCCTCCGCCGGTCTTCTGGCCCACTGTTCGGCTCTGGCTAGCGTGGGACCCGGCCGTCCTGAAGGCTGGGATGAGCAGTTCAAACACGCACCACACACTCGCGCGGTGAGAGTACAGTGTGTGCCTAACCTCTTCTCCATGTGCCTTTTGCCCCTCTCCTCCGCCAGCCACAAGTCAAGAAGATGATGGGTCATGGGTTGACGTCACCACCAGGTACCTAAAAAAAGGGGGGACTTAAACCACCGAACGTGTCACCCCCACCAATAGATTCCTCGTTCGGAGAGCAATCCATTGGTGGGGTCACACGTTCAGTCAGAGTCCCATTTAGCGACTCTGGAGCTCAAAACGCGTCTGGAGTTTCGGACCACTGTGTGCCGCGTGGTGGTGCGGGCGGGGCGCGGCGGGGTCCGTTCGGAAAGGCGGCGGCGCGGCCGTCAGGATAACCCGGTGGCCACAATTTGCGACCGTCTCTTCCATCATCATCAGCGCGCCGCGACGCGCAGACAGGCCTCCGTTTGCTCCTCTGAATGACGGGCTGACGGATCACCCGCCCGGTGCCATCTGGTGCCTTACTGCTGCCTTACGCCCCGCAGTGGGCCAGACGACCGGCGCAGGCGGCCGAAACTCCAGACGCGTTTCTAGCTCCATAGAGCCGCTAAACAACAGGACTCAAACCCACCGTGTGACCCTACCGATGGATCGCTCTCCGAACGAGGAGTCTATTGGTGAGGTCACGCGTTCGGTTCGAGTCTCATTTATCGACTCTGGAGCTCAAAACGCGTCAACAGTTTTGGCCTCCTGCGCCGTCTTCTGTCCCACTGTGCGCCCGCCGCCGCCTCGCCGCGCCGTCTTCGCCGAAAGAGGAATACTATCTCGCCGACGGTCAATTTTTCGAGCCACTTCGCAGCAAGCGAAAAAGGCGGCGGCGGCGGCACAGTAATTTTGATTCAATACATGCGGAACGCGGGCGAGGACGCCAGCCAGTATCAAGATCGGACACACTCGTGTGTGTGTGTGTGTGTGTGTGTGTGTGTGTGTGTGTGTGTGTGTGTGAGAGAGAGAGAGAGAGAGAGAGAGAGAGAGAGAGAGAGAGAGAGAGAGAGAGAGAGAGAGAGAGAGAGAGAGAGAGAGAGAGAGAGAGAGAGAGAGATGTCGGCCAACGCACATTGACTAGATTTATTTCCCCGGGGCTCAAAGGGGAAGTGAAATGGGAGAACTTAGTTCTCTGATTGGACTCCACGCAGCAGCAGCAGCAGCTTGTCTTGGCGTCCGGCAGGCGGTGCTGCTGCCTCGAGGAGGCGGCCATTGCAGCTTGTTGCATGTGGCGGCGGCGGTCCTCCACGCGGTCGCCATCATCTCTCGAGTCTTTCAATTGTGGACCGGCCGACCGGGTCCGACTCGCTGAATTGATATCGCCCTGCTGCCCTCGGAACGAGGAATCCATTGGTGGGGTCACGCGTTCGGTTGGAGTCCCGTTCAGCGACTCCGGAGCCCAAAACGCGCCTAGACTTTCGGCCGCCTGGCTGGCGCGTGTGTGTGTGTGTGGTCGTTGGGGGCGACGCATTGCTGGTGTCCCCTTATTCTGAAATGGCTGTGTTCTCGCCAGAGTCCCTCATGTCGGGCTGCTGTATATATGATAGTGGTGTGCCACTGCAGCAGGTTATGTCCTAGCCGGTCCGAGATCCGTATCGGCCGGCCGGTGGTCCCTCTGCCTCGGCCCTTACGTCACCTCGCCGTCGCGCGGGCAGCGCTGCACCTACGGCCATCAGCTCGTCAACAACTTCGGGACACCCGGATAAAAACGGCCCGGGGAATGCCCTTTGACAAGGGGAGGAGTTGACGGGTAGCCTGGCTTGCCGCGGAGCTGGTGAGCCACCGAAACAGGCGTGTCAAATCGTCAACGACGTGTCAAAGACGAACCGGATTTTGACAAAAGCTTTGCTGCACTCGGATCCGTTTGAAGTCAAAATGACACTGTGTGACACGAAAGAGTGCCTCCTCCCTCGTTGCGTGTTTTGGTGTGTGCGCACCGTGGGTCCGTCGAGCGCGTTTAAGGTTCGGCTGCGGAGAATACTCACAATCGTCATCCAGCGTTGTGGCGCGGGGTTTTCGATATTCCTCCCCGGGTATCAATCCGTGATGGCAAATGCACAACGGCTTGGATAAGCGGCGGCGCGTTTCTGACGGGTCGGCTCGGTAAACCCGCATGTTTACAACGCGTTATTGGCAAGCCCACATGGGGCTAACGGCGGAGGAGGTGGTGGGCCAAGATTACCACTTTTGCCTCTTTCCGCGCGGCTTCCCCCTCCCCCCTCCAGTCGTGTTTGACGCCCTGCCCCCCTCCCCCCCTTTTGGGCCCGAATCTTCCGGACCCGCCACTTCTCCTCTGAACCGAAACGGCCGAAAATTGGTGCAGGCGGCCAGCCAGGTCCGTGTCCCTTGTTGATAAAGTCATTACCTGCAGGCGAACAGGTAAGTCAGCTGCCAGTCAGCGAGTCCATCGGTCTGTCCGTCTGTCTGTCCGCCTGCTGTCCGCTTCACGGAGTTACTCGTTTCCTCGGTTTCCGCGCGCACCTTTTCCCCGGCGGCGGCCACGGGTGGCTGCTGCCAAGGACGGACGGACGGACTCTGTTCCGAATAGTGGGCCGCCCGTTGGCGGAATTTAGTGCGCCGATAACAGGGTACGGGAAGTTACTCACTTTTTTGTAACTTGTACCGTTACAGTTACTTGTCCTAAAATGTTAACTAGTTACTAGTACCGTTACTTTTGTCCCAGAATTTTTCACCAGAACTTACCTTCTCTTGGGGACAAGGTCTTTTTTACTCGAATTTTTCATCAGAATTTACCTAGTCCCCGAAGTTGGGGGCTAGGTAAATTCTCGTAAAAAATTCGAGTAAAAAAGACCTAGTCCCCGAGGTTCGGGCCGATAATGCAGTGGGGGCTCCAGCATCATCACCTGGGCCCCCTCTCTCTCTCTCTCTCTCTCTCTCTCTCTCTCTCTCTCTCTCTCTCTCTCTCTCTCTCTCTCTCTCTCTCTCTCTCTCTCTCTCTCTCTCTCTCTCTCTCTCTCTCTCTCTCTCTCTCTCACACACACACACACACACACACACACACACACCTGGGAAGTGTGTTTATTCCCTTCTTATTGCGCTGCTCCCAGGCTGCCTGCCATAATATTACTCCCCGAGAGGTGAGGCGAGAGACACTGTTACGTTATATGGCCCCCTCATCCCGGGGTTTATGTGCGTACGAGTCAATTAAGAGCTGCTGAAATAAACGGAACGGGTCTTTGGCAGGGTCGCACCGTCGATGACCCCCAGGAGGGGCCGAGTGGGGGACGTAGCCGAGCGCAGTGGGCAGGCCGAGCGGCGCCCCCGCGGCCAGCCACGCTGGCCGTGCCACGGGGATTCCAGGCAGGAATGATGATTAATATTTCAAAGGAGGTGGCAAAGTTTTCGTTCCGGAGCGAGCGGACGGAATTTCTTTGGCCGATTTTCCAAACACTTTGGCGGCTTTATCCGAGATCTGCTTGATGGCGGCGTAGCGGCCGCCACCCCGTAAAGATTATAATTAAAAGACGTGAAATTGAGGTTGCGTTATTCCGAATGCGTGGCGGTGTGCTCTCGGAGCGTCGCACGGTGGGCCGCAGGCGGGCGAAACTCTAGACGCGCTTTGCGACCTTCAGAGTCGCTGCACAGGACTCGAACCCGACAGTGACCCCATCGATGGATTGCTCTTCAAACGAGGAATCCATTGGTGGGGTCACGCGTTCGGTTCCAGTCCCACATCGACTCTGGAGCTCAAGACGCGTCTAGAGTTTTGGCCGCCTGCGCTGGCCCACAGTGCGACGCCGCCGCCCGTTTTGGCGTCGTGCTGGGCTCACCTGCAGCCGCAGCTGAACCGGGGCCCAACGCCCTCTACCCCGCCCCGCCGCGCCCCGCCGCGCCCCGCGGAGCCTGCTTGTTGATGAAGCCATTACCTGAGGCATCAACCTGCTACCCGGGCAGCACAGAGTGGACTGGCAGCGGCCAGCACGGGCCTTTTGGGAAAATGTCCCGCCGTCCCGCCTGCCTTTCCCATTGGCCCGTAAACCTGGCCGCCGGACTGCCGCCGCCACGCAGCGCGCGTGCAGCCTTCGCGAGGCACCGGTGCGACTCACAACGGGAAAGATTTTTACCGATTTCTACCGACGTTACTTCGGATTTTATGCAAAATATGACCCCGCATCGTCCTAAGTTGCTTCCTTGATTTCCTCATTTCCTCGTGGGCGTCATAATAACTGTCAAGTTCTCGTCTTCTTTTTTCACGTTTAATTTGATAAAGTAAGTAATCTCCTCATCTACTGTTAGTGCGTCGCGTCACCCCCCGGCAGGCAGGCGCCTGTGGCACCGTGCCGTCGTCAACAACAACGGAAACAACAACAACAATAACAACAGGGTCGCGTGGTGCCGTTACTGGTGTCATTTAGTCGCTAATTATTCATTAATATTATTCGTCGGTGTTGGTGTTTCCCACAGCGTCCTGAGGGTTCCCAGCCCGCCGCCGCCGCTGCCGCCGCGTCCGCCGGTGCAGGAATGGTACCACCGCCGCGCCTCGGCGTGGCCTCCGTCGAGCCAAGCCGGGAAAATAGAGACATTTCGCTCGCTTCCAGGCGCGGATCCAGTGGGGGGGCCAAAAGGACAATTACCCCTTCCTTGGCCCCTAGATAGCTGCCTGAGAAGGTGAAAAAAAAAAGAGTCACACTTTGCCCCCTCCCCCCCTGTAAGTGGCGAAAAAATGCTTCTTTGCCCCCTTTGCCCCCCCCCCCTCGGCCGGGTCTGGATCCACCACTGCCTCGCTTGGGACGATCCCGTTCGTCCAAAGCTCGCAAAACAAGAACAACAACAACAACTCGGAGCAGCAGCCTCATCCGCAACCAACTCGACGAAAACGCGGTTCCGACATTTGTCAGCCGCCTACGTGATGCGCTGCCGCTTGCCACCGCGAGGAGGGAGGCCACAAAACGCGCGGGCACAAGTTTTACGACGATGATTTAAAAACGTGTTTAGTGGTGTTTTCCACTTTATACATCACAGACACGCGGCCGTGGGCTCGCGCGCTCATACGTTACAGCCTCTCGCCTCTCTCTCTCTCTCTCTCTCTCTCTCTCTCTCTCTCTCTCTCTCTCTCTCTCTCTCTCTCTCTCTCTCTCTCTCCTTTCCTCCCGTTCCCTCATCCTCTTTCTTCCAGTTTACTAGGCACCTGATGTGTCCCGCTCGGACTGGACACCCTTTCCAGAAAGGCGTCTCCGATTTCACGGACGACGCACAAAGGACGTCGACTCGAATGTGTGTGTGTGTGTGTGTGTGTGTGTGTGTGTGTGTGTGTGTGTGTGTGTGTGTGTGTGTGTGTGTGTGTGAGTGTGTCTTTTCGGCTATCCGTTCACCGTGAAACCACCGAGCTAGACAAGTGATCCAACGGGGAATTCACGAGGCGACGCGCATTTCTTCAGAAAAGAGGCTTTTGCGAAGAGAAACTTTTATTTACAGGGTCGTTTGTGATTTATTTCGTCGTACAGGTTGGCTCCCAAGTGGAAAACAGAGTTTTATCAAGAAATAAAAACAATTATTGGATCAGTGTAGATGCGAAATGGCGACTGTTCGTGTTATTTGCAGTTGTTTCTATTGGGAAATGCACGGCCGCCGTTTGGAAGAGCGGGCGGCGGCGGCGGCTCGGCTCGGCGACTAGTCATTTATTTGGGCACTGCCGATAATAATTTTGGCGCGGTCTCTGTGTAAAATATATGGTTTTCTACTCGGGTGCGCGTCGCCCCACGCGGCGGCGGGGTTATCAGGTTCCATCTGGGCGGGGCTCGGCAGTATCACTGTGTGCACTGCACTGCTCGGCTGCACGCGGCTAATTGCGGGGGAATAAAGCCGAAGCCCCTCACGCTGACTACACTCTCAATCACTGGCCGTCGGCCCACAGTTCGCCTCGTTTGACTACATTTTTCGTCCAATCAATCATCAACACTGTGAATGCCTCGCGGCCTCCCGCGCTACGGGCGGCAAATGCAAGATTGCATTGCAACCAAAAGGTCACTCGGATGCTATTCCTTTGCGTGTTTCCTCGAGGGTATGTGCGATTTAGGGGATTGGTTTTGATAGCGCTGTTGTTGGTGGAAACGATGACGGATGTCTGAAAATCGAGATTAGGGCTGGTGGAGCCAAAAAATGAAAGGAAAACCTGTCGCGGCCCACGATGTAGGGAGGGCGCACACCCCGCGTCGGCGGGGCGCCCCACCTCTATTTTTACCGGCATTCCTTAACGCTGAGTGACAACACTGTGTGGTCAATAACCGGACGCCTTCACATCTGAGTGCGCCCATCCCACCGATTTTGTCTTTTATTTTCAAGCGTCCGTCGTTGGGAACTGTTTGACATGCTCGCGCGGCTCAGACGCCGAGCACAGGCGCCCCCGTGGCGGCCCCGGCGAGGCGGGACCCGACCGGCACACTGCTGGGCCGACGGCGCCAACGCGAGAAAGTAAAACAGGACGACGAAAAATAAACGTGTCACTATAAAATGAAGTGCAGCGCCTTGCAGCGCCTTGCAGCGCGCGCCGCAGGTGCTCGCGTGTGAGTCGTTGCCATGCCAACACATCACCATCAACAACAACAACAACAACAACAACAACAACAACAACAACAACAAGGAAATAAGAGAAACAACACCAAGAAACTCAGCTTCGAGGTCCAAGGCTGGTGGTAAAAATCTATGATTGTGTCCCTCTGGCATTTCGATGAGTCGCTCCGCTCCACCGCGTCGCCCAATAACCGATGCGTGGACACGCCACGGCATTAAGACGCGCGCGCATTATCGCCACCGGAAACAGCGCGCGGTGGTCACTGCGACCGGAAGTGACCGGAAGTGACCGGAAGCGAGCGACCCTCCAGAGGCAGCGCGCGGAACGGAGGAGGCGCGGCAATACCGCTCCCTGCGCCATAAACTCCGGCTTATATTGGGGCCATGCGGCACGCGTTGCGCGGCACTGCAGGAACAGGCGGCAGAGTAACTCGACCGCGCTTGTGCGGAAGTTAGGCAAGGGTACCCGCCTGCTGGTCGGGGAGTACATCATGCCTAGGGACCGAGTACTCCCCTGCTGGTACGCGCGGAGTAGGATATCCCGCCTACACGGGCGCTTCAAGGGGTCAGTGCGTCTTTTCGCCACCTCGGCGCGAGCGGCGCTAGTGGGCAGCTGTCCCAGCGGCCGCTCCCCGCGCCATAAATCATGAACACCGTCGCGCGGGAGCAGGAGGGTGGAATTGAACCCGGCAACCCCTCCCAACCTGCCTGCGTTTGGCCAACAAGTCCCGCCGCAGTCTGACGATTTTGCGCCGCGCGCTCGCGGTTATTCCATCACCTTGCAAAGGCAAAAAAAAAAAAAAAACACACACACACACACACACACACACACGCACACGCCATCTGCGGGTAAAGGCGGTGCTTCGCCGGGGAGACCGCGCCGCGTGCAATGCTACTCTACTTCCCAAATAGTTTCCTTTTATTTTCTTTATTTGAATCTGTGCGTGCGGCGACCTTGGGGTGACCTTGGGCGAGCAGGCGCCTCCTGCAAATGGAAAAGGGTAGAGAGGAGAAGGTCGTTTGCCCGTAATCCTCCTCCCCGCCCGCCGAAGGGCCGAAGGTGAGGGCGGCGTGCGCAGCGCTGCGCTGCGGCCGTCGCCGCTCTGTCTCTCTCGCACCCCCTCGGCCCCTCGACACCCCGCTCGGGTGCGAGAGAGACAGAGCTGCCGCCACGTGCTGGTAACGACCCTCTCTGTGGCGTGACACCGCGTGGCGTGCGGCGCCGTTCAATATGTTGGAGCCTGCCGTATGCTGCCCGCCGCCCGCCCCGATGCATCCCATAACGCGACGCGCTCCAGGCTGATCAAATCCGAAACGGGCAATTTCTCATTTGTACGCCTTTAGTTTTCATCTTCGGCGTGGTTTATTCAAACATTGTTCAAAATTTTCTGGCGACACAGACAGCATACCGTGGTGAGGTCACAATTAAATTTTAGGGTGCATATTTAAAAGTTTTTTAGGCAGCATACGTACCGACACACCTCAAAAACCGAAAAAAACATTTTTCTTCTTCTTCTTCTTCTTCTTCTCTCAGTCGGCGGTGCGTCCGTTCGCGGCCCCGTCCGGCGGGAACGACTCCGTCGCTCCGATCACCGGCCGGGTACATCAGCTGCTCAAGATCGAATAAAAGGATGCCTCCTCGCTCGACCGCCTCGCCTTCGAGCGGCCGGCTTCGTGGCCGCCTGCTTCGTGCGGCCCGGCCCGATTGAGACGTTAACTGCCCCGGCTCCGCCCCGCCCCGCCCCGCCCCGCCCCGCCCCGCCCCGGGCAGCCCGAGGCCCGACGCACGTATAGAACACCTGCCGACAGCACCTCGCTCCAGCCGCACGCGCCCCGCGCCGCCTCGCCCCGTCCCACCCGCGGGCCGTGCGGCCGTGCCGTGGGGGAGCGAGAGAGACAGAGCGACTCGACGACGCGGCGGTGCAGTCTCGCTCTGCCCCGCGCCAGCCCGCTGCCAGCCCTCCAGGCTGTGGATACTGCTATTTTGTTGTTAGTGGCGTAATAGGTAGCCTTCTTCCTCCACTCTGCCGCGGCAAGGTGCTTTTTCGTCTCTCGCTGTGTGAGTGAGTCAGTGAATGTGTGTGTGTGTGTGTGTGATGCCGTGACTATGAATAATCGTACGCCTTTGTGTTTCTCTCATTGTTGCTTTTTGTGGGTGCCCCGTGGGGTCGGCACGATACCGCCAGTTTGTTCCGATAGCGGTATTACAAGCACCTGAGGGACACCCCATTGGGGCGGCTATCGCCTCGTCTCGGCCGTGTCTGGCAAACAAGCAGGCCCCACAGTGGGCCAGAAGACGCCAGCGCAGGCGGCCAAAACTCTAGACGGTTTTCTGGCCGGAATCGCTTGCCTGCAGCAGGTGACCCGTGGGGCTCACCACGCTCGGCCCCCGGACTCGCCTTCAGAGAGGGCCCACTCCATCTCCACCACCACCACCACCACCACCACCACCACCAACACCACCAGGAACACCTGCACCCTCTCTCGCACGGGCCGCACATAAAGTCTGTAGGCCGCCGGCGCTGCGCTCCAGGTATTCCTCCTCCTCCTCGTCGTCGAACTGTCGCGCGCGACTGTACACGCGGCGGCAGCGCCGCGCCATGAATAAAACAAGCCAAAACGCGGCGAAAGAATATAATCAGAGGGCGGAGCGCTGCGCCGCGTTCCGGAGTGACGCGGCGCTGTCGTGTTCTCACAATAACGCGCGAATCTTAGAGAAAAGAGAAGGATAAGTCTTTCAGCCGCATCGCTGTGTAGGGGAGGAGGAGCCTCAAACATGGCTCTGCCGGGTGAAAAAGTTTCGGTCACGTTGGGGATAGGGGGGGCATCGAACTCGAAATGCCACCCACCCACCCACCACCACCACGACGTTCAGCTTGTCGCGCCGTCCTGACCGCGCCACTAGGTCGCCACGCCCAGGGTCACGTTTTAGCGTTGGCTTTCGCGAAAGCGAGTCGTCGCTGTGAAGTCGCTCCGACGGACAATAACACCGCGCGCTGGCCGGGCTCGCTGTGCTGCTTCGTGTACTGCATGAATTCGCACCTTGTTCGCAGGCCAGCCAAGGTCGCTGTGTGTGTGTGTGTGTGAGTGTGTGTGTGTGAGTGTGTGTGTGTGAGGGTGCACTGTTCTCGTTGTGCCCCACTCTTCCCCGTCTCCTTCTTTTGTTCTTGTTTCATGGCGAAGAAACGACCGGACGGACAGACAGACAGACCGACGGACGGACGGACAGAGTGACACTTGGACCTGGGCTGGGTCCGCGGGGAGACGACACCACCATGACGGAGGACGCCGCGTGTTGTTATTGTTGTTGTTTTGTTGTCGCTGCTACTGTTCCGTTCCCGACCAGCGAGTGGAAAGGTGAACCCGAACAGGTGGGGGCGTCTGGCGCGCGCTTCCCCCGGTGTGCCGCGGTGGCGCGCGGTGCGCCCAGGTGTGGAGAGACGAGGGGGCGTTCTCATCATAATGATGGCTGTGCCGGCGGCGCTGCCGCCTGGTTGGCCATTCTGACAATAACGCCGGAAATCGGACGAGGAGATCCGGAGGCCCGCCAACTTGCCAGCCAACTCGCAACGCGGCGAAAGACATCAACATCAACAAGAACAACAACAAGACCAGTAGCTCAAAACGCGTCTAGAATTTTGTCCGCCTCAACGGTCTTCTGACCCACTGTGCGCGGCCCGGTCCGCAGCCCCGACATGCCATGCCGCGCGCGCAGCGCATAGTCAGGGCTGCTGCCAACAGGCAAACTACGAAGCCATTTGACGCTGTCTCGGCCGTCGCGCGTCGGCGGCAGAACTGTCGGCCGGACGGAGGCGCGCGGACGGCGGCGGCGACGGGGACCCGTGTGGAGATAGAGATAGGGATGATTAAGAAGGTGGCGCGGATGGGGTACTACTCGTCCTCGTCCCGGCCGGCAGCTTGGATTCTCGTATTCTCGGATCGCCGAGGCGATAACGGAGCTTTCGGGTCCGCCGGCCGGCCCGGTCGGTACACTGGACTCTGCTTCCGAAGCGTCGTCTCGCTTCGTCGCCGAGTCCCTCTCGCACTGGAGGGACGGAGCGCACTGCCGCCGCGGCGCGCGACGCTCGTCGGCCTAACGACACGCCAAATCGGGGAGAGCAGATATGTCCGGCAGCGGGCTGCAGAAATTTCAGAGACAGAGATCCTCCCGGCCGGCAGCCGGTCTGTCCGCCTGCTCGTCCATCCGTCCGTCCGTCCGCCCTAGTGACGTCACGGCGCCTCTCCGTTTCAGATATACGGCCGCGGTGCACTATCAGCCGGCGCCACGAAAAACCCGTCCCCGGTTGGCACTCTAACCGCGGCCCGGCGAGAGGGACGGACCCCGCGCTCTAATCAGCCTTGCGAAACAACAGTGTAGCCGCGACGTGTTGCTTTTGTTCTGCCGGATAAGCCCGAGGGGGAGAGGCACGGCGGCGGGGGTGTTCGAGAATTCTGTCAGCCGCGCAGCGTCGCGCCAAGTGACAGACGTCGTCGAATTTATGCCCCACACTCCCCCTGCTCATCCTGACAGGCCAGAGAGAGAGAGAGAGAGAGAGAGAGAGAGAGAGAGAGAGAGAGAGAGAGAGAGAGAGAGAGAGAGAGAGAGAGAGAGAGAGAGAGCGCGCGCATGTGTGGTTATCACCTACTTCTCAGTCCTCTCTCGGTCGGTTTTCGGCCGACGACGATGTGCCCTCTGCCCGCCTGGAGACCGAACAGTCAGTCGCTCTGTCTCTCTCGCACTCACAGGGTGTCCCCCTACGGGTGCGAGCGAGACAGACGCAGGCAGACGCTGTTCGGAATGGCTTGCCGGCGAGCCTCGCTGGACGGCCTGGACGGCCAGTGGCTGCGCCGCCCGCGGCCCCCCGCCACACACTCGCACCGGCCGACCGGTTGGCTGTCGCGCCCCTCTCCTTCCCCTCCGCTCTCCGTTCCGCCGCGACGCCACGGTGTTGGGCTCGCGTCCGTCCCGACGCCGACGCCGCCGCCGCCGCCGCCGCGAGTCCGAGTCACTCCTCGAGTCCGGCCCGCGTCGGGCAAGGGGTGGGGCGAGGGGGAGTGGCGGGGAGGGGAGGGGCGGGGAGGGGCGGGGAGGCGACGCCGCCGCCGTCAGTCGTCGGCCGGCAGCGCCAGGGGGAGCACATCTCGTCCGTGCCGCCGCGCCGCCCAGCCGCCGCCGTCTCCCTCGTGGCCCGCGAGTTCCAGCTCGATGCCGACCGGCCGCGTGCGTGCGCGTGTGTGCGTGTGTGTGCGTCAGTGAAGTGAGCGCCCAGGGGCGTCTGTGGTGTGTGTGAGTGTGTGTGTGTGGTGGCCGAGCAGTGCGTGCAACGCGTGTGGATACGCTCGTGCGTGTGTGGGTGATATGCTGGATGCGCTATGTGTTCGCCGACAAGCTCGCGCTGGTTGGGTACTGAGGGTCTAGAGGATCTTGTGCCGCCGGATACTTTGGATAACCTCTGCGCCCTGCCGGACCGCCGCGTCGCCGTCCCTGTCGTGAGGATCCAGGTAAGCGTCTTCGCAGGGCGAACGTGTGGTTCGCTTCCCGGTCGCGGTGCACAGTGGATCGGCGCGGCCGGTCAAGACTTTAGACGCGCTTTGACCTCCAGAGTCGGTAAACAGTACTCCAACCAAACCTGTGACCCCACCAATGGATTCCTAGTTCGTGGAGCGATCCATCGGCGGGGTCACACGTTCGGTTCGAGTCCCGTTGAGCGACCATGGAGCTCAAAACGCGTCAAGAGTTTTGGCCGCCTGCGCCGGCGTCGGTCTTCTGGCCCACTGTGCGGTGGTTCGTCCTCGGGGCGCTCCACTTTAAAGGCCTCGAGTACGGCGCCGTCGTTCCGGCACCCTCGGGCGTTTCCGGGCATTGCCTGCTCCGGAACCGTTTCCGACTCCCGGTCCGGCCGCGGGACGCTAGCAGACGACGCTCCGGCTAATCGCCGCACAGTGGGCCGGAAGCGGTCAAAATCTCCGGAAGAGGAATCCGTTGGTGGGGTCACACGTTCGGTTCGAGTCCCGTTTAGCGACTCTGGAGCTCAAAACTCGTCCGGTCATCCGGCCCGCTGTGCGACGGCCAGGTGCGCGACGGCCGAAAAATCACGCCGGAGAGTTCGACACGCACTTCATGACTTATTCAGATTTTTGAGGCGGTGCGCGGCGCGCAGGGGTGGCCGCCGTCACCGCGCTAGTAGCCCGGCCGCTGTGACTCTGGTGTTGTTGTTGTTGTTTGGTTTCGACTAGCGCGTCGCCGGCCCGGCAGCCGGTAAAATGCGCCCCGACCCGTCACTGGAGGACCACCCCTTGTGTGTTTGTGTGTTTCGTAATGATTGTGTGTGTGATCGTTGTGCGGCGCGCGCGAAGTTGGAGGGGAAGTTTATGGCGGCGAAACCGGCCCCGCCACTGACTGCGGTACTCAGCCAGGTGTGACAGGGACTGCTGCATGTGTTAAGAAAGAAACACGTCTAGAATAAAAGTGCTCGGTGGCGCGCGATGCCCCGTCCGTCCGTCTGTCCACCCGCCTGTCCGTCTGTCTGTCCGTCGGTCTGGGCGCTCCATTATGGATGGAGCTTGGCGTTACGATGCGGGTGTCTGCAGTGTCACACACGGACTTTGTTGTTGTTGTTGTTGTTGTTAGTTTCGTTTGCGCGGAAAGTTAGAGGACCGTCGTGGTTCAGGGCGAAGAACGCATTGGCGTCAACTCGTCGCGGAATGAGAGCCGATTCCTCTGCCACACAGTAGGCCGGCCTCGTCCCCCCGCGGACGCGCCGCGCTATGCCCTGATTTGTGAGTGAGATGGCGCGGCGGTAGGACTCCAGAGCTGAGGGCCGGGGTTCGAATACCCGAGCTGCCGTTTCGCAACTGTAGCGCCGAGTTATGGCTCGGCCTGCCGGTGATGTAGGCTGTGCAGGCGACGTCGTCGTCGTCGTCGATCCCTCCTCGTCGCAGGGGGCGTCGCTGTGTCCCAGCTGCGCCTCGTCGCTCTGTCTCTCTCGCACCCTCACGGAGAGCCCAGTGAGTGCGAGAGAGACAGAGCGACGAAAGCGGCTCGGAATCAGTCTGCGGTGGCGGCGCTGCATCCGTGTGCTGCATCTGGGAACCATGCACGCGGTGGGGGAGGGGCTCTCTCATTCCGAAGAGTGCTTTCGTCTCTCTCTCTCTCTCTCTCTCTCTCTCTCTCTCTCTCTCTCTCTCTCTCTCTCTCTCTCTTTCTCTCTTTGTCTCTCTCTCTCTCTCTCTCTCTCTCTCTCTCTCTCTCTCTCTCTCTCTCTCTCTCTCTCTCTCTCTCTCTCTCTCTCTCTCTCTCTCTCTCTCTCTCTCGACGCAGCCCCCGCTGCTGCGCGGAACGAGGAAGGAATTAAAAAGTTTACTCGTAGTGCTTTCGCGTGTTGTCGCTCGATCGGCATTTTTACGCCTGTTTTACGCGCTTTTTGCGACGGTGTGTGCGCGGCCATGTCGGGTGCAGCGCCCCGGGCAGCGATGCAGCCGCTGCAGCGACCGAGTCTCCGCGGCTGGCCGACCGGCCATGTCGTCGTCCCCTCCTCCTTCTTATGACCCGAGTTTATTTAAGCGTCCGGTGCGGCGCGCTGCGGCCGACTGGGTCGCTCCGTGTCTCTCTCGCTCGCGCAGGGCGTCCCGTAGGGCGTCCCTTAGGGGTGCGAGAGAGAAGGAGCGCCGTGCTCAAGGCGGCGGGTAGTACCGAGCCGGTGCCCATCTGATGAAGAGTCCGTATCGGCTCGGCTCGGCTCGGCTCGGCTCGGCTCCATGCAGTGTAGCGGTCATCCATCTCATGATGAACGGCCGGCCGACCGGCTGGTTTGTAGCGCCTGTCCGTTAATAGGCATCGCCCAGGAATTCCCACTAAACGTGACAACGTTCACGGCTAACTAGGCTCTCCGGATGAAAGCTTGTTTTTCCGAGTGTAGGCTGCTGCTGGGAAACTGTCGCGTGGTTGCTGCACAGTGGGCCAGAAGACGCGTATTGAGCTCCAGAGTCGCTAAATGGGAGCCAAACCGATTGTGTGACCCCACCAATGGATTGCTCTCCGAACGAGTAATTCATTGGTGAGGTCATACGTCATACAGCGACTCCGGAGCTCAAAACGCGTCTTCTGGCCCACTGTGTGTCGCGTGGTGCCGGGCTGCGCCGCGTGCTGGTAATCGTGGAAATGAATCGCAGCTTTACGGGGCTGTATTCGGCCGGCCGGGGCTAACGGCAATCTTATTGGCCAATAAACCCGAGACGCACCCTCTGGCTACCTCCTCTATTGCCAGATCGCGTGGTGGGTGACGTCAAGGACGGCACCAGGGGCGCAGCGAGGAGGTGGCCTGGCGCTGCGGCGGAACCGAGGCGGGGGGAGGGGGGGGGGCTCGAATGCGTGAATTGAGTTAAATGTACTCGTGTTGGCTGCTTTTGTGTGGAAGCCGCCGAGCGTAGTCGCGGTCGTATCATCGGGCTGCCGCTGCTGCGCGGGTTGACAAGTGGACGGCATGGCATGATGGCACGCTCTGCCCATAACGGGTGGGCGCGAGCAAATTGAAATGAAAACGGTCAAAGGCGGCGAGGGGGGCGGGTTAGTGGCCGTATTGGACCGCAAAGTGG
This sequence comes from Stenchaetothrips biformis, assembly GCA_030522485.1. Taxonomy (NCBI): domain Eukaryota; kingdom Metazoa; phylum Arthropoda; class Insecta; order Thysanoptera; family Thripidae; genus Stenchaetothrips; species Stenchaetothrips biformis. The sequence goes on along the minus strand of CM060089.1, from coordinate 16,390,964 downwards.
ATTTAGCAAGAATGTGTGTGTGTGGGGGGGGGGGGGAAATGAACCTGTCTAGTCCGTCCCATTCTCACCCTTATCGTCCGCACGATTCTCTGTTTCTGCAAATTGATAGACCACTTGTAGTGGTCGGTGAGCTTCTCTGTCTGTGTGTGTGTGTGTGGGGGGGGGGGGGGGTTGGTTGGCGGTCAGCCCCGCGCGCTCCGCCCCATATTGTTATTTCCCGCGACCGCACGCCTCCGAAACCATCGTCCGCTGCGTCTCTGTCCCACTGGGGGGTTGCGAGAGCGAGGGTGCGACGGGAGCGTCCCCGCTGCACGCAGCCAGCCCGCCGGACACGCGGCAGCGCGGGCCCCGCGGCCGCCAACCCTCTCTTGAAAATGTTTGACGTGCGTTTTAATTTCCGGACTGAGCGCCGCGACCGCCACTGTGGCTGCCGCCGCCATTGTGCCGCATGCGTGGCTCCACCCCGCACAGTGGGACAGGTTGAACGGAACGCGAGAAGGGAGGCTGTGCAGGGGGACGTTTGGGCGGTCGGCACCAGTTCACAGTGTAACGCGGCTGTGTGCTCTGGCCCACTGTGCGGGGCTCCGCTTCTCACGCGGCGGAGGGCCAACCAACACCGACGGCCGAGGCCCGCCGCGGAGTTAGACGCAAAACTTGGGCCAGATTGCGCGAAGAACAACGCGGCGCCGCGCACTCCATGATAATTCACGTTCAAATTTACGTTGCCATCGGCGGGCGGGAGCACAGTGGGCCAGTCCGCGGGGCAACGGGTTCCTGCTCGGAGTGTACACCCGCCCGCTCGCCTGCGCGGCTCGGCGCGGAGAAAAATTCATCCAACTTATCACCGTGCGCGGCGTTCCGCCCCGCCCCGCCCCACGCCGGCTCGACGGCAAAGCGTGTCAACCAGTCGGGGGAGAAAAGGTGTCGGCGCTGGAGTCGGGCGGCGGGGAGGCCGGGGGCGGCGCCAGGGAGGGAAAAGGAGGAGAAAAAGAGGGGGAGGGGGAGAAGAAAATGTGTTCTTAAATGACTCCACATTCACGCGTTGGCAGCGGCGCGGGGCGGCCTACCGTAAGTTTATTTCTGAAAGCTTTGCCGGCGGGGCGGTGGTGGCGCTGCCCCGATGTACGAGTCGAGCGGCGCCGAGCCGAGCCGAACCGAACCGAGCCGAGCCGAGCCGAGCCGAGCCCCGGGCCGAGCCCCGGGCCGAGGTGCACATGTGGAACCGCTAAGGATGACCCGCGTGGAAATACAGCCCCTTCATATCCGGGGCACGGGGCGGCAATATTTTACGGGGCACGGGACAGCCACCGACGCGTTTAAAAAGTCCCCGAGTCGTGAACGGGAAGAAAGAGAAAAAGTAGTACAAGCAGTGCGCGGGGCCCGGAAAAAAAAACACGAACAAAAAAATAACTCGTGTGTCCCACCCACTCAATGCTCGCTCATAGCCGTTTTGACTTGCGCCGCCAGGTTTGTTTCACACGCGCGTCCCGTCTGTTGAAACAACGATGAGAGCACCATTAGTGGCACCACCAGCTGGCTAAGTTCGACCCGAAAATCCCCATCGGCCGCACACTGACCAGATGACCCGGAGTCTGTGGGTGATGGAGGGGCGGCGGTTCATTCAGAGGGACGCGGACAAACACGCACGTCTCGCGCAAAGCGAGTTGTTCTGGCGTCGCAGTCGGCAATATCATTCCACTCATTGCGAGAGTTCCCGCGACACGCAGCCAGCCCGTCTTGTCGCTGTCCTTTCCGCGCCGACAGCTCAACTTTGTTCATTTGGCGACCGCGCTGCCACGTGAGGCATTACCCCAATTGTTCACGGCGCTCGGCGTCGCGACGCTACACAAACGGAACCGCATCGCGCCGCCCATCGCGACGGAGCGCGACAAGACTTGGTGGTAGTGCCGCGACAAACACTGTTTCCAAGGGCGACGAGGGGGCGGCGGGGGAGGGGGAGGGGGGCATTTTTCTCGGCCGGCTTCTTGGGCTGGAACAATGAAACTCTTCGTAAAGTAGTGCTCCTCGCGGTGGCTTGGGGGCCCAAAGGTGCCGACCTCGAGGGGAAGGCGGGGTGGGGTGGGGTGGGGTGGGGCGGGGCGGGGCGGGGCGCTCCCCGCGGTGCACAACTTTTCCGGTAAGGGCGCGGCGGCGGTTGTAGAGGCAGCGGGAATAGGTGTCGAGGCAGTTGGTGAGCCCTTCGTGCAGCCTCACCCCGACTCTACACGGTACTCATAGCTTCCCCTCCATGCCGCCATTGCAGCCGCGGTGGGCGGACCGGGCCAGCCAAACCGGTGCCGACTGTCAAACACTGCTTCAAAAGGCCGCTCTCATTGCTAATTGGGTGCGATGCGGCTTAGTGCCCGCCGACGATACCACCCCCGAAGTACGGACGCTTCCTACCCTGTGCAGTGCAAGCGTGGTACTACCGGGCCCGAAATGGCGGACGATCCATTGTGGTCTAGCCTTTTCAAGTTCTGGTTCGTTGTCGGCCTGCGAAAAGCGCCTGCCGGGTAGGCAACCACGTTGCAACGGTGTCTGCGGGTTGCCTACCCTGCATGGCGCCCTGTTCCCTTAAAGTGCGAAGTGCGCTCAAATTGGATTGTCTCAACTATTTCTTTTCGAAGGCAAGGTTTTTTTTTGTGAGTGTTTCCGTCTGGGTTTGGTGGTCTGGGTTCGGGGCGGCGGCATGCATTGCGTATGGCCGTGCTTTGAGGCGGGTCGTGGCGACGCGTAGCGCAGTCCAGCAACGGCGCTGGATCGCACGCACACACACACACTCACGCCGTCACACACGTACACACGATCACGATCACGCGCCCCGCCTTTCTCTCTCTCTCTCTCTCTCTCTCTCTCTCTCTCTCTCTCTCTCTCTCTCTCTCTCTCTCTCTCTCTCTCTCTCTCTCTCTCTCTCTCTCGCACGCCAGATGGCAGCACCGCTCGAGCGGCTTGGCGGGGCCCGGCCCAGGCGAGCGGGTTAGCCAACCGCGTCCCGAGCTGCGGAGTGGGGGCGGTGCCAACCATTGGCTGTAATGAGACGGCCTGCATATAACCTTTGTGCCTGTCTGTCTGTCTGTCTGTCTGTCTGCCTGTCCGTCTGTCGGGCCGGTATCAGTCCATCTACCCTGTCTGTCAGCGTGGCCGGGGCAGGGGCCGGGCCGGCCTGGGGGTTGTTAGCGATACCCGACACTATCTGCAGCCTGATTGAATAATGGCTGCGCGCCTCTTTGGCGCGATCATTACCGTCCCCGCCGCGGCCCACAGTGGGCCAGAGGGCCGGCGCAGGCGGTCAACAGTCCGGACGCGTTTTGAGTGCCAGAGTCGCTAACCAGGACTCGGACCAAAGATGTGGCCTCACCGATGGATTCCTCGTTCGGAGAGCAACCCATTGGTCAGCTCGCACGTTCGGTTCGAGCCCCCATTTAGCGACTCTGGAGCTTCAAAAAGCGTCTCGAGTTTACCGGCCGCGTCGGTCTTCTGGCCCACTGAGCGGCCACCACGGCCTCCGCGGCGTGCGTCAGCGAGGGGGCCGGCCTTCCGCGGCCTGGATCTTGATTGGCAAGCCGTCCGGTCGGTCACGCCCGCGGCGCCGCACAGTGGGCCGCCCGTCGCCCGGTTCACGGAAACTGATTCACCGCGGCGCGCTGAGTCAAGCCATCAGGCGGCCATGGTGCGCCACCGGCAGCACTGCGCACTGGTTTCAGCGTGGCTGCTCCCATCAGATCGGATTGGAGTGCGGTATTAATGGATTCCCCTGCCAATGGGATTTTCGAGTGGTGCCCTCATACGTTTGATCCATACGGCTACTTTGATGAGTGTGGCGCGAAAACGCGTTCGGAGGTCGACTGAATTAGTGGTCTGTCGTCGCTCAGCGCGTTGGCGAGCCGGAGCGGCGCGGTTTGAATCGCTTTTTGGCGGGAAAAATGGCGGCGCTGACTCACTGCCTGGCCACTAGCGGGGCTGGCCTGGCCTCGTTGGCAGATTTTCGCGGAACGGAATTTCATTTGGGGAGAGTGGTCATAATTCAATGAGATGGCGAGATGCCGATGGAGTGAGGCGGCCGGGGCGGCTGATTAATGCGACTCGAAAATTGGACGACGACGCGACTTCTCTTGATCTGCCTCCTCGAGGAATAGGTTGCCGCTGGGGTTGCAGCAGCTCTGGCCGGAGCGACGCTAGCGTGATTTGATAAGGCATGCAGGTTGGCAGCGCGATTCAGTGCCGCCGTCTGGCTGCGGCCCACAGGGGGAGGGAGGGGGGGGGGCTGCCGCTCGCCGCTGCTTTATGAATAAAAAATAGATTTGGTTCTGAAACAGTCTCTGCGCGCCGCACTCGGCCGGTGCAGGGAGCTGCAGCCGCCCCAATGCCCGGAAGGAACCGGGGGGGAGTCCAGCGAGGACGCTTTACCAATGAGCGCCGCCGTCCGCGGTGGCGGCGCCCGGCGTCGCCTAGGGCTGTGCGATATCCACTTCTCGGTATCGCGATACGATATTGAGCCCATATCGAACTAAGGGTCGATATGTCGCACCGCGATACTATCGAGTAATATCAAGGAATATCGTGATATCGAGGGTATCGAGATCGATAAATATCGCGATATCTAGGGATATCGACGGAAATATCGCAAGATATCGAGTCGATAACGCATGTCGTGAGGCAAGTGATATCGTGACATCGCGATATATCGAGCCCTCGATATATCGATGTGCTTCAAAAACGAAAATCGTACCCCTCGATATCGGGATGATATCGTATCGACCACGATATATCGCGATATCGCACAGCCCTAGTCGCCTCCGCTTTTAGCCGCGCCTCTGTTATTGTTTCGAATTTGATCCGCGCGGGGCCGTGGCGTGGCGTGGCGTGGGCCGCTGCCGTGATACTCGATACCTTCATGGATGGCATTTGGCTCGGGGCCATCCGCGTTCGCAGGTACGTACTACTGCGGTTTGCTGCGGGGGTTGGCCAACGAGCTGTTGCGAAGAATGCGCTAGGAATGGGGCCCCACTGTGCTGTGGTTTCGCCCGTCCGCTTGGCATCCTCTGCCCGGTACTATTACTGCGACCGGTCTCTGTTCGAAAAAGTCATTTTTGGGCATGCGACGGTTACCTTTATCCGCGTGCGGTTGGCCTCTACTCCAAAAAGGTTGAATATTTCATTTATTGGCGTTTTGTATATTTGACTTTGCCTCTTCTGTTGTGTTTTCGTCTCCGTGCCTTCTCTGCCCTTCATCCTCTTCATCTTTTTGTCTGACACATCTTCCCCTTCTCCTGTCACCCCCGTCCTTTCCGCGGACGATCCCACACCCAACAGTGTAGTCACGCTTGTTGTTGTTGTTGTTGCTGCCCTGCGATGATGAAGACATCAAACAATCAAGGGGGCCGGGCCGGCTGCTCGGCCAGGCGGCAGGCGCTGCGCTCAAGGCGGCGGGGTGGGAGCGCCGGCCGGCCGATCCGCCGCTCGCTCCGTGCGTGCAGTGTAAGTGCCTGCCTGCATGGCTGCCTGCCGGGCTGGCCGGCGGGTCGCTCACGGCCCGCCTGACGCTGCGCGCCGTGCGCGCTCTGCGTGTGGAGCGGCCAATTAATTCCGTTACCTCATGCGGCATTGACAGCCTCGTTGTCACGAAGCGCCCATCAAACGGCCATCGCCCAGCCCGGCCCACTGTGCGCGGCGTGGCTTGGCCCATTCGACCGGGCAGGCCGACTGGTTGGCCCATTTGACGGTCGCCGCGTCTCCCCCGACTGGGCTCGTTTCGACGCACCTCGTCGGTTCTATTTGACTGACCACACTTCACTACTATTTCACGAGCATGCCTGGTCTTCTGGCTGCCTAATTTGGACCGATCGTCGACTTGACCGTGTTGTTCGCTGCCGTCATGGCTGTCCCATTTCACTATCCTGACTGTCTGTCTGTGGCTGCCCCATTTGACTGTCCTTTTGCTGATCGCTGTCCTCTGTGGCTGCCCCATTTGACTGTCCTTTTGCTGATCGCTGTCCTCTCTGGCTGCCCCATTTGACTGTCCTTTTGCTGATCGCTGTCCTCTCTGGCTGCCCCATTTGACTGTCCTTTTGCTGATCGCTGTCCTCTCTGGCTGCCCCATTTGACTATCCTTTTGCTAAGTGCTGTCCTCTCTGGCTGCCCTTTGGGCCACCACCGCTGCGGCCGCCCCATTTGACTGCTGGCCCGTCGTCCCCGCCGCGCCACCGGCCTCGCCGGCCACCTGGATGGGGTTGGGTTGGATTGTCGTGTCACGTGACGTGTGGCGTGACGAGGCGGTGCGTGCGGCGCACAAACGGAAAGGCGCGGGAATCAGACCGCTCATTCTCGCGTTTGGCACCGCGCCGAGTCTCTCTCTCTCTCTCTCTCTCTCTCTCTCTCTCTCTCTCTCTCTCTCTCTCTCTCTCTCTCTCTCTCGCTCCGTTTTAAAATTTGACGCTAGTTTGTCTGACTGGCCGCTCACTCTGTTGTCGCTGCAGGCAGATGCTGCTATTGCTCGCGCAGTGCTATTGCTCTGGCCCCACCGCGAGGAGAGCAAGGCACGGCCGCGGGACATTGGTGCGGTGTGACAACCTTGATGTGATCGGGCACGTCCAGCCGGCGATGGCCGCCGCCCATTACGGGGTTGTCAAAGCGACTGCAGCGCGCGCAGCGCGGCCCGGGAAGCAGGGAACGTCGTGCACTCTGGATCAGGCCGCCGGCGCGTCGTTTTATTTCTCATCCCCGGGGATTTAGAGGGCAACGCACTCGCGCGTCATTCGGTCATTGTCGTGCTTGTTGTTGTTGTTGTTATTTTACAGGATTTATTTTCCCCGGTTGTCATCGTGTGAGAATGCTCAGGAAAGGTGTGTGCGCGGCTCTTCGCTGGTTCGAGGGTGTTGGGCTGTTTTTCCTCGTTTTTGGTCTCTCTCTCTCTCTCTCTCTCTCTCTCTCTCTCTCTCTCTCTCTCTCTCTCTCTCTCTCTCTCTCTCTTTACGTTAGTCGATGATTCGTTATTGCTCCGCGAGTTATATTTTTGAAAGCGATATATGTATATTCCTGCTCGTCGTAAAGTAGGAGGGAATCACGGCCGGACAGTCGGGGCTGGCAGGCGGGCGCTCGGCTCGAGCGAGGTCCGCAATTTAGCTGGTCCATTAAACTTCGCACATTTAATTAGGGCCGCCAGACGCGCCGCCGCTTGCCTGTAAAAGTTTCGACTAGAACATACTTAACCGCGTGGCGACTCGGAACTTTGCCAGCGCATGCGTGTGTGTGTGTTTGTGTGTGCGCGCGCTTCCTTTCCGGCTGGTGTGTGGATGAGTTAGTGTACGTGAGTGCTTGCCTGTGGTGAAATATGACGCCGGGTGACCGCAGTAAATAGCGTTGACCGCGGGGGACACTTGTCTGTGTCTGTGTGTGTATGTATGTATGTATGTGTGATGTGTGTGTGTGTGTTCGTCTGTGTGAGTGTCAATTGGCGAAATTGGTGTAAATTTTCCGTTAACGAAAGGCCCTATAAGGTGGACATGGCGGCGGCCGCGCGCCTACTTGTTAAAGAGAGACCCTTCTGGGCCGCCGCACAGTGGGCCAGGAGACCGACTCTGGAGCTGAACGCACCTAGAGTTTTGGACCCGCTGCACCGATCTTCTGGCCCACTGGGCGCCGCCGAAAAAAAATGGGGAGAGGGGGGGGGCTGCTTGAGGGCATTCATTCTTTTTTCGGTGGAACTCGTTGCGTGTGTGCGGCACACTGTGCGCGGGGAGAGGCGCCGCGGTGCGTGCGTGAGACGGACGGCTTGTTACGGCCCGAAAGCTAACATATTATTACCTGCGCGTCGGGCGCCAAGATCGTGGCACCCTCTCGTCAACGCCCCCGAGGCCTCGCTCGACCCGCGCGCCCAGAATGAAGCCATACGGCGGCGCGGCAACTGGATTATTCATAAAACAAAAGAGAGAAAAAAAAATTTAAAAAAACAGGAAAAAAAGAACACTTAAAGTGAGACCAAGCTCAAAAAATTGGCAGTGAACCTGTTTGTGTACGTGCTTTCCATGAGCTTAGTTTCCAGCTACGGACTGAATTTCTGAAGAGGTGCTGCCGCGATGCGAAGTTAAACGCTTTGTGTCCCTTATGTTTTGTTTTTTTTTCTTACGTTAACTGGTGCCTGGTGCGCCCCGCGTCCTGGAAACCTGCTGCTGGTGCCGGTGTGCCGACTGCTCGCCACTCCACTCGCTGTTCAGTGTTCTCCGGCAGAGTCTCTCTCTCTCTCTCTCTCTCTCTCTCTCTCTCTCTCTCTCTCTCTCTCTCTCTCTCTCTCTCTCTCTCTGCCTCCTTCCAGCTGGGGCGGGGCGATAGGCCGCTGGACAAAAGGCAGCGCTGTGTTGCGCCGTCCTGCGCGCCACGGCCGGGGCTCCAGGACTATACGGTGGATTGGCCAACAACGGGACACGGCGCTGGAGGCTCCAGCAGAGAGGGCGTCCCATGAAGGTCCTGCTGTCTTGAGCGCATGAGTCGCTACATGAGACTCGAACCGATCATGCGATCCCACCAACGGATGGCTCTCCGAACGAGGAATCCATTGGTGGGGTCACAAGTTTGATCCCCATTCAGCGACTCTGGAGCTCGAAACGCGTCTAGAATTGTGGCCCACTGTGTGCTGGACGGCGCGCAGCTGGCGTGGGCCCGCTCCAGGCGGCCTCCAGTAGCTCGGGGGGCGAATGCCGGCGTGTTTCTTGTCTCTTAAACGGCTTGTGGCGTGTCGCTTTAGCGGCGGAGGGACACGGACGTGACACCTGCAGGAAGGGCCGAGCGGAGCGGCGGCGCGGGTGGATCCCCCGCTCCCCCACCCTCCCCTCCCCTCCCCCTCCCCTCCCCCTCCCCCCCTCCCCTCTGCCGCCGCTTTAACTCTTCTTGTTTCTGTCCGTTTCTTCGGCGGCCGGTTCGCTTCCGGTTTTGACATCCGACCCGCATTTTGTCGCGTCGCCTTGTCATTTGTTTGGTAACGTCTTACTTCCCCGCGCCACCCGTCCTCTTGCTTCTTCTTCTCCTTCTTCTCCGTCTCCTCCTCGTTCCGGCGCACTCTCATTACGGCGTTGAACGGAGTCGTCGTCAGGGTGACCTTCTGGAAGGCACGACACCTCCGCTGGAAAGTGGAAGTACGCTGTTAAAAATGAAATTAAAAAAATTAAAAATTTCCCGGAATTTTTTTAATTTTTTTAAAGCCTCCGATCTTTGGAAAAATACTAAAACGCCCACGTTTCTGTGTTGTGTATGTTTTCAATAGGTGCAGATTTTCTTTTTTTTTTGGTCGCCTCCGGAAATTTGGATCGCACTTCCCGGGATTCCCCAATTTGTTTTGAACTGTGGAAAATGGCAGCAGTACTCAGGAGGGAAAAAAAAGAACAAATCACGAGTCGCTTGTCGAGCGGCGTGTCCTGTGCGAGACCTTGCTCGTCGTTTCGCCCTGGAACGGATGGCACGCGCGTGTTCGTGACGTCAGAGTGACGTCAGAAGTGAGGCGACCTCAATGGCCGCCACGGCCGTAGGCAAGACTTTTGGCAGGTTCCTGTGGCCAGCGGGCTGAGGATCCCCGAACAGTGCGCTGTATCGTCGCTCTGTCTCTCTCGCACTCGTGCGGCGGCCCGTGGAGGTGCGAGAGAGACAGAGCGCCGCGTCCGTGACGCTGAGGTGGCCCGCCTGCCCGATTGTTGCGGCTCGGACGTGCCGCCGCAAACTGTCGGAGTAATCGACTTAGAAAACACAACTTTCCGGAAGAGAAAAAAGAAAAAGAAAGAGGAACGGTCCTGCCCGGCTTGCCGGCCGTGTTGTTTGAGGGGTCTGTATTGAAAATGGGGTGGGGAGGGTGCTTGTACCCCAGCTGGCTGTCCTGTCCGACCGTCCCTCTGTCTGTCTGCCTGTCTGGGGGAAGAACGCACGGAAAGTTCATCCCAATTTCCATAGTCTAGTTGGCACTCCTATAAAGCCATCACACATAGATGGGCGGAAAAAATATAATAATAATAATAATAATAATAATGATAATGATAATAATAATAATAATAATAATAATAATAATAATAATAATAATAATAATAATAATAATAATAATAATAAATGTTGGCGGGAACAAAATTCTAGTCCGGCACTGGCGAGCAATTTTGAGCCCAAAAGAATCGTGTCACTCCGCGGGGAATCCGAATGCCCTCGTCAACCCGCCAGCAGGCCTTCCGGCTCCAACAAAGCTTTTCCTGGCTTTTCCTCCTCTTTTTTTTTTTTTTTTTTTTCTCTCGTCGCGGCTCCACCGCCCGACGACGTCGCGAGCACACTCGGAATGGCGGCGCGCGGAATTTATTGGAACTTTTGCCCGCTGTTATTGGTCACGTCTTGTGAGGGGGGTGGGGGGCGGCAGGGGGGGGGAGGGAACGACGGATGGTTAATTAGTTTCATATGCATAAGAAGGAGGGCCGGCCGGGAAGGTTCCTAATTAATGGTGTCGCCCCACCTGTCGCTGGCTGCTGCCACCGCCGCACAGTGGGCCAGAGGACCGGCGCAGCCGGCCAAAACAACTCTGGACGTGCCTTAGCTCCAGAGACAGCTAAACCGGACTCGAACCGAACGTGTGACCCCACCAATGGATTCCTCGTTCGGAGAGCAATCCATTGGTGGGGGTCACACGTTCGGTTCGAAGCCCAGGGGAGCTGAACACCCGTGAGGGGCTTTAGATCCGGCCGCCACCACACCACCGGTCCTCTGGCCCACTGTGCGTTGCTGCCGCTACCGCTGACGAGTGCTGCTCCAGCGTCGGCGACGAGGCGAGAGGTGCGCTCTACCGTCCGTCCGGGTCAAACAGACGCGCCCGCTGATGGATGGCCTGGGAGGGCGGGTTATCACAACGACCATCCGTTCTTCTTCTTCTTCTTCTTCTTCTTCTTCTTCTTCTTCTTCTTCTTCTTCTTCTTCTTCTTCTTCTTCTCCTCCTCCTCCTCCTCCTTGCGAGTTGTGACGCCGCCGCCCCGCGCAAGACTTAATCGCGTCTGGACAGTATGGCCGCTGGAGCTGGAGCACTGCTTGGCCGCGGTCCAGCGCTCCGTGTGCCAAGCAGTGCCAAGGCGCGCCAACGCGGCGGCGAGGCGGCAACCCTATACTGTATGTTAATGCAGCCAGGTGGCAACCTCTTCGTGCTGTGTGGATTTTCGTGGAGGCGATCGATGACGGGCTGCGGAAGCGCTTACCGCACCGGAGCCACAGTGGACCAGAAGACCGGCGCAGGCGCAGGCGGCCAGAACGCCAGCCGGGTTGAGTTACCCCGTCCGGCGGGATTCTGACCGCCTCCACCGGTCTTCTGGACCACTGTGCGGCGGGCGGCTCGCGGATTTTCTTCCATTCCGCTTTTCTCCGGTTTTCCTCAGTTTTCCGCCATTACGCTGCTGTGGGTTTTCTTTTTTTCCCGCCTCCGCGGAGAGTGTCGTGTGATTATGCGGCCGTAATGCCATTAATTTGGGAAAATAATGAATCGTTGTAACGGCCTGCCCTTGGCGGTAAACGGCGTCAGCGGGAGTTATGCCCCCTGCCTGCCTGCCTGCTGCACCTCGCGAGTGAAAGTGCGGGAACAAGAATTGGCAGCGGGGAGTGGGCTAAAGCGCGAAGCGGGCAGAAAAAATAATAATAAAAATAAAAATAATAGAAGTTTGGGGAGAAGTTGGTAAGCCAGCCTTGGGCTTGCTTGCCGGACCTGCGCGAGGAGTCTGCCAAAGCGGCCTCTAATTAATTTCCCTCCGACAACGTAAAAATGGTGTGTGTGCGAGAGAGAGAGAGAGAGAGAGAGAGAGAGAGAGAGAGAGAGAGAGAGAGAGAGAGAGAGAGAGAGAGAGAGAGAGAGAGAGAGAGAGAGAGAGAGAGAGAGAGAGAGAGAGAGAGAGAGAGAGAGAGAGAGAGAGAGAGAGAGAGAGAGAGAGAGAGAGAGAGAGAGAGAGAGAGAGAGAGACACTGTTAACCAAAGCAAGGTGCTAATGAGCCCGTGGCGTCAACTGATCTCGTCAAATGCCTTATTGTTCAAGACGCCTTGCTCTCTGGTCTCTCTTTCTCTCTCTGCCTTTAGTCCGTCTCTCTCCAATTTTTGGAGGCTCTCCGCACGGCGTGTCTGAGTGGCTGGCTGCGACGACCTGACCATTAGTCAGTCTCTCTGCTGGTGGTGGTGCCGGCCGCACCGCACAGCGCCACTGGATTAAAACGCGCCGGGAAGAAACAAGTCGATTGGGACGACGATGCGGCGCTGCTGCTGCTGCTGCTGTTGTTGTTGTTGTTGTTGTTGTTGTTGTTGTTTTGCTGGCGCTGCTGGGCCCCTCCCGGACAAGCAGCTCGCCCTGACGCGACGCCGGTGTGGAGTGTTCTCGGCATTCCCTTCGCGTCTCTTAACGTGTTGGAAATGGAGTGAAGATGCAGCGAGTTGTTTGCTGGGCGAAGCGGGGGCGGGTAGGTAGGGGCACAGTGGGCCGGCAGGTGCGGAACCAGACGCGGCCAATGACGAGGGGGCTCGCGGCCAATAAGCGGTCTGCTTGCCTCTTACTTACAGCGTTAGTGTTGTCCCTCCGAATTCCGTAATTAGGTTCCATAACTCAGGAGGGCCTATTGTGCTGCCAGGGCCGCGTGCGCTGAATCTTTTAACAAAACGTTGCGGAGCGTTGTCGGGGCGGGGCGGGGCGCCACGACACAATGGCGTCACAGGCACTCCATCGGCCGCGCAGAGCAAACTTAGGGATTAAGTCGACCTTTGTGTGAGTGACTGACTGCCAGTCTATGATAAGCGGTCAATTTTTTTTTTTTTTTAAATTTTTTTTTGGTGCATTGGCGTGTTTTATATCGACGAGCCCGACGTGTCGTGTCGAAGCCTATTGACGAGTCGCCGTCCCCGGGGAGTCCAGCCAGCCAGGCCGGCAGGCCGGCGTGGGCAGCAAAGGCTCACTCCGAACAAGCGCTTCCGTCGACCTGTCTCTCTCGCACCCTGGCAGGACGCCCCACGAGAGAGAGAGAGAGAGAGAGAGAGAGAGAGAGAGAGAGAGAGAGAGAGAGAGAGAGAGAGAGAGAGAGAGAGAGCGCCTGCAGAGCGACAGTCGGCACCGGTTTGCGTGGACAGTGCGCGCGCCACTGTGGGTCTCGTTAAGAGGTCTCGCGCTCTCGCCGGTCGATGGTGCGATATCGCTCGAATCTCTCTCTCTCTCTCTCTCTCTCTCTCTCTCTCTCTCTCTCTCTCTCTCTCTCTCTCTCTCTCTCTCTCTCTCTCTCTCTCTCTCTCTCTCGCGTCGCGGGTTCCGCTCCGCGGCTCGGCGGTTCTCAGAAGGATGAAATAATCAGGCCCGGCTGGCTAGAGAAGCTTGGCGGCGGCGCGGCGGCACACGGGGACCAACGGGGACCCGAGGGGGCCGTACCGTGACAGCCGAGTATTTATCGTGACTAGGGCTCGGGGCGTGGCGGCTGGGGCACACACACACACACACACACGCACAGACTGTTTATTAGCAGCCGATTCTTTCTTTCGCGGTGATGAATGCGTGTCTCTGCACGGTCCCTGCGCTGTCCCCACCCCGCCCCGCCCCACCCCGCCCCGCCCCACCCCGCCCCGCCCCACCCTGCCCCGCCCCACGCCAGCACCTGCCGCTTGGCGGCGGCGGCCTTTTGGGCAGACGGACGGCTGTACCACCGCATCGCGCGATTCGGAAACTTTTTTTTTTCCTGCTTTTTTTTCTTTTGTTGGGTTGGTAGCGGAGTGCGCGGCCTTTGATTGGAGGGTAATGCGGCGCCGTCCGTCCCTCCCCTCCCTGTCACCCTGGCTGCGCGCCCCGCGTCAAGTGGGCCAGAGGGCAATCAACAATCAGCGTTGTGATTGGCTGCTGCCCGCCCTGCCCTTGGACTAGTGACGCTCTGTGGTTTTCCCCTAAACTTTCGAGATAAAATCGATGAGTGTGTAAAAAATTAGAGAGAGATAGATAGATTTAGTTTTTAAAAGTATTTATTGGGGGGATTAGAGATAGATAGAGATAGAGGTGGGTATCGAGGTGGGTATCGAGGTGGGTATCGAGGTGGGTATCGAGGTGGGTATCGAGGTGGGTATCGAGGTGGGTATCGAGGTGGGTATCGAGGTGGGTATCGAGGTGGGTATCGAGGTGGGTATCGAGGTGGGTATCGAGGTGGGTATCGAGGTGGGTATCGAGGTGGGTACAGAGGTGGGTACAGAGGTGGGTACAGAGGTGGGTACAGAGGTGGGTACAGAGGTGGGTACAGAGGTAGGTACAGAGGTAGGTACAGAGGTAGGTACAGAGGTAGGTACAGAGGTGGGTATCGAGGTAGGTACAGAGGTGGGTATCGAGGTAGGTGTACAGAGGTGGGTATCGAGGTATGTACAGAGGTGGGTATCGAGGTATGTACAGAGGTGGGTATCGAGGTATGTACAGAGGTGGGTATCGAGGTATGTACAGAGGTGGGTATCGAGGTATGTACAGAGGTAGGTACAGAGGTAGGTACAGAGGTAGGTACAGAGGTAGGTGTAATGTACATATAGCTAGGGATAGATTTAGTCCGCCGCACTTTTGAATGTGCCGCGCTGGCTAGCCCAGGGCTGCCAACAAAAGGCGCGTGGCTGCGCGTAGCAGTGCAGCCAGGTAGGCAGACCATGGCGCGCGATGTACCGCCACGGTGCACCTAGCAGACGAAACCCCTGACTGCAATAAGTCATGGAACCGAAAGAGTTCGGCATGCAGTCGTGCCCTCGCCGTCCGGCGAGCGCCCGGCGGAAGGGGTCGTCGTCGAGCGAGCACGGGCTCGCCTAGGTATAAATACAACCGTTGCCTGCCGATCAGGGCACTCGGGGACTTGCGAGTCCAGGTGGCAGACCGGGCACTGAGATTGCGGAATACAATCAGTCTCTGTGCAGTGGGTTGTCTCCTCTCCTTGCTCCTCCCCTTTAGGCAAGCCTTCTTAGGCAAGCCTCCTTAGGCCAGCCTCCTTAGGCCAGCCTCCTTAGGCCAGCCTCCTTAGGCCAGCCTCCTTAGGCCAGCCTCCTTAGGCCAGCCTCCTTAGGCCAGCCTCCTTAGGCCAGCCTCCTTAGGCCAGCCTCCTTAGGCCAGCCTCCTTAGGCCAGCCTCCTTAGGCCAGCCTCCTTAGGCCAGCCTCCTTAGGCCAGCCTCACCATTAGGTAAGCCTCCTTAGGCCAAGCCTGCTTAGGCCAGCCTATTAAGGCTAGCCTTATTTAGGCCAGCCGATAAGGCCAGCCTTGTCAGGCTCAAACCAACAAGTAGGGGCCCGCCTCGAGCAAGCCCCCCGCATGGGACCCGAAAGGGACCCATGACAGTTGGTACATAGGTACAGAGGTGGGTATCGAGGTATGTACAGAGGTGGGTATCGAGGCAGGTACAGAGGTGGGTATCGAGGTAGGTGTACAGAGGTGGGTATCGAGGTAGGTGTACAGAGGTGGGTATCGAGGTAGGTGTACAGAGGTGGGTATCGAGGTAGGTGTACAGAGGTGGGTATCGAGGTAGGTACAGAGGTGGGTATCGAGGCAGGTACAGAGGTGGGTATCGAGGCAGGTACAGAGGTGGGTATCGAGGCAGGTACAGAGGTGGGTATCGAGGCAGGTACAGAGGTGGGTATCGAGGTAGGTACAGAGGTGGGTATCGAGGTCGGTATAGACAGATAGAGACTGGCAGGCTAGCCCCCGCCAGAGTAGGCCGACCCGCCGTACAGCTGCCCGGCGATTCGGATCTGCAATGCAGTTGTACAGTTTTATTTTTTTTATAATTAAAAAAAATAATTAAAAATCATCTTTTTGCAATGTTGAAAATCTGGAACCAAAAGCGTGTCTGCATTTTGTCGCGGTTTTTGCCCATCGTACACTGGAAGTGTGGCAGAGACATCCCGTGTGGAACGTGGTCGAGCCCGGCCGCTTACGAGAGAGAGAGACAGAGGCGACGCCGAGGAACCCGTTGTGTTATTTCGTGAATAAGTCACGCGCCGGGGCCTCGCCGCCGCGCTGCTCTCGGTACACTCCGCCCCAGAAGCCCGGCGGTACACTCCGCCCGCCGGGAACTGCGCGGTGCCAGAGACTCACGATTGAGCGGACCGATACCATGTCTTGTCGTTTTCGACTCTCTCTCTCTCTCTCTCTCTCTCTCTCTCTCTCTCTCTCTCTCTCTCTCTCTCTCTCTCTCTCTCTCTCTCTCTCTCTCTCTCTCTCTCTCTCTCTCTCTCTCTCTCTCTGGATGGATGCCGGGCCTGTCTGCCTGCCTGCCGGGCTGCACAGATTCGTATCGCAGCATTTTCAACAGCCGCCGCCTCGCAGCACGTGTGTTGTGTCGCTGAAAGCAAAGCGATTTCGGAGGACGAATCTATTTTTGTTTTTCCGTATTTTTTTTTTCGCGTCGATTTTTTTATTTTCTGTTGCTGTAGATCGCGTCGCTCCTTCCTTCCGGCCGAACAGCTGCCCGGCCGGAGAGGGTGGGACCTCGGCGATGTTGTTGTTTTTATCCCCCCGCTCCTTCAGAGAGAGAGAGAGAGAGAGAGAGAGAGAGAGAGAGAGAGAGAGAGAGAGAGAGGGGGGCGGTTGCAGATTTGATCCGCCGAGGCAAGGCGGCGCCGACGCGGCGGACAGGGGCGCGTCGCGGAAAACGAAAACGATTGAATTTGTTTGCTAATGGCGGCCAATGGCGGCGCGATGCTGTTTTGTTGGCGATTAGCTGGCGTCTGAGGGGCGCACGACTGCAGCACTGCGAGGGGTGCTGCAGCCCCACCCTGCAGTGCCACCCTCCTCACGCAATGCCCGCTGCAATTAAGTTTGCCTCTCGCTTTCTTCTTCGTCGTTGCCGTCGTCGTTTCGTCCTCCCTTCTTCGACTTTCAGCGCTGCACTTTCTCCTCCTGCTGCACTGCGTCATACTTTGTCATTATTGGGGAAGTTTTGTGAGCGATGACGCGTTCCACCCGCCTCCCCTCATCCCCCTCCCTCCGTGTCAGAGCCACTCTATATGGGATATAATTTTTTGGCGTGATTTCGAAAATGGCGATATGTCACGGTGCAGAGCAGTGTAGAAGTAGGCCTCTCTCTCTCTCTCTCTCTCTCTCTCTCTCTCTCTCTCTCTCTCTCTCTCTCTCTCTCTCTCTCTCTCTCTCTCTCTCTCTCTCTCTCTCTCTCTCTCTCTCTCTCTCTCTGTGTGGTGTTTTGGTGAGAGAGAGTGCATTCTCCAGGAGTGTTGTACTGCCTTGCGTTTTCCGATGCCCACGACTGTGTGGAAGCAGGGGGGCGCTGCACCTGCAGTGCCCTGTGTGTGTGTGTGTGTGTGTGTGTGTGTGTGTAATCCAGTGGAATAAGAGGTACTTACTTTACTGGCCTCGGTATGTCCGTTTGTCTGTGTGTGTGTGTGTGTGTGTGTGTATGTGTGCGCGTGCCGATGTCCTGGAGTTGGTTTGTATTCACGTGTGTGTGTGTGTGTGTGTGTGTCCGTGCACGACGTGCGAATGTGTGAGTGTCGGTGGTAGCCGGAATTATAATGCAAAAGAAGGCCTGGGCGTGGCGCTGCTGTACGTACTGACCGGCGCGGGACGACAACGCAGTGGAGGTGGCAAGTGGAGGCGCAAACATAGCGGTATGCAGGCGCGCGCGCACACACACACACACGACTGGAAAGCGCGCATGGACATTTATCCGTGCGTGCACGCGCGGACGCACACACACACACACACAAGGGCACACATTTACAAATTTATATAGAGCACGGCTGCATTGTTTGCGTGTTTTCGCCCCAATGGCGACTGTGTGTGTGTGTGTGTGTGTGTGTGTGAGCGCTTCCTCGCGCCCCGCCCGTGTCCTGATATATATAATGTTTTTCAATGCTATGTGTGATAATGGGGTCGGTGGGCAGCAGGCAGGCCGGCCATGCGCCGCCACTGCGTTTATGAAATTTGCTTATGCGTTGTGTGGATCGTGTTTGCTGTGAGGCTTTCGGCTGCCCTGTCTGCCTGTGTGTGTGTGTGTGTGTGTTAGAGAGAGAGAGAGAGAGAGAGAGAGAGAGAGAGAGAGAGAGAGAGAGAGAGAGAGCGTCGTGTTGCCCTCCCTGGTGGTAGCCGTCGGACTTTGTTTTGCGAGAGCACGAAACTGTCTGTGTGTAGCCGATCCATACGAACAGGTCTCCAGAGTCTCCGCCGGCGCAGATCTTCTGGCCCACTGTGCGACGCATTAAGGGAATGTGTGTGTGTGTGTGTGTGTGTGTGTCTGTCTGTCTGTCTGTCTGTCTGTCTGGTCATTACGGGTTCACCCAAGGAGGCGTTCCCGCTGCTTGACCGCGGCTTTTGTTTGCTAATGAAGCCCCGAGTTGAAGGGTGTTCGTCCACGTTAGTGCAATCCCGGCGTGCACTTACTCCTTCGGCGCGTCTTTGCTTTTATTCGTCTGCTTCCCTCGCTCGGTTCGGTGTTTGTCCGCTTGCTGGCCTGGGGCCACTTGGTCTCGCCGCGCCGAAGGCCGGACAACAAGATCAACAACAACAAGATCAACAACTCGCGCACTTCCCCCGTTAGTTGGCAGTATAAATAGGGGGAGGACGGAAATGGAATTAAGAAGGAAAAGCAAACTGTCATTAGGTCTGAAGCCTTCGTCAACCGCCGCGCCCTCCCTCTCTCTCAACTTTCACTTTCACTTTCCTTAATTCTTGTCTGAGTCACCGAGTCAACCCCTTTGGCCCGGCCCGGCCTACCCCACCCCGCCCCGACCGTCGACTCGGATTGCATCTGAGTGCCTGCGGCCGTCACGCTCTTGCAGGAGTGAGACAGTAAGACGAGCGGTTCCGAAAAGAGTAGCTCTGTCTCTCTCGCACTCCCACGGAATGCCCAATCAGAGAGAGAGAGAGAGAGAGAGAGAGCGACAAAGCGGTCCATCTGCCCTGGCGATGCGGTATGCACCGCCGAAACTCGACCGTGTGACGTCTCGACCGATGACGGTAATGTGTTTTCGTAGATAAGTAACGGGGGAAAGACAAGGCAGGGTAAAAAAGAAAGGAAAACCAGGAATAACAGAGACCGTTTTTAAACTTTTAAAAAATTAATGGGTGGGAAAGGAAAACTCGTAGTCAGTTTTTGCTTTTCAAAAGGCCCCGCGCATCGTCGGCGGATCGTTTTCGCTTTTCAAGGATATTCAACGTTATTTCAAGGAAAACTTACACTAAAATTCAAGTTGTTTCCCCCTCGCTCGTAGAAGTGAAGGGCACGAAAAAAAAGGGGGGAAATGTGCATGCATACCACAGCAGCGTAGCGGGAGGGGGAGGGGTGGGTCGGTGTGGACGTGCAAGGTGAGACTACTTGGCGGAACACACATTCAGTTAATCTTGCGACCCGCAGGTGCGAAGTCCATAACACGGCGCCGTGTTGCGTCGTCAAGTAAAAGAAGGATTAGAAACAAGAACAAGAAGTAGCAAGGACAAAAAAAAAGTTTGTTTTTTTTGTATGTGGATATTCCAATATGTTTCCAAAGCAAGGCGCGCAGAGAGCGATGGCGGATGGCTGGCACGTAGTCGAGCCTTCACGAGAGAGAGGGGGGGGGGACAGGCGCCAGTATGTGCCAGCGAGGAGTAATCTCTGGCGCCTGGGGTGTGTGACGCCTTTCCACTGGCATTCTTTTTGCGATAATCATGCATTACGTCGCTCCTGGACCAGTCTCTCTCTCTCTCTCTCTCTCTCTCTCTCTCTCTCTCTCTCTCTCTCTCTCTCTCTCTCTCTCTCTCTCTCTCTCTCTCTCTCTCCCCTTCTCTCTCGCTGAAGTGCATTAGTTTGGGCGGCGCCCTGCTCGTTATGGGCCGGGCCGGCGTCGCGTCGCGCCAAACATCAACAACAACAACGACGACGAAAAACAATAACATAAACAACAAGAAGGGGCATCCAGTGGCGCGGCCGCGTAGTGAATTCGCGCCGTCTGCGGGGACGCCGTTGACGTCGTGGAGCGAGACGGAGCAGCGATCCCGGCCGCGCTGCCCGGCCCGCACAGTGGGCCAGACGACCGCGGCCGAAACTCCCACACGACGCGTTGGCGGGATTTTGGCCGCCTGCTGCGCCGCGGTCTTCTGGCCCACTGTGCCCGCGGCCCGCAGTGCGAGGGGAGCACTTCCGACTTACGCGTCGAGATAACAAGATGGCGACACGGCTTTCTTCTGGGACCGTCCTTAGCTTTTATTGCAATTGGGGCATTTGCATGGCTCGTTCGCCACCGTTAACCTTATCTGGATAATCCCAGGATCCAGTCCGACGGCCGCGCGGCGGACAGCGCGCTCACCAACACACACACACACACACACACACACACACACACACACACACACACACACACACACACACACACACACACGGCGGGGGCGGGGAAGGAAGGGCAAGAGGGGAACGATGTTGTTCTTATCCGGGGGATTTGTTCATGGCTCCGGCGTTGCAGGCTGCGCGACGGACCACGTGTGTGAATGTGTCTCCGCCGTCGCCTCCCTTGCTCCTTCTTCTTTATCATCTTCTCCTTCTCTCTTCCTCTCTCTAACACACACACAGACCACCTCAAGTGTGTTTCGTTTTTGTGGTAACACTGGCACCTGGTCTCAAGCCTTAAGCTGAGCTACAACCTTCATATTTTGCCCATTTTTTAAAATTTTTTTTTTTTTATGAGTAAAATGCGCAGTATTGCCTCTTGGAACAGTTAGTTGCACAGTGGAAGTTCGTTCGTTTCGTCCGCGTGTCGGCAGGTTTTGCGTTGTTTCCGGTGCGTGTTCCCCGTGCGTGCGTGCGCCACCGATCGGACGCGTATTGAAATGTTCCAGGCGAGTGCGTTGGGCCCCCATTTTGCCCCGGCCTACCGTGGGATTATAGTGAAGGTTAAGGGGGGGGGGCGTCGCGGCATTAGGAGGGACTGGCCGGGATTGGAGGAAGGAGGGGGGGGGGCAGATTGGATTGTGTGGATGTGGCCAAGCGTTGGATGATACCATCTCGCTGAGTCGAGGCGTTCCTGCCGGGCCCGCAGGAGGCCGATGCCAGGCTCTCTCGCACGGTGGGCGGCACCCCGCCTGAGTGCGAGTGGGACAGAGCCGGGAAGCACCACCGCGTTCGGACGCATCCTGCGCGCACGAGAATTAGTCAGTCGGATCTAAGCAGCAGCCTGAGCAACGTGCGCGTGCGAAAGGGGGAAGGAGAGGGAGGGAGAGCGGAATCAGCTTTTGTTTTCTCTGGCCGCAGTGTGCACAGTGTGCGCGCGGAATGCTGGGCCTGCCTGCCTTCGGCCTCCTCGGTCTCGGTGATGGCCGCGGGGACGCGCTGTCGGCCGCTGCTGATTGGCCGAGACGAGACGGCTCAGGCCGGACGCTTCGGATTCCTGCCATATCTGCGCGGCTGCGGTGGGCGGGGCCGGGCCGGGCACAGTGGGCCAGAAGACCGTCGAAGGGGCCAAAATCCCGGACGTTTTTTGCGCTCCAGAGTCGCTAAATGGGACTCGAAACGAACGTGTGGCCCCCACCAATGGATAGCTCTCCAAACGAGGAAGCCATTGGTGAGGGCCACGCGTACGATTCGAGTCCCAAACAGCGGACTCTGGAGCTCAAACCGCGTCTAGAATTGTGGCCGCCTGCGCCGGTATTGTGGCCCACTGTGCCTGGCCGAGCGAGCTAGCCCAGCAGCGCACGGTAGCGGCGGTGTACCAGTGCGCTGCACACGAGCTGCGAGATGTTGGGAAGGCTGCGCCGCGGCTTACTGCATTACTGCACAGGCTGCTGCTTTGAACCGCCGCGCTGTGCCCGCGCTGAGAGTTATACGCACGCCCCTCCCCCGTCTCACCGCGGACCTTCCGGAGCCCCGCCGCGCCGCCGCGGGGAAACGCCGCGTCTATTTACTATTTCCAACGCACGTTTCCTGCGCGAACTTTTCACGTTCACACACACACACACACAGAACGCTATGCAAACGTACGGGCAGACACACATACGCTGGCTTTCTGTGTGCGGCATGCAATGCGAAACGTCAATGTTTTAAGCAGCGTCGTCGTTTCGGTTTCGCGCCTTGTGTGTGTGTGTGTGTGTGTGTGGCCTCAAGAAGAAGTCGCCAGTGGACGGCCTTGTTTGGTGGCCGTGCCAACTCGTTAGGGCGGAATGCGTCGAAGGGACACACAGCCGAGGCGGAGGGGAGTGGAGTTGGGGGGCTGAGGAGCGATCGCGCACATTGCGTTTCCTTGGGATGGGGAATTCCGGGAAGAAGGGGAGCGCTGCTGCTGCGTCGTGCACTGGCCGGAGCAAGCGAGGCGCTCACACACACACACACACACACACACAGACACATACAGTGCCAAGCAGACGCGGCCCTTGCGCGAACTGGTCTCGGGTACGTAAGAACAACTGCAAGGTCCAGATTACCTCATACACACACACACACACACACTTGCGGCGTCGCGCCGGTGTCGTGGAGGTGAAGCAGCATTTTTTGGGTGCGCTGTTTGCTGGTGCGGCGGGAATGCTGGCGAAATCTGTAGGCGAGCAGGGCAAGAAAGGGGGCAGTGTTGTCCTTGGTGATTGCAGCGGCGGGGTGAAGGAAGGCACACAGAGGAGGCCCTGCTGGGGGCGGGGCGGGGCAGCCCGTTAATGAAGCTGCCTGCAACTTCAGGAGTGTCGTTGTTTGGCGCGCGTCCCGCTCTCTCTCTCTCTCTCTCTCTCTCTCTCTCTCTCTCTCTCTCTCTCGTCCCGCCTGCCGTCGACTTTAATCGGGCGCGGCGCTGTTTGGCCAGAAGGGCCTCGGCCAAGTCAATCCCCTAATTGTGGCGCGCGCGTCGTGCAGAGCAGCGCAGGGGCACGTCCCTTTCCCCTCCCCCGCTTTTTCTGGCCGCGCGTTTATAAGAAGTCGCCCCGCGGCGCAGGTCTTTTGCCCTCCCCCCCCTCCCCTTTGAGCCCGCTGAGCGCCCCCGTGCGGTCACCAAACTGTGTTAGCACGCAGCTACCCCCATGTGGCCGCTGCAACTGGAACCCGACCCCACACCACCCCCTCCCTTTTTCCCGTAGCCCCCCGGGGGTGTCACTGGCCGCTCCCCTCCCCAATCAGACCCCCCGCCCCTTTTTCCTACCCCCTCCCCGTCCCGGGCGTGGAACGCCTGCCATACGAGGGGTAGGCCGCCATGCAATGCACGGACGTGTTGCGGGCCTGCCCATCCGCCACCTCGCAGGCGCCCGATTCCGCCGCTATCGCTTATATGAGAGAGAGAGAGAGAGAGAGAGAGAGAGAGAGAGAGAGAGAGAGAGAGACGCTGCTTCAGTGAAAATATGCGTCGGCTGATTAGGTGCGACGTTCGCGAGGAATGGTCGTGTCGGCGCGTCCGGGTTATTTTCGGCGTTATCCCCCATCTCCGGCGCCGCGCTGCAGACAGACGGACGGACGGACGGATGAATGGACTGACAGATGGACGGACGCACAGGCCGGTGGGCCATGCACGTCGCCATCGTGCTTCGTATGCGCGCACGTGGACCACGTGGCCGGAAGGGACTTGCGACGTGAACAGCGTGCCCGCGATGGCTATCGTGCGAGTGAGAGGACGGCTGGGAAGGGAAAGGGTCCACGTGAGAGAGAGAGAGAGAGAGAGAGAGAGAGAGAGAGAGAGAGAGAGAGAGAGAGAGAGGGGAAGAGAGACTCCGTGAGGTGTATTTCGCGAACGCTGCAGCACCCCCTGGCAGCCTCCCCGATATGAATACCGTAGCCGTGGACATGGGTATGGTGGGCCAGGTGAGGTGGGGCGGGGCGGCCGTAACACACTCGCTGATGTCTTCATCCGCCCCACTCGGCAGGTCGTGTATGCTCGAGTTTTACACCCCAACCCGCTTGGCTTGGGGCCCTCGTCTTACCGTGCGGTGGTTCCGCTGCGCGCCCGAGGGGGCGAGGAAGGGAGAGGAAAGCTTATAAAACTCGACAGGGCAGCGCCGTGCGTTGCTACCGTGAAACGTGTTGATGGAACGACCCTGTATGAGTCGAGTCCGCACCGGGGATACGATGTCGTCGGCAGGGTTCGCGGCAGGTAAATAAAATCACCCCAACTATTTTAACTTTTTTTTTTTCAATGTTGATAAATACGGTGTGCTGCTAATTTACCGGGAACTATACCATCAACACGTTAAACAGAGGACCGTACTCATCGACAAATCGGATTTGTTGTCGTTGTGGACGTGTTATGCGGTGCGTGAAGTTTTGGCGCTCGTTGACTGGGTCTGGCTCGGTGCGGGCGTCCCCCTCCCCCCACGCGCCAAGGGCTGACGGCTCGGATGCCGGATTACCCCGCAGCGAGGCAAAAACACCAACAGCTTGGAACAGCCGCTCGCTGCGTGCTGTGCCGCGGGTCGCGAGACCCGCAGCAGCGCTTTCGCCGCTGTCTTTGCCGCAATTCGCATGCGATCCGCAGCCTTGTTTTGTGCTGACGCCGGGCTGCCTGCCTGCCTGCCTGCCTGGCGGAGAGGGTGGCTGGCTGCGTGTGCCCCGCGGAAGGAAGGCGGCAATATTTCCCCAGTTTTATGAGCAGTAAAGGGCAGCGAGAGTGTATTGGCGTGGAAGGAGGTACGCAGCTTACCCTCGGCGATCATCCCCACCCCGGTGGCGTGCTTGTGTCTGTGTGTGTGTGTATGTGTCTTTTTGTGCGCGTGGTGTATCACCCGCATCGCCAAATATTTTCCATCGGCACCCCTTTTCTTCTTGTCCTGCTTGCCCCTGAGTGTAAGGGTGTGTGTGCGTGTATGAGTGCGGTCGCGCCGGGGATTGATGAGGTGTGGTGCCAGCGGGGACTCGAACCCGGGCCCGCCGCCGCGATTCGCCCCGCCGCCTCCTCTGCCGTCTCCCTCACTTACGTGTGTGCGGCTTCCTTCCTGCGTACTTCCCCCCACTCCGCCTCCCTCTCCCTCTTTCCGCCGTTTTCAAGATGAGAGGGTTCGCGTCGTGGCGCGCCACAGTGGCCCAGAAGACCGGCGCAGGCGGCCAAAACTCTAGACACGTCCAGAGTTTTGGCCGCCTGCGTCGGTCTTCTGGCCTCCTGTGCGCGCGGCCCGCCGCCTCCTGCATGTTAATTACAAAGGTTTCGCCGTAATCTTTATCCCCTCTTCTGCACACTAATTTGTCCCGAGCCGTCCGAGCGTCGCGCTCGCTCCGCCCCGCCACGCCTCACCCCGCCCCGCCACGCCAACAATTACGGGAGGCAACCAGCGTGCACCTCTGCGCGGGGACTTGAAGGTGCGGGGATCATTCCCCATTGCATTATCTTTCTGTGTTTCAAAACGTCCGTCTGTCGGTGTCTGTGTTGGTCTGTCTTTCTGCCCGTCTGCCTGCCCAGACAGGCACCCTGCCCGGTCGCCGCCCCCGAGACACCCACCCCGTTTCTCCCCCCAGGGGAGGATTAAAAATATTCCTCCAGTTTTGGCAAGCGGTGGCGTTGGCGCGCGTGCGACCTTTTTTTCCGTCATTTATTTATATTCCTTTTTTTTTTTTAAAGCTCCGGCCCCTTGGCGTCATTAAAGGTGGGGTCGTATTACTCTCGAAACATTGACTCGGCTTTGGTTGTTATTTGCAAAGGCTGCGTCGCTATCAGTCGCCGGGACGCCGGGCTGCACAGTGGGTTGACTCCGGACAGCGGCGTCTCTCTCTGGCACGCGCGGCGAGGGAGACGCCCAGGCCCTGGTACAGTGTGCTGCCTTCGGGCCCCGCGGCTCGCCGACGCCAAATCGGCTGTGAAACGGCGGCACTGCGGCCGGGGGATTATTTGGAACCAACAAACAAACACGCTGATGCCGCGCGGCACTGCCGTCGATCATCCCCGAGCCTACCCGAGCTTTAACCGGGCGGGAAGATTTGAATGCACATACGATGACTTGTCCGATTGTTTACAGTCGTTAGTACCTCATTATTGCGTCGATTTTGTTGTCGATTTTTCAAGTGTTGAATCCAGTAAATTTGATTTCGTACAAGTGGCGTGCACTGGCCCCGGGGCGGGCAACGCTCCGCGAAGAGAGTGCAGTAAGCAAGTCGGGTGATTCCGAAGTGGGGTCACGTGCCCAAGGCCGGGGCGGTGTAGGCGGTGTAGGTGGCGAAGCAGGCCGACCAGGCGAAGGCGGCATTTAGGGGCCCGGTACCTCCCTGCCGCGCGCTTCGCGCCCCAGGCCGGGCGCCGCCGCGCAGTTTAAGCAGGTTCAACTATTTAGCCCCACAGCGAAAACAAACGCCCCCTTCTCCCCCCACTGGTGGTCTTGTGGCTCCCCCCGCCCCACCCCCTTCCCTATCTCTTTCTCGGCCAATAACTTTGCCAGTGGCGTGGAATGTGCCACGTTTCCTGCGAGGTGGCGGCGGCAGTGCTGCAGCTTGGCCTTGCCTGCGTCGCCCGCAGCCATCTTGGAGATGCCGTTGGAGGGTGAGCTGCCTGGCTGCGCGCCCCACTTGCGCCGCTGTATTCCATTGAGAGGCGCCCCTCTGCAGCCCTCGTCCGCCCTCATGAGAGCTGAATTAGCCGATGAGGTTAGTTTGGCCGAGGGCCGCTGGTGGTGGTGGGCCCGGCCCGGTGGCGGCGGTGGCCCGCTGCCCACCTTGTTCAATATTTGAGTGAGACGTCGGGCATGCTCTTTGTCGGGCTCGATGGGGAGCGGCAGTAGTCTGCGTTATCTGGGCGTCCGGGTGCAGTCCGTGCGCCAGCCTGCTTCTTCCGCTGGACTAATCGAGCTGCGAGCAATTTAATTTTTAGCTCATTTCCTTAGTCATGTCATACCGACTAAAAGAGACTGCCCTTCAGTCGACATAACTAAAGCATTCTGTTTCAGTCGTTTCAACCTATTATTTTTTAACAGTGAATTCTCAAAATCAATAGGGAATAGTTCGTCGTAGTTCTCTTCCGCGGCGTTCACCCCTATCCAGTCCGACCCTGTCCCCGTGGCACGGCAGTGCCTTGCCTCTGATTCCGATCCCCCTCGCCCCGTAGTGCCCCAGATTGATGCGTGTACTCGCTCGCGCCCCATCTCTAATTCACGCGACACGGGTCGCCTCTCTCCTTCCGGATTTATTCAATTTGGTGGGGACAGGTGGTCGACCCGCCCCTATCACTCCCCCCTCCCCTGGCCACCTCTGCACCAGTGGTCCGCCGGCGTCAATAGCCCATAATTCGCTGGGCCCGGCCATGAGTCTGCCGGCCGCCCTCCCCGCCGAGCTTATCTCTCGGACCTTGAGATAAATAAGCCCATTTTCTCCCCGCGCGCGCTGGCCGGTCGTGGCGGCCAAGGCGGGCGGCCAAGGAGGGAGGGAAGCTCATCAGGCGAAGTACCGCGGCATCAACGAGGGAAATGAGTGGATGTCCGGGAGTAGTAGTTACGGAGCCCTGGCCTGCCTCGCCGTGGCCTCGACGCTCTTGCTAATTGATTGCTCGCCCGGATTGACATGTGCACGTGAGGCAAGCCTCTGGTCTGGAGCTCGATGACGGGAGCGCTGCGGAGGCGGTGCACTCTCACGGCGAAGACCACGACGACGGCGAGGACCTGCTCGGCTTGCTCAGTGCTAATCAGCGCGTCGGTCGGGGTCATTTGGAAAGTGTCCAAGGGGAGGGCGGAACAAGAACAAGGCGCCCGCTGGCGTTTAAAAATGGCGAGTCTGCGGAGTGTGGCTTTGCGCGGCCGCGGACCCTTGCGCCGTGCTTGCGCCGTCCGTGCGCTGCGCCGGCCGATGTGAATAATTATCCGGGGCTTCCGCTCTGAGGGAATAGCAGAGCATGCGGACGGGGCGCAGTGGGCCAGAAGACCGGCGCAGGCGGCCCAAACTCTAGACGCGCGTTTCCTAGCTCCAAAGTCGCTAAATGGGACTCGAATCAAACGTAGGACCCTACCAATTGATTCCTCGTTTGGAGAGCAATCCATTGGTGGGGTCACTTGTTCCATTCGAGTCCCATTTAGCGACTCTGGAGCTCTAAATGCGTCTCGAGTTTTGACCGCCTGCGCTGGTCTTCTGGGCCACTGTGTGGGGCGCGGCCCCTATGCCAAATCCTCCTAGGTGCCTTGCGGCGGCCGCGGCGGGCAGCCAGACATGGGGCCAGCCCGAGGGCCAGCCGTGTAGGGCCGTCCTTAGGGCCAGCCGCAGGGCGTGCTGCACTTGCCCTTGAGGGAGCCATTACAGCAGTCCGTCACCCTTTGCCCTTTAATGGAGTGTTTGGCCAGAAAAGAAGTGAAACGGCCCAACGGCCCCTCGTTCGGCCGGGCGGGGCCGCGCGGCTGATCGCGTAGAACCGCAGCCAGAGGGCTTGCCGCCGGCACAGCCCTGCCCAGCCCTGCCCAGCCCTGCCCAGCCCTGCCCAGTCAACCAGGCAGCCGGCTGGGGGCCGACGCCGTATATAACAAAGCACCCCTTCCCCGCTTGGCTGGGCCGGCGCCCGCCCTATGCACCGCACTGCACTCGCTGTGTGTGTGTGTGTGTGTGTGTGTGTGGGTGGGTGGTATTGATGAAACGCCATCGCCAGCCATCGTTCATGCTGGCACGATAACCCCCACACCGATGTACCGAGGTTTGCTTTTCCAGTAGGGAGACCACAAACATACCTCGACACAGCGTTTACCCTCTGGTCTCGCTAGACACACCACCGGCAGGACGCGGTGCTCTTTGTACCACGCTGTCTAGCCGTGTCGCGGACCCTCAACCTCTTCATTCTCCTCCTCCCATCTCTCTCCTAGCTTTGTTCCCTTTCTTTTTGCATTCCCTTTCTTCCGTGCCTCCCCTCGGCCCTCGCGGCCAAATCCCAAGATGTTGTCCCGCGGTCCCGCCGCAGTCGTGCAGTCTGCGATAATATTCCCAAGTCCCCCGGCCTGCCGCGTGCCCTGCTTGCCCTGCGTGCCGTGTGCCCCCGGGTCTCTCCCGGCGCCCTCCCTTAGCCCGCCCTTAGCCCTCTTACCCTCCCTTGCCTCCCTTCACCCTCCCTGCAGGACAGCAGCTTCAGGCTGCCTTCACTCCAACCCTGCCTACTCTCCCTCTAAACCCAATTCACTAGTTTCTTCGCCTTCCGTTTCACCTTTCGACATTACAGCCAATTTCCCCATCGTTGACCTTTTCCGCCAGTGTGACGACGTTCCCTCTCGCTTTGACTTCCATAATATCTTTTCCTCACTTCCCCTTGACTTGGTCGGACACTCTGCCGACTCTTCGTACTCGCCTTGGTCACCGTGCCTCTGCCCACCCACCGCGCCTAGCCACTTGCAAAGTCCGTCTTCTCCTTGCCTTTGTCTGGTCGGCGGGTCCCGTGGGACACCCTCAGGGCACAGTCAGACAGATACACACACACACACACACACACACACACACACACACACACACACTCGCAGCCAAAGGGACTCGGTGGGACGAAGCCGCCCCTTCTGCCCTGCGACAAGGTGTGTACCGCCGGGGTAGTGATTGTGAATCTGAATCTTTGATAATGCGCGCTGCTGCCGCTGCACTTCCCGCTCCCCGAGAGACGGGCGACGCGCGCGACGCGGATGTGAACGTGAATGTTTGATGCGGCGCACCCCGATATCGGTATGAAAAATAAATTCGTCGTGATTGGAGGCGCGGCGCGGCTGGTACCGGCGGCTGGTACCGGAGCACGCGGCCAAAAGTCTAGACGTGTTTTGAGCTCCGGAGTCGCTAGACAGGGCTTGAACCGAACGTGTGACCCCACGTTCGGTTCGAGTCCCATTTAGCGACTCTGGATCTCTGGACTACTGTGCGCCGCCCCTTGCTGCACAGTGGGCCGCCCTCCTCAAATGAAGCGCAAACAGGCCCTTAGGCGGGGCGGCCAAGGCACTCGGGACGGAACTTAAAACACGTGAGGTGTGATGGGAGAGTGCGTGGGGCAGGGAAGGACGTCGGCGAGAGGGGGTGGAACCGGTCCGTGCGTCTGTTTGCTGTCCGTCTCGTGTGTGTGTGTGTGTGTGTGTGTGTTGTCTGTTAATAAGCGGGCCTCGCTGTATCGGCACCGCGCCGCGCTGCGTATAAGCGTCCTCATTAGTGGCAGCAGGGGGGCGTAACGTCGCGGAGCCGCGCGTCACGCCCAAGAAAAGTCAAACTTGATTACCGGAAAGCGAGGCAGAGAGAGAGAGAGAGAGAGAGAGAGAGAGAGAGAGAGAGAGAGAGAGAGAGAGACTGTCTCCCCCTTTCCATGTGGGATAAATAAGCATGAGACACGGCGAGTGTGGCTCGTGGCTCGGAGTACCTTCGCCTCCCACAGCAGGCTGATTCCAAGTTGGATCTCTCCCTCTCCCCCTCCCCCTCTGACAAGGGCAACGGGTAGGCCGTCCCGCACGCCCGCGTGTCGGCGGCCGGCCTACCCACCAGGCGCCCCGCGCCGCGGACTCCACTGCTAATTTGTGTGTGTAAGACGGGAAAACTAATGGCGTTTTCTTTTTTTGTTGTTGCAGGTGGCCGGCCTGGCGTGTCCCCCGGGCGGGGGCGATGTCTGGGCCCGAGGACTGTGACTGCCCGGGCCTGCCTCCGCCGCCGCTGTTCGACCTGCCCCCGCCCCCTCGCCCCCCTTTCTTGCAGGCCGAGCCCTGCTCGGACCAGCCCTTGAAGGACATCGAGTCGTGTGACGCCCTGCCTGTGAGTACACTAAATTTAATTTTTCTTTTTTTAAATTTATTTTCTGTTTATTTATTTATTTAATTATTTTTTATTTTTATTTTTTTTAATTTTTTTTTGGGGGGGAGGGGGTATGTACTGTACTTTTGACGTGAAGCTATGGCACCGTGAATTTGACGACTTTCCCTCCGCCAAGTATCAATGGCGCCCTCGCGACTGTGGCCCGCCCTTAATGCCCACTACACGCAGTGCGGTCCTCCTTTTTCTGTCGCTCGGCTCTAAAGATAATGATGGACGGAGAAAGTAAGCGCCAATTTCGCTGACAATGTAGAGCCCCCACGCGAGGGGAGAAAAAGGGGTGGGGGCGGAGGGGGATGTGAGAGTCAAGGAAGGGAGGCAGATTCTTAAGACGGGCACTGCGACTCCGTGAGTGCAGGATGGAGAGAGAGAGGGGCGAGGGGGTAGCGGTAGACAAAGGGGGAGCGCCTCTTGAGGGTTTAGAAGAGATTCTTTAGGGGCCACGGTGGTGGGCCTGGCGGGCAGACCGAGCAGGCAGGCAGGGCCCCAAAGGGGGTCCTTGGACGCGACACACCTATTCAGCCCAAGGCGGCCCCAGGCGGGGCCCCGCTTTGCCATTCGGCGCACGGACGCAAAGGACCCTCATTTGATATCGGAGTCTAATCCCTGCTGGCAGTGGCGGTGGCCAGGGCGGCGTGTTGTGCTTGGAAAAAGGAGCGGTCGCGGAGCGCCAGCCAGCCTCGCGGCCATTCCCATGCCGATTATCATGCTCTCTCTCTCTCTCTCTCTCTCTCTCTGTAAAAACATTGTAAAACGACGAGGAGGGTAGCCGTCTTCCTCTTTTCGGGCGGAGATTGCGTCTTCGGCATCGACGTGAGAAGAAGGACGGCAGCATGATGCGCCGTCGCACGGTGGGTCAGAAGACCGGCGCAGGCGGCCAAAATTCGAGACCCGTCTAGAGTATTGGCCGCCTGAGCCGGTCTTCTGGCCCACTGTGCGTCGTCCTCGAGGCGACGTGGCCGCTGCCGAGAGTCCTTTCTGTGTCGCTCCGTCTCTCTCGCACTCGTGCCGAGACGGAGTGACTCTCGGCAGCGGTCCAGGAGGAGATGCAGCGGGAAGGTGAGCCGCGCCGCGAAGCCGCTCCTCCTCGTCGTGCTGCGGCGCGGTATCAGCGAATGGAACGCAGCAGGAGCAGGGAGGAGGAGGAGGAGGAGGAGGAGGAGGAGGAGGAGGAGGAGGAGGAGGAGGAGGAGGAGGAGGAGGAGGAGGAGAGGGAATTTGATACCCTAATTTATTCCCGGGGGAGCGCGCGTCAGGCTCGTGGTGGCCTACCCGGCGGGGGCGTATCTGCGACACGGATACCGCGCGAGCTGGGCCGCAGGGAGAGAGAGAGAGAGAGAGAGAGAGAGAGAGAGAGAGAGAGAGAGAGAGAGAGAGAGAGAGAGGCCTTTCTGGCGCGGCGCTGGAGATTGATTTGGAAATGGTGCTCTTGGTTGAGGAAAAGTTGCCAAGTCTTGTATGTTGCACAGCGCGGCTCGCTTCGCAAACTTACTGGATCGAGTATCTAAGAATGCAGGTAAATTCTGAAAAAAAGAAGAAAAAAAAAAAAAAAAATCGCTCCTGCACCTGTTTTCTGGCCCAGTGTGCGCCGCCACCCTCCGCATCACGTCGCCGCCAGCCGCGCCATGTCGCGTGGTTGTGTTCCGCCATTCCGCTGGCAGTGAGGCGCCTTTTCCGGTCTCCGGCATTTTCCGAGCGTTTCCGGCCGGCTGTTCCGGTCCGCCACGCGCGCCGCCTCCGGGCCGCGGTGCTGGGCGTGCGCTGCAGATGCCGCTCGCTTGCTGCACTTTGTTAATTGCTCGTCTGGGATGCGAGTCCTGGAGCGCCATTAGTGCCCGATATGGCTTATCACATCGCCCGTTTTAATTGAAATTCTTGACTGGCCATTGGCGGGGCGTGGCGGGGCGTGACGGGGCAGGGCAGATGGCGCGCAGGGTACGGAGGGACGCGCACTGATTCGCTTTAATTTCCGATCCCAACTCCGCCAACTCGGAATTGGGCGTGTAGCTGGAAATGGTTTACGATGGAGGCGACCGCCGAGGCCGGCGAGGAGCCGAGCGGTGTCCCGAGTAGCGCAGAGCCTCCCGTGGGTCTTATCTTTTTTTGCGCCCCAGTTGCGTTAGTTCGACTTCTTGGGCATCCCCCGCCGCGCCGCCGCCGCGCCCCGCGGGCACACGCCCCGTAGCGAGCGAGGGCCGAAAAAAAAGTGAAAGGCGTCGTTGAGGATATTTGACCTGAAATTGATTGGCGAGCTTGGGATGTGATGGCTGCGCCGCTGATTGGCCGCGCTTCCGGCCGCTCTGTACCACTCGCACCAGAGAGAGAGAGAGAGAGAGAGAGAGAGAGAGAGAGAGAGAGAGAGAGAGAGAGAGAGAGAGAGAGAGAGAGAGAGAGAGAGAGAGAGAGACGAGGAGCTGCGCGGAGTTATCGGTCTACGGGTTGGAGAGGGTCTTCCTGACGTTGTAGAGCACCAAGCTGCTGGGGGTGGGTTGGACGGCCGAAGGGTGCCGGGTGCGACTGTGGTCTGCGGGTTCCTAGAGGACATCGGCGGCCCTGGCGCCGCCTGCGCCGAGTCTTGTACAAGCCGCCCCGCCTCGCCCC
The DNA here is from genome assembly GCA_030522485.1 of Stenchaetothrips biformis. Lineage (NCBI taxonomy): Eukaryota > Metazoa > Arthropoda > Insecta > Thysanoptera > Thripidae > Stenchaetothrips > Stenchaetothrips biformis. Next base: position 16,357,722 of record CM060089.1, on the reverse strand, counting down.
ATCTCCCTCCTCCATCCCTGCCCTGGTGCCGATAGTTTTGAGCCCCACTTCCGCTCTGCCCCGCCTTCGCTGATCCCGGTCCGAATCCCCGCACAATAATTGGCCGGCCCTTGTAGCGCGAGGTAAACACGGGCAGGGGCCCCTGTCCGGCCCGCTGCAGGGCGGCCCGTAGGGGCGCGAGCGGGACAGCAGCGCTACTGTTCGGTTCAGCCCGGCCGGCGTGTCGGCCCCTCATTTGTCACCGCGTCCTCTCTCTCTCTCTCTCTCTCTCTCTCTCTCTCTCTCTCTCTCTCTCTCTCTCTCTCTCTCTCTCTCTCTCTCTCTCCCTCTCTCTCTCTCTCTCTCTCTCTCTCTCTCTCTCTCTCTCTCTCTCTCTCTCTCTCTCTCTCTCTCTCTCTCTCTCTCTCTCTCTCTCTCTCTCTCTCTCTCTCTCTCTCTCTCTCTCCACTAACCTAACCTAACACTTGCTGTATTTGGACCGCCTCCGGCCCACTGTGCGTTGCGGTGCGGGCCGCGGCTTTATGGTGGCGAGTAAAGCCCTCCTCGCTGTAGGCCTTGTTGCTGCTGGGAATGAAATAGTCATCGAGGATTATTCGGGGCGTCTTGCAGGGGCGGCAGCTCGGCCTTCAGGGCCTCTGCTGCCTCCGCGCGGGCGTGCCTGTAACGCCGCGGCCGGGGCGCGGTCGGTCGCGGCCTCGGCCACACGCGGCTGCTGTGTTTGATATTCGCGGGGAATATCGAGCACGTGAGGCATGTTTCTTTGATATGCCCCGCGGATGTGCCGAGGCCGCGGCGCTGACCCCGTCCATGAAATATAAGCCGAGGCCGTTGCCGTTGTACATCACGTATACGGCCGGCGCACGCTTTACGGCCGGTGCAGGCAGGGTGCGGTCCGACGCGGCGGCCGAGACCGTGGCCGAGGCCGGGTGAGCCGACCCGCGCACCCGGAACCCGGGCACGTAGCTCTCGGACTCGTTGACGTGTCGGTCGCAATAATCTACTGACCTCGGCCGTTTTACACTTGGGTTGCTGTTTTGACCTCTGCCACTACCATTGACCTCGGCCAAATTACAACTCAGCGGACCATTTCGACCGCTGCGTTGATTTTGGCGCTCATACTATTGTTGACCTTTGCTGCTCTTGGCCTCGGCCACTCCACCAGACCTGGACCACCGAGATCTCGGCCACTGCGAACTCGAGACATGGACTCTAGGCCTGTGCGCTGTCGTTGCACCTGCTGGCTGGCCCTTGCCCTTGGCTTCGGGGGGTCCACCCGATCCAATCCGCTTCTTTTGAAGCCGCCCCCGCGCCCCGGTTCGGCGAGCGCGTCCGCCCCGCGCCGCCCGGGCCCGTGCATAAATTCTTGATGTGGCAGTGCAAACATGTTTGGGAACGCGCGTTGTGCGCGGCGTAGCGCCACAATGCAAAAACCTTTTTTTTTTTTTTCTTCACCCCGCGCCACCAGAAGGCGAAGGCGCTCTCATTTCCAGCAGTTTCCCACCGTCTAGTTGAGTCGGTTCTTTGTGCCGTTTTATTTTGTTTTCATTCCACGCGGCAGGGCTGGCAGCAGCGGCGGGGCGCGTGTGGCTTTATTCGTACGGCCGGTACCCTTTAGAAGGAAGGAATCACTTTGGGCATAGATCCCCTTCCCTCCACCGGGGCGGGGCGGGGCGGGGCGGGGCGGCTGCCGGCGGCGTGCCGCGCCACTGCTGCTGCGGGGATGAGACATTGCGACGGAGCGTGGCTTCGGCTGTTGGTGTTGGTACAACAGCGGCTCGGTGCGCCAAAGGCGTTGCATCGCATTGTGTGTGTGTGTGTGTCGGTGAGTCACGCCGAGGAAAAGGCAGTAAAGTGGTGCGTCACTTTGTCACGCGGCGTTGACGCCGCTGTAAAGTCCTCTGGCGCGCTGCAGGCAGCCAGTCAGGGAGCCAGCCACGCAGCCATCCCTTACTTTCCTTTGGCCCCGCTGGCTGGCCGGCTATTTACAGGCGTGTCGTCGTCGTTGTTGTTGCTACACTTTCGGGGAGGCGTGGAGATGCATGGTGCGGACGCGCGTCGTCGCCGCCCCGCCGTCGCCTCGTTTGTCTGTGCGAACACCGCCGCGCGAGCGAGGCTTACAGTGTGGTGCCGGCTCACCTCGCGGCCGGACGGACAGACAGGCAGGCAGACAGACACGGCTGCTTTAGCGGTGTCGAGGAACGCGGCGGCCCACCGCCCCCTTGACGACGCTGGGCGTTAGCGAGGATTAGCGGGGGCGGAGGGTGGGAGGGGCAGGTGTGCCAGCAGCAATCCAAGCGCGCAGCAGTAGTGACTCCGGTTGAATATTTAACCAGTACCTCCTCTTGGCTCCCCCCCCCTCCCCTCCCTCCCCTGGTGCGGACGGCCCCGCGCGGCCTGAAGCCTGGACGCCGAAGGGCCTAATAGAGCGTGTATCGGGCAGCGCCGCTCACAGGGACCCATCTGTATGCAAATAATGCGAGCGCACTGCCCTCTGTGGCATAGTGCGCATCTCTGGCCCGGACCGCCGTGCCGCCGTCCTGGAGCCCCGCGCCCCCTGGAGCCCCGCGCCCCCTGGACCGGTCCAGCACGGGTCACAGTCACGAGAGGGACGCGGGGTGAAAGAAGGCAGCGGCGGCGGCGGTGGTGGGCGTAAAAGGCGTCCGGTGTGGGGAGGCAGGCGGGGGGCTTTCGGGCCATTTCGCGGTGCGTCCATACGGCTGCCACCCGAGGGGCGCACACCCGCGCACCGCCAACGCCCGCTGCCTCCGCGTGCGTGGCTCTTGTGTGCGTGTGTGTGTGTGTGCGTGCGCGCGTGCGTGAGTTTTAAAGGGCCTGACAAGGGCAAGGTCGGCGTGTCGCTTGCACGGTGGCGCCTGGCGGTGCGGGGTCTTTTCGACGTTTTGAGACCGTTTTCGCCACCGCCATTGCGCTCCCAGTCATACTCCTGGGAGCGCGCGCCTTTTTTTTTCTTTTGTTTTGCTTGCTGCTTTGTTGTTTTCCCGGCGCCGTATTGAAGGCGCTGGTGCCGGCCCCGAGGCGGCGCCCCTGAAGGCGCACCTCGCCGTCATAGACACCCCCGTCACGCAGCACGCCGAGGGAGGACGGGGTGCTGATGATGATGGCGGCGCCGGTGGTCACTGAGCATGAGTGTATGCACGCTTTGATTTTCTTTTCGCCCGTTTCTCTTCGCGTTCCAAACTGTTTCTTTTTTTTTTTTTTTCCTTTCCTGCCGGTTCGCAACGATTTTATTTTTTTTCCGGCGTGCGAGTCGGGGCCAGTACCGGGCACGAAGCGAGTGGTGCGGCCGTGGGGAGGGGGCGAGAGCCACTCGTTGCCGGCGAGGCTCTTGTCGAGGGCGGGCACAGAGGTGACTTTGCAGTCGCCATTGAGGCTCGGATGGCGCCTGTCTGTCTGCCAGCTCGGCTGTCCGTCCGCTTGACAGCGCGGCTGCTCGCCGTGCGGGTAGGCCGGCCCGCCGCGCAGCCGCGCAGCCGCGTCCCCTGGCTGCCTGCGGCCCAGGGAGTTGCTTTCGGTTCGTAGTTTGCTTTGTTGTGTTGCCGCCGTCCGTCTGGCTGGAGTGCGCCCCGCCGCCGCTGACACCTGCTGGCCCCCTGCTCGCTCTTCCGTGTGTTTGACTCTCGCGCGTACGCACACACGCACACACACACACACACACACACAGACACTGACACGCGCGTGCATGGCGCAGTCCGCGCGGCTGGCCGCGTCACAGCGCGATCAAAGACCAGGCGCACTGCGGTGTGTGTGTGTCGGGGAGAGGGGGGGTGTTGGAGCCTGCCGCGGGCGCGGCGACCAGCCCCATTTATAAAACACGGAATCCCGCGAAAGCACGCCGGGAAGCGCATTCTCATTCTAATTATTTTTCAGCAAAGCCAAAACCGTGTTGCCTTTTGTTGTTATTGTTCCTGTTGTTAGTTTTCCCCGGTGCGGTTATTTCGTTCGTTCGGGGAGGCGAAATGATTGTGTGAGAAACGTTTGTTTTGTTTTGGTTGCGCGGTCTGTCTGTATTTTTTTGTGCTTTAATGGACACGCCGCGCGTTTGCTCCGTTAATTCGGCCACTCGCGCCCGAAAAGGGCGAAAAGGGCGGGCATTGATTTTGAGCAGTCAAGTCCCGGCTGTGGGGCGGAGCGGAGCCAGGCGTGAACATTGCTCGCTCTCCCTCCGAGCGAGGGCGACAAATATTTTATATCGGCTTTCTCTCTCTCTCTCTCTCTCTCTCTCTCTCTCTCTCTCTCTCTCTCTCTCTCTCTCTCTCTCTCTCTCTCTCTCTCCTACGAGAAGACCTACGCGGAAGAGACAGCGACGAAGCCCTGTTCGAAATTAGTCTGCCGTCATCAAAACTCCGGGCTCGTTTTGATCACTGCTATCCTCTAATGGAAGTCGAATTATAAACACACGGGACCGTGGGGCGGGAGTTTGAGCCCTCCCGAACGGGCCTTCAGAGCAGCGTAGTGATTCCGGCCGGAGCTCTGTCTCTCTCGCACTCGCGGAGTGTCCCGCACGGGTGCGAGAGAGACAGAGCGACAGCCCGCTGGTGCGCGGAGGGGCGGCGCGGCGTCTTGCTCCCCTCGTGATTGATACTTGATAATCGCCGTTCTCTGGCGACGGCGCCGCTGCTGCGATAGTTTTAATTCATAATCGCGCCCCTCTCTCTCTCTCTCTCTCTCTCTCTCTCTCTCTCTCTCTCTCTCTCTCTCTCTCTCTCTCTCTCTCTCTCTCTGCAGCCTGACGGCTGGCGACGAGGGAAACAATATCTGGAGGCACCGTGCGCCATTACCGCGGACGACGGCCTCGATGGGCTGGAGGAGGAGGAGGAGGAGGAGGAGGAGAAGGACGACGTCGTGCTCCTCAAAGTTGTAAAATCTGCGGCATAAGAGGGTGAGGAGAGGAGCGCTAGTAAAATTTTAGGATGAGGCACTATTAGCAATTAGCAGCAGCGGCGTCGCGGAGGAGGGAGGCGGCTCGGTGATGTCACCACCTGCCTCTTGCTCCGGCGGCCGCGCTACTCCAAGCTGCTGCGCACAGTGGGCCGGGTGGAGGCGGTCCAAATCCCGCGGTCACACGGTCGATTTGAGTCCCATTTAAGCGACTTTGGATAGCTCGAAACCCTGGCCCACTGTGCTGCGGGCATTCATTAATGTATGCATTAATTCACTCGTTCGTTCGTTCCTTCGTTCCTTATTCACCCACTCGCTGCATTCATCCGGGCGCGCGGAGATGATGAATGGGGCGCCGTATTGACGGATGAGTCGCCAGTTTGTAATGGCGTGCATTTTGTCGGCAAGACAAATGCTTGTCTGCCGAGGCCGTGCGCCTTGCGGTGGGCATCTCGGGAGGGGAAAGAAAGGAGGCGGGGCACAGTGGGCCAGAGGACCGGTGGAGGCGGTCGAAATCCCGAACGCGCTTGGAGCTCCCAAGTCGCTCTCCGACCGAGGAATCCGTTGTTGAGGTCACACGTTCGATTCGAGTCTCATTTAGCGACTCTGCAGCTCAAAACGCGTCTAGAGTTTTGGCCGCCTGCGCCGGTGCTGGCCCACTGTGCGCCCCGCCGCGCCCCGCCGCCCGGGCTCCCCGTCGTCCGCGCCCCATCGCGGAACCGAATTTACGTCTTTGTTCCGGCGGCGCTCCGCCCCGCGTCGGCCCGCGTCGCCCCGCGTCGCCACGCTAGCCTCACGGAGGGGCGCGAATTGGATTCTGTCCGCACTCCGCGCCACGAATAGTATATATATTTATTTATTGCACAAGCTTATTTTCCGGGAGGCCCGGAAAGAAAGAAGGAAGTAGAGAGGGGGCCGGAATAAAAAGGCGAAAGTGGATGCTTATTGCTTTCGCTGCTTATTTTTGCTCGTCCCTTGTTTATTTTTATGTCGTGGTGGTGGCGGCGGCCAGTGAGATGCGGGCGGTGTGTGTCGTAGTCTGACTGCAGTTGCGGTGACGTCATCTGAAAGTGTAATGCTTGGCAGGGAGAAGAGGGGGTGCTCCGGCTTCTTTCTGTTTCTCTCTTTGAGCAGCCTGGCGACACCCCAGAGTGGGCCAGAAGACCACCACCATCATCATCATCAGCGCTTTTCCGCAGGCGGCTAAAATTCTTGACGCGTTTTGAGCTCCAGAGTCGCTCTATGAGACTCGAACCGAACGTGTGACCCCACCAACGGATCGCTTTCTTAACGAGGAATCCGTTGGTAGGGTCACACGTCCGGTTCGAGCCACCTGCGACTGGCCCACTGTGCGCCCTGACGTTGCCCTTTGTGTGCTTGCAGGTGAGTAACCGGCGGGGGGATGCTGCAGTCGGTACCGTGAGTACTCCACCACATGACTCCGTGTGCAGTAAATCCCGGCGATGCGGGCAGATCAGCGGTGTTGCTTCCAGTAGCCTTTTGTTGTTGTTGTTGCTGCTGGTGTCTGTGTAGCGTTTGTTGTTGTCGTCATTCGGTGGGAGTAAAATTGGCAGCTAGTTTGGGCGGGCGGGGGTTGCTCGTGTCTTGCTCTGTACTGTTGTGCTGCTGCGTGTGCTTTGTTGGTTGTATCGGAATCGCTTTTATTTTTGGATCATCGGGTTGGAGGTATTGAAGGTTTTTTTTTTTTGTGGGGAAACACAATGTTTTTTTTTAGTTTTCTTTTCACGCGAAGACTTGTGTCTTTGACGGCAAGCGAGGAGACGATCCGGTACGCCCCTTCATCTCTCTCTCTCTCTCTCTCTCTCTCTCTCTCTCTCTCTCTCTCTCTCTCTCTCTCTCTCTCTCTCTCTGCTGCGTGACGTACGAGGAGCGCGGCCAACCAACCTGTCTGGCTCTTTCGTTTGCTCGGGGCACTCGCAGCGTAATTGACTGGACGTTGCCGAACGCCAGACGGAAGGGGACGCAGGGGCGACGCAGGGGGATGCAGAAAGGGGGGGAGGGGGTGCTCTTTATCACTCTGCCGGCCACGCCAGCCTCACTGCTGGCGTGTAGTGGTAGCGGCAGGCCTCGGCGAGGTCCTCTCTCCCCCCCCCCCTCCCTGTTCGGCCTGTCTCGTCCGCCCCAATTGCTTCCTTTGTGGAGGAGAGCACGCGCCGATCGGGGTTGTAGTGCCGCCAGTGTCGCTCTCTCTCTCTCTCTCTCTCTCTCTCTCTCTCTCTCTCTCTCTCTCTCTCTCTCTCTCTCTCTCTCTCTCTCTCTCTCTCTCTCTCTCTCTCTCTCTCTCGCACTCACAGGGCGGCCCGACTCGGAATAGTAGTGCCACCAGGGCCCGGGGTTGGGTCGGTAGTGGGGGGGGCGACAATACCTTTAGTATATGGAAACATCAAGCAGATGAATGCGGAGTGTGTGTGTGTGTGTGTCGCAGAGAGGGTGAAAATGTGTAGCGATTGAACGCGTGCGCGCGCCCAAGCCGTTGTGCGGAACAGATGTAGATCACCTTAGATGTATATATAACAGGATGTCAATCCGGCTGCAAAGCTGTTTCGAGAGGGGTGCGCACACGCTGTGTGTGTGTGAAAGAGAGAGAGAGAGAGAGAGAGAGAGAGAGAGAGAGAGAGAGACAGAGACAGAGACAAGGACGTCGAGAGAGAGAAAGGGGGAGGGAGTGTTCGCCCCTAAAGTGGCAAACGGAAAGTTTTTCAGTTGACTGCAGCAGTTTTGCTACGCGCGCACACACACACACACGCAGGTACAGTCGATACGTATCGCTGGCAGTGCAGCATGGGGGTGGGGGAAATTGAAAGCATGAAAGGCTTGAATAATGGAATAGTTCGCGTCGCGTTCAATCAGCGGTGGATGCAGGCGGCCCAGTGCAAAGTTCGGCTATGTCGTCTTTTTTGTCGTGTTTTTGTTTTCATCTTAAAGTAGTTTAGATTTACTTTATTTTTATTTTTTTTTGGGCGTGCGCACGGTTCTGCCGGTGAAGCAGGTCGACGGGGGTGGACGTGTCGAGGAGCCGCGAAGAGGGCGGCGGCAGGCAGGCAGCAAGGCGGGCAGGCAGGGCAGGCAGGCAGCAAGGCGGGCAGGCAGGGCAGGCAGGCAGCAAGGCGGGCAGGCAGGGCAGGCGGCCGTCCGTCCGTCGGTGACACTGGCCGCATCGGTGGCCCCGGCTAGGCTTGCCCATTGTGTGTGCAAAGCGGATTTTTGCCCACAAAAGGGGCGTCCGAGCGAAGGGCGCGGCAGAGCCGCCCTGGTCGCCTCCCTGCGCGCAACTAGCTCGTGCGGCCGAAATAAATAAGAAAAATAATTAAAAAAAAAACAAAACAAAAAACGAAAAGGTGCTGTCCTGTTTCACGAAAAAAATATCAAAAATTGTTATTGCACTTTTATTTGTAAAACGAAAAAGGAATCTGGCGAAAGCATGACATGGTGATTTCGGCCCCCGGGCGCGGCGGCGCGGCGGCGGTGGTTTCTCCTTCACTGCCGGGTTTGAAGCGCTCAGTGAGCAGGCTGCTGCGTCGCTCTGCGTACCGTACCGGCGGCGCAGCAGCAGCCCTCACTAATGATAACTGCAATTAGTCGAAGCGAGCTCTGCCTGCCCCTCTCCTCTCTCTCTCTCTCTCTCTCTCTCTCTCTCTCTCTCTCTCTCTCTCTCTCTCTCTCTCTCTCTCTCTCTCTCTCTCTCTCTCGCTTTACACTTGTTGCGCGCCGACCACTCCATGACGGCGCTGCTGAGGAGCAGTGTGCTGCGCCGTTCTAACCGACGGCCGCGCGGACCGGCGTTCGCTATTGGTCATTAGTGTTGTTCCAATCGAAGGTGCATCGTCACCGCACAGTGGGCCAGAAGACCGGTGGAGGTCAAACTTCCGGACGGGTTTTAAGCTGCAAAGTCGCTAGAACCGAACCGTGTGACCCGGCCGACCCCACCTCTGGATTGCTCTCCAAACGAGGAATCCATTTTGTGTTTCATTTATTCGACGCCGGTTCGCTCTAACGCGGTAAAATACAAAAAAAAGCCCAGCCCTGCAGATTCAAGTCTTTATACTACCAAGCCTGGTAACACCCAAGGCGAAAAAAACAGTTCATGGAATGAGTCAAATTTTCCAGGAACTGGGAAAAATTACTACACCGATAATTTTTTCTTATTATTCCAAGTTTTTTTTTTTTTTCTTCGTGAAGAATGGTTGTGGTTTTTTTTTTACGTGTACGCGCCTCTGCGCGCGATGACCGTGCTATATTGATGAGTGCATTCTGATGGAGCCCTTGTCGGCGGCGGCGGTGCACAGTGGGCCTGAAGACCGTCACAGACGCGATTCGGGCTCTAGAGTTGCCGAATGGGACTCGAGCCGAACGTGTGACCCCCATCAATGGATTCCTCGTTCGGAGGCCAATCCATTGTTGGGGTCACACGTTCGGTTCGAGTCCTGCTCAGCGACGCAGGAGCTCTAAACCCGTCCGGGATTTGGACACCGCCTCCCACCGGTCTTCTGGCCCACTGTGGTGCCCTGGCGTTGCCGGAGAGGCTGCCGGTGGGCGGACGCGGCGGCCCTGGAGGACACGGACAGTAACTGCCGAACAAAGGCACTGTTCAGTTACAAGGATCGCCCTGCAGCCGCGGTGCAGCCACAATGGCCCTCCTCGTGTCTTCTATTGGCTGAGCCGCGGGCAGCGCTAGGGCTGGTGGCGCCGAGAGAGAGAGAGAGAGAGAGAGAGAGAGAGAGAGAGAGAGAGAGAGAGAGAGAGAGAGAGAGAGAGAGAGAGACTGCGTTACTGCCTTAAGCCGTCTCGTGATCCGCGGAGAGCGAGCCATATAGCTCATTTTCAGCACCATTTCAAACCGTCGTCGTCGTGGTGTACCCTGCAGAGTCTGTTGCGCCCCTCGTTCGAGCGCGCGTGTGTGTGTGTGTGTGTGTGTGTGTGTGTGTGTGTGTGTGTGTGTGTGTGTGTGTGTGTGTGTGTGTGTGTGTGTGTGAAAGAGAGAGAGCGTTCTCCCAAGTTACACAAAGACGTCACGGGCTACAAAAGTCGACGGCGAGGAATTTGTGCCCGCTCCAAGTTTATGTCGCGCATTTCGAAAAGTTGCGACTTTTCTTTTTCAAACAGTGATGGCGCTGCAAAAGAGAGGAGGAGACGCCGCGCGCGGGTTGCGCGAAAGGAGAAGAAGGAGGAGGAGGAGGAGCGAATGCAGGCATGAATCGTAACTTCTCCGCTCGCGCACTCGCGCTGGTGGCAAACGATTTTCGCGTTTATGATCCTCCCTTCTTGTCTCTCTCGCTCGTGCCGCCGTGACGTATCGCCCCGCGAAAAGGCTCCTCTATAAACGGAGTTGGAAATAAAATAAGGAAAAAGGAACACACACACACACAGCAGTAGGCAAGGGAGGGCGTTGCGGACGCAAAGAGTTCGGTGAAGGTGAGGAGCAAAAGCCCTTCTAGGGGGTTGGGGGGGCGGCTTGGTGTCACGCCCCTCTGGCAACAGGAAGAGAGTGGCTGCCTCATACATCATCCCTTACAATTAATTGTGGTTGTGCGGAACTGCGTCACGACGGGGTTGCGGGGGGGGGCGTCGCAGGGGGGAGGGGCGTTGTTGGGGACTGGAGCAAGGGCAAGCCGCAGTCCAAGCCGCTTATGGGGAGCTGGCGCTTTGAAAAGATGGACATTGAATGAAAGTAACCGAGTCGTGCGACTGCCTGGCTGGCGGCTCGGCGGGGCGGCGCCGCGAGGGAGCGCGGACAGCTGGCTGACTGCTCGGTCGGGGTCGCCGGCCGGGTCGCGGCAGGGCGTAGGCTGAGCGTGACCCTTGTTAACGCTCGCTGCTTTCTGCATATCACGCCCAAGGTGCAATGCGGGGGATGCTGTCGCCTGGGTTATTAATCTTCCGGCCCACTGTGCGGCGTCCGGGAGGGCCGATCCCTTTGAGGGGAGGGAGTTTGACGCGTCTGAGGGGAAAAGAGTGCGTGCAGTGCGGTGATCTTGTTATCTGCGCACCGAACCTAATGGCCTTGCTTGTTACCCGCAAAGTTTTTTGTTCCTTTTTTTTTTTCGACGCGGTGCCGAGAATTTAAATATTTGGATTATGTTTCCGCCATACCGAACACGACTATGCCGTTGCCTAGATTCTTTGGCCTCCAAATTCAAAGTTTCCTCCTTGTTTGTGCTGTTGCTTTAGCGTTTCGGTGTGTACGTAGCAACTAGGTGGGGTAGTTGCCGCAGTGTCTGCCCCAACGGCCCAGCCATCCGTGGCGTCCAGGCAGCTTGCTTGCTGTGCCTTCTTGGATGGATGACCCGCCCAGCGCACAGTGGGCCAGAAGACCGGCGGCGCAGCCGGCCAAAACTCTGGACGCGTTTTGAGCTCCAGAGTCGCTAAACAGGACTTGAACCGAACGGGTGACCCCACTAATTAAATCCTCGGTCCGAGAACGATCTATTAAAGGTCACATGTTTAGTTCGAGTCCCATTTAGCGACTCTGGAGCTCAAAACACGTCCGTCGGCATTTTGACCGCCTTTGCCGGTTTTCTGGCCCACTGTGCGGCGCCCCAAGCCCGCGCGCCGGGGCCCGCAATGTATGCATGGCGGCTTGGTGTCGGCGAGGTGGCGGCCTAACAGTGCGGTTCGGCGCCATGCATTTAGATGAGCGGGACAGATTGGCCGCCGGTCTGCCCCGCGTCTTCAGACCACCAGCTTGTCTGCAGTACGGCAAGCTTCATTCGTGTTTCAAAAAGATTTTATTTTTGAACTATACCTGCTAATAGTAACTCAGGAGGTTTTGGAATATTCCAAAGACGGAGACAATTATTTTTTTCCCAACAAGTTCTCCTGGATTATTATTTTTTTTTAAAGCAGTGGTTGAGCTCGCGAAACCCGAATCTCGACCGGTGCGTGAGCATCTTGAGACACCGATAACCAGGCGGGCGCTCGGCGGGGGCATGATTGCACGCTCCGGCGGCACAACGAATCGCGGGCTCGGGTTCGATTCCCGGCGCCGTCTCTTAATAATTGCCAAGGCAGCGTGCGGCCGGCCCACCTTGAGGACCCCGCCGCCGCGGTCCTGGAGTGCGACTCTAACAAGGCGGTTCTCTCTCTCTCTCTCCCTGTCCCTCTCCCTCTCTCCCTTTCTGCCTCTCTCCCCCGTATCGAGTCTCGCAGCGACTTCTTCCCGGCTTCACAAAGGGAGAGGGAGAGAAAATCGCGGTAGATGATTTAATAATGTAGTTTCCTTTGGTTTCCTTGTTTGGCCTGCGTAACAAGCTTTCCATGTCGCCTGCGTGTCTTTCATACTCTTGTTCTGACAAAGAAAAGCGTACTTGTTAAATTCTTTTTTTTTTTTTTTTAAGAATTTTTTTTATTTTAATTTTTTTTTAATTTTTTTATTTTTATTGTTTTGTTGCTGTTGCTGTTGACGTGTGGTGATGTAGTTGTTGTTTGCGCAGGTGGTGGACGCGGAGTACCACAGCTCGCCGGTGCTGCCCTCGGTCGCCATCATCGCCGTCTGCTCGGTGATCCTCCTCGCCATGGTGTGCCTCGCGACGGCGCTTGTGTGGAAGTGAGTACATTTTCTATTTGTTCACATTGTTGTTGTTGTTGTTGTTGTTGTTGTCGCCCCGTGTTTTTGGCGGGTTTCCGCCGCGCGGCGCCTCGTGGTTCTTGTTGGTGGTGGTTTTTGTATTTTCCCCGCGCGGAAGCCGTAAGCGTGCGCCCGCCTGATTGTTGTGACGCGCGTTGCTGTAATCGAAGCGCAGACATTTATTTTCGTCACCAGGAAGGCACCGGGCGGAGGTGGAGGAGGGGGGATGGGGAAGGAGGTGACGTGTACAAATTGAAGCCAGATCAGGAGGATGCGGCGCAGGGATAACGCCTCGGTGTGTGTGTGTGTGTGTGTGTGTGTGTGTGTGCGCGTGTACATGTGTACCGTTTGGTGCAACATGCGTTAGTATCGCGGCGCGGTGGCAGGTGCGTCCCTGCATACCGGCGAATAGAGCACATAGGCTAGCCCATCATTTTTCACCAGGCACACGGACACGTGGCCAGGGAAAGGTTAACTCCGGCTTGTGCGGAAGCGCAGCCGCAAGGAGTCTTTTTATTATTATTATTTTATTTATTTTTTATATTATTTTCTTATTTTCTTGTAGTGCGCGGTGTCTCCGATAACCAACCAACCTACCTTCAGGATGGCAGCTGGCTTTTTGTTTTGTTATGAATGTTGCTATTTCTTTCTATACATATATTCCTGTTTTTTTTGAAAGGGCAAGTAAAAAAGGGAGAGGGTAATCGTCGGTAAGCTCGATGCGGTGGAAATGTGACCCTTTTTTTTACCTCTTTTCATCCCTGTTTTCACGCTAGTTTGCGTTTGGGATTTGGTGAGATGCGGGCGTTCTGTGACCCGCTGTGTGTGTGTGTGTGTGTGTGTGTGTGTGGACCTGTCGGCCAGGCCGGGCCGCAGGGAAGCCGCAGCAGAGATAGCTTTATCTGCCGCGCCACTCTACGCCGTGCATACGCCCCCACGACTGCAACACTCTCCCTGCACACTTTTTTGTTTTTCCGCTGCCCGGTCCTCTCTCTCTCTCTCTCTCTCTCTCTCTCTCTCTCTCTCTCTCTCTCTCTCTCTCTCTCTCTCTCTCTCTCTCTCTCTCTCTCTCTCTCTCTCTCTCTCTCTCTCTCTCTCTCTCTCTCTCTCTCTCGCTACCCCCCCTGACCAGCGTGTGTCGCGTGGGTGAGCGCGCCGCGTTTCACTGGTGGCTCGGGCCCCAGCGCCTTCTTCTTCTTCTTCTTCTTCTTCTTCTTCTTCTTCTTCTTCCGCGACTCCACGTGCGAGGCCTGTATACAGGCGCAGCTGGTGGGCCAGAGGTGCGCGCCGACGGGTCCGTCTGGGTCAGCGGCGTGGCATGGCGCGCGCGCGCGCGGCGTTTTTGCCCGTGAAACGGCGTTTCCGTGTGCGCAATCAGTGCGCCGGTGTGGCGGGTGGGCCGGACCGGTGGCGCGTGTTTCTTGTGCACCCGCCGCCCTGTTGTGATGGGGTCCGGCCGGCCGTGTGGCCCGCCCTGGCCCGCCTGGCCCGCCTGGCCCGCCTGGCCCGCCCCGACGGGCCCGCTGTGAGTGCGCGGCGCCGCGTCATCTCCTTTTACAGCGGCGCGACTCGTTAACTCGCCGCGAGTTCCACGCGGACCAGGAAGGCTAGTGGTGGCTGCAGAGTTCATGTATGTAGTGTCAGTTTGAACCTCTCCACCAGAAGGCCGGCGTTCGACCAAACCGACAAAATAAATTAATTCATCGTTAATGTGAGGCGACATGAGAAGCTGATGCGGTGGCGGCCCAAAAAAAAAAAAAAAAAAAAAAAAAAAAAGGGGATCGAAAAAGCAGCTGTCGCGGCGGCAGCGCGGCTTATTGCTGTGTCGCGCCGTGCTGCTGTATCGCTGACAGAGTCCATATTATTAAAGGTCTGCTGCTGAGGGCAACAAAACCTGGAGGAGCAGAGAGCTCGGAACGTGGGACATAAACCAACCCCATGTCACCATGAAGCAGACTGTGCCGGACTCTCTCTCTCTCTCTCTCTCTCTCTCTCTCTCTCTCTCTCTCTCTCTCTCTCTCTCTCTCTCTCTCTCTCTCTCTCTCTCTCTCTCTCTCTCTCTGTGCTGTGTAGTCTGGCGGCCATCACGCCAGACTTACCGTATCACTTCTTCTGCAGCAGCACTCCGAAGCAACTGGCCCCAATAATACAGTGGAGTGGCACGTAAGTGAAGTAGCTCTGGACCGTTGCGATCGTGTGCAGAAGCGGGCGTGTGGACAGGCCGAGTGTGCGACCCTCCCTCCTGCCCCCCCCTCCGGAACTCATCTTCTTACGGTGCCTGGTCTCCCTCCCGCACTGCCGTGCACAGTGGCGTCCAGTTCCATTCTCCCTGTCCGCGCCACTTCAAAACCAGAAGAAAACGAATAGGGCAACAAAAAAAAAAGGACGATTTTTGCATTATTTACTTTTTTGTCATTTGCGAGAGGGAAGGCTTGTGTTGTGCTCGGTCGATTCTTTGCCTAAACTCGTCAATTCGGCGCAAGGGGCGCCTGTTTTTTTTTCTTCTTTTTTTTTTCCTTTTTCAATCACATGTGAATGGACCGCGAAAGGCGGAGCAGCACCAGCAGCAGCAGCAGGCCGATTCCGAACGAGCGCCTTCTGTCATGTCGCTCCGTCTCTCTCTCGCTCTCTTGACTCGGCGCCTCGCGAGCGTGAGAGAGAGAGAGAGAGAGAGAGAGAGAGAGAGAGAGAGAGAGAGAGAGAGAGAGAGAGAGAGACGGATAGCGACGTATAGTGGGACCGTCGTCTGTCAATACTCCGAGGAAATGGAACGAGCCGGTCGTTCCCCGGCCACGCACTTGCATTGTGTGCGACACCTGGCGCGGCCGTTGTGGCGCCTATCTTTTGAGCGCCTTTTGCGCGGCTTGTACTATACAGCCGCTCGGCGTGGCAGGTGCACCGTAAAAACAACAACAAGGTGAAACGAGGGGGAGTGAAAAGAAAAGGTGTCGCGGGCTTTGCGATCCGCCTTAGCACGCGATTAGCGTCAAACAAAAAAAAACCGCGATGGTTATTACACCTCATTTGGGGTGCTAATTTGAGGGATTCCTGCCCTGGCTGCTGTGCTGGTGCTTTATTCATCCGGGGATACGGACCGCCATCACAATGTCGCTCTCCATTTCATTAAAAAGGAGGGAAGCAAACAACAAGAACAGCAGAAAAACTGCTTGTGCCGCACAGTGGGCCAGAAGACCAGGCGGCCAAAATTCTAGACGCGCTTTGAGATCCAGAGTCGCTGAATGGGACTCGAACCGAACGTGTGACCCCCACCTAGGGATGTAAAGGCCGGTAATATTACCGGTAAAAAACGGTAAAATACGGTAAAATACCGTATTTTACGCAGACCTCGGTAAAATTGGTATTTTTCGGTATTTTTGAGATATTGGCATATTTGAACAATTAAAACACGGAAACGGGTATTATTCAAGATACAACAACGACTTTTAATTGGGTTTTTGAGGTGCTCTTGGTTCGAATTTGCCGCTCGCACTTGTTTTCTTCCTTCCCATTGGGCTTCGGCTACAGCCGTGCGCATGCGCCTGTGCCTCGGCCGTGGGGAATACACCGGCGCGGCGCAGCGACGCGAGCTCGCCCGTCGCCAGTGCTCCCAGGCAGTGGCACTACTGGTGGTAATAGGCCTTCAAAAAGAGTGAGGCGTAATTAGAAATTGGGTTTTTTAAACTTTAATTTGACTGATTTTGTACCCGATCTGGGCTTCCTGTGGAACTTTTCCGTTCTTAATTGTTGACGATACCCTTATAATTTTGTGTAGTTTCCTCACAAATCACCTCCCAACGACGAATATTTACAGGGAAATACACGCAAACATCGTTAAAACAAAAAAAAGCCAATTTAACCGAATTTTACCGTAAAATACGGTAAAATACCGTATTTTACCGTATTTTACGTAACTTTGAATCTTACCGGTATTTTTGCATCCCTACCCCCACCAATGGATTCCTCGTTTTGGAGAGCAATCCGCTGGCGGGGTCACCCGTTCGGTTCGAGTCCCACACACTAAACTCTTGTGGACTTTTTAAATGCATAATTATGCACTTTTTATGCATAGTTATGCATGCACAGATACATACGTAAGGTGTGTATAATATTATGCATCATTGAGTACATTTTGTGCATCTTCTTGCATAAAATGTACACAGTGATGCATAATATTATACACACCTTACGTACGTTTCTGTGCATGCATAAGTATGCATTAAAAACTCCACAAGATTTTAGTGTGCATTTAGCGACTCTGGAGCTCAAAAGGCGTCCAGGAGTTTCTGCCACCGGTCTTCTGGCCCACTGTGTGCCGGTCAAGTTGCCGACGGCGGGGTGATTTCCGCGCCGTGATGGAGTGGTGGTAGTGGGGGGGGCGGGGATTTGTTTCGCCTGCACTGCGGACCGGCGCCGCTGGAACGTCTGTTGGTTTTACTCTGTCTGCGTTGCGTCATTTCCCCGCGTCCCAAACTCCGTCGTCGTCGTCCTGGTGCGCGTCCTCGCGGCCGCCGCCACGTCCTCATTTCCTCGCCGATTTTACTCCACAATAGCCGCGCGCCTTTTCGGGCGGCAATGGTTTTTTTTTTTTTGTTTTTTTTTTTTTTTTTGTTCTGGATCTGGGAATGTGAGCAGTTTTCTTTAAGCGCGGCTTTTCCTGTGGGTCGAGTTAGTTTGCACTGGAAAATGGCGGAGGAGGGGAGTGACTGAGCACGCCGTGCCGCGGCCTATTGGCTGCCTGACCGCGCGCGCGCGTCACCCGCTCTACTTGTTTCGGCTGCAAAGTGGCGGGGCGGGGCGGGGCGGGGTGGGGCGTGCCGGGCCCCGAGCGTCGTTACGAGATGTTTCCGGTAATCTGGTTATCGGGGAAAGTTGCCCCGCTCTTGACAGCCTCTTCGGCTTTTCCATCCCCCGGGGTGGAGTTCGATGAGCGCCCGGCTGGCTGGCTGGCTGGTGGTACCTCCCGGCGCAGCGCCCCCCCCCCCCCCCCCCCCCCCCCCCCCCCCCGTCGGTGGTGTCGTCAAGACCTGCCGCAAGTTTCCGTGTGCCCGGCGGCCCCTCCTTCGGGTCAACAATGCTGCCGTCATCGTCGTGGACCGGAGCGGAGAATAACTACAGGCCCGATTTTGGCTACAAATGAAGAGGTCCGGCTCTGGCCCCGCCGCGCCCCTGGTGCGTGCGCTTGCGTCGCGGTTCGGCGAGCTTCGAGTGACGCGCGAGGCAGAACTCGGTGGCGGAGCGCCAAGGTTGCCGACTCTGCGGTTCATTGCCATGCAAAACTGTCGCTCGCGGAAAAAAGGGAAAATTATTCTACTTGAAAAAAAAGTATGATGAGTGTATGTAGTAGCAAGTGGCAACGCCACTCCGATACATGGGCGCGCTCTTTACCTCATTCATTGGGTTCCGTTTCGGGCGCGTTGCTGCGGCTCGCTCTCTGCCGACGGTCCTTGAACGGCATGTAAAACAAGCCCCCCGCACAGTGGGCCAGACGACCGCTGGAGGCGGCGGCCCGCGCCGCGCACCGTGGAGGTAAAAAGAGCGTTTGCTTTGACAGGAACAGAAAGGTAAAAGGGAGGGGGTGAGGGGAGGGGGGAATAGGAGAGGGAGGGGGGGGCAGCCCGATGAGGAAAGGCGTCCAGTGATTCCGCGAGGCACCGCGGCGCCACTCAATCGTCTCCTTTTCTCTTCAGATCCTTTTTTTTTTTCTCGCGCGATCCTGCGTCCCGCTCTGCTTCGAACCGTGTTTCAAGTTTCTTATTTTTCTCTTTTTTTTCTCTCTCTCTCCATCCTTCCACCGTCCCCCCCCCCTCTCCGTCTCTGTCGCGCTCGCCGTCCCGCGTCGCTCTATGCGATTTATTTTCCTTTCGTTTTCCACGGCGCCGCCGTTAATTAAAGAAGAGAGTCATTTGCCTTTCATTTCGCGAGGTGTCTTGGGAAATTGGGTGGAGAGAGAGAGAGAGAGAGAGAGAGAGAGAGAGAGAGAGAGAGAGAGAGAGAGAGAGAGAGAGAGAGAGAGAGAGTTGTATTGGTGCTCTTGTCGCGGGAAGAGTGGCCACGTCTGCGAGCCTGAGAAGCCCAGACCGGGCGCACCCTCTCCAAGGCGTTCGGAGGCGTTTCCACTCACTTTACTTTAACCATTTTTGGGAGGCACATTTTGGCTGTGTGTGCCTCGCGCGGTGCCGGCACCGCATTCAGACGTTCATCCTCATTATGCAGCACTCAGTTCCCTTTACGTGTCGTTTATACATCTTTTTGGCAACGCGTTGTCGCTGTCGTGTAAAATTTTATAAAAATGTTTTTCGCGGTTAAATTTTGCAATGGCACTCAAGTCTGACTTCCATTGATTTATTTTTTCCCTTTTTTGAAGAATTTTTCTTTTAGCTCCTTAGATCCTTTCCCTTTTGCTGTTTTGTGTCGTAGTGTTGTTGCTTTTTCTGTTGTTTTTTTCTCCTCAGTTGGAAATAAATAAGGCGGGGCGCGGGCCTGTTAGCGCGTCCGCGTCCCGCCACCCCTTTAGCCCGGGCCGGGCGCCTCGAAGCCTCGAACGTGCCGAAGAGTGTGCATCTCTGTCGTCGCTCTGTCTCTCTCGCACTCGGAAGGGGCGTGCGTCTCTGTCGTCGCTCTGTCTCTCTCGCACTCGGAGGGGCGTGCGTCCCACTGGGGTGCGAGAGAGACGAGGAGCGCGGCGGCACTCGGTCAAACAAGTCGATGAACCGAGAATCCGAAAGGGGCGCGGAAAAAGGGGGAGCAGCAGCAGCGCAGCCTTTGTAGTGCAGTTGCGGGCGTTGTGGTGAAGGAAGCCGCGCATCCAAATTCAAACACTTTAAATTATTTTTGCTTTTTTTTTAAAAAAAAAATATTATTTTTTATTTATTTTTGCAAGGGTGTCGCCTGGGCTGTTTCAAAGACCCACCCGCCCCCAAAAAAAAAAAAAAAAAAAAATGGCCGCCGAAAGAGGGCGGAAGGAAGCGTTGCACTAATTTGGATTTGTCGTCCCGCGGGTGACATGTGCGCGGTCATAACGGCGGCCAGGAATCCGGGCGTCCCTGTTCTCTATTTTAATCCCTTGAATGTTTTATGTGCTTCTATAAATAAAGGGCGCGACAGGGCCCGCGCGCGCACCGGCAGCAGCGCCTTCTTTACTCCTTCTTAGCCCCGCCCTGCCGCGCCCCGCCCCGCCCTGCCGCGCCCCGCCACGCCCCGCCACGTCCCGATGGATCCTGGTTTATACGCCGGGCGTGCGAGCATTGTCCGGTACCGGCTCACAGTGGGCCAGACGACCGGTGGAGGCGGTCCGAATCCCGGACGCGTTTTCAGCTCCAGAGTCGCTAAACGGGACTCAGACCGAACGTGTGACCCCACCAATGGATTGCTCTCCGAACGAGGAATCCATTGGTAGGGTCACACGATCGGTTTGAGTCTCAGTCAGCGACTCAGGAGCGCGTCTAGAATCTCGGCCACCTGCGCCGGTCTTCTGGCCCACTGTGCGCCGCGGCCCCGCCGAGTGCATGCATGATACATCGACCGTGGTTTTCCCGCTTTCCGCCATGTGTTGCGGCGCGGCCCGAGCGAGCGGTGGGTCATCAGGCCGCGGTGCTGCTCGGTCAAGCGGGCAGCGCGCGGCGACAAAGACGCGGCACAAATCGAAGCGCGCCCAGCGCAGTCAAGTCTTTTTTTTTTGGCCTTTGTTTTTCGGGCTTGGTTGGTTCGCGGGTCGCCTGACGCCGTGCAGTGTCGTGCCGCGCGTGACACGCGCCACGCCCTTCCCGATCCCCCGGTGGGGCCCCGGTGGGGCACAGTGGGCCCGGCAGGCCCGGCGGGACGACGACATTCGTCTTATTAGCACCCACGGCAGCGAGGACTGGTTCCAACGAGGGGGGAGGGGGGGGGGGACAGAGGCGCATACGGACACGGCGATTATGTCGGGAGAAGGAAAAAAAATCGCCGGAAAGGTCAACCATGCATCGCGCGACGAAAAAAAAATAATTTAAAAATCCTTAAAAGCCTTAAGGGGACCTTTGTAAAAGCGCGGGAATTTAAAAAAAAAATCCCTACGCTTGTGAAAGGGTCCTGCATACGATGACTGCCTGTCGGGTCAGGCGCGAGGACAGTTATCGAGAAGAAGGTGGCTACCCTGCGAAAAACAATGCAGTGACTTGGACTGAATTTTCAGCTTTGACCTTTAAGTTGTACAACGCTCGGTCCGTAAAAAATCACGGTAGGCCCGGTTTTCTTTTTTCTTCTTCTTTCCCCTTCCCTTTGGCTCCCCTGCCGCCGGTTCCGGCGCGGACACGGCGCCCCGCCACGCCCCGCCACGCCGCGCCCAAATTGATGGCGATCTCTTTTACTTTACTGTGATCTCTGCGGGTCAATCGGATTTGGCGGCCATCGGCAGCGCGGCCCACTCGGCGGCCGCGCAGTCAGTCCGGCGGGTTGGGATGATTAAAATAGACGGCGCCATATAACGGGCCGCGCCAACTCCGGCGATCTGTCTCTCTCGCACTAGTGGGGCGTCCCGCGCGGGTGTCCGCGAAGGAGAGCGCGCCTTCGTGGCCGGTCGGCGGCATGCCACTAGTTGACTTGCGCTGTGGACAGAGTGGGAGGGGGGGGGAGGATTTTCAAACATAATTCGCGGACGCCATTAAGAATGCAGCGGCACGGCGGCCAGGTGGGCGTAGGACGGCGGCGGCAGGCGAAGCCAGGCGAAGCCACTCGATTCAATCCGATACTCGAACCGCGAACCGCGGCCATGAAGTGGGTGTTGTCGGCGTGCGTGCGAGTTGGCCATCAGGCGCCGGTCGTCCCCTCCCCCCCCCTTTCCCCTCTCCTTTCCGACTTCGCATCTTCCTGTACGCAGAGAGGGGGAGGAGGAGGTCTCCCCCCCCCCCCGGTTAACGGGTCGGAGCCAACCCTTCCCTTCCGGAACCATATTGGCAATCGTTTATCAAGCTATTTTTCTCCTCTTTGCAACCGGGCTTGGCGCGCGCGGAGGGGGGAGCGGGAGGGGGGGGGGAGCCCCCCTGCCGCCGCTGCCCTTCGGGGGGGCCTGCAATTGAAAGCCATTATTAATAGCCGCCTCGCTAGTAGTCGGGCCGCCGCCTCGTGAGGCCGATCACCTGCAAGGTGCCTGCAAGGTGCCTGCAAGGGGCCTGCAAGGTGCCTGCAAGGTGCCTGCAAGGTGCCTGCAAGGTGCCTGCAAGGTGCCTGCAAGGTGCCTGCAAGGTGCCTGCAAGGTGCCTGCAAGGTGCCTGCAAGGTGCCTGCAAGGTGCCTGCAAGGTGCCTGCAAGGTGCCTGCAAGGTGCCTGCAAGGTGCCTGCAAGGTGCCTGCAAGGTGCCTGCAAGGTGCCTGCAAGGTGCCTGCAAGGCGGATGCGGACCGCTGCAAGTACAGCCGCTGCCTCCGCCGCCACACTGCTGCAGCAACGATTGATTTGAGGTGCTTTCCTGGCACAGAGTGGGGGCGTCGGTCGGTAGTTGTAGGATGGCGTGTGGCATACACACACACACTCATTCGTCGAGCTGTCATGCTATTCAGCTGTGTGTGTGTGTGTGTCAGAGAGAGAGAGAGAAAGAGAGAGAGAGAGAGAGAGCGAAGGAGAGGAGTGCGTGTATCCAGCGTGTCCCTCATTTGCAGTGTGGTGCAGTGGACCCCGCAGTGGTGCTCTTTATTGATTGCGGCATTGTCGAGACGTTCATTGTGGCGGTAACGATTTATTGGAACAGAACCGGCACACTCTCTCACACACACATACAGAGAGAGAGAGAGAGAGAGAGAGAGAGAGAGAGAGAGAGAGAGAGAGGAGGACGAGGAGGAGAGGAGAGGAGAGAGTTCGCGCTCGAGAAAGAGAG
>CM060089.1:16322120-16334392 GCA_030522485.1 Stenchaetothrips biformis | reverse complement strand
AAACTTGACAGGTGAGTTCATTGAAGGTAATACAATCAGGAATACAATATGTCACAACAATAATACTAGTACATACACCATAGTTTTTTTTTGCTAAGAATAATTTGTGATTCTGCATATATTACTTCTTCTTGGAAGTTTCCAGGTGATAAATTGTTGGTGTTGCAGTGACATTGTGCACTGAATGCGATTGGAATGAGCCGAAGAGACCCTATCGAGCTATCAACAATGAAAGAAAGCTGTTATATCTTCACGAGAACAAATTCTTTGTAAGGTAACTGTACCCCTTACCCCCCCCCCGAAACATCTATTCTTTTGTGTCCAAACCTGTATAAAAACATGACGTAAGTGAGACTGTGTCCCTTTTTCCTCATTCGTTTTCAAGTCGTCTACCAAAATTTGATTTGTGTCTTCCTTAATACAACAGGCTTAATTTTTGTTTCAGGAGTTACATTCACTTGAATTTTACTGTGAAGCTTGTTTCAACTTTATCATAATTTGCTGTGACTAGTTTTGAAACTTCAACGTCTCAGTACTGCTAGTGCGAATATTAGATTTTTATTTAGGTAAGAAAGTTTTTATAAAATTCCATCCTGTATCTTTAGTGTTCTTGCGTTATTATTATAAATGTGATTGTTGAGTTTTAGTGACAGTTTTAGTGTTTTTTTTTTTTTAAGTATTTCCAGTTAGATTCTTTAATGCCCTGGAGCTGTTGCATAAAAAAGTGAAGCTGCATCTGAGAAAATAAAAATAGAATTCTTATTTATGTGTTATGTTTACTTCTTCCATTCTTTGCATGCCACAGTCCACAACAATTTCTTACACAAATGTGAAGCATTTAGTGATGACGGAGTCCAAAGTCATACTCCAAAAATTTAGAGATAGTAAGAACACAAGTCTCTGAGATGTCATTATAAGCTGTTAAAATTGCCTTTGGCTAATGACATATTTTCTTGCTGTGAGAAATTTATGCTGTTCTTGTTTAATGCCATTTAAAGACAATCTGTACTTCTCTCTTAACCTGTTGTTTTCCATTTGCTGGCCAGTACAGATTTTATAATATTTTTTTAAGGACACCCAAATAATTTAAACAAAATTACAAACCTTTTACCTCCTTCTCCTTCCCCCTACTGTACTACTGTACCGCGGATCCTGATTCCTGTCGAGTGTCGGGTCGGGTCTGGGTCCTGGTCGAGGGGTACGTAACTCGGAACAGTCACTGTACGCCTCCAAAACAGTCGCAAAAACAGTCACTTACAGTCATTGACAGTCACACCAGTCATAAACTGAACCCAGTCACAAACAGGTCACTAACAGTCAAAACCAGTCCCGGCTTAAATGTCAATTTGCAGTTCAATTGTCAAGGGACCCACAGCACGATTTATTTTGCGGATATATATTGGCGCGCCTCCGAACGCGGGGAGCGGAGCTGTCTGAACACGACCGCCTTCGTGTTCTCGCCTTCGGGTTTGCTTCGTGGCTCCCATACGGCATTCCCTTACGAAGGTTGTTCGCCGACTCCCGTCCTCCCTCCCCCCTAGTCGTACTCCCCACCCTCCATTCCTAGCCGCCAGTCCCCGTCTTGCCGCCGGTTTATTTACCACAATGTGAACTCCAACAATTTGGTTTTCCCTGTCATTTGTTGTATATTTTCCTATATCGCCCTATTTCCTTGTAAGCGGTTCTACAACTGAATTATTTTTTCAATTTTTTATCAAAAGTAAAGACTGATTTATTGCTAACCATACTGATCTTAGACATAAAAATACTTCAGAATTAAAAGCAGTGATGACACTTTTTTTTTTCATGCAATAAGAAAAAAGAACGGGCCATAGTAAAGAAATCAAACAGTTTGCGGTTCTGTTGAGGCATTTTTGAAGTTTCAGGGTTCTAAATGGCTTAAAGTGAGTATGGGTGGAGGCATTAAAGTATACTCACAATAATTATTATGCTCTTATGTTGTTTAAGTTTATTTTACCAGCCGAGGGCAGAATGGAGGACATTCGCAGCAGGAGGGGTTGCCTACTCTCCAGGCTTTCCACCAAAGCCTCATGGCTTCTCCCTTTTTTTATCTTGTAATTTTGATTCATTCACCATTAAAAAAACCAAAACAGGTCATCCTTCAGTCAAAACAGTCGTGCCACAGTACAAAACCTGTCCATTTTTACCTAGTCTAAAAATTTCAACTTCCAGTCAAAGCACACACTCTACAGTTCATGCAGTCATTTACAGTCATTTACAGTCAAAACAAAGTCAAATTGACTGCAGACTTTGACAGTCACTGTACACGATCTTCGAGGGTTACGTACCCCTCGGTCCTGGTCCTGCCTCTCTGCCCAAAGGAATCATTATTATTTATTGTCGTCACACGTGACTGGTCGTCGTGACGATTCAAATCCGTTTCTAGGGTTTCTAGGCTATGAGCTGTGTAGAATGTGCAAGTTTTGGAGGGCGATTGCTTTTCTCCCGGGATATCTGTGCTCTCTTCGCGCGTGGTGGTTTAGTTTGCCGTGGACCACAGGACAGCTCAAGGGCCAAACGATGGGAAAGTTGCCTTTCTGTTTTTTTTCAGTAGGTAAATACTTGCCTCAACCAGAACACACCGTTCAGCTTCCAAATCTACCATGATGCAGTTCAACACTTTTGCTGTGTCTTTCCAGGGCTAGCGTCAGAATGCCTATCATTCTTGATAAAATACATTCACAGAAAGGAATCACAATTAAGGTTTATGGGGAAATAACTTCAATTTCTTAATCTCATCACAGTGTGTATAACAGGTTGTCACCTGGATACATACAGGGCAGTTCAGTTTGGCTGCCTATCCCACCGTCTCGCTGGCGCGCAAAGGCCTGCCCGGCAACCCGCATGGCACCGCCTTCGCTTCGCGAGATGAGAATCCGGCCGGGTAGGGGTAAATAAAAACGGTTGGTGGGGGAAGCCTGCCGGTCCGATACCTGTCTTTCAGGACGACGAATGCAGAACAAAAGCGGATGCAGCTGGATTCACCTCTCTCCACCGCCTTTGCCCTTAACCCCCACCCGGCCGGTTCTGGGAGAAATTGCGGCGTGGCGCAGGCGTGGCAATGCCGGTGCCAGGCAGACCGCTGTCGCCATGCGGACGGGGGGGATAAGGGCCCAGCCAAATTGGACTGCCCTGGATGTATCCGGAACAACCTGTTACAACTAATGGAATGGTGAATCTGGAAATTACAATCGGATTTTTCCATCATTTACAGATTCGTTCTCCATGAGAGCGTCAATGCAACATATCCAATCAAAATCTGAATTCAAAAATTGTTTAGAATGAAAAAATTCAGAGTTATGAACAGAAAAAGTTTTCAAACGATTCTAAATTAACAAAACTAAGAACTAAAGGACTATGGACATTTGTTCTTGAATTAAAGCAAATCTTCTATATGGGGAACTGTCACCTAACATAAAAATAAATTGATGTCCAAATATTGAAATAAAGACTAGACTCACAATTGATCAAGCTCGCTCATGAACTCTTCATTGGTAAATTTTCCTTGAAATAAAAAATTAATTGGTAGAAAACCCATGTCTGAACCTAATTTAGGAATTCTTAAAAACTTGACATTGACTAATGGGCACCTTTGTGCATTTTGTTTGCGTATGCACTACAAATTTGTTCTTGATATTGTTACCGGCAAGATTTTTCTTTAAATGAAACAAATAAATGTTTTGCCACACCAGCAAAGAATGCTTTGGCAATGCTTTAAACTAATCAGACTTCAAAAAAAAAAAAAAAAATAATACATATGCTAAAATAATTTAATGTTTAAACAAGTAAATAATATATCTCTTTTTCAATTGCCACCTGAGATTGAAGAACTCATTTAGGACTCCATGAGGTCATCGAATGTGCCGTTGAGACTTGAAGAGCTGGTACTGGCACTGGCATTCGAAGCAATAATTTCATCTTCATCATCTTCGTCACTTGAAGAGGGGACTTCAAGTTTATCAAGGAAGGTAAGAACGTCTTGTTTCACCAAACTCGAGTTGCTATAAATCAGCATAAGGTCATCAATCATGTCAGGATCTAGCCCGCTTCTGAGGTAATGCATGATGAATCCCAAGGCAGAAAACTGTCCTTCCACGCTGAATTGGGTGGATGGAATTGCGTGGAGTTTCTTTGCAATCAAATAGAGTTCCGGCCACACTTTCTTCCTCTTTTCCCACCACTCAAGAATTGGAGTTTTCCGGTCCTTGATCCGAGCAGTCTCCTTGAAGTAGGCATCAATTTGAGGTGAAATATCGACTCTTGTTCTCTCAGGTCGCCTTTGTCGCAATTCATCCTTCTCTCTCAACATCTTTTCAACTTCATCATCGTCATCATCATTTTCTGGCGCCGTCCCATCTTCATCACCCAAATTGTTACCCCAAGGATTTTTCAACCTCTCAAGCTGAGCATGTAGCTTGCGGATGTACGCCTTTCCTGAAACTTCTTCGGGCTCCAAGATAGAAAAGTACCGGGGATCCAGTAAAATTGCAGCCTCGAAGCTTGGGGACTCAAAGAGGGCCGGTACTTTTTCTTTGCCTGCATTGACGTGACTCCTGACATACATGAGCCTTCTGTCTCTTTTAGTCATGTTCAAAGCTATATTATTTGACAGTGGGGTGTTTACCTTCTTTAATATTAGCTTGCACTCAAGCAAAACACCATACATGTCACCAAGAGTCAACTGCTCAGCCTGGAGCTTTTTGGTAGCCACCATGGCAGGCAAGTCTCCAGGGAGATTCGGAAACGAGGTTCTTCAACCCTCAGCCCCATCCGAATTCACGTTAAAAACTGCTCTACTTCCCCACCAATCCGTCGATCATCTTTTGGTGAGGAACTCCTCTTAGCCTCTGTAGAGATTTTAGCATGTTGTAAGGAAGTATTCCATCTTGTTATCATTGTCCAACAACGAGGCAGTGGTAAGATGAGCTTTCTTTATAATCTTTCTATGCTTCTCTGGTCACTCAAAAAGCTTTCACAGTTATTTCCCTGACACTTTCCTAAGAAGACTCCATGTCACAGTTTCCTGACTTTTTTCAAACGTGTCTTCTGTTATAGCTAAGCTGCAAAGTGTCGAGACGCAAGGCACTTACCTGAGACGGTAACCATCTTACCTATCAAGTTCAATTTCAAAACCGTCTTGGTCCTCGTTCACACAGCTGCTGTTCATCTTCTCCTGATCACCTTTTAGGAGGTCTCCTCCCGTCTCGCCATACATATTTTGGTGGCCGTTTATCCCACAGGGTAAAAGACACTAGCTGTAGAAACTTGATTCCAAAACGATGCAAAAAAATGGTCAAAATCTCTCCCCCTCAACTTTCCTGCTGTTTGGTTCACTAGTAAAATGTGCCCACAGAGAGTGTTTCTGAGATGGGAATTTTTCCCACATTCAATGAAAAACTGAATATTTCACCCCGAAGAAGTTTTGGTCCCATTCTTTGGTAGTTCGAGGGTCAACTTTAAGGGAAAGTCACTCAAACCGACAAAATTTTCATTTCTTGATAAATTTTCTTAATCGATACGGCTTCTCCCCCCCTCCCCCCCCCCCCCCCCCATGACCATTTTTCGGAGATTGAACTCGTTTCCAGTGATAGCCAAACCTAGTATAAAACAAGGAAATGAGGTCCATTAATTATTAGATTATTTAGTGTAGAAATAAAAAAATATTTTATAAACCCATACTAATTCCATGGTTTACCCTTTTCTCATTGCAGGCATTGCCCTCAAGACATGCACTGTTAAAAAAAAATTTCTGAAAATTCAGACCAATTTTTGTGTAGAACTATGCTGTCTGAATGCTCAATTCAGACTTTTTTTTCTGAAAAAATCACTGGAGTGCTTAGGTCTTGTGTTTTCGGACACCATTCTGTTATGATAAGCTCGGTTCAGACTTGGACCGTGTGTCCGGTAGTGTCTGAATATTCAGCACTTTTATTCCCCAAATTTTCAGATGAACCTACGTCAGACTTGGAGTCTGAATTTCCGTTTCAATTTACGATTTTCTAGAAAAATATTGACCTAAAAACAAAAGATAGGCAGTATACACCTTCCGTCCCACAATCCTATATGCTCGGCGTTAACTGATAATTCAGTCCTTGTCAGTCAAAATAATCGCGACTTCCCATCTCTGGGACTTTTAGAGGAAAACGAAAGTATTTGTTTGTCCGCCAAATGGCGCAAGAGTGGCAGTCAAAAAAGCTTTTAGCTGCTGTTAAAAAAGGCTTCTTACCTGATAATTATTCAATTATTTGGAACTCCAAAATACATTTAACACTTACAACCGGGCTATGATGAAAGACATTGCCTCCCCTTGCCAGATTTTATCTCAGTACTCCAAGAGTTACGAGTTGAAACAATTTGACATTTGTATATTAACGCTCTCCGCGGGACCGTCACCTTTCACCCCGCCCCTCCCCGCGCAGCCCAACATTCCCTTGGGTGCATCAGGCCGAGCTCCTGTTTAAGCAAGGGGAGAAACTTCCCTTAGGGAACCCTTCAAAAACATTTTTGACTGAGCCGCTCTCCTTAGGAGGAGCATGCCTTCTCTAATATAGTTCATATGTCTTTTATCATCTTTAGAACGAAAAAACTCAAAAAATACTAATTCAGACCTGTGGTCTCAGAATTCTCCGGGTCAAAATGCTATGGTCTGTGGGGGAAATAATTTTCAGTGCCAGCATGTTTCTTGAAAATATTGTGCCTGAAAATTCAGAGTGCCTTATGGCCTAAAAAACTTTCAGTTCATTTAGTCTGAATTTTCAGTATATTTCTTTTAAACAGTGTGGGTCTCAGAATGTCCTGTGAAGTCTGCATCGTTTCATAAGTGAGAAGGGTCGTCCATGGAACTGGGGTGGCCCACAAGCCTCACAACAAGCAAGGCTTAAGTTTTCCTGGGGTTCAGGGAAATTTTGAAGTGCTTGTTTATCACCCTTTAAAGAGGCCTTCTTCCTCAAACCTGTTGGCCCTGTCTGGTATTTCTTGAGGGTCCTTCTCTACCAGGGTCGTCCACATATTACGTAACGCGATTTTAGGCCACTTTTTGAACCCCCCCCCCCCCCCCCCTTCTGTTATACGGAACTGTAACGGTTTTTGGCCAACCCCCCCACCCCACCGTTACCCGTTACAAAGGTTCTTTTTTTATTGTATGGAAGGCTGCGTGTATAGTTAAAGGCACCGGAGCTAAAAAAAACACTCATGCTTCAAATTGTAGTGTTTAAAAGCAACTTCAAAAACTTACCTATATAAGTATGTATAGAATTCAACAATTTAAGTAATAAAATATCATAAGAAAATATTTTTTTTAAACAAAGTTGACATCGTAGTCGTTAAGGCTTTCAGACTGCCGAAGCCAATCCGCCATTATTATGATATGAGGAATTCCTGTGTCAGCCCTTGCAGGAATTTCCAGATCGCTGACATCAACATCTTCTACGTCAAGCCACTCTGCGTCGCCGTCCGCGCCGTGGAACAGAGGAGTTCACGAGGACGTCGTGAGTGGATCCGTATAGGCCGCACACGCGCTGTTTCACGACTGACTCCACGAGTTGGGTGAGTACGAATCCTTATTTGGCAAAAAAATAAATATTCGATTTAAAGTCTAAGGTAATTTTAACGAAATTGAACTGATACAAATGTACGCACCTGTGCATATCAGCAGTCTTTTTCGAAGCAAAGTAAACCCCACAAAGAACGCATTTTCTTCCCTCAATCTGATCACGGACCGAAGGGCAATACATGTCGTAGGGTATCTCTTCGGTGCTGGGGTGTTCAGGCCTCAGAGTGATGGATTGTCGAACCAGAAGCGAAGGAAATCGTTCATCGGTATGCTCTTCGGGGGCCGGAATTTTCAATTGTGTTCCCTGTTGGCGCAATGGAAATAGAGCAGGAATGAACCTTTGAAACACAAGCTAACGCAGACCGCTTCTGAATGGCGTGCAACAGTTCTGTGCATCACATTTAACTATATCTGAAAGTGAATAAAATAAAGTATCAGTTTTATTTGTTTAATTTTGAGAAATGCGTAAAATTCTGTTCAAAAATACCTGCAGAAAATATTGACTTTCTCGAACATGGCGCAGACACCAATCTGGGTCAGGCATTTCAGGTTCATCCAACTGTTCCTCGGGTCCCACATACTCAGCAGAAACTGGGTGCCCATCTACCACCAGATTAGACCAGACCTCGCACAAGAATCCTCCAGCATACTCAAAAAAAAATAATTTTCCAGGTCCTCGTCCGTAGTTCTGCCATCGGATCCGAGATGGCTGCCAAAGTGGTCGTGCGGTATTACAAGTCCTGAATGTTGACGGCTAAGCGGCGCCATTTTGCGCTGAACAGGATTATAGGCACTCCTTCCAGGTGCGTTGCAGCATACAAAAAGGGCATCAAGATCCAGTTATTTAGAAAGATTGATTGATAGCACAATTGTTTTGAAAAATCTAGGATTTTCGTCAGAACCCCCATCAACTTTCATCACTACAATTGGCTAAACAATGCCCTCTGCATTAGTGAAAAATTTCTTGAAACTGTCCAGCTTTGAGAGTCGCACCGTGTCAGCTGCATGCGTGGCAGCGGTCGAACAGATGTGTTTGCCGCTTCGAAGGACAATGTGTGTCGGGCCTGAGTACGAAACGGCTTTGGCTTGTCTAAAACAATTTGGAGACACTTCTTGCATGCTATACACAGAGGGAATCAAGCAGTGAGAACCACCCACAGGAAAGTCTTGATCTGGCAACCTGACCCTGTAGTTCATATGCGTCAAAAAGGGCGCCTGGAGTTTTGCAGCCACGACGCCAATTAATACCCTTGCCGTCTCTTGAAATTACGGCAACCTGTTAGAACAGGAGAAAAAATTATAAATAGTTTATGTATGCTTTATTTTTTCAGGGCTTTTACAAGAAATGCCTGTTCAGGGCCGAGGACAGAAGCAACCTCGTTCCCAGAGAAGTTTTTTTTTTTTTTTTTTTTTTTTTTTTTTTTTTTTCCCCATCGGAAGATTTTGGCAGGAAAGTACAGGTCCTTTTGTGATCCCTGTGGTGGTCAGATTGAGCTCTGCAAAGTTTTACTGGCACAGTCACAACGTGAAGTTTTCCCTCGCGCGTGGTGGAGTTACGTTGGAGAAGACGGACGTAAGTTGCTCTTTCAGTTATCTTTCAGCCCATTCGGATCGGCTCAGTATTTAATTCCTTCAGTGTTTTACAGCTACGAACAGTTTCATTCCGACGCCTATCCGCTGCGGACGCTCCGTGCATGGCGATGTCCGCTATGGTTGCGAGCAAATCATTTTGGTCATCTTCAGCCGAGGCTGACCAACTTTCTGTCTCAGTTTGAGCAATTGTGCTGCTTCGGGATCTTCCTCGCGCTATTTGTCCGCCGCTTGCTTCCTCTTATCCCTCAAATATTTTTGCCTCTTTGCGTTGTCTTGTTTGGCTTTTAATGCATGCTTCTCTTTTTCCAGGTCGGCGCGGAGTTTGTTGATCTGTCTAGCGATTGACATGTCATCCACACAAAGGTCACGTTTCTGGTACAGCGCGTTTAATTCAGATTCCATAGCAGCGATGGCTTTGGCTGCGGCATCCTACGATGGCTTTGCATAGACCCTTTTCTTTGCAGGACCGAGTACGTCTTCGTCTGAGCAGGTTTATTTAAGAAAAGCAGGGTCTTACAATGACCCTCTTGGATTTCGCTTTTTTTTGGTGGTCAGTAGTCCTCCCAGGTGGGAGTTCAGGGCCGAAATTTCAGGGCCCAAAAATATTTTTTTTGGAAGATATAGAGATCTCAAGTTTTCTTGGGACTTTTTGCATTGAATTTGGGATTTTCTTATAGCTTCGCGACCTTTGGTCCGATCAGCTTCAAATTCAGGTTCTAGCTTCAAAATTGAATGAGGAACACGATCGTGCCCTCAGATTCGACCTACGTTTGTTTAAGTTATTTTTCACTTCTTCTCGAAAAAAATGACCAAAAAGGTCCCAAATCTTGGAATTTTGGACTTTTAATTTTGAAAATGTTTTAAAACTGCCACTCCCAAGTCAGGCAGTATATTTTAGGTCCTAATTTCTGTGAGATTTTGCCGAGCTGCTCACTCCCATGTATTGGGCGGTCAGTTCCAGCGACGCAGGCCTTGTGCACTGGTTGGTTGTCTCTAGCGTGAATTTTCTAAGGCGCCTGCGCCGGCAACAGTTGAGCCAGATAACATGTATAGGTGGTCAAAATCCCTGACGCGATTTGAGCTCCTTTCACTGCCAAGAAAAAATCACGGATTTAATACGTGCAAAGTACCGCGAATTTTTTTGCGGCCACTGGCGTTTTATAATTACGATTTAGGACACGTTCCTAAAAAGAGGAACGGTGAGGTCAAAGAGAAGGCACGGTGAAATTTGATAACCCAGAACTGATAAAAGGAATCATCACATATCATCACGGGAATCTTAATACCTTCCATACTGTAAACACCACCGTGCCCCATCTTACCTCACACCCGTGCCTGTTTTTAAGACTCGATCCCCCAAAACCAACAGCTGAACCTTTGTTTTTTAAAATAATAATTCCGTTATTTGAGTCATAGAGAAGACAGATCTGTTGATACGGAAAGATCCTTTGCAGTCAATAACGCCAAATCTTCCGCTAATTCAAACCTGTTTATTGAGACTGATTTAAATTTTTATCCCTTTTCTCCCTATCATTCCTGAATTGGTTGTTTTCAAATAAGGTGAGCGTTAAGTTTACGATATTCGGCTAGGCCCATTTTCAAGGTCATGAACTGTAGACTAGAAATCTTATGTTATGCAGAGCATTCCTACTCGGTTCTACGGAATGGCGCAACACCAGCTTGTATACATCGACCATTAGTCTGCGTAGTGCACTACTCCATTTCCTCAAATTAAACCCATAAAACAGCTTTCCGAAGGCAAGCATGGAATCTCCGCAGGCCAAAGGAGTGCAACGCCAGGCGTGTGAAAGTCCGAATCTGTCGCCAGCATCTCGAAAACCCACACTGTTAAGTAAAAAAAAGTCCAGAAATTCATACAAAATTAGTCAGAAGT
Organism: Stenchaetothrips biformis; assembly: GCA_030522485.1. NCBI lineage: Eukaryota > Metazoa > Arthropoda > Insecta > Thysanoptera > Thripidae > Stenchaetothrips > Stenchaetothrips biformis. The sequence goes on along the minus strand of CM060089.1, from coordinate 16,323,332 downwards.
TATTAACAGACTTGAGGTCTTAAAAATCAGATACCACTTAGAATAGTCTTCAAAAATTCAGAACTGAAGAAGTCTCCCATTTAAGAGATTGGTGTTCTATAAAAAATCAGACCTGTATGAAGATTGCAAACAATCAAGGTCCGTTGACCATGTAAAATACAAACAATTGGAACCATCTAGTGAGAGTGAAGTCCTCAAGAGAGGACAACTCGAGTAAAAATTGTGATGAGTGGAGAAGATTCTTTGGACAATGTCTCCCTTACTCACGAGGAATCCGGCCTGGACGGCACCCAAGGAAATGGGCGACACGGATCCAACCCGCGAGAGGTAAATTAAAATGTGAATTGTTTCAACACCCACGACATATTACTGGGAGATAAATCTTGCAAACAGAGCATGTTTCTCATATGACCGATTAAGTGTTGCCAATTTATAAAAATTTTCAATTAGAATATTTTTTGCATTAGAGAAGGCCTTTTTAAACAGAAAGAGGTATGTTTCCACAACATGTGCGCCACTCTAGCGGACAAACGAAATCTTGAGGTATTGTGGTCTGAATTTTTATACTTAAACCGTCTAAAATATCATGACTGCATAGTCTAAATTTCAAGATGTAATACGCTCAGGTCACAATTTATCCATACCAAATGACTGAATTTTCAGACAAGCAGTCTGAAAACAAGTCTGAAGAATAGATTCATACCACCAAGTCCGAAAAAAGTGGTTCTGAAATTTCAGATTTTTTTTAACAGTGCTGTTTACGGACAAGACAAACACGGTCTGGCGTAAGACCTACCTTGTTTATTTGGGACTGTAATTCAATCAGTTCTTGTGCAATTAAAATATGTAGGCTGATCGTAATCAGCGAAGCCAGATAACACCTTACAACTCCAGTGGGGTTAAAAAGTTTTGTCTGTCTGTCATTTGTTTGTCTGACAGTTTTCTACTCTAATGTCCTGTCACTACTTCCTCCCAAACGGCCCGGCCGATCGGGATGAAGAAGTGTGTCAGGGTTGTAAGATATATCCTTGGCTCGCCACACGACCCCGAAAATCAATCACACTAACACAAACAATTCAGTCGTACCAAAAAAAAAAAACACTAAAAAAAACTGTAGAAAAAGTGCAACTTTTTAGTGACATTATATTTTAGAGACATTTTTACATTTATTCGTAATGTTTTTGAAGGTGCTGATGACGAAAATGAAATCAA
>CM060089.1:15808932-16321120 GCA_030522485.1 Stenchaetothrips biformis | reverse complement strand
CCGCCTCTGCCTGCCTCCGGCTCCAATTACATGCAGTTTACTGTCGCTGTCTCGCTGCGACTGCGAATAGTGGCTTTGGGTCCGTTCGTGTTCTGCGGATAAAGCGCTGCTGTGGGGTCCCCCGGGTGGCCGTAGGGGTGGGGTGCTGGCGGACGCTAACTTGACCTCATTGTGCTGCTTGCCAGGTGATAATAAGACGGGGTGGGTCGGCGGCGGCGTGCGGGTCGTCTCTCTCTCTCTCTCTCTCTCTCTCTCTCTCTCTCTCTCTCTCTCTCTCTCTCTCTCTCTCTCTCTCTCTCTCTCTCTCTCTCTCTCCTCTCTCTCTTCTCTCTCTCTCTCTCAGTCCCGTCACGTGCGGTGGTACACAGGGACCCCGCTAATCGTATATGTCCGAAGCGTAAACAGACTCGCGCGTGTGCACACACACACACACACACACACACACACACACACACACTAATACACACGTGCAGTCCGCGAGAACGTGAGAGTAATCAGGGTTGGTTGGCGTGCCCCGGCCTGCCTTGGGGGCCGCGGCGAATGACCGGCCTGATCGGTAGGCGGGTGGCGGTGCGCTAAAGGGGAGTGAGGTGAGGAGGCCTTATGAAATTTGCAGGCACTTTCGCCCGGTCTCCGCTTCGTGGCCAACACCGCCGCCACCAAGGCCCCTCTCCACGGCGCGGGGGACTTTGGAATTATTTCAAGTTTGGAGTTTGGGGTGCATAACCGTGCATAAGGCTCGTAGGCGGTCCAGGTCCACTGTGCGGGTCGCCGGCCTGCCTGCCTCGCTGCCTCAACGCCGTGCAGGGTGGGCCGGCCCGCCGCGCGGCCCTGTGGAGCGGGCGGCCTAGGCTCCGCTTCGCAGGCGCTCCCCACTGCTGTCCCTCTGCCGCGCCTTGTTGTTGTTGTTGCTGTCCCTCTAACGCGCTCGTGTTGTTGTTGTTGTTGCAGGCACAAGCGGAAGATGCAGAGCTTCCTGCCCTGCAAGACGTCGCCGGCGCCGCGGTGCGAGGCCAACGGCAACACGGTCATCTACGAGGACCTGACCAACATGCGGCCTCGGCTCGGCCTCAGCCAGGCGCTCGGCCCGGGCCTCGGACTGGGGCCGCGGCCCAACGCCAGGCCTCTGCCCCGGCCGGGGCCCCCCATGGAGGTAGGCCATCTCTCTGGCTTTCGTTTGTTTGTTGGTTGAGGCGGAGGAATCGGCACCGAAAATGGCAGCAGCGCTTTCGCTCACATTGCTCGGTCCGCGGCAAAGAGCGACAGAGTTATAAGTCGCGATAAAGAAGGGGAATTTAGTGTGGCGTTAATAACGAGTGGGAGCGAGCGGGGAGAGAGGGGGGGCATTGTATCGCCCGAACGCATTCCAGTTCGTTTGCCGCCTTCTGCCTGTGCTCCTCCTCGGAGATAGAGAGAGAGAGGAGGTGGCCGGCGCAGCGCGGCGCAGCCCGGCAGCAAGGAGGAAAGGGACGAATTGTTTTCTGTTTTGTTTGGATTGCCCGGGCGGGACTGCAGACTGATTCGGAAGACCGTCGCTCTGTCTCTCTCGCACTCGCGCGGCGTTCCTTGGGACCGAGCGTGGGAGACGGCCGGCGGGCCGAGCACACGGCAGCAGGGGAAATCTGTCATGCGTTCCCTCTCGACGTTGCCTCTCAATTCGCCCGGGCAGCGTAGCAGCGCCGCTGCTTCTGTGTTGATCGAAGAGACGGCGGCCCAGGGCCGGCGAGCGCACAGTGGGCCGGCGCGCTCCAGACGAGGCTGGAGGCTGGCAGACTTGCCGACGCCGCCCAGCTTGGAGGCCCAGCTGGACGCGCGGCTATTTGAAGCAGGCCGGTGCCGAGATTGGGCCCATTGGGCGGGGCGGGGTGGGGCACATGGGGCCAGAGGACCGTGCAGGCTACCAAAACTCTAGACGCGTTTTTGAGCTCCAGAGTCGCTAACTGGGGCTCAAACCAAACGTGTGACCCTACCAACGGATAGCTCTTTGAACGAAAAGTCCATAGGTTGGGGGCCACACGTTTGGATCAAGTCCCGGTTAGCGACTCTGGAACCCAAAAACGCGTCTAGAGTTTCGGCCGCCGGCGCGGTCTTCTGGCCCACTGTGTGCATCCCTCGCTCTCCTCGCCGGGTAGAAATCGAGAAGGGCTCAGTCGAGTATGTAGGACTGATAAGGCCTCAGCGCGCCCCTTGCCAGCACCCCTCTCCCTCCCCCTCCCCCTGGACGAAGCACCACGAGCCGCACGGCCGCCAACGCGCGCGGTTCGACGCCGAAGTCCGCACGCATCCGTGCCGCGGTCCGGGTAGCTACCCTCCCGGCATTCCGTCGCGGTCACGGACACAGTGGTGGAGTAGCCTCGCTTGGTCTCTCTCTCTCTCTCTCTCTCTCTCTCTCTCTCTCTCTCTCCTTCTCTCTCTCTCCTCTCTCTCTCTTCTCTCTCTCTCTCCTCTCTCTCCTCTCTCTCTCTCTCTCTCTCTCTCCTCTCTCTCTCTCTCTCCTCTCTCTCTCTCTCTCTCTAAATTTCCCGTTCTCCGCCGGACTTTGTCGCGATGTTAATTGAAACTCGCCTTGGAGACGCTGGCGCGCCCTGGGCCCCGCTTCGGCTTCGGACGGCAGATAGTTGTTTTCCGGCGGCCTTTCGGTCGGGCCGAGCCAAGGTCTTGCCGGCTCGGCCGCAAAGTTTGAGACGCGGCTTTCCAAATCGGGCGCGGCGCGGATTAAGATTTAGAGGGCGGTGCGTTTCGTCGGCGCTCCATTCAGAGCGCACGGCGTCGCGGCCGTCGGACTGTCAGCCAGACGGGGCGCCCCCCCGGCCGCGGTGCTGCACGCACACTGTGTACGTGTGTGTGTGTGTGTGTGTGTGTGTGTGTGTGTGTGTGAGCGCGCGCGCGCGTTTTTATTTTATTTTCTGCGACATGTGTTTTCCCCCGGGGGGATATCGCGACGCGCGCTCCCCACGGGGCTTTGCCGACGAGTCCAGGTGCAGCCGGGTGTAGTCTGTGCAGCTGTTGCACACGACGCGACCCTCCGCCACGGTGCCTGAGCCTCGCCGAACTTGCCGAGACCGACTTGCAGCGGCTTGTATTGGCTCCGGCTGCACCTGTGACTCTGGCTACGGTCTCTCTCTCTCTCTCTCTCTCTCTCTCTCTCTCTCTCTCTCTCTCTCTCTCTCTCTCTCTCTCTCTCTCTCTCTCTCTCTCTCTCTCTCTCACACACACACACACACACGAGGGCACTCTAAACTTGGCGCACTCGGTAGTGGGTTCCTGGGACACAGGTTGTGTGTGTGTGTGTGTGTGCCGTACTTACAAGCGTGATTCGGCCGTCCCGCGCCCCGCTTTTATGGCCTTGCATTTGCAACAATGGTGCACTTTGGGACACTATTCGGACGATACTACTCGCCACGCTGCGCGGCGTCGTCTGTGAGTCCCTGGCAGTGAGGCAAGAAGTCGCCACAATCAAACAAACAGAGATGGCGGTGCGTGGCGGCGTGGCGTATCGGTGCTTCGGGCAGCGCGACCGACGCGGCGACGGCCGGTTCGTGCCGAGAGGCAGCAGCAGCATGGAGGGCAGCATGGAGGAGCGGCGGACGTGATGATTGTTGGCGGAACACGGCCACACTTGGCCCGGCCGGCCAGTCGGCCACCACCACACTGGCAAGTCCGTGGCCGTCCGGGGCCACTTGTTGCAGCCACCACATTGGCCATGCCGCGGCCCACAATGAGCGCCCCCTCCCCTCCCCTCCCCGTGACGACCAGGGCGCGTGCCGCCGTCTCGCGCGCTCGCCTCACTCAGCGCGTGGATTCGGCACCGTGTTTCACATGACCAGGACGGCCGCCCTCTTCGTCAGCCATGCCGCGCCCCGTGCCGCCATGCACTCGGTGCTGTTTGTTGGTTCTCAAGTAAAGTTTGCCCTCTTGCTGCCATGGTGGTGGCGGGGGGCACAATCTTTTGGTCTGCGAATAATGCATTCCGTCCCCGAACAGGAGTCCTGCTGGTGTTGTTGTTTGTTGTTGACGTGGACCTTGTTGTTGTTACAGATGCTGACGGTGGACGGCCCGTACCCTCTGGGCCTCGGCCAGGGCCTCGGCGTCCGCGGCGTGCCGGCCGTCTACATGCTGGGCAACGGGCGCGCGGGGCCGACCGGCGGTCCGGGGCCCGTCGGCGAGGAGGCGGACCTGGACCTGTACAACCCGGTGTACGAGGAGCTGTCTGGCTCGCGCCCGGGCTCCGAGGAGGAGGACGAGGACGAGTCTGACTTGGGGTTGGGGCCCGGCCGGCCGGGGCGCGCGCGCCGGCGGTCGCAGTCCGGCCCCGCCAGCGAGGATGAGTTCGCCGAGGACGAGCTGAGCGTCGGCGAGGGCGACCGCGTCGCGGCGGAGCGGCTGGCGGCGGAACAGCGGGGCGCCGCGACGCAGCCCAGCGCCGCCGCCGACCAGTGCAGGGACGTGGACTCGTCCGACGCCGACGACCGCAGAGGGTAGGTCGCCTGCTGACCGCCGCGCCGCACAGTGGGCCAGAAGGCCGGCGCAGGCGCAGCAGGCCAAGATTCTAGACGCGTTTTGAGCTCCAGTCCAGAGTCGCTATATGGGACTCGAACCGGACGTGTGACCCCACGAATGGATTCCTCGTCCGGAGAGCAATCCATTGGTGGGTGAGACGTTCGGTTCGAGTCCCATTTAGCGACTCAGGAGCTCAAAACCCGCTCGGCATGGCCCACTGTGGCCTGTATCCGCTGTGTGACTTTGGGTCTGACGGCGTCTGCTTGTCCTCCAGGTTCCTGACGCAGCGGGTGCCGCGCAGCCACAGCTCGGCGTCCGACCCGCGGCGCGGCCGGTCGCTGGACCGGCGGCGCGGCCGACGCCACCTGCAGCAGCAGCAGCAGCAGCTGCAGGCGCTGCAGATGAAGCAGGGCAGGACGGCGGCGGAGGGCTCCGACTTCCACGAGGGCCTGCTGCTGGACGCGCTGCTGCACGTGCAGATGTACCCCGGCCACGGCCCCGGCCACGGCCCCGGCCACGCCGTGAACCACACCCTCAACCACGCCGCCAACCACGCCGCCAACCACGCCGTCAACCACGGCGGCAGGCAGACGACGAGGCCGCCGGCGAGAGGCCCGGGCAGGGGGTCCCTCCGAGGCCAGCAGCAGCCGGCGCCGCCCGTGCCCGCCGTGGCACACAGGTAAGACCCGCATCCAAAAAAAAAATGTACTGGGGTTTTGAACCCGCACCCATCTATAACGCTGCCATTCTCCACGTTGCAGGCTGCCGTACCTGCTGCCGCCGCCCGCGCAGCACGCCCACGCCTCCAACCAGCAGGCGCACCTGTACGAGAGCCCCGGGCTGGTGAACCCCTACGAGTCGGTGCCCGTGCTGGGCCAGCTCCAGCAGATGCAGCAGATGCAGCACATGCAGCACATGTCCACGTTCCGGCCCAGCGCCAGCCACGACTCGGACTCCGGGTACAGCAACAACACCTCCGGCGGCCGCGGCTCCGGCCACAGCTCCGGGCGGAGTCGCGACCCGCACTCGCGGCTCTCCGCGCTGTCCGACGACATGGTGCTGTCCTAGATGCTAGCCACCGTCCCGGAGCTGTTCTGGGACTCTAGTCACAGTGGGCCCGCGAGGTCGAGGCCACGCGCCGCCGTTCTGCCAACCCCAGAGAGAGAGAGAGAGGGAGAGTGGGCCTGGATGTCCGCCACGTCAGGGTGCTGTGCCTCGAGAGCGGTGGGAGGTTAACAACCATTACGCGTAGAGGAAAAAAAATCTAAAAGAATTGTAGCAAGGTTGTTACCGTTACTGTTCACGAGGTCTCGAAAACTAGACGTTAGAGACTGGTAGACTTTGTTTTCATCTTTCACATTGAATTTTCTTTCTAATTAAAAAAAAATTAAAAAATGCTCGAAATGTGCTAACTGTTGTTGTGGTCATCTGCGCTGTTTTCCCAACGGTGGGCCGTCGGAATGACGCCAGTCGGACATCGGGTCGGTGGGTTTAAGGATCGAATCGGCGTCTGATTGGGCTTGTTTCGGACTGGCGTGGATGGAGTGAGGGACAGTGTGCCGTCGACTTGTGTGTGAGTGTGTGTCTGTGTGTGCGCCGTTGCGGCGATGTGTGATGTACCCGAGACCAAAGAAGGATATATCGGCGTGAGAGTGCTGCGGCGGCTGGATGTAGAGCTGTTGAATTTTGTATATTTTTGTGCAACTTTGTGTGTTGTGTCGGCGCGACTCGGAGCGTGCTGCCAAGTCTGTGATCTCTTATATTCTTCCCTTATGTTCCCTTGGGGTGGGATCCTTTACGCTCACTGTTAGAGGAGCATTTCCGTCGTACTCTTATTTCTTCTTTTTTTTCATTTTTATTTTTTTGTTGTTTGAAACCATCCCCCTTTTCCCTCACTTAAATTAAGGGTACTTCTGTGCTCAGATGCTAGTTATAGTTAATGTAGAGCATATCTCATGGTATGCCCATTTTGTTGTTACCATACCCAAGAAACGCATACCTTCCTTCTCTCTGCCAATTTTTGTTTTCATTCTATTGATGATTTAGTCAGTCAGATGCAAGAAATGATTTTATTGGTGCTCGATTAGATTTCACGGTGATTGAAATGCAATTGAACTGTCGCCTCATGAGTTTAGCACCCTCCATTTTTCAAGGCTAACAGTAGGGTTGTGTGGCCATACATTATATATTTTCCTCGTTGCTCAGAGTGATTATTGAAGAGTGCAATTCTGTGCTATGAAGTTTGTTTTATACAAATGCTGAGTAACTCTTTTAAAAATCATTATGTAATATATTTATTTTGGGTACAAACTTCAAATGTGATCAATCCTAATTCTTGTCCTTATTATATGTATTTGTTGTCTTTTTTGTGCGACTTTTATAAGATTGCAGGCCTAAATCGTCGTGTGGCCATTTTGTTTCCAAAGTTAGACTGACAGTTCCGTTAATGTTGTTATATTGAAATGCCAATCTCAAACAAAGCTGTTCAGTGGACACTCTTTGCCACTATGAAAAATGTTATTTTCCTTTTTTTTACATGTTGATTTTTATTGATTTTCTTCTTAGAGTGGAAACAAGATGGCTGTCTTTTTCTATTGTTTTTGTTTGTTACATGTGTTAGCTCCTTTTTTCAAAGTAAATTTTTTTCTAAATGTGCTTTATGTAAAAAAAAAAATTGTTTGTAATGCATCACTGTAAATAGAACCATACAGATATTTTATTTGTAAAGTATTGTACTCTAACAATGTATAATAATAAGTATGTGAGCTAGTCCATATGTGAGTAACCTAAAGCACTTGGTAAGGATATTTAAGGTAAATGTTTAATACTAGATAAGTTATTCCTTCACCTCAATAAACGTTTCTTACAAATTCTTTAGGTTTATTGATTTCATGCCCTGAACACATATGATGATCCTTTTTTTTAAGTCACAGCATATTCATCCTTGAAAATTTGGGGTGACTATACAGCTTCCTACATTAAGGTACTGTCTCACTTCAGCTGGCTTCCAAAACAATGAGGACTTCTCGGGTATCATGAAAAGAGCCTTGACAACTTTTTGGTTTGAAACACAGCCTCCTAATCGTAAGGTCAGGCAGTCGTTCCAACATGAAGAACCGATACTGCTGTAAAAGTGGGGTTTGCGGACGGGTTTCGAACCCGCTTTCGTCAATCAACAATGCTACCCATCGCGCCACCAGTTTCCTGAATGATCACGCGTCCAGCGCAGCCCTTGACTTGACCAGCTGCAGGGCTGTGGTGGGCGCGTCGGATGGGTGGCCTGCCTACTCGGCGTGCGACTCGGTAGGACCACAGCGTCACTAGGACCACCAACCCCATGACGGACAGCAGGACGACTGGAAACGAATCGAGACTTCCCGTCAGGCGGCAGCCAAGAGGTGAACCCGGAAAGGTCGGACCGGGATGCGGGATTCGGAACAGGAGAGAGAGAGACACACAGAAAAGGGAAGTGGGTGAGAGGGGAGGGAGAGAACAGAACACCGCGGCTCCCTTTCCGACTTGACGGATGGGATAACTAACCTGCCTGCTGGCACGCCGCTGGCTCGCTCCACCGCCTGCCTGGCAGCCCCGCCTGCCCGCCCGAGCAAGCTGTCTGCCAGCCCTGACTGCCGTGACGCATGTGTGTACACGCACATGCGCGTGAGTGGCGTGGCGCGGCCTGCGTCGAAGGGGGCGCGGGAGAATAGGCGTAATTTAAATGGATCATATAATTCGCACCGACGGTGGATGTGGGAGTTGGAACGACTCGTGCGTCTGCCCCCACCCCGGGACTCTGTTGGCAGCCTCTTACTCCTCGTCGGCGACGACTACGCCCCGCCGAAACTTATATCAAGGAAGTTGATCCTCTGCGGTCAGCGGGACTCGTAGCAACTCTCCAGGGTGGCCGGCTGAGGCCGGCTCCGGCCGGACGGACAGACAGGCAAACTGACCGACAGGTTTTAACACAAAAATCTATTCATAGTAACAGGAAATAAAATCAACAAAAAACGGTTTGGACCGCAATGCTAGAGCCAGTCAAAAACGTGCGGATACGGGGATTCGATCGCCCGATTTGGTTGACGAATACCAACGCCTTTCCGCCTGCAGCCACCATGGCCCATAGGGACCAATAGGTGAGGCAACGACTTTGAACCACAGTGGGGGATCAGTCAAAAAAGAAATAAAGTGATGGGAGTCGATCGTCTGATCCGTGTGTTAGGTATCGACTCCTACACGCCTTCTACCGCCAACAAGAAAGCATTGAAAAAGACGAACAGTGGAGTGGGGAGTCGATCCCCCGACCGAGGGGGCGTCGGGTGACGCCTCAACGACCTCGGCCATGACACTCTACATATACCACAAACCTTTGAAAAGCCCCAATTCACCGGCAAGGTGGCACCGACGACGCGCCTCTCAACACGCAGCCAAATCACCAAACGACGCCCCGAGCCGCAATCCCATCTGACTGGGCCTGTTGACTGATGCGGCCATTTACTCGGCGCGTCCTCGAGGACCTCCTCGTCCTCGCCAGTCTCGCCAGTCGCCGGGAATCCCATTTGATCCCCTTTCTCGCGTCACCGCGTGATAAGGAATCCTTTTCCTCTTTTCCGATTTTTTTTGTCCTTTTTTTTTTTCCTCTCGCGGAACTTTGGCGGTTGACCCGGGCTGGACTCGGCTGGGGACTTCCCGTCGCCCCATCCCCTTGCAAGCCACAGGGGAACCCAGGGGAACCCCCGAGCCGCCGCCGTCACTGCCTCGCCACTCTAAGGCGGGGCGGGGGCGGGGCGAGGCACAGTGGGCCAGAAGACCGGCGCAGGCGGCCAAAACTCTAGACGCCCTTAGAAAACAAAAATCGGTAGACAGGACTGGAATCGAACGTGTGACCCTACCAATGGATTCCTCGTTCGGAGAGCAATCCATTGGTGGGGTCACCACGCTCTGTGCCGGTCCTCTGGCCCACTGTGCGTCCGCCCCGCGTGCTGTGGGGTTAGGCGACACGCTGCCTCGCGCGTCGTGCGGGCTGGCCTACCCCACGTATCACAGGGGCTTTACGCGCTGCCGCGCCCAACATTTATTATTTTTCACTGCCTCCTCCAGTGTGCTTCAATCCCACAGCAATGCGCGTCGATCATCATGTGTTCCGTGGTGGCTGGAGGTGTCGACGCGACGGTTTCCCAATACGATGATCGGCGGTTCAAACCTTATTACTTCACAACTTTTATCTCTGACCGCTGCTCATTGTCACGTCAAGAACCCGCTCCAATCAGCGTCAGACATAAGCCGTGTTGGCTGAGGGCGTTAAGGCGTCCGACCCCGACCTCAAAGGTCGGGGATCGAATCCCATTAATGCCTTTCATTTTTCGACTGGCTTCCTCCCACTGCGACTCAAACCCGTCGTCCAACACTCGGCAGACGTGCAAGTCAGGGTGGTGTAGTGGTCTAGGCTCAATCCAGGCCATTACACCCGGGTGTCTAAAAAGCAGTCCGCTTCGGCGGATTGGCCTCGGCACTGGTTCGATCCCCGATCGAGCCAGCCACTCGAGATTGGTCGCGAGTGGGTCCATTCCGATTCGTCGGATGGAGTTGATAAGTCCTTTGAAGCTGGCCCACTGACTGCATGTTCGGGTCTGGGAGCGCCGGACAGCGGGTGTACCATTTGGGTACCGACCAGCCTGCGCAAACAAAAGCTCCCAAAACTACTCTCTCTCTCTTTCTTTCTTTCTCTGTCTCTCTATCGTCTCTGCCTTACTCTACTCTGCCCATGTTTGAGGCGTGTCGGCGTCCTCGGGTCCTACTGGGTCCCCCGGCGTACGATATCGAAGTCGCTGGATCGGATTAACCCCAGTTACCTGATAGCACCGGTTCCCATCCCGAACACCGAAGTAAAGCAGGAGGCCTCCCCATTAAGACTGGGGAGGGGGTGTAGAGTTCCATTTTTTAAATTTATTTTTAGTTAACAGGCGGTCCGGAATTCGGTCGTTCGCTGAAGCTGACCCCTGTTGGGATACGGTGCGGCGCATAATAGCTTTTGCATTGCGGGTGTCCAGCTGCACCGTCTCTCTCGCTCTCACGGGGCTCCCCGTCGGGGCGCGAGAGAGACAGAACTATCTCTGCTGGGCCCTCGGGGCGCGCGACGTCACTGGCCTAATATCCCATTGAAGGCGTCAGCATGCCGGGGGGCTCTCTCTCTCTCCCTCTCTCTCTCTCTCTCTCTCTCTCTCTCTCTCTCTCTCTCTCTCTCTCTCTCTCTCTCTCTCTCTCTCTCTCTCTCTCTCTCTCTCTCTCTCTCGCTGAGCTGCCCGTGGGGGTGAGACAGCCGACTCTGGCCTAATATGCCATTGAAGGCGGCGGACGCAAAGCACCGCGCCGCCGCCGCGGTCCGGCTAGCCCGCCAATGGAGGCGCCGCACAGTGGGCCAGAAGACCGGGGGAGGCGATCAAAATCCCGGACGCGTTTGGAGCTCCAGAGTCACCCAATGATGGGACTCGAACCGAACGTGTGACCCCACCAATGAAGTGCTCTCCGAACGAGGAATCCATTGGTGGGGTCGCATGTTCGGTTCGAGTCCCATGTAGCCACTCTGGAACTCAAAACGCGTCTAGAGTTTGGCCGTCTGCGACGGTCCTCTGGCCCACTGTGCGCCGCCCACCCTCCAGGCCGACCCACTTGGGGACAGGAAATGTGCCAAAGTTTGGCTATTCTGGGAAGGCGGTCGCAGTGTGACCAACCGACCGCCCTGACCTTGCCGGACCCGGAGCTGACTCAATAGCCATTGTGGCCCGAGGAGCCCGAGGAGGCCATGAGGATGTCCCGAGTCAGGTTCATTCCCAAGAACAATTAGCAAACCGCGAACTGGACAGCAGTGCCGGGGCTAAGCTGGCCCAGCTCGCCAGAGGCTCTACTATACTAGAAACAAGGTTTAAGGTTACCAAGCTATTCCCTGTCCATGGTCAAGGGATAACGCCATAGACAGTGATGCTCCGCTACGCTTGCTGCTCTCTTTCCCATTATGGGTCAAGTTGGGTAGAACTCAATTGTCAGGTTGAAGACACCGCCTCGCGAGCGGACGCCGGAGACCTGGCCCCTGGCCCCCTGCCCGAGTAAACAGCCACGCACCGCTCGCAGCGCCCTCTCGCGGAGAGGGAACTACGTATCAGCATAGCGGGCGATATCTTACTCATGCGGAAGAAGACACAACCACCGCGAGAGAATTGCCACGAACTACTCGCAGCGCCCTCTCGCGGCGAGAGCACGGACTACGATCAGATCGGGTGGTACCCAACTCTTTCAGCATTAGACACCACCACCGCGAGAAATCAGCCACCAACCGCTCACAGCGCCCTCTCGCGGCGAGTACACGAACTTCGACCAGAGCGGGCGGTACCTAACTCATTCGGCAGAAGACACCACCACCGCGAGAGGGCAAGCATGCTTTTCTCTGCTCTTTCATTGCTATGGAATCATGGTCCACAGTCATTGTAAATCACTATACAGTAGTCGCGGATCGGCCGGAGTTCCCGTCCGCGGCGGCGGCAGAGGAACAAACAATTTACGAGGAAGACGGCCGCTGGGATGATGCGGGACGGGGTGACCGATTTGTGTCGCTCCGTGCGGCTTTGGAATCCGATTCTCCCGCCAATATCGCGTACGGCACAACAACAGCGGCTCGCCGGCGGCACAGCGACAGAGAATAGGAGAGAGGAGAGGAGAGGAGGGGGAGAATATTCTGTTATAAAAGCCTCGCCGCCGGGAATACAGCCAGGTACGGGAGGAAGTCTTCAAAACATCTCAGGCCAGAGTGGATGACGCGCGCGCGATCAGTGAGGACGCATAACTGGACGCATCCGCCAGGTCTGTTTTTCCGTCTACGAGCCTACGATGGGTCGTGGACAACCACCTCACTCGGGGTTACCTGAGTGAAACTCATCCCGACGAAAGAAACAAATGATAATTAATAATGGCAGCAGGAAAGCCAAGCCCGACCGGGAATGGCCGCGACCGCCGCGCCGCGCTGCCCGCTGCTACACTGTTACGGCGTCATCAGTCTTGTCGCATTTGCCATAAAGTCGCGTGGATCGGAAAACGGTTTGGGCTGCATTCTTCGGGCCCGCCGCAGCCGTATGTCTATGTCGCCACGCCACCAGCGGCGGGACGCCCCCGGGAGAGAAAGAGAGAGAGAAGGGGGGGGAGGTCAGCAGACAGCGATCCGCCACTACCCCCACTACTCCACCCCTCCTAGCCTCCGCTCGTGCATACTCAAATGGCAAAGGATTACGACTTGTGAGCTTTATGGGGCGTCGCTATATTTACGTTATGGCTCTGTGCGCCGCACGCACACTCACACACACACACGCGCGAGCGCACGAGAGCGGGTTCGCGTGCCCTAACCGAACCATGCCGAGCAGCGCCGCGCTTAATCGCTTTCGGATCTATCTGCAATCGCGTCGAGAGACCGCTCTCCGCGCGCGCGCACCCACCCACCCACACACACACACACACACACACACACACACACACACACACACACACACACACACACACGCTGAGAGCTGCCCTCCTTGCGTCCCTTTGGCCCTGCCGCCGGCCGCCTGCCCACGTCCCACTATTCCTGAATGCCAATGGATCGGTCCTTGCCCCCCCCCCCCGCCCCCCTCTCCCCTCGCATCACGCTCCAGCCATACACCACCGTAATCGCCCACCGCGAGCACCAAGTGGCTGCGTTGTGATTCTCGCCGGATGGATGTTTTCGCGCTCGTGCGTCCCACCCGAAGAGTCGCTGCGTCGCTCTGTCTCTGTCGCACTCACGGTGTGGAGGCCCGGAGGGAGAGGGAGAGAGAGAGAGTGCTTTGGCTGCGCAGCGAGCCGAACTCCGGCTCCTTCCTTTTGAGATTGGCAGATTCGAGGTTCAAGTCTCACGCGCGGTAAGAAAAAAAAAAAGCTGAGCCTTTTTAGCCCTTGCAAGTCGCATTAGCATCAGCTTGGAAGACTGCGAAGACGCGCGGCAGCGTGAAGCGCCGCGCCGCGCGGGAAAATTTAAGATTCATCCCCGCACCGCAGCAGCAGCAGCAGCCTGGTGCTTCGTATCTCCGTTCCACCTGTTTGGGCTCTCTATTCATGCCTCCCGCTCCCCCCCCCCTCGCGGGGTGGGCCGCGGGCCTGCCGACTCACCTCCGCCGGATCACGTCCAGGCTCGCTCCGCGGGCCTCACGGGGTGGGTTCATTTGCCCGCGCAGCGCAGCCAACATTGCCGGCGCGGGGAGGAAGACAAGTTTGTGGCAAATTGCGGCAAGTTGGCATCCCTGTGGTCATTTATCACGTTGGCACGTTGGGCCGGTGGCAGCCCTGCGCGGGGCCCGGCGGCCGGCAGGCTCGGCCCGGCCAGTACAAAGTGTTTTCAAGACGCCGCCGCGATCGCCGCGCCGCGCCAAGATTCCGCCCCCCCCCCTCGCTGCGCGCCGCATAACTTTGTTATGAAGAATCAGACGGAACCTCTCTAGCCGCACTGAAGGAGTCAGTGCGCGAGCAGGTATACGTAGCTCTCGGGGGGGGGCCTTTCCTTTTCCAGCTCCCAGCAGCCCCTTCCCCTTTTTTTGCGAGCACTACTTTGATCTTGTTATTATGAAGTACAGGTGCCTGGGGTGCGGGGCCTAAAACGGAGGTACTCGTACTCTCAGGGCCCTCCCCCCTCCCCCCCTCCCCCCTCCAGCGACTTGCTGCAAATATGAAGATTGATGACTCCTCCGCGGTGGCCGCCTATTCAATGAATCAGTGCTGCGCCACGGCCTGATCCTGGAAAAGAGAGGCGGGGGGGTGGGGGGTTGGGGCTTTCTGGATCCGACGGATTTTTTTTTGTCAGTCACAATAAGCTGCCCGGGAAAGGGGGGAGGGGCTCTAAAGGGTGGCGGAAGTGCGGCCGGGGGGGGGCCCGGCGGCGTGAATGCGCAGCCTGGCGGGGCACAGTGGGCCGGGGAATGGCCGGTCGCATGCAAGCCCCACTGCAGCCTCATCTAGCTTCATTAACCTGACGCTGCATGGTCGGTGCTGCTGCAGGCCGAAACCGAACAGCGGCGCTTCCGGCGTCGCTCCGTCTCTCTCGCACTCGCCGGCCGTGCCGTGGGGAGGGGACAGACGGTCGCGCTAATTCACAGCAGCAGCTTCATCCCGTTTCATTAGACGCGTCGTCGGCCGCGGGCCGGCGGGGCTGGCAGGGCTGGCAGCAAGGCGGGGCTGGCGGGGCTGGCAGCGCGGCTGGGATGACTCTGCAGCACCGCGGCTGTCAAACAGAAACCCGGGGATGGGACGAGACGCTGAAAGGGTGGGCCCGCCGCCGCCGCCCGTCCGCGACGGTGGGGTGAATCGCACAGAGGGCCAGAAGACCGGTGGAGGCGGTCGAAGTTCCGTACGCGTTTTGAGCTCCAGTGTCGCTAAATGGGACTAAAACCGAACGTGTGACCGCCACCTATGGATTCCTCGATAGGAGAGCAATCCATTGGTGGGGTCACACGTTCGGTTCGAGCAGTCCTGTTGAGTGACTCTGGAGCTCAAAACGCGTCTAGACTATTGGCCGCCTGCGCCGGTCTTCTGGCCCACTGCGGATCGGGGAGTCGAGGAGGCCGCCGAGGAGACGGGCCGCGGATTTGAAAGCAAATGGGTCGGCTCGTCGTGTCTCTGCCTGCGCGTCCCCTGGCGCGCCTCCCCCGCGCCGGCATGATGCCGAATGCTGAATTTATTAATTAATGTCGCAGTATTTTAAGTGCGCCAGCCTCACTTTCCCTAAGTAGTTCTGCTGCCGTCAACAGCTCTCCCCTCCTCCGCACTCACACTCAGGTCCTCGCGCGCCGCCACCGCGAAGCCAACTGTTCGCGCCAATTCGTCCGAGAAGGTTGATTTCGTTTGTTTCATTTATTTCGTTTGATTCATTTATTTCGTTTGTTCCGTTTGCTTGATTTCCCCCTTTTCCCTGGTCGCGGTGCGCACTGTGTGTGCCGCGTGGACTGGCCCGTCGCTACTGCGCGTGACTGTACCATCTTGCGAGCGTCTCCTGGCCGCTTCTGCTTCTCCTCAATCGAGAAGAAACACCAGACACACAAAACAAAAACACGACCGTAAAAAAAAGCTCACGCGCGCGCCTCTTTTTATTTTCTTACGGTTTACATTTGGTGCGAGGTGCCGGTGGAATGACGCACGTCCGCAACTGTGCAGTCACTGTTTGCCCGAAAAGCGCGGCGAGCAGCAGGGGAGGGGGGGGGGTGAAGCCGCCACTCTTTTTACAACTTCCATATAGTTTTACGAGTAGCACCCTGCCGTCGTCGTCTGCTTCAGGGGTGTCCCTGCCGCCGGTCGAGGCCGCCGAGGCCCCCCAGGGCCCTCCAAGGAGCTACACCTCCAAGACGTCCCACCAACGCCGCCCCCGCCACCCCCGCCTGCCTGCCTGCCCCGCGGCATCGCGCGGGAAAAGGTGTCGGGTTATCTCCACCGGAGAAAAGAAAAGGTTTCTTTCAGTCAGGCTCGCGATCCATCGGCACGGTGACTGGTCCAGGGACAGAGACACGCGCGCTTCGAACGCCGCCGGGTACAAGGGTTCGATTCCCGGCCGCGGCCACGACATATTATTATTTTTTCCCGTTTTTTGTTGTTGTTGTTTTTTTCGCGGCTATTGCATGGGCAGGGCCCCGTCTCGCACGACGCGATGCGCCCCGCCTCGATCCTGCAGCGGGAATGTTCCGCAATATTACCGACTTTCTAGTCCAGTGGCGCGAGAGAGGCTCTTCGGGGAGGGCGTCGTCGCCTCCCCGTCATCCGCGCTGGGCCGACGACGGACTTGCGGAACGGGGCGAAGCTGGGGCAACGACGGCAAACCGTTTCAGATATACCTCAACATTGTCCGGACAAATTTTTCGCTATTTTCTCTAGCAAAAGCGATCCGCCGACGATGCGCGGGGCCTCTTGGAAAGCAAAACCGATCCGCCGACGATCCGCGGGGCCTCTTGGAAAGCAAAACCGATCCGCCGACGATCCGCGGGGCCTCTTGGAAAGCAAAACCGATCCGCCAACGATGCGCGGGGCCTCTAAAGTTGTTTGCCGGTTTGTCCTTCACGCGAAGCCGAGTCTAATCTGCTCAAGGAGCATAAGCCGATCGCGTTACACCCTGCGATACGATCTTTTTGTTAATCATCAACTGCGAACGCGCGTCTTGCCTGGAGGCTTTTTCCAAATCAATATTTTTCCGCTCCAATATTTTCTATTTTTTTCGACAAATTTTTTGCTCTGCTCTTTGCGCGGCGAACAAGGCGGGCGAGCCTGCACGGCAATCAAAGAGTCTGCGCCTCGGCCCGCCGTGTCTCTTTTAATTCCCGCCATTATTTGAATAGCTCCTCGCCTCGGCCGCGGTAGCCTCGCACCGGCCTCGTTCCCTCCGTCCTGCAGGGCCCAGCAGCGCGGCTAGGCCGCCGCTCCCCAATGCATTGTGGGGCTTTATTTGGCCGCACGCGCCCCACCCCACCCCACCCAACCCCGCCCCGCCTGAGGAGGAATTCATAATTGGTTGGAGCGAGACGTCGACTAGGCGGGAAGCGCCGCAGCCAAGACGGATGTACTACAGTACACCGTCAGAGCCGCGCACTTGTCGTGCTCACTTGCGAAAAGTCGTCATACAGGCGCAGAGAAATACTTTCCCTTCTTGTTGTCGACTGAGCGGTCTACTACCTTCTCTTCTCTCACTCTCTCTCTCTCTCTCTCTCTCTCTCTCTCTCTCTCTCTCTCTCTCTCTCTCTCTCTCTCTCTCTCTCTCTCTCTCTCTCTCTCTCTCTCTCTCTCTCTGCCTCGAGGGGGGCCGTGGTGGTCCTCCGGGGGGGCATCCCGGCGGTATTTATTCCACTTTATCCGAGCATGGCTGCCCCCCGCGTATCCCCCATCGATGTAATCCCCCGTCCGATCACCGAGGCGCGCGGGGCCCTTCGGTGGGGCAGCCCTTCGGAGGGTCTGGCCCACCGGGCCAGCCCTGCGGCCCTGCGCCTCGCGGCCCGGCGACGTGGGCCCTTCATCTGGAGAGACCTGCCCCGCTACTCCTTTGCTGCTCTTTTCTCCCGGGATCCCCCCACCCTCACCCCACCCCTCTCTCTCTCTCTCTCTCTCTCTCTCTCTCTCTCTCTCTCTCTCTCTCTCTCTCTCTCTCTCTCTCTCTCTCTCTCTCTCTCTCTCTCTCTCTCTTCCCTTGGATCTCCCTCTCCCTCTGTATTCCCTGGCTGCTTTTCTCCGTCTCGAACCATCCCAGGCCAGCCAGGCCCAGGTCGCATAATAAGGAAGGTCGAAATAAGACTGTCCCCTGCTGGCTGCCGTGTCTGGCTGCCGAGGCTGGCTGCCGTGGCTGGCTGCCGTGGCTGGCTGCCGAGGCTGGCTGGCCTGGCTGGCTGCCTTGGCTGGCGGCCCCGTCCCTTTGTGGCTCAAACGTATTACCGACCTCCAGTGCCACATCCGCATTTTCAATGAGCCACGTCGCGTTAGCTCCACGTTGTTGGCTTCACCGGCTTCGCGTCAGCCGCCCCAAAAGTAAGACAGTCTCCTCCACTCTATTAAAAACCAATCAGGAAATCCCTGGAAATCCCGGGAAGTGCGATGCGAAGTTACCTTTAGAATTGCCAAAGGCTTGATTTCTTTCTTTTTTTTTTTTCAAGGGAAAAAAAATTGGTACGATAATTTTTAAGAACTTGGGATTTTATGTAATTTTCCCAAGATTGGAGGCAATGTTTTCCCAACAAGTCCTCCGGAAATTTCCAACAATTTTTTTGTTTCAACAGTGCAGCGAAGCACGCGTCGTGTCGCGTCAGGCTGCTGTGGTGTCTTGTTTCTTCACGCCCCATAAAACCTGCCCTTTTCTGTCGCGCTGTTATTTCGCTTTCCTTTTTTTCTGACCGTTTTCATTAATTTTATTTTTATTATTGTTGTTTTTATTATTATTATTATTTGCTTGGGGACAATAGCAGACGCCGCGGCGCAGAGGCCCTGCCCGCCCCGACAAGGAAACCGAGTTACAAAACACTTTGGGCCCGGCAGTGTCGCAACAAAGGCGCCCCGAATCAGTGTTGCCAACTCATTTACAGCCAAGGGGTTAAAGAAACGAACGGCCTGCCGCGTCTTTTGGGCCGGCGACTCGGCTTATTTATATTGAGCCAACTAGACTTGCTTCATCCCTCCCTTTTTCTTTTGTACCCCCTCCCCTTCCCGACAGTGGAAACCCCCTCCCCCCTCCCTTCCAACCCCTGCTGCCCCCTTCGTGTCTTATTCATGCCTTTATCTCTTTGTCTGCCCCTTTATCCGCCATGTAGCCAATGAAATATCTCCCCTCCGAAAGACACTGCGCCATAGAGCGGGCTAGAGCAGGAGGACACAGTGGGCCGGAAGACCGGCGCAGGCGGCCAAAACTCTAGACGCGTGTTTTTAGCTCCAGAGTCGCTCAATGGGACTCGAACCGAGCGTGTGACCCCCACCAGTGGATTCCTCGTTCGAAGAGCAATCCATTGGTGGGGTCACACGTTCGGTTCGAGTCCCATTTAGCGACTCTGGAGCTCAAAACGCGTCCGGGATTGAACCGCCTGTGCCGGTCTTCGGGCCCACTGTGGAGGCGGAGCGTTTGAATGCCAAGGAGGGGAGCGGTGCAAACAGGTGCCTCAGACACAAAGGTGGCGGCGGCGTGATGGGTGCCAAGGCGCCGGAGGTAACTCTATATACCATTACGAGGAGCACCACTCCCCCTCCTCTCTCTCTCTCTCTCTCTCTCTCTCTCTCTCTCTCTCTCTCTCCCTCTCCCCCCCCCCTCCAGCAGCACGGCGCCGCGTCGGCCGCTGGGAAATTCAAAGTAGTGCGTGACAAACCGTGGCCGGCCGGTCCGGCAGGGTAGGAGTCCAGCCGGTCAGGCCCTAAAGGGCAGTGGGTCCGGATGGCCCTCGCAGGCCCTCGCAGGGTCAGCGCGCGCCGCCCAGTGCCCTTTGCGCCACCAGCCGGGCCCAGGACAGTGCCCTGGGCGCCCATTCTAGAAAATGCAGTAAACTGCGGGTAACTTGAGGCAACGTTGGGGTCGGAACACGCGCCTTACTTAAACCGTGGCTTTGTCCGGGTTCGGTCTGGAAGACTCGTGCTGTTTCCTTGTTGACATTATGAAGTGGAACAGGGAAGACAGTCGTCGGGCTAGCAAGTTAAATTAAGATCGAGTGTCTCGAGTTGCCCCTGGTGTCTCAAGTTGCCCCGGTTGACGGCAGTCACTATTGGCACTGTTGTGGTCGCCGCCAAGGGGTCACCTTGACGCGCCAAGGGGGTCCGCGGTCCCGGAGCACAGTGGGCCCGGAGACCGGCGGCTCCCTCCCTCCCTCGTTCTGCCGCGCCGTTCCCCCTTCCGCCAGATTACTCCTCGAATTCGCGGCCTTGAAAGGAAAACCGCTGCGATTTCTTTCCAGGCCATCTCCTCGCCGTTAACAATACATGGGCCGGCAACCTGTCCAGCGGCGGCTGGACCATCCAGCCCGGCCGGCCGGCAGCCTGGTGGGCCGGACCAGGCCGGACCTGCCCACTTGTAGGGAACCCGAGCAAGCAAGCCGAAGCGAGCAGGCGAAGCGAGGCGAGGCGAGCGGATCTGCGGCCGGGCGAGCTTGGAATTCCGGCAGCTTCTGCTAGCAAAAGTCAACTACCGCCGGGGAGATCTTTCTCTCCCCGGCTGCGGGGGAGCGCCAGCCCCCTCATCCCCGACCGAATTCTCTCTCTCTCTCTCTCTCTCTCTCTCTCTCTCTCTCTCTCTCTCTCTCTCTCTCTCTCTCTCTCTCTCTCTCTCTCTCTCTCTCTCTCTCTCTCTCTCTCTCTCTCTCTCTCTCTCTCTCTCTCTCTCTCTCTCTCTCTCTCACTCACTCTCTCATTCCGCCTCTCGTGCCGCCGCCTGCCAACACTCCTTCTTTACCTTTTCTGGCCCGGGCCCGGCTCGCTCGAGGAGATATCTCCCCCCCCCCCCCGGCTGTCCCCGCTCCGCATGGACGGGGATGAGTCGGCGAGGTGTTTGGACGCGTGAGTACCGCCACTTCACCCTTAATCCGACTCGCGCCTTTTGTTTATGTTTGGTTTCTTTCTTTCCGTGCGCCTTTCATTTGCGTTGTTGCTGGTTCCCGCTCCGCTCGCCGCGTCCCGCTTCTTCTTCTTCTTCTTCTTCTTCTTATCTCTTTCGCGTTCGTTTTGACAGCCGCGTGTGATAGAGACAGAGCTCGACGCATAAAGGCGGCAGGCTTTGCGCCGCGAGGCGTTGGCGAAGGCGGCTGCTCCAATTTTTCGGCTTCTTGGGTGGACGTGTCCGTCTGTCTGTCTGTCTGTCTGTCTGTCAGACGTAGGAGTTAGGATGATGCGATCCACATCGCGAAGATGAAAAGAATGTTTCACCCGCGGTGACAGTTAATCTGGCCGGAGGGCCCCCGGGGGGGGGGGCAGCAGCCCCAGGGCCCCTCGACAGCGAGGAGGCGTATGAGTGACACGACCGTGCGCAGCGCGATACTACCTGGGGGACAGCAAGGACGAAAATGGAGAAAAAAACACGCAACATAAAAAAAAAAACAAAGCAAATGCATTCCGGAAAGTTATTTTTTTTGGGGGGGCGGGCGGGGAAGTGTAGCGCCGTAGCGTTCGGCTGCTGCCTCACGGAGCTGAAATGGTTTTGAGCGTCTTGGTTCTTAGCGGAGGCCAAAAGGGGAAAAGGGAGGGGGGGGGGGGGGCTGGAGCGACCTGGAAGAGGCGGTTCATCCGTCTCTGCCAACAGGTGAACACACCCCATCTTCTCGTCGGCGTGCCGGCGGCGTGGCGGGGCTCGGGACCTGCAGGGGCGGGGCGGCCGGCCCGCCAAACACAGCCGCTGTGCGGGCGGCCTACCCCGCGGTCCGCAGGCGCGCAGCACCGCGCAGCACCGCGCAGCAGGGACGGAGGAGTGTCGCGGTCCGCGGCTGAGGGGCTCACGTCACGTCACGTGACTCGAGCGCGCTGATTTCATTCCGTAGAGGACGGCCGCCGCCGCGGCTCCGGCTGGGTTACCCGCCGAGGGAGGGCCGGACCGGGACGAACCGCCCGGCCGCGAGGCACAGGGAGCGTGGCTAACGTTCCATGTAGCGGCAGCCGCAGCGTAAGACTGGGGAATCTCTCTCTCTCTCTCTCTCTCTCTCTCTCTCTCTCTCTCTCTCTCTCTCTCTCTCTCTCTCTCTCTCTCTCTCTCTCTCTCTCTCTCTCTCTCTCTCTCTCTCTCTCTCTCTCTCTCTCTCTCTCTCTCTCTCTCTCTCTCCCTCTCTGTTTTTGGCCGCCTGCGATGATGATGATGATGCCGGTCTTCCAGCCCACTGTACCGCGGCGGTGAATGCGCGGTGGTGCCGGTCGTGTTTGCGGTGCAGGTGAGATTTTAAATTCGGCTGCGGTCGTAAAAATCAGCGCGTTGCAGCGCGGGCGGGGGCGTGCCGGCATCCGTCCGCGCCGCGCGCCCGGGGAACATAACTCAGACGAAGGTGGAGGAGGCGCGGCTCGGCGCGGCTCGGCGCGGCACAGCACTGCGTGTGGCTGGAAGCTGGAGGATGGAAGGGCGAACGGTGGTACATAAATCAGCCAGGACCAGATGTGTGATGGGCGTGATGCTGCCTGCCTGCCTGCCTGCCAGTCAGGGGGGCGCGCGCGGGTGTGTGTGTGTGTGTGTGTGTGTGTGTGTGTCTGTCTGTCTGTGTTTGCCAGTCAGTCTGCCTGTCACTCCGTCTTC
The DNA here is from genome assembly GCA_030522485.1 of Stenchaetothrips biformis. Lineage (NCBI taxonomy): Eukaryota > Metazoa > Arthropoda > Insecta > Thysanoptera > Thripidae > Stenchaetothrips > Stenchaetothrips biformis. The sequence continues at coordinate 16,298,859 of CM060089.1, read as the reverse complement.
CAGTCTGCGACTGAATTCCCAATGAATGGTTACCGCAATTACCTCCGGCCGTTCAGGTCGTCAGGCCACACCACACCCCCTCCCCTCGCGCCCTTTCCAACGCCGAACCCCTCCTCCCTAGGCGGGGGGCTGGAAGATTATCGCGGCCGAATATAGACATTCCAGCAAGAAGGCCCCTAACGAAATGATGCTTTTCACTCGCAGATGAGATTATACGGGCGAGGCATCCAGCCCGCCCGGCGCCCGGCCCGCCCCGTCCCGCCATTCCAAACCAGTCACGCTATTTATATGCAAATGCGTCTGAGATTCGCACCGAACCAAAAGGCGGGCCGCGACGGCCGCGCGAGGCCCAAGGAGGAGCGGCCGCCGCCTGCCGCGCGCACCCAAGTTTTAATAGAAAATTTGTAGCCGAAAGTTGGGCGGGTATTGCTGCCGACTCATGATTAAGCAGATGACCGGCCGGCCGGCCAGACTAGACGCTGCACTCGAGACGAGAGACTGGAGACGCGGCGAGGAGTCTAACCAGCCAGTGCGCATTGCCGTCGCGCCGCTCCATCAAAACAGACATAAATATCGAAGCCAATTTATTTTCGAATGTTTTGTTTTTTTTCTCCCCCTGACCGCGGGCCGAGGCTGCGCGCTATGAGGAGCTTTTTCACCGGATGCGCTCTTCATGGCCGCCCTCCATCTTTGGCACTTCCTCCGATTGGTTCGGGGAGTTGCCGGCATTGATTCCCGCCCTTTAGCCCTGGGGCGGCGAGGGCCCGGCCGGCTCACTGTGCAATCCCCGTGGCCGCCCGGAAATACCAGCGCCGCCGGTACTCTCCTGGAAGCCCTCCTGCCCTTCCCGCGCGACCCAGTCCGACCCTTCGCGGCCAGAGGCCCGCAGGGTCGCCCAGGAGGGTCGGCCGCGGCGGTCCCGCCAGGGACTCACCCGTCCCTTCAGTAAGGTTGCTATCGCTGAAAAATGCATGGGCGTTTGCCCCCAGCAATAAGCGACTCAGCGCCCGACTTGAGTATCCCCCATTTCCCCCATTCGAATCGCCGCCAAGGGCCCCACACTCACACGCACACACACACACACATTCATTTTACATTTGGTTTTACGCGGGCTGGCTTGTCGTCATAACCCCCGCCGCCCCGGTCAGGGCCCCTCAAATTGAATCGCCCCGACGAATCATTGCGAACACAGAATATTTTCACGAGCCTCGCCGTTTTTTTTTTTTCGAGAGTGCGCCGCCGTCTCACCGCGCAAGCCGCAGACAGACCCACTCGGAGTTCCAGATGCCATGCGAGAGAACGCGTTCGGTTCGAGTCTTATTTAGCGACTCTGGAGCTCAAACACGTCCGGGATCTTGGCCGCCACCGCCGGTCTTCCGGCCCACTGTGGGGTGCGGGGCGGTGCACCGGAGTGGCGCCGAACGTCGTCGGCGACTTGGTCGTGCGGTAATAGGAAGGGAACAAACCACTCTTTGATGAGCGCAGAGAGCGAGGCGAGGGACGACCACCATAGAGCGCCGCGCCCCGCCACGCCCCGCCACGCCCAGTGGCTTTTAGACCTTGGCGGATAATTACAGGAGGCTGTTGAGGGGGAGCCGGCCTTGCCGGACAGGGATGGTCATCCCGCAACGCCTTTTACCCCCTTCCCTTCCCCCTCTTCCCCCTCGGCACGTCCGACGCGGCAGGCAAGGCAGCGGGAGTTAAAAAGAAAGGGCTCGGTCCTTTTCACCTCTGCTGAAGAGTGATTAATTTCCCCGACCAGCAACTTGGAGGCCGCGGGGAAGGCCAGTGGCGCGGAAAAGGAGGGGGGGCGCTCTGCGCGCCGATTTAGCTCCCTGCTTTTTATCTTCTTCACAGTATGGGGACTCGGTTCATATGGCTCCGCCACCACTGATTCAGGGCGCTACGCAACATAACCTAAACTTGCGACAACACTGTGCGAAACACCCGGTCCGTGTCATCCCAGGTGTGTGCTGCTACTGCTGCGCCATTCCCGCTGAGGAGTAAAGTGTTGCGGGCCGACGGACCCGACGACCCGGAGCAGAGCGGATCCAGACCGCCGCCGACGTCGCCGTACCGTGAGCCGCTCTTGGCGGGGTGGAGTACGCTGTAAGCTTATTCGACTTGAGGCCGCGGAGCCCGCCACAGTAAAGCAGGCCGTCGACATGCACGCCGCACAGTGGGCCAGAGGACCGTTGAGGCGGCCGAAATCCCGGACGCGTTCTTGAGCTCCAGAGTCGCTGAATGGGACTCGAATCGGACGTGTGACCCCCACCAATGGATTCTTCGTCTGGAGAGCAATCCATTGGTGGGGTCACGCGTTCGATTCGAGTCCCATATAGCGACAGTGGAGCTCAACACGCGTCTGGAATTTTGACCGCCTCAACGGTCTTCTGGCCCACTGTGCGCCGCCCGACGCCCCAGTGAGTCGCGCAGTCCTCGGCGCACGTATCGTTATTCTCGGAGTACCGCGATTCCGGGCGCCATGAATCGGCAAGCGGCGACGACGGCGGTTCACCTGACGCGCGCGGTCCTTATTTTGTGGCCGTCTTGTTGTTGTTGTTGTTGTTGTTGTTGTTTGAAGCACGCTGCCGGGGCGGCGAGGCGGAGTGGCTCCGAGAGTATGATCGGCGCAGAGCTAGTTAGGACGTCCCCCAGGCGGCGTGAGGCGAGAGGCAGGCGGCGCGCGGCTCGGCACATAAAACTGTAAACATGAGCAACTCCACGACGCCAACTTTACGGCGGACGACCTCGGGCCTCTCGGCCAGCCAGGGCTGCCAGGGCAGCAAGGGCAGGGCTTGGAGCGGGCAGGCAGGCGGCCGGCGGCGCTACCAACCTTCTCGCCTCAAACGACACCCCGGCAAACCCCCGTAAAACTGGTGTGCCGCGGCGGTTTTGGCTGCTGCTGCTGCTGCTGCTGCTGCTGAGCGGATTAGGAACGCGGTTAGGTTGGCCCCGCTGGCTGAAGGCTGGGGTGGGCTAAACTGGTGTAGAATTTTGGCCCCCTCAACGGTCTTCTAACCAACTGTGCGTCGTGGTGCCAGCGCCGCTCGCAGGGTTGATACCTTGTTAGCGTCAATGCTCCGACACACGCACACAGACAGACACACACACACACACGCAAGGGCTGTCATTGCGAGAGTTGGGTTAAGGATCCAGCCGCAAAGCAGGGCTGGTGGCGTTCGCTTGCAGCAGGGGGCGTGGGAGACCAGCAGCACGTCCCTGGCGGACACCTGGCCGGTTGGACGGCGGGGCGGGGCGGGGCGGGGCGGTCCGTCAGGGTGTGTTGTCACTTCCAATATAGCGCGCGCACGTCGGGACGACCCCGCACCACCTGGCTCTGCCGGCCCTGCCGCTCTGCTCTGCCCTTTGGGCTTTACCTTCCGTTTTGGCCACCCCTTCGACAGCCCTCCTCGGCCGGCCCTCTCGCCGGCAGGCAGCCCTTTCGGCAGCCCTTTCCGAACGTGGCAGTGAAATAAAGTAGCCCGGTACGTGCGGCCGGGTCGCGCTGCCGGCCGGCGGCAGGCACACGCCGGTGCTGGGATGCTGTCCGAGCCAAGGACGCGCAGCGGCACCCCAGCACAGTGGGCCAGAGGACCGGTGGAGGCGGCTGCAGAGTCGCTGAATGGGACTCGAACCGAACGTGTGACCCCGCCAATGGATTGCTCTCTGAACGAGGAATCCATTGATGGGGTCACACGTTCGGTTCGAGTCCCACTCAGCGACTCTGTTGCTCGAAACGCGTCGAGAGTTCAGGCCGACGGCGCCGGGTCTTCTGGCCCACTGTGCGCAGGGCCCGGCGTCTGGTCCTGAAAGCTTTAATATTTCGTCCTCCCTTCCCCACACCTTCCTGGAGGCCTCGGCCCACATCGACCCGGAAGTGCGCTAACTGGGGCTGCGGGCCGCGCAGCCCCGGCCAACTCGACCGCCGGCCGCCGGAAGTTACGCGACTCTGCCTCGGGCCTCGGCCATCGGACGCTCGAGGCCGAAAATTAATCTTGGCCGGGAAACACACGGTGGGGAGGGGGAAAAGGGCAATGGAGGGCGGCGCGGCACAGAAAAAAAAAGAAAAAAAATAAGGGCAAGTGGTTTTGTGGGGGGGGGAGCCATCAGGGTCCTGCCATTACGTTAATTGGCCAGGATTGTTGTCGTCGGATTACCCCCCCCCCCCCCAGCCGCCCTCCTCACTAGTGGTAGTCCGCACGCATCGCAGCCCTGTGTTGCTCCCTCCAGATTAACTGGCGTCTCGTCGCGGCCCTCCGGCAAAACGGCGGACAGTCGGGCGCCAAGATGACAGTAATACGTTTGGGCGCGTCGGGGACCGCCCGGGGGGGGGGGGGGGGGGGGCGTGCGCCGCGTCAGGGGGAAAAAGTGGAGGGGGGAGGGGCGTCGGGGCGGTGAGGGAAGGGAGGGGGCAGGTTAGCGCGGAGCGGTAATCAATTCGATGCAGCGTGATCGAGGAGCAATGCTGCCGATTTGGGGCGGAAAATTCGGCCGTGTGTGGAACGGACTCTTTCTCACTCTGTGTGTGTGTGTGTGTTCACGTTCGTGACGATAGAGGTGTGGAAGATCGCGAGGAAGAAGAAGAGGAAGTGAGGAAGGGGGAAGGAAAAGCGAGTGAAGCAAAGTGGATCGTAGAGAGAGGCGAGATTGCCCAGTCGTTCATAACCAATAAAATGCTAATGCTCGTATCAGGTCGGTTTTAATTCCGCGGCGGAGACGAGGACGAAGAAGAAGGGGAGAAACGGGGGGGGGGACCGGGGTTCAATAAAAGTGAAGGGAGAAAAGAAGATACAGCCCCACCGCCGCCACCACCACCACCACCAAAGCCTCGTTTCACCCCCAAATTTCCCTGACGAGAGGAGCTTTTTATTTTGAAACAAGAAAAGAAATGAGCTAGTTAGACACGGGCCGAAACTTTGTTGAAATTAGCGTTAAATTGGCACGTGAAACTGGGCGAGGACCTCACCGTTGATTTGCCGCTCGAGTGGTGAAGGGAAAGAAAAATATGGGCGGCAGTGATGCCAGCCAGCCAGGCAGCCAGCGGGGCCATGCCGCCGAGGCGACGCTCTTTGAGTCAAACGGGCCGGTGCTGGTGTCGGGCCGCGGGCAACCGGAGACGCAGCGGGTCGAAGCGGCCCGACGAGCTTCGGCAAGCTTCGGCAAGCTTCGGCAAGCTTCGCCAAGTCGGCGTGGTCCGCAACGACTTCCGGTCTTCCGGCACGCCCGAAAAATAGTATCGTCCCACTGAGCGAATGTAAAGCTCAAAACACGTCAGGAATTTTGACCGCCATCACAGATCGTCGAGCTCGCGACCAAGGCGAAGATCAAAGCGCGTGTGCGACGCGCGCGCCACCTGTTGGCGGGTCACGGCAGACGGCCGAGATGCGGCGATCAACGCGTCGTCTGCTGCGCGTCGTCTGCACCGTCGGCCGCGCGGTTAATTCCCAGTGGCGGAGTTAATCAAACTTACAGGCGGCGTTGGAAGTGTTTTGCGGACGGGGCCGGCAGCAGCGGCAAGTTGACGGGGGAGGGAGGACGAGGGAGGAGGGGGCCAAGTTGGTCCGCGACAAGCCCCGCGTGTCGGCCGCGCGATAACTTACTCAATTATCAGTGTGAGGGGGGAGGGGGTCAACGCCATGACGGACCACCACCGCGCTCGCACAGGATTTATGGCCGTTCAAATAATCATTCGCCATGGCCGTGTGGGTGGCGTGTTTTGTTTCGGCAAACTTGTTGTGTTTGTTTAAGTAAACGGCAGGCACTTATTCGCTGCCAGGTGCGCGCAGTGGCGCAGTGTGCCCGCGGTCACGTCCCACCGTGCGGCAAGGCGGTCGCAAACGTCGTGTGCTTCGCTTCGCTCGGCCGCGCCTAGGCTAAGCTACCCAGCCAGTGACGTGGCTAAGGCCACTGATTCCCCAGAATTCCTCGAGGCCTGTTTTCTGAGTTGCGAGCCTCCCGCAGACTTCCGCAAACCACCCGCAGATTTTGGCTAAGCCGCCGACTTGACGCCGCCGCCGCCGCTGCACGCTGCGCCGCTGGCTCGACGTGCAGACGACAGACCCCTCTCCGACCGCAGGAACCGCAGGCAGACACGCCGGGTCTGGACCGGAGAGGACGGAACCGAGAGGTCGAGAGAGGTTAGGTTGGGTTAGGATGTGCGGTGGGCTTCGGCTCGTCTGCCGCCACGGACCGAGTTCGTTTGTGTTCGGTGAGCCGCAGGCCGCGGGTTCAAATATTGGAACACATTCTCTTTTTTCCGCATTTTCATTCCTTTTTTTCCCCCTTTTTTTGCGGCTGGTTGTGTGTGGATGACGCACCGGTGCGAAGCCAAAAGCGGTATATGGCGTCATGAGCGCTTTGGTGCGGTGGCGGAGAGGAGGGGGGGGTCGTAAAAGACTGTAGGGCGCAGTGCCCAGAGATTAGTCGAGCACCGACAGCCCAGAGTACCAGTGCAGTGTCACCGCGCCGCCGCTTCGATTGGAGTCAGCCTCACATCAGCGTATCGGTTCGCGTCCCAGCCAATTACGTCGACTATTATTTCAGACTCGGGGGAAGTCAATTTGAAGCAACTTGCATGTGAGTGGACAAAAAGTGAGACATAACGCACCTCTTCGGGCAAGTCGTGCTGCACCTCACCGCTTTCAGGTGCTGTACAGAGATAAGCAAGTCGGACTGTGTCAACGCCACTTTACTGGTTTTGGAACCTTTTTAAAAATAGCATTTAAATTAAGTTTGGGCTGTTTCTATTGTTTCTTCCATGTCTTTATTTTTTTTCTAAAAAGACGATTTCCCCCCCGTTTTTTTGGCTTGTTGTTGTTGTTTTTGTAGTTGCGAAATTACGTCCTGCTGGCACTGTAATGCCGATACTTGGAGGCCACTAGAGCTCGCAGCGTTCGGGAACGTTTTGCTGCGATTCGCTTTGACCGTCACGCGACACAGTTCGAAACTAGCGAGCCCCGCGGACCCGGAAGACGCCGCGGCCGAGGCGGCCATGGCCGGCGTCGCGATAAGAACGCACGGTGGGTCAGAGGACCGGTGGAGGCGGTCCTCTTGTAGCCGCACAGCTGACCCCCTCAAAAACCGAGCTTACCGCCTGGGTACGCCTCGCCACCAATTGCGCACCGCGAGCAAGCGGCATGAATTACACAGCATTAATGGGCATCGCGAGAGCTACTCACACAAACACACACACACACAAGGTGCAACTACTACTGGAGGCGACAGGTGGTAGGTGGTGCCCGGCCACGCTGCCGCCGTCGCTTCGTGCCCGTGCACTTGACATTGATCTACGTGACCGACCGTCAAACGCCCCCCTCTCTCCACACACACACACACACACACACACACACACACACACACACACACACACACACACACACACACCGAAAAAGAAAAACGCGGAGGCCGTGCTCACGCTGACAGATTGGTCGTCTTCTCCGGGTGTTTACGGAGGCCGACGGGTTGCAATTGGGATGAGGTCATGTTTGCACTGCCTGCCGCTGCCTCTTGTCATTTGGTTCGTCAATGTGGCGGGACATATGGCCGATTGCGGGAGGCGCGGACGACGTGCTCAATTAACCGCCCCCCCCCCCCGGGCCGCTGTTTTCCTTGTTTGGCTTTACACAGGCAGCGACGCGCCAAATCGCCGCCTCCCCCTCCCCCTCCCCCGCTCCGACGACTAGACGCGGCGGCGGTGCGGCGGGCGTTTGCGTGGCGACCGGGCAGCCGGGCGGCCCGCTGTACAGTGGGTCAGAAAACCGTTGAGGCGGACAAAATTCTAGACGCGTTTTGAGCTCCAGAGTCGCTAAATGGGACTCGAATCGAACGTGTGACCCCACCAAAGGATTCCTCGTTCGGAGAGCAATCCATTTGGTGGGGTCGCACGTTCGGTTCGAGTCCCATTTAGCGACTCTGGAGCTCAGAGCGCGTCCAGAATTTTGGCCGCCTCAACGGTCTTCTGACCCACTGTGCGCTGGCGGCAGTGCGGGATGGGCTGGGTCCCGTCTGCCGTCCTCGCCGCCGCTCCCACGGGACCCGCAGACAGCACAGCTGCCGCCTCCTCCAGTGTGCCAGTCCGTGGGTCGCTGCTCGCAGTGTCTCCGCGTGTTCGGCCGCCGTGCCGCCGTGGCCGCGACGACCGAGCACAGTGTTCCTTGTTGGTTTCCGCCTGCGCGCGCAACGGCCCCAAAACAAAACAGCAAACCGAAATTCGGTTTTAAACAATAAATGGTCGTCTGTCTGCTTCCTGCAGCATGGACCGCGTCGCCGCCCTGAGCGTCCTGCTGGTGGCGGTGCTGGGGCTCGCCCAGGCCTTGGAGATCTCCTTTGGAACCTGCCAGGACAAGGACGTGGTGCAGAACTTTGACGCCGAGAAGGTGAGTACATAAGCGTCCCGCCAAGAAAGCAACAACAGCAACAACAACAAACGAAAACATGACCTTTTTGATTTTTTTCCCAGTACTCGGGCTTGTGGTACGAAACGGCCCGCTACTGGCAGTGGTTCGAGCTGAACGGCAAGTGCGTGACCGCCGAGTACACCCTGGGCGCCGGCGGGAAGGTCGGCGTCAAGAACACCATGGTGGATGCCAAGTAAGATCATAGTGAAATGACGTCACTGTTTTGCCTGCAAGATCATTGTGAAATGACGTCACTGTTTTGCCTGCAAGATCATTGTGAAATGACGTCACTGTTTTGGGCCGGGATGCCACCGCGCTTGCGTGGTTAAGGGCGCCTGCCGGGTAGGCCACCACTCACCAAGCTACGCACCGGCGTAAGGAGACGGCTCTACCTTACAGGCTCTCCGGCAGCTTCAACTTCCAGGGGCGTGCACAGCTCGCATCCTCCCCTGTGCACGCCCCTGTCAACTTCTTGAACTTGAGAGGCTAGACCACAATGGAGTGGTTGCTTTCTTGACATTTTAGAAACGGGTTTCAACACAAAAGAAAGGCGATTCTTTTTTTTTTTTGTTTTGGAGTGCACGTGTTCTGCTTTCATTTTTGGTTCGTGTTTTGTGGCGCAGCACTCTGCAGAAGAGGTCCATTGAGGGCTCCGCGGTGCTCGCCGATCCTTCCGCCAGCCCTGCCGTCGGCAAGCTCGTCGTCACGTTCGCTATACCAGGTTCGTGTGCGTGGGGCAGTCCTCGCCGGCGGCCGGTATGCTCTGTCTCTCTCGCACCCCTGTGGTACGCCCCATGAGTGCGAGAGACACTGAAGCGCCCTGTCTGTCTGCCAATGTCGAGCGTCCTCCTTCTTCGTTCTCGGTCCCACTCAGGTCTGCGTGCTCCGTCTGTGTGTAACTCCCTTTCTCTCGACTCGTTTCCAGTGGTTGGCGACCAGAAGGCCCCGTACTGGGTGGTGGACACCGACTACACCAACTACTCCGTCGTGTACGCGTGCACCACCATCCTCGGCGCACTGAAAGTCGGTAAGGAAACGCAGCCGCCGCACTGTGGGCCAGAAGACCGGCGCAGGCGGTCCAAATTCCGGACGCGCTAAATAGGACTCTTGAACCGAACGTGTGACCCCACCAATGGCTCCCTCGTTCGGAGAGCAATCTATTGGTGGGGTCACACGTTCGGTTCGAGTCCCATTGGGCGACTCTGGAGCTCAAAACGCGTCTAGAGCTGGCCCACTGTGCGTCGTGGCACATCACAGTGTAGGGCTGGCGGGTGGTCCCCGGAGCCCCAAAACCAGACAAGGTCCCTCCGGTACAAGATCCTGAAAAATTCTTCGCTGACATCGCCGCTGGCGCGCTGGCTTTTGGCTTCGCTTTGCATTCAGCGGGCATGCTCGGCTCGGTTCGGATCCCCCCCCCCCGCCCCCGCGCCTCGGTACGCAGTACGCCCTCCCTGCTCCCTGTATGGGGACACGTCGGGCACGCCCGCCTTGGCCACTGTGGAATCCGTGATTAGTCTTATCAACTTTCATTCAGCTCTCAGCTTCACTGATGCCGGGTGTTGCTTTATACGTTTGCTAGCAGCCATCTTTTCCCTTTCAATTTTACCTGGTGGCTTATGGCTTATTTTCGTCAACTTTCAGTCTCTGTAAGCAGAGGCAAATAGTTCGACATGTTTGCTCCTGAATTTACATCCACAAGAGGGGTAGTTTTGTGACAGTTTTCTCGCTTTGTTTGCAGAGTCAGCGTGGATCTTGAGCAGGACGCCCCAGATCACGAAGCCAGAAGTCCAGACAGCCATCGATGCTGCGGTTGCCAAGGCGGGCATCAAGCCCAACAGCCTGCTGAAGACAGCGCAAGACTGCACCCCTGCCTCGGCATAGAAGTCACCATCCCTCTGACACCGTACAGACATCACGCTGAGTGTTATTGCTTTACAAATAAAACAAGAACATTAATATAGATCGTGTGTTGAGTTGCATTCCCTGCTTGAAGTACTTTCAACCTTGGGTGCCAGACTAGAATGTATGTCGATTTTTCTGGTGAGTGTTCAGGCTTCAATCAAAAATAAATTTAGAAAAGAATGACTATCTTTTTATTGATAAGAGAATAATTGTTACTAAGTACAAGATACAAGTGTATTATCTGTACATTGCATTTTTAAGTCACATGCCTCTTTATACTTCAAAGCACAAGTAAAGTAATACCATGTTCGAATTAATTTTAAAATAAACCATCAAAAGACTATTTTCGAGTCCTCTCTACAGACTGAATTGTACTGTCATGAAAAAGAAGGATGTAGAGGAAGAAGTACATGCTCAATAGGTAGAATTAAATACTACATTTGAAGAGAGAACAAAATAGTTAGGATAAAAGCTATCTTTCTCCAACATGTTGTTTGTCTTGCACATGACAAGTAAATATAATACTATACCAGGCCATTAATTCTAAATATTTACAAGTTGTACAGCACTTAAACCAAAGTTTATTACAAAATAAAGTTAAGTTGTCATAGACTTACTGGATTAGAACAGAACAGATACCAAGCATGAGCTCAAGTCCATACTGAATGAAGTGTGTTCACAGCAACAAGTGCAATGCGTTACCAAATGGAGACAACTACACAAATAAAACATTGATAATCGGATCACAAAAGTCGGGCAATATTACTAAGAAGAGGACACACATATGACCTTGATTGACAGTACGTACGGTACCTTTGAGAAATGACAAGTGATAGAGAGAATACAGTTCCAACACCAAAAGTCATTCAAAAGTATTGTGATATTTACTAACTACTTAACAGGCAGTGACCTCCGCAAATAGCCTTTGCAAATGAAAAACTATCTAGCATCTCTAAGTAGACAATGGTATTTCCATCAGTGTGACAAATACTATTGGTCCATTCCAGCCAGTAAACCTCAAAAGACATCAAACTTATTGAAATCTACACATTAAGGAGGGGGCAATTGTTGAAGATGAAGAAAAAAGGATCGAATCAATTAACGCTTCATCTAGAGTTAATAACTGGGACAGTGAAATGCTCAGAGTTAGAAGCAGTTAGTCTCTAGTGATACATAAAAATCCAGCCTTTGGTTGATGGTTTTGCAGCCTTGAAAGAACACACAACATGGATAGCAAGGTCGTTACTATGGACAGGGCTTGGATTCTGAGCTATTATGGACGGCAGTATTTCCCCCACACATAAGTTACACATAAAATCTATAAATAAAAAAGTAAAAAAGGAAAGCAAAGTGGAGATACAGGAGATACAAACAAAACACATACAATGTTAAATGTTGCTTTGCTTTTGTCTCATCACAGTAGACAGAAGTGTCTATCTTTCCATGCCAACAAATATTAAAAATCATGACAAAGCATTAACTTGCTGGTCAACTAAATATTTAGATGGCATGATTTACCGTACAGATCATAAAACATCTGTTTAAAATCACAGATTGTTTTCAAAAAGCCTCAAGCTCTTTGCTAGTACATGCTTGGTAACTTATAATTGAAAACTTAAAGTGTCTTTGTTTAATTTAATTAGATGTCCATCTCCAGGATTAAACAAATAATAAGAATAACAATAATAGCTTTAAATGAACCTTGACACCGGTATGATAAAGAAGTTAGCAAGTTGAAGTGCTCATCATGTTCATACTAAAATTACAATTAATATGGCAAAACTAAATACAAACATTCTGTCTTAATTGATAAACAGTGACTGGCATCTGATTTCATGCTCAGTACATCAACAAAAAACGAAACAAAAAAAAAAAAAGGAGAAGAAGAACCATGCACCTCACACACATTAATTTGTAAGGTCAGAGAAACAAGCTCAGTTAGCAAATTTGCAGTAAGTGTGCTGCAGAAACAAAACAAAAATGTTATTGACAAATCTAGCTTAAAATATTGGGATTGCACAAATCCTCTTCATTAAAGAGATAAAATTAAGTCTCATCAACTTTAAGTGCTAAATGGAATGAACAAATTTTGTATTATAACGGTAAAAAGCTCTACTGACTAGGATTTGGTTAGTGATTAAGAGGGTAGACACATGGAATGACTGCACGTTCAATACTCAAAATACGATCCTGTCATGCCTATTCAAGTTGAGTTGTCACAATTAAACTATGAAAATCACCTACACTATAGTAAAGGTAGAAGACCATTTGTTTAAAATTATGACAACAGTTTGTGACAAGCATTACAAAATTTAAAAACAGAGACAAATAGATATTTTAGAGAAAAATATACACTTTGCAAAACATGTTCCCATTCCTGCAAGACAAAAGACTTGATATTCTAAGATGCAGTCTTTATCCAAAGGTATGAGATTCAAACCTAATTTTAACTATACAAAGAGCCATACAGATCAAGGAAACAAGTTACGCATGCATATCAATTGTACTGATTGGCATATTTCACAACAAAATAACAAGCAAATGACAGTTTTGAATGATTGGTGTTCACAGGAATAAATTAGTAACAGATATTTCTACTTATCCGCACCTATGAAGGAATGATAAAACCTGATGTAAGACACATTACAATACTAGGGTGAATATTGCTTCAAGTTTCATGTGTAAGGAGTTGTTTAGTTTTGTTTGTTAACCAAGACTGCGAAGTAGTGACAATAACTATGTCCCCCCACTTGCACCTTGCCTGTGCATTCAATTACAAACAACCAAATAAAATATCTGTAGTGGTAAGTCATCAAGATTCCAGGTAAAATTTATTTTTAAATTGATAGTGCATCACATTTTTTTTATAGAAGGAAAAAACTAAGAAAAACAAAACAAAAAACAATAAAATGAAGGTCTGACTTGCAGCCATTGAAAAGCTCCTTTTATTCTTTCTGATGAATGTCACCCAAAAGTACTTTGAGCAGTCTTAACCAATTAACTGCCCCTAGAATACATAACTGAATCTCTAATGAAACAAGAAGCTTTTGTAAGTTGTAGACAGCATTACTAGTGGAGCCCTATTGGTATTAAAGTCAGCTACAACACTCTGTGACATGTAAGAGGCATATCTCAGTCTTTGTTTTCTCACACAAGTCACATATCCCAAAACAGTCACAAAATTTGAGCCAAGAGAAACAAACTAACAAACAAATTTTATTTTGTACTAATTAGAAGAAACAGTTTTGTAAAATGTTTTCTTTTTCAGAGGGAGGGGCCTGAGGCACAGTACACAAATGAGAGCAACAGGAGCTATAATCAAGGGTAACTCAAAACATTTTCACTTCAAAAACATGGGCAATTTTGTCCATGAGTGTTAAGTAACATTGGGAAAGTGTTAATTTAAGAATATCCATAAAACATGCAACACTTTTCTGATGGAAGAAAGCAACAAAATGATGCATTTGGTTGAATCCTGAGTCTTGATTGGTTGATTCCATGGTCAGAGTTAGGCAGAGGGTAATGCAGGAGTTCTTATGCCAGGATTAAAGAAAGCAAAAGGACTAAGCACTTACCAACTGAAGAAAATCCTACCTACTATGATGAGAGAGAACCTGTAAGAAGAGACAGTAGGATAGTGAGGAAAATGTTAGAAACCACACCTCAAGTGAAGTAGTTAGTAATGCAAAAAGCATGCAAAATTAAAAAAAAAAAAGAAAAAAAAAAGAATTTTAGCCAGGGTTTTTATAGCCTTCATTCCATTAATATCAGAGAACCACTGCCCCACTCGGTTAGTTGGAGACGGCAGAACCAAGGCTATTCATGTTTTTCATTAAATTGATCTCAACCTTACAGGACAATTTACAAGAATATGGCTCACCTTCAGCTTTCTCATCATCTGAGTCATCGTTCCCACCACCAGCCTCGCCTTCTTCTGCTTCATCTGAGTCATCATCATCGGAACTGCTTGAGCTGCTACTTGAGCTACTGGAACTGCTACTGCTACTTCCATCTGATCTGCTGCTGGAGCTACTATCAGAACTATCTTCATTAGCATCAACCCCATTTGATTGGTCAGATTCTTCTTTCGCCTTGGCAGCAGGTTTAGTTTCTGTTTTATTCCTTTCTGAACACTGTTTGTAATGTTTCGTCAAATCTAAGTATGAAGAGAAGGTGGCCGTGTTACATTGCTCACATGAAAACGTTTCCTGTTTAGAGGATTGACCTAAAGAATGTTCACAATTTGCTTTGATGTGTTTAGCAAGAGCATCTTTGGCTTGGAACACCATTGAGCACTTGGGACATACAAATAATTCCATATCCTCATCATCAGAATCACCTGATGACTCGCTATCACTCTCTTCTGCTTCTGGTTTGGGTCTCCGGGATTGCTGGTGAGTAGCACTGTGCTGTTTAAGTTCATCTTCTGTTGAGAATGCTTTGAAACACGTTGGACAACTGTGCAAAGTTGAGGTTTGACCTAATTCACTTTCAAGTCCAAGATGAATACTGTTATGAAGCTCAAGCTTGGATCTGGCATTGTGGTAGCGACCACATACCCTACAGGTGAAATTTTTGCCTTCGCCTTCCCATGTATCAGGATGCATTTCATTGAGGTGGGTCTTCAGGGATGAATAATCCGTGCAAGTCTCGAGACACACTCCACACGTTGTAGCAGCAGCTTCCCGATGCGTTCGTATTAGATGTTGCCACTGCTGCCTCAACGAAGGCCATACCTTGTTGCAAAGTTGGCAGTGAATAGGCCCTTCATTTTCACCATATACTTTGCGCTGTACCCTGTTAGGCCGGGATGACGAACTTGCTGCAGCATCTTTGCAAACATCATCACCCCCCTCAAGAAAGTGACCATTGAACCCTGCCATATCGGCAAACTGTGCCACTTCTTTAGGCTCTTCTCTGTATGCCATCTTACCTGATTCTAGGGTTTTTTGTAATATAGAACTCTTTCCTTGTTTGCATAAATTAACATGCTTGGAATAAATCAGTTCATTGGAAAATTTCTTATCACACGATTCACACTGGAATGAGGTGGAGTTTGATCGATGCCTCTGTTTTTGATGTTGCATGAGAAGTGCTGGCAACCGGAATGTTTCTTTACAAATATTGCACTTGTATGACCTCCTTGGTCTTCCTTCTGGATTTGTAAAAAGCTGGGTGGCAACTTCCTCGTCTGAACCTGATGAGACTTCAGAGGCTAGAGAGTCCACATTCCTATTATTAATCCTCTTATCCACTGGTTTTGAATCTACTCCATTCATGGCAAGCTCACTCATGTCACTACCAGCTTTTGAGTTTTCCTCAACAGACTTTTCTTCTAAGTGAGACTCCTGAGATTCTTCTTCATCTTCGCCATCGTTCTCCTCTTCTTCATCCTCATCATCTCCATCACTATCCGCCTCGTCGTTGTCTTCATCGTCTTCGTCATCATCATCGTCGTCGTCATCATCATCTTCCTCCTCAAGGTGATTTTTATCCTCCTTTTCATTTTCATCATCAGATGATGAGTCATCACTCTCCTCTTCAGCATCGTCTTCTTCCTTCAAGTGCTTTTCTTCAACGTGCTTCTGCAGTTCCTCTGGACTCTTGAAATATCCCAAGCAGACAGTGCACAGTCGGTCAGCTCCATCATGAACGTTTTTGACATGCTTCACAAGGCGAGACCGTGTGCCACAAGTCTTGGCACACACTTGACATGTGTGTGCACGGCTAACAACTGTAGGATGCTCTGAATTTACATGGGCTTGAAGTTCTTCAGGTTCTGGGAAGGATGCTATGCACACACAGCAAATAGTACTTGAAGCAACCTTGTGATGCGTCAGCTGAAACATTAAAGGCAATAAAAAAGGTAAGATACAAACGTTGGATGACTTGGAGCAGAGGTGGTTTCCCAAGTAAGACATAGACATAACATACCAAATGCTTCCTTAAGCGGACCCTACTATCATGAATCTCTCCACATTTACGGCATGTTGGAGGAGTCCGGTTTTCTTTGTGTTGCTTTTCATGTTTCTCTCGATCTGCACCACACCTCAGGACAACACCACATCCCTCAACGGCACATGTTAATTGTTCTGTGAAAGAAAAAAAAAAGTTTATTACACATGGTTGAGTTAAAAATCGATCCTTCAAAAAACAATGTCTTTATTAACTGCAAGATACCTCTGTGAGCTATCAGCACATGTTCCAGCATAGCCGTCTTGCTGGGCAAGCCAACAGAACCACACAGCTCGCAGTCATACGTTGCATGAATATTGCGTTCATGCTCCCTCAAGGCCTTCCTAGTTGTAAATATCTTGGAGCATGACTGACAAGTAACAGGTCCTTTTGGTACGATATCCCAGTTCGGTGAATCGCCACCAGCTAAATGATGAGCCTTAGTGGACGTAGGCATTCTGCAACTTTTGAGGTGACGCCTCATCCTGTACCGGTTGCAGAACACTTTGGCACACTGTGGGCAGGCCTGAGGTCCTAATACACGCTCCGACTGCAACAAAGATTACAAACTCCTTAATGACTGG
Source organism: Stenchaetothrips biformis (assembly GCA_030522485.1). NCBI lineage: Eukaryota > Metazoa > Arthropoda > Insecta > Thysanoptera > Thripidae > Stenchaetothrips > Stenchaetothrips biformis. The sequence continues at coordinate 16,282,019 of CM060089.1, read as the reverse complement.
GATAAAATCGTTTCTGAGTGAAATGTACTTTGAATTAACCGAGAAATTTACCTTTGATTGTGATGTTGGTGGAGTTGGTGGAGCTGAGGCTGCATAGTCTACATGGCCAAGAACACCAGGACGATGCAGTTTAAGAACATGGCTGCGCAGGTGAGATTTAGATGCTGATATTTTACCACAGTGTGTGCATGTGACAGAGGGATGTCCCCTATGCATCTTATTTACATGCTTCCACAGATGTGATGTGCGACCGTAAAATTTGTCACAAAGATCACAGGTCAGCATTCCATGATCAGCCCTTCGATGCTGAATTAATTCTTCTCGCGATGAGAAGGTCCGATTAGGGCACCCATCACAGTGATAGTTGCCTCCTTTGCTTTTCACTGAAGTTTCCACCGGTTCGCTTTTAACAGCCACTGGTTTTTTAGTTGGTGTGTCATCTTCAACTGGTGTCTCAGCGTCGTCTTCACCGGGTAGAGAGAAATGTATTGTGCGATGCCGGGACATTTTGGACCTATTCGAGTATGGCCGTCCGCAAATATCACAGCAGTAATCACCTCCAGTCAAAGGATAGTGTCGCATTTTGACATGTTCCTTCAATTGATAGAGGTCGGGCAGTACCTTGAGGCAAACTCCACATGTGTAGGGCACTACCTCAGCATGCACACCCATCATATGCTTCCAGTAGTCCACACGAGAATTCCACAACTTTCCACAAATCTGGGTGTTGGATGACAGAGGAAAGTGTTTGATCAGTTGTAAAGAACATCAGAGAACCCCATTTCAATCACATTCAAGTAACATTCTACTGACCTCGCAGGTGTTGGGAGTTGTTCCTTGAACTTTGTGATGGTTGACATGCTCCTGATTCAATTCAGCCGAGGGGAAGACCTTACCACAGCTGCTACGAGTGCATGTTACACTGGGATCCCCACCATGTTCCTCATAAACATGTTTCCATCGATCAGATTTACTTTGATGAGACACACCACAAAGTTCGCATCGGAAGAACAGATGGTATGTGCCAACTCCAGTAGCAGCATGTACCTGCATCAAGAGGATGATTAAATACAATTCACAAAACCAACAATAAGCTGAAAATAAACAATTTGATAAAAATACCGAAGCTTCTTGTCGATGAGCGTTTTGCTTGTGCTTGACCATTTTTTCCTCATTGGGAAAGATTTTTAAGCAGATCTGGCAAGCAAATGGAGAGTTAGCTGCAACAGATGCAGCTGCTGATACAGCATTGTTCCCCGCACTTGCCGAGATGTTAGCAGAATTGGGAATATTAGTAAATGAAGTATCATGGCTGTCGTGTTCTTCGTTATCAATCTCAGCTTGATTCTCAGCTTGGTACAAATCAGAGTTCAGAATTATGAGGTCCTCTGGTTTCGAGGATCCAATTTCATGGATCAGAACATGAGCCAAAAGTTTTTTCCGAGAATCATGTTGTCTCATGCATATTGAGCAGCTGAAAGAGATAAAACTGATTAAACAAAAAACACGAGATCTACCAATAATAGTTACAATAAAAAAGTATAATACCTGTATCTTCTTTTTTCAACAAGCAACTGACTTGTAGAGTGACTGGTTTGAATATGCGATGCCAAACTTGACAAGTCTCCACACACCTTTAAACAAAGTCCACATGCTGTTGCTGCAGCATCTTTATGAGTATACAACATGTGTAACCACAGACTGGAGCGGTCTGTAAATTCACGAATGCAGGCCTCACAGCAGAACACCTTTAAAATTGAAAAAAAAAAACAGAATGGTAAATACATCCAATTTTGACAACACAAATTAAATGAATTAATAATTTATATAGGCACTGACCGTTTCAGACTCCAGCATGCTCTCAGCAAGCATGTGATGATCATGCTCATCATCATTTCCATCAATATATTCTGTCTTGATGTTAACCTCCATTTTCTGATCCGTTAACTCAGGATCAATGCCATGATCATTAAGAAGATGGCGGTGAAGAGAGCTCCTATATCAAGCATTACAACCACAATTTAAGAAACTAGATTCATTCAAGGAACAATTAATCAGCAAATATTTGCAATTCTACTGACCGAAGGGTGAAGTTTTTCTCACACAAGAAGCAGGAATGATTGTCAGAATTAATCATAGAACGACCCTGAGCCTCTGCTATGGCTTGAGTTTCTGCCTCATGTTCCTCCTCATGCTTCTTTGTGTGTTCCATCAGTTGGGCTACATCTGGGAATTTGTCAGGACACAGAACACATTGGAGCGGTTCATTGTCGCCTTCTTCTGAAATCAAAGAGGATAAAATTTGAACACTGGAGTCAAATTGCAAACCACTGCTGCAGATCTTTGGTCGCCACATACCTGCCAGGGACTCAGAACTGTGAGAGCGGGCAATTCGCCTAGGCTTAGAACGTTTTCTTCGGTTTCCAGCATCATCTGAGGAAGGCCTCTTACCATTCTGATTGAACTCACTATCCGAGTCATTCTTGCTGTATGCCCTCTTTTTAGGAGAGACACCATCATCATCACTGGTTTGTTTGGATCTGCCACTTGGAGTTTTTGGAGAAACAATGTAGTCCATTTCAGCCCCCTACAACAAAACAAAATGGAAACATGTATCCGAGGCAAAATGTTTAGAGCCAACTCATATTACGATCAATTTAAGCCATGTGTTTTCTTCAAATTGTAAACCAACTTACCTCATCCGAAGCCACCTCACCAATGTTTCCACCATGCTTTGTTCTCTTGTGTTCTTCTAGATTGTTGACTGAAGAGAAAAGCCGATGGCACTCTGGACAAGTCACAGCGGGATCACCTCTGTGATTCGAACTAACATGTCCCCACAGATGTTTCGATGAAGAATAGCTCTTATTGCATAGATCACACCGATACGGGCGACAATATTGAGAGCCTTGAGAGGAATTGCCTTTTGGTGTGGTGGTGGAGCTACTGTTGAGGCAATGGCTATCTGAAGGATCATCTCTATGAATAACAAGATGCAGAGACAGATGACCCTTACTGGAGCAAGCTTTTCCACAAACTTTACATGGATATAGTTCACATGGTTCAGAGGACTTTAAAGCAGAGCTTTGAGATGAAGATGCATTTTTTCTGACGAAGAAAAAATAATAAAAGGAAATATTTAGTAACATATTCTATGATGAGTCACATAGTCACAAATAATTTTGATATACTCACTTTGACAGAGTGGTGGATTGCTGGGACTCCTCAATTTCAACAGCCTAAACACACACCAACAATTAATAACTGGGCTAACGCAATGTCAAAGGCAATTCAAGGCAAAGTAGAAACAAAAGCTTACCACATTGGATTCCAGATAATCAGCAGGATCAATATCAATAACTTTTTCGTCTTCATCATCATCCTCCTCCTCAACATTCTCATCATCCTCAACTTCTTCAACATCATCATCAGTATTGCCACTTTCCTCTTCGACTGCGGATGGAAGTTTCGGCATACCTGAGTCAGACTTTAAAGGTTGTTTCTCATTAGATACACTACTCTTCTCACTTGGAATGTCATTTGATTCCTGTTTAACTGAAGCTGATAGTGGAATCTACAAGACAGACGATATTTGACGAATTAAGAGAGGACAGGCACCGATCAAAGCAGAAGGAGAAAGTGTTGTGCTGCTTACCTCCGGCTCAAGCTGTGGCATAGATGAATCTTTATCCTTCCGGGTATCCTTTCCCATTTGTTTCATGATTTTTGCCCTCTTATCAGCTTGAGCTTTATCCAAATGTTTCTATTGTACAAACAGAGAAAACACATTACATAATGTTTGATCTATTAGCACCAACAAATTTTTGTGGTTATGTTGTCACCCATCACTTACCCCTCCATCTGGGTGGAGACAGCTCTCTAAGAGAGCTACAGCATTGACACACCCCATTCGGAAATCATAGAAGTTTTCTAAATTGTACATGCATCGGTAACACAGAGATTTGGGAAGGGAATCATCTTGGGAGATCTGGGAAGAAAGAGAAACAGACAAAATGTAAACAAACAACACTGATAGATGAAATTAATTTGGTCACAGGAAAAATAAAGATATACAAAGTAGAGGTGCCTTCTGACTAATTGTCAGTTGAATTTTGTACTTTCTACTTAATAATCCTTATTTTTCAATTTATATTGACATAATGATATAACTGAAAGTCATTTCATTTGAAGGGATACTACAACCCCCAATTGAAACCCCGGCCAAATGAAAGAAACATTTTTGAATGACACCCAAGCACCAAGCCGACGACGCGGAGGTGGAGCGGTACGCCGTCCTGAACCACTCTCCTTCATTTTCATATGGTTTCGGAGTAAACCCCTTCATTTTTCCCATGTAACTCAAAATTTTGGAATGTAATCGGCTTAGACAATGGTTTCGATCCGCTAGAAGTGGCAGGAGTGGATCGCATGTGTGCACAGTGGGAAGGACGTCACGCCAGGGACTCGGCGAAGGACGACGTCAACGTCGGACTCGTCGGACAGGTGCAGGACTTACCTGGAATGGTAGGCAGGTCTCGATCTTCTCCACCAAGCTCCTCTCCTTACCCTCCTCCCCGAATATTTCCAATTTAACAGCATCGTAAGTCGCACAAAGACGACACAAGCTGTTAAAGCTGTCCACCCGGCTATCGATTCTACTCATAGCTCTTCATCAAAATACTTTCATTTGGGGTCAGCAATCAGCGAAGCATGTCCACCGACCACCTTGCACCAAGCCTCCGTCTGGGCTTGCACGGCATTCGACCACCAGGCCGAGGAAAATACCACACTCACACTCAGGGCGACACTTATTAATGCGAAAACAGAGGAGCCGCGCACAGAAAATCATAGCAAACTTGGCCTAAGCCTAAGACTTTGGAGAAAACAAACATCCCTCATCGTCCATTACGTGATGACAAACTCAGAGCCTTCACGATCTCCTACAAGGAGGGCCTCAGCGCGGCGGTTTCTCTCCCACCCCCGACTCCACCAACCCCCGCTACCGCGCCCACCCGCTCCTAGCCAAACACACCCCGCCCACGAAACATGACAACATTTGGTGCAATAAAGGTTCACTGTTGAGGTGGAATAAAACGCCGAATGTTTTCATAAATTCAGAATTCATTGCACCGGTTTGAATGATTTTAGAAGCTGTTAAGAAAAGGACCATTAGATCAGTACAGTCACGCAAACCGAAAGTTAATTCTGTTCTCTGCAGATATAACGATTTTCAAAGTAAGCCAGAGGGCTCAACCAAAAAATTGAAACGTAACTTGTTGTTTGAACTTGTGTTTTATCCTTATGTGCCGGTAATCCTCGTCCAAACGGCCTCGTGACTGTTGGGCAGTTCAAAAAAAAAGCGCCCGGATGCATGCAAGAGAGCAGCAGTCCTACCGGACCGCTTCCGGTCAGTCTCTCCGAAATTGAAAACCTGTGGCTGACTGAAAAAAGTTTGGTGGAGGTGGTGGCCGTAAGGACCGGACTGGATGTAAATTTTTCCGGAAAACTTGTGAACGCAGGTCAATTTGGGTCAATTTGGGTGAAATTATGTGCTGAGTGTCAATGACTCTCTCAAGTATGGAATCTGAAGCGCCGAAGAGTGCCCTGGAGACCGAATTTTCGGACATCGACGCCAAGGAAGCTTGGGGGGTCATATTTCAGGTAGCCGCTGTGTTCTTACCATTTCTGCTTAACATTTCCATGACTTTAACTGCCATGTAAAGTTTGAATAGTTTCTCGTGAACTCCTGTCTATGTTACGTTTGCTGCATCTAATTTTCACTGTGCCTAGGGGTTCTTGTCTGCTGAATGTTTTTGGGTGTATAGGCTATGTTTATCTTGAATTTCACGCTAATTCTTATATCGGTGGAAGTATCAGGTTTCTCCTCGAGAGTCTGCATTAGTTTGATTCCTTTAATTTTCTTCAGCAGTTCCACGGACTGTTTTTCTATGTTTCCTTAACATTGATGTAGTTCAGTGCTATTAGCCTGGATATTATGACTCGCACGAGTTTAAGTTTTTCTGTTCAATCTTTTACCTTGTATTTGTATGAGGAATTTCTCGCAGCATTCTTGTCACTTTAAAAAAATTCTTTATTTGTAGGTTTTAGCAGTATTTAATTGGAGGCCAGGCTTCCAAGTGGATTATCTGTGCCACTCATTGTTACGTTAGTGTTTCTGCTTAGCAGTTCTCATTTGATTTTTTTCCTTTTTAGCACATACGATCGGAGTGCTTAAACCATGATTTTACGACATGTGAGGCCAAGAAAAAGCACAACGTGGGTCTAAACAGATACCGTGATGTCATCCCCTATGATCACAGCCGCATTGTCCTCAATAGAGGACCCACAGAGTATATTAATGCAAACCTTGTCAAGGTTAGTCTTTGCCATAGCTCTAATAAGTAAACATTGAGTAATACTCTACTCTCTATGTTATTTCTAACTTCTTTCATTTGTCTATGCAGATGGAAAAGGCAGGACGGCAGTACATTCTCACTCAGGGCCCATTGCCGTCTACCACGGGGCATTTTTGGCTTATGATATGGGAACAAAAGTGCAAAGCTATTGTTATGCTAAATAAAATTATTGAAAAAAAGCAGGTTTGTTTATCAGATTTTATGTCAGTCTCATTGTTATATTAAAATGTTAGCTAAGTAATCCCTTTTTGTTGTAGATCAAGTGTCACATGTATTGGCCTAGTGGAAAGCACCCTGGTGTCGATGACACTTTGGATTTGCCTGATGTAGGCTTGAAAGTACAGCATCTGTCTGAGACGGAAGCTTCTTATTACATTACAAGAGTTTTCAGGTGTGTACTTATTCAGAAGCAATTATGCTTGAATAGTGTGATCTTGTATACTCTTTATTGTTGTCTTTACATGATTTCAGGTTGACTGAAGTTGCAAGCGGAGAAAGTAGGGAAGTTCTTCAATTTCATTACATGACTTGGCCAGACTTTGGAGTACCTCAAAGCCCTACAGTCTTCTTACGCTTCCTTTCTGTTGTTCGTAAAAGTGGAGCTCTGGATTCAGATGTAGGGCCTGCAGTTGTTCACTGTTCAGCAGGAATTGGTCGGTCAGGAACATTTTGTTTAGTGGATTCGTGCCTAGTCTTGGTGTGTTTTTCATATATTTTCTTGAAAGGAATTTTTGTTTAAAAAAAAATGAACAAAGTTCATTCTGTATTATTTATTTTTCTCATAGATGGAAGAATATGGAGCTGATGCAGTTAAAGTAAGAGATGTCCTTTTAGAAATGCGACGATACCGAATGGGACTTGCACAGACTCCTGATCAGTTGCGGTTCTCATACCTTGCAATAATTAAGGGCCACAGAGATGGTCTAGAGGATGACGACCTGGTATGTCCCTGACAAATTATCTTGACATGCTCTGTTTCTTACTATATTCATCCTATAAATTTGGAACCAGCTCTGTAATGGAGTTGGAACTGGTGCACCAGGCATGCCTTTTTTCATTTTTGACCTAAGTGTTATCATAACGTTGTGTGTTCTATTTTGAAGGATAATTCAGATAAAGACATAGAGCTTGAGGGGATAGATAACCACGCAGATGAACCACCACCCCTGCCACCTCCACGAGGGGAATCTCTGGCTAGATCTAATGCATCCAGCATAGATTCCCAGCCTTCCTCTCCTGAAGCTGACTCAGTGTCAGAGGCTGATAGGTATGATGTCTCCAAGCAATGTTCAGTGCTGCTCATGCCTCTTATAATGATGAACATTAAAACACTTGCACTTCTGTCTTTTTAAATACCAGCGACGAATCAGAATCCTCAACTGAGGCCCCCACCAGACCACTACCTACGGAGCCATTTAGTGAAAGTATGCAGAGTGATTCTGTATCCTCTGATCCTCCTAGCAGACCACTTCCTGAACTGCCAGAGCATATGAGCTCTTCAGAGGGCTCCCTGGAAGTCAATTCAAGTCCCGATAGTCCAGTACTAAGTGAAAGGTAAAGATTCTGTTTTGCTTGGAATCTCTTATTTAATACACAATTCTTTTAGTGTCTAAAATTTTTCATTTCACTTTCTTGTTGCAGTGACGATGGAGTACGAGAACGCCGGAAGTCGGAGAGATCAGATCGCAACGACCGAATGAGGGAGAAAATCCAAGGCATGAAGCGCAAGCAGAAGCAGGCTGACGAGTGGCAGCAGTTGAAGAGGTCTATATTTCAGCCAATGAACATTGGTCTCGCTATTTTGGTCTTGGGGGGTGGGGCATTGGTGTATTCTTATTATGCCAGTCGTTCTTAGGATACATAGGTATTGGGTAGATGTGGTGGAGCTGGTGACCTCATCCCTGTACAGTCCTTATCTACGTTGTCATATATTATTTCAACTCTTACCTTGTTGAGTTGCACTGTCACCTACTTTCATTTTAATCTTTATTGCTTTTTCACTTGTTGAGCTCTGCATTCCTGGACCCACACTACAATATTTAGTGGATTGCTGTGATCTGCATTTTTTGTGCTCTAATCATTCCCATGTGTTTGCTGCTTTTCACTGGCTGGTTCCCATATTCATGTGTTATACATTTTCAATCATAGGTAATGCTGCAAACCTTACCTTTTAATTTATCTGAACCCTTCTGGTTAATTTTCTTTCAGCTAAATAAACTTTACATGCCACCAATTGAATCAGAGTTGGGTAGCTTCTGCTTTGAGGCAGCTTTAATCTCTATGGTAGGATAAAGTACTAATACCAAATTTATCCTCACCCCTCCCCCTCTCCCCTTTGGCTTAGCTGGCTACCATTTTATTAGCTGGTTAATTTAGAGTGCCATCACTGTAGTTTTGTAGTATAGTTTTCATTTTTTAGCAAGTAACATGCCCTGGGCAAGTAGCATATATGGTTCCTTATTTTCACATTGTTTTCACATCTTGGTTATGGATGCAGTAGATTTTTCAAGTATTGTTGCATGAAGGTATCAAGCTCAACAGCCTATGCTTTACTTCTTATCCTAAGAAACTCCTTTGAACAGAATCATCTGTGCAGGCTTTATTTCATGCTGCTGGTACCCAAAAATACTTGCATAGCCAAGCCTTAAGAAAGTGAAAATTATGTCCTAAAGGTGTACTCTGTTTTCTTTTATAAACATGACCCATAATTTTCACTTTCTTAAGTCTTGGTTGATATTGCATAGCCGTGCCATTTGCAAATTTAACTGCATAAAAGGCATCTTCTTTTTAAAGAAATTTTTTTAATACTGTTTTTGAAGCCTCAACACATAAAAATCATAAGTCTGATGTAATTGTAGGTAACTATAGTATTTGATCTGTGGAGCTGGTTGTAATTGTGCTGTGCTCCTCATATCCACCAGTAATCCGTCACCAAACATATTCATTATTTTTGATGCAGTAAATTTAGCTCCCTTTTTATTCGTTCACTAATATAATCTATTAACAAATGTGTTTATTAAACACGAAGTTGGAAGGGCAAAAATCATCGTATCAAGAGTATTTATTGTACTGAAATTTTATTGAGCTCTTCTGAACATATGTCTGTAGTGAGAATTCCCGGTATTGCTTTCTTTTCTTTGAAGGTAGGGTCTTAACATGTTGGATTGAAAATCCGTTTCAAGTCATGGTTCCTATTTCTTTGTTGTGGCTGACAGTTTGTCCACACTAGTTACTGCATTTTACACATTTGATTAATATTCATCTGTTTCACTGATTGATTCAAAATTAAGTTTGTCCACTGGTGCTAAGGAAGAGCCTGATTAATCTGAAACCTTTCAAGTCCAAGTCATACTTTAACTGTCCATGTTAATTTGTAATTCAATTGTACATTTTTGTCAGAAATATTTTGGGTCCTTTAGGTTCTATGTATCTTGGTAAGACACAAGTAAGCGCCATTACATTGCTTTTTTGCATGTGGAAGACTGATTCAAGCTTACTATAACTACCTTAGTGAAATTTTTCTGACAATCCAGATAAACCTTACAATGTATTTTTTGATGTTGTGGAAGTATGTCCCAGTGTTAAAAAAGCAGTGAAAAAGTCTGGAAATTTCTTTTACAATTTTTTCTTTGGTGTGATTTTTTTTATGTGGAATATTAAGTAAGCAAGCGACTTAATTTTTGAAATTTTCATTTGCTGACCTTTGGAAATGTGTTGAAGAAGGTTTGAGGTAGAACTGAAAATGTCAGAGAAACTTTTGCAAAGAGCAGGAGGATCATGGCTGTTGCCTTGACCATTTTCTATTCCTACCGAGTCTCAACTGGTCAAACGTGTACTCACCAATTCCATAATCGGTTGGTTGGAAATGTGAGGTTACATTAAGTAAGTAACCCACTGCTTCAAAAATAGAAGCATGGAATTTTCTTTCTCTTGGGTGTCTCAATCCTAGTCTTTGGACTCTGGATATTTCCATAACTGGTGAATGCGGATTATTATTTTTTTACCCTTTGGACCTAATAAAAAAGGAATATTAAATTATTTTGTCTTTTTCATCAAATATATAACACCAATGTGGTATGTAGAAAGTAGTCTTATATTTTATAAGTTCATTCAGAAATTCTTTGGGAAGAATTTTCATGAAAGGACCTTTCTGAAAAAAAAAAAATCAAACAAACCAAGTACTACGTGTTATACTAATGTGTCAATTCATAAGTATGCTTGGAGTATGGACAAGTATGCATCAACTTGAAACCATTTGGTTGGAAAAATGCAAATACGTCCAATGACATTAATGAATAGACTGGATGTCCTGTACTCTATAGTTCAGATAGGAACAAATTTCTGTGATCTGCTTCGCCATTTTCCTATTTGTCTTGAACTAATGGTGCTACTTTGGCTGAATTTTTCATCGTGACTGGATTTTAGTTGGATTCTCCCCTTTCTTTTGAGGTATTTTCCCAATACCTATATCAGTACCAATATCTTTTCCTTGTTCTGTTGGAAATCTGCAGTGTTGTGTTGGATTATCATTAAACCACCATAATAGTGTCACCCTGCATGCCAACAGACAAGGTCTCTCAAAAGTGGCTGCTGCATGTCAATTACTAAGAATATGTGAGCATACTTATTTTGTTGGAAGAATTACCAATGCACCTGTCAGTTCCGAAAGTTGTTCACTCTTTCGTCTTGTTCCTTCACTATTTTTTTATTGATTGGGTCTGCCAAAACTTATGAAGTGTGTTTCTCCCAATACCATACCATAGTTGATTCGTTCTTTAAAGTTGTATAGCAATTAGAGAACTCTCCCGTACACATTTGAGAGGAATACTGGGTGAACTTTTCCCCTGTGTAATCCATTTCAAACACTCCCTTATTGGATTATGATTTAGCTTTACTTATGTACGAACAGTTCCAACCAAACTTTTTGTTCTTCTTCAGTTATTTTTTTTGTTTTTGTGTAACTGGCATGCCCTATGCCAGACAAACTACACAAGTTTACCAATAGTGCCATTTTATTAGTAGGATCAGCATTTTTATAGTAACACATTTCATTCAAAGAGCATTTCCAACATTTTTTTCCTGACTCTCTGGTGTAGTTGATACTAATTTTCATCCTCATTTATCTGTTCCTAGTGTTGCTGTTATAATCTTAACATTACTGTGTATTTACGTTTTCTCTTTTTGTGTGTCTCATATTCATCCAAGTAATGTGAACATGCAAGATGCAATAAACATGTCTCAACGTACTTTTTTTTTCCTTTAAAAAATACTGAAATAATAAATTAGAATATATTTTGGGCCTACTCAAGTCTTTTTTTCTTTCTTTATTCTTTTTATTTTTATTGAAAAGGTCTCAGTTTAGGTATACTATCTATCCTTAGTAGTACACCACACAGAATTCCCTCTTGATATCTTGCATATCAATGCAATTTACACTCTTAAGTACCTAATGACTATTATCAAATCACAATTACATCAACAGTTTATTCCAGCCTTTTCCCTTCCAGATCGTCTAAAGTTGCGAGGCTTCACGACATCAGCGATAGTACTGCGAGTGATTAAATGGGAACGTTCTACACTTCAGCTGCCGAGAAATTCATAGAAATACTTAAAAGTGATACGCTGTAGAAGAACACCAGAATTTAGCAATGGAGCTAGCTCGAGTGAGTATAAATGTTGGTAGTTGCCACTTAATTCATATGACTTTAGTTTTGCCACAGTGCTGGCAGAAGTGTACACAAAAAAACTCTTTGTTTTCCTTTTTTTTTTTTTCATTCATGGATGAGAGAATGTCCTGAATAGTATTTCTGGATGCCGCTGTTAATTGGGTAGGAAATGTTTAAGGTAGCAACCTATGGTTTTAGTCATGGCAATCGATGCAAATGCTTTGTGATAGTCCCCCAATTTCAAGGTATTGATAACAATTTTAAAAAACTTTAGTCACAGTAACTGAATGTAATGTAGTGGAAAGGGCAGTCCTACAAAAATGCATAAATACATTTATGCAGGTGAGCTGAAGTGTGCCAGTGTCATCTTGAACTGTGCATTCTGTCGTCTTCCTTATGCATGTGATAATATTTTATCAGGCAAGCTCTCTACAAGTGAATCAGTAACTGTCTGAAGGTGATTTGAAAGTCAGTAATTACTTATGTTGCTAAGTAGAGCTGCAAACAAAAGTCTTATCTTCCAGAAAAAAATAGGTTTATGTTTATCAAATTTTACTGTGTATGAATTACAATGCTATAATACCTTTTTTAAATAGGTTTGAATTTTAAGCAGAATTTGCTCTGTATTTATTTCGATTAGCCAACAATATTTTCTACGTTCTCATGCTCATATTAACTAGTAAAGTTTTTCTGTGTTCAGAAAATTGTGAAGTGGCTGAATGATTCTCTTTGGTCTTTCCAGCCAAGTTGTTTCTTAAACATTTACTTGTTGGCTTAAGTGCATAATAGAAGGCAGTGTGATAAAGCCATTTTAGGGAAAATTAATAATTAATATTTTATGGACGGTGGCGTTTTTAGGACGCTCTACGTGTCTCAAATTATGACAACTTATTATGTTACACTTTTTTAATTGTGTTGTATGTTTTTTTACCAAGTATTTAGCAATATTGTACCTGATGGTGTGAAGCTCGCTGTGAAAAAACAAATCGTAAGCTTTTGTAATAACTCAATTAAAATTCTGATCACCAAGACAGATACCAGCTTTTGCTCTTTCTTACTCTTCTCCAACCGTAAGACATACCGTGTCTATCAAAGGGTTCGTCCTTTCGATGCCCTCAGAGTAATTCAGCGATGTTGTTCGGAGGACAAGGAATCCATTGGTGGGGTCACACGTTCGATTCGAGTCCCATCTAGCGACTCCTGAGCTCAAAACGCGTCTAGAATTTTGGCCGCCTCTATGGTCTTCCGGCCCACTGTGCGCCGCGCAGATAGGCAACCCATTTGCCGTCTCTCAAAGCGCCCGCGAGGCAGGCAGCCCAACGTACTCATCAGTAAGATGGGAGGCGTAGCTGCAACAATGTAACGTCCGATGCATTGACCACCCGAGGGCGTCGTCTCCCATTGAAGAGCTTCTAAAGCTCCTTGGAGCCTTCGGCTCTGGTCATTATGTAGTGAACGTTGCAGCTATAGTGCCACGGCACCAAAACACAGCCGCAACCGAGGGGAAATCACTCCAGCCAAATTTGGACACCAAAATTCATACCAAAAATTTGGTATTTACTGAAATTCATTTGATTTGTACGCCGAAATTCACTGTTATTTCCCCTTCGCCGCGACGAACACGGATCACGAGACCCACTCTCGAATTCCCAAGGAAACGGTGACCCTCGCCTCGGCGCGACCTTTCGCCAGGGCCACTCCATTCCATCTTCTTGTTTTTTTTTTTTGTTTTTTTTTGTTTCTTTTTCCCCCCCCTTTCTGGAAATCAGCTGTTGCGGCGCCGAGCCACCCTTCTGTGGTCGGCTGGTCATGCGAGAAGGACATGGTCGTCTCGCCCCGACCCGACATGGTCCGCCTGCTCGCGTCGCTTCCCCCGAGGGCCGCGGCAGCCGCGGCCACCTCGTCGGCCCACACGTCGAGAGCCTCACCACCACACCACACAGTGGGCCAGAAGACCGGCGCAAGCGGCCAAGACTCAAGACGCGTTTCGAGCTCCAGAGTCGCCAAATGGAACTCGAGCCGAACCTGTGACCGCACCAATGGATTGCTCTCCTGACGAGGAATCCGTTGGTGGGGGTCACACGTTCGGTTCGAGGCCTGTATAGCGACTCTGGAGCTCTATGACGCGTCTAGAGTTTCGGCCGCCTGCGCCGGTCTTCTGGCCCACTGTGCACCACCTGGCTCTCCCGGCTGCTGGCCGTCCGGGTCGGCAGGCAGGATGGCCGGCCGGCCAGGATGAGGGAGTCGTTGAAGCAGGTGCTGTTGCCGCCGCCGCCGCCGCTGCTGCAGGCCCGCGCGCCCCGCTCCGGCAGGGCCCCCGTAGAGGCGGCAGAGGGGAGGGGGAATGGAAGGGTAAGGTGCGCTGAGCGAGAGGGGAGGGAGGGGAGGGGGACACCGGCCGGCAGGTTGGTGGCGGCAGGCGCGGCGGCGCGGGCGGGTAGAGTTGTCGAGTTGAAGTGAAGAGGTAGTCAGTTTGCGTTTGGCGCCCCTCCGGTCTGGTCGCCAGGTTGACGACCGCGCGTGTCCGCCCGTTTGTGTTCTTCCCGCGCGAGTCCGCCGGTTGCTAGCAGTGACTAGTAGAGCGAGTAAACAAACTGGTAATAGTCGGAACAGGCCCGCTGTGCCATGGGATCCAAGCCCGCGCCGTCGCTCCTGACCTTCCCTCTGCGCGTAGGAAACGCATATTTCTTTTAGCCGGGTCTTGTTTTGTTTGAGTATATAAAGTCACGCGGTGAATCGTGAGTTCAATTGTGCCGGTCGCTTTCAGACCCCAACGCTGACTGATTTTCATTTTTGTCTGTGAGGTTTCAGGGGGTGTTTAAAATAGCAAGTGCTTTCATGTTGAGACAGTTTGGCACAGCTTGCCTTTAACTCTTGAACGGAGCGACGGGGTGCCTTTTCGCTTGATTCCTTCCGGAGTCCGTTGAACCGCCTGGTATCGCGAGGGGGCTCAACCGGTCGCCGGTTCGACGATTAAAAAAAAAAAAAAAAAAAAAGTGTGGCCAGTGGTGCAATTGTTTCCGTCATCCTCCCTCTTTTCCATCCAGAGTCTGTACTAGTGTGCCCCCGCGCTTCGCGTCTTCGCGCCCGCACCGGTCCGTGGTCATCATTTGGATTTTACTTCATCGTCAGCTCCGCCGTCTGCAAGGGTAAGCCGGCCCGCCAACCTCTCCTTTAGCCTGGCGATTACGCCCCGCGCGATGCTCCCACACGTAAATGAGTGTTGGCCGGTGTAGCATTAGCCTGTCGATCAAACTGCGAGGCTCCGTAGATTGATACCAGGTTGTTTACCCCGCTTTGCCGCAACGCGGTGGTCGCGGGCGCCCGGCCCTTGGAAGCCCCCGAGCCAGCCGCCTCCCTTACACGCGTGGAGTCTCGCGGCTGTCGGCTGTGCTCGAGGGGGGCACAACCTACCACATTCGTTGTACAAAATTTGAACACATTCCCACATTCTGGAGGCAAAAACGCCTGTAAGTAGGCAACATGTGTAACAAATACAGCAGAAATCTTGCACATTCTAACACATTCCCACATTCATTGTACACAAAATCTTACAGTGAGTCACCCCTCGGCTGTGCTGCTCCCCCGGTGCCCAGTGGGCCAGGAGACCGGTGGAAGTTCTTCGAACGAGGAATCCATTGGTGGGGGGGCGGGGGGTCTCACGTTTGGTTTGAGTCAGTCCCATTTAGCGACTCTGGAGCTCTGTAGAGTCTCCGCCTCCACCGGTCCTCTGGCCCACTGTACGGTGCTTCCCCTCCCCTGCTGTGTCTGGCAGCCGGCCGGCCGGACCGGATCTTCCCCTAATCATCCATCCACCTGCTGTTTTGTCAGACCGCGGTGCACTTTCTCTTTCATCCCTCCGCTGTGCCCTCCCCCGGTGGTGGTGTGGTGTACTGGCAGCAGACTGATGTCGCTGCCGTCGCTCTGTCTCTCTCGCTCCCAGACGGGACGCCCCGTGAGTGTGAGGGAGACCGAGCGCGCGCTGCCGTCTGATTCCGAGCACTGCTTTCGTCGCTCTGTCTCTCTCGCACTCATGGGACGGTCCGTAGGGGTGCGAGAGAGACAGAGCGACGAAGCAGTGTTCGGAATCAGACGGCTGCCCCGAAGCGAGGTCTTCCCCGTGCGCGCACGTGAGGGCGTGCGGTGGTGTGTGCGTGTGTTTGCGCGTGGAATTCGGGGAATGCCCCTCGTTGCATCACAGTGGGCACACCGCGCGGTCCGGCCGGCGCGGTTGACCAAGCAAGCCCGGCAAGGCAACTTGTCCGGTTCGGCGAATTTGTACGGCGGCTCCCTCCCTCCCTCCACCACTCGCATCTCAAACGCGACAAAACTGTTACTTTTCCTTCTCCCGCGCGCGATTCGCTCGCTGGCCGATTCCGAACAGGGCTTTCGTCGTCGCGCACTCGTCCGGGGCGTGGCGTCGGGGTGCGAGAGAGACAGCCGCACGAAACGCTACGCGGAATCAGTCTGCTTGTCGGCCCGCTCTTTGCATCGATTATCGCGACTCGACCGATCTAAGCGATGGTATCGGCCCGGTCGGGTGGGTGGCGCGCGCGGCGTGGCGCAGGCGCAGTGACACGCCAGTGACACGCCGCTGCAAAGCGATTGAGTGCCATGAGCAGGCATCGGCCTCCGCGGCCGTCGGTGTCCTTCACGGCCTCACGCTTGCCGCGCGCTTTCGCCGCGCGCGCCGTAGGCGGGAATCGAACCCGCGGCACCCGAGTGCAGGGCCACTCCCCGAAGCGCCCCGAACAGGCGGAAGTCCTTTGAGCCGCCCCAACAAGGACGGTCCCCCGCCGGGCCGCGCCCCGCGCCGCGACATGTTGGCTACCTGCACCCTGCGCCGCACAGTGGGCCAGAAGACCAGCGCAGGCGGCCTAACTCTAGACGCGTTTTGAGCCCCGGAGTCGCTGAATGGGACTCGAACCGAACGTGTGACCCCACCAACAGTTCCCTCGTTCGGAGAGCAATCCATTGGTGGGGTCACACGTTCGGTTCGAGTCCCATTTAGCGACTCCTGGAGCTTCAAAACGTGTCCGGGATTTTGGCCACCGTAAGCGGTCCTCTGGCCCTCTGTGCGGCCTTGTCCGCGTGCGCCAGTTCGGCGACACTGTGCTGCCAGAAAGACGAGACGCTGTAATGCACTTGGCGACGTCGTGGAGGGTGCGGCTCGTCGTCCTGGTGCCCGGTGGGGTCCCGGTGGGGTCCCGGTGGCGCGCCGACGTCGGCAGGATGGGTGCGGCCGTGCGACCCGACGGCGCCTGGGGTGCGGGGCGCGGCGCGCGGGGGGGTTTCGCATTACGCACCGCATCCCTTTATCGGGCCACCGGGCCAACCTTGGCGGCGGGGCGAAAGTGAACCGGGAGCATTGATGTGTGGCGCTACCGCCCACAGTGGGCCGGAGGACCGGTGGAAGCGGCAAAAAAACTCTCAACGCGTTTTGAGCTCCAGAGTCGCTAAACGGGACTCGAACCGAACGTGTGGCCCCACCAATGGATTGATCTCCGAACGAGGAATCCATTGGTGGGGGTCACGCGTTCGGCTCGAGTTCTAGTTTATCGACTCTGGACCTGAAAACGAGTCTGGAACGTCTTCTGGCCCACTGTGCCGTGGACCGCCAGGCTACCGCAGGCCGAGGCCGCCGCCGTGCCTGGCGCCCACGCGTCGCCGCGGCCGCCGTGTCAAGGCGAAGGCGGCACGCCAAGCAGGCCGTCGGCGTGTCCTCCTCGCCGCACCGCGTCGCCGGCGTCCAGGCAATGCAGTCATCGGGCTTAATTACGGCACGCCGATGTGCGGTTTGGAGGCAGCAAGGGTCGCTCCGCCTCGCTCGCACTGCCGCGGGGCGCGCCGTAGACCGCTGCGGTGACACCTGCGGCCTGCGCTGCCGAGGCTGCTGGGCTCGTCCAAGGCACCGCGGCGCACGACGCGGAGGGTGCGTCTTCTTCTCCACCCCCCGCAATGACAAGCTGACGGCCGCCTTGGGGAATCGAACCCAACACCCACCCTCCTTTCGCTTTCTGCGTCGCACAGTGGGCCAGCGGCGGTCAAAATCTCGGACGGGTTTTAAGCTCCAGAGTCGCTAAACGGGACTCGGACCGAACGTGTGACCCCACCGATGGATTCGCTCTCCGAACGAGCAATCCGTTGGTGGGGTCACACGGACGGTCCGAGTCCCGTTTAGCGACTCTGGAGCCCGAAACGCGTCTCAGACGCCGGCGCCACCGGTCTTCTGGCCCACTCTGCGTCCATAGCGCGCGGAGCGGCGTTTCCGGAGGTGTGGCTGCGACGCCCATTCCATCCATTGAGGGATGCGCCGCGCGAGGAATAGCGCGTCGATGTCGTCGTTGTTCGACGCGCTGCTGATGCAGCAGCTTTCTCATGGCGGGGCGGGGCGGGGCGGGGCCTATCCGGTCTATTCGATCTATCTGCAACGTTACCCCGAGGGCTGAGCCGAGCGTCCCGCGAGTGTGGCGGCCCGGCTCACTTTATGCCGCGTAAAGTTGCAGAATGGATTTCCCCCTCCCCTCCCCTCTCCGCCTACGCTACACCGTCACCGTAGCACGCGTATGGTGCACTGCCGTACGTAAGTACACTGGTAAATGCCGCAGCCTCCAAGGTTTCCGTCGGCCGGCCTGGGTCTCACCGCTCGCGGCTGCTTGCGGTAATTACACACGTGTCGGGCGCTTGAGAGGCCGCTGCCCGTCGCTCTGTCTCTCTCGCACGGAACTCAGTCCGTGAGTGCGAGAGAGATGCAGCAGCGGCGTGGGCGGCTACCGCTTGTATTCGGGGTCGCCGCGGGCCTGGACCGCCTGGACCGCCTGGACGTACGGGGTTCGAGGTCGGGGCGGCTCGGACTGGCCGGCCTCCCGCAGGAGAAGGAGTAGTGCAGAGAGAGAGAGAGAGAGAGAGAGAGAGAGAGAGAGAGAGAGAGAGAGAGAGAGAGAGAGAGAGAGAGAGAGAGAGAGAGAGAGAGAGAGAGTGAGAGTGAGAGAACGCGGGTGGAAAGAAACATGCGAAAATAAATTGGATTGAAAGAATACGAATCCGTTTTGCGGGGGTCGCACTGAAAGATATGGCACCAGCCAAGCAACCGCGCTGCCCTTGTTTCGCTTCTGTCCGTCCGTCTGTCTGTCTGTCTGTCTGTCGACCCACGCCCGTCCTCTCGGCCCGCGACAAGGACCAATCAGGGCGTTGCGCCGCAGTGTGCCATGTGCCGCTGCCCGGTTTGGTCGACGCTTGCACGACTCTGCTGAGGTTCTGCAAACCGTGCTAAAAATTAGTATATATCCATATTCTTGACTGTCGTTCCTCTCAAGGGTTTTGCGGCCAAATTTTTGACCGTGAAATATAACGGAATGCTTGTGAGCCTGGCGGGGGGAGGCTTCGGCCGCGGGGTGTCTGGGAGACGTGAACGCGCGGCGAGGGGGCGAGGGCAATGGCCACGTTATTCTGTCGCTCCGTCTCTCTCGCACTCATGGCGCGTGCCGCAGGGGTGCGAGAGAGACAGAGCGACGAAAGCACTGCTCGGAGTGCTGTGTCCGGTGGCGCGGCCCGCGTGTCGTGCCTTGGCCTCCCTCGTCCCGTTAGGACTTCTACTACTATTGACCACTAACTACTATTGACTGGCTGGCCCCGCGCCGTGTCCAATAATAAAGGCACCTGGTGGCACCTGCAACCTGCATGTTGTTGTTGTTGTTGTTGTTGTTGTTGTTGTTGTTGTTGTTGTTGTTGTTGTTGTTGTTGTTGTCGTCGTCGTCCAGGGTCCGTCCTGTCCATCCTTTATGGCGGCGCGCTAATTCCTCCCTGCCGCAGTAAACCAATAAAGAATAGCGCAGGTGTCGCCGGACGGCACCAATAAGGCTCCGAAGCCGGACGACGGTTGGAAGAGAAAGGCTGGACGGCTGCACCGTGGGCCAGAAGACCGGTGGAGGCGGTCAAAATCGTCCGCATTTTCGCCGCCTATGCGCCGGTCCTCCTTTTGGCCCACTGTGCGCTGGCTGCTCCGTTGACCGTCTGCGGAGGAGGAGCAGCGGCTTCCGAAATAGCCTGCGCTTTCGAGAAAAATCTCAGAAAAATTCGAGGAGAAAAACACACCAAAAAAAAACCAGTAGTATTTGTTATGTGATCTTTTTTATGTAATTTTCTTTTTTTTAGAGTGAAGCTTGCATAAAATTTAAATATTGATGTTAAATCTTTAGAACAAAAACATTGATGCGTGGCCTTATGTTGGCCCCGGCATGCCGCGTCTTGCTTGCCGACGATTACCGACCCTTTCGCTCCCCTTGACCCTTTCGCTCTCTCTCTCTCTCTCTCTCTCTCTCTCTCTCTCTCTCTCTCTCTCTCTCTCTCTCTCTCTCTCTCTCTCTCTCTCTCTCTCTCTCTCTCTCTCTCTCTGCGACAGAGCCAGAGCGGCGCACGCCTCGTCCTTGTCGGACCGCCTGGCCGGCCTATCGTCGCCGCGTTGTCTGGATGCGATGCGATGCGATTGGCGGCTGGAGGGCGATGCGCGCGCTTTGCAGTCGCTTTGCTGCGTCGTTGCGTGGGGCTGCACAGTGGGCTGGAGAGAGAGAGAGAGAGAGAGAGAGAGAGAGAGAGAGAGAGAGAGAGAGAGAGAGAGAGAGAGACGGAGCCTGCTGGTTGGTCGCGTTGCACGACGACACGGCGGCGTTGCGTTGTGCCTCGGCCAGCTGCGGCGCTTTCGTCACTCTGTCTCTCTCGCACTCGCAGGGCGTGGCGTATGGCGGTGCGAGAGGGACAGAGCACCGGCCGTGGCAGCCATCGAGCACCGTTTCGTTTTTCAATCACCCCCAAAGTGACTGCCCGCGCGCGCCGAGCATAGGCGGCCGGCACTTTGCGCGAGCCAAGGGACCTTGCGTGTGTCTGTGTGTGTGTGTGTGAGAGAGAGAGAGAGAGAGAGAGAGAGAGAGAGAGAGAGAGAGAGAGAGAGAGAGAGAGAGAGAGAGAGAGAGAGAGAGAGAGAGAGAGAAAAATTGAAAAAAAATTGAAAAAGTTTTTATTGGGTTGTATACAGAGGACAATAATATCCCATGGGGGTATCCAACCCGCTCTCACAAAATATAGCTTTTGAAAAACAGGTACAAAGTTAATACAACTTATCACTTACAAACTTAATAATTCATAAATTGACTGAGATAACAAAATACAGAGATGAGAACCTAATACTTGCTTAGCAACTTTTCTAGAATTGTGGATTTAAGGCGGCTAGTTGAGACGAGGTGTGTATAATTAAACAGAGAGAATTCATTCCAGACTTTGGTTGCAGTTACAAGAGAGAGAGAGAGAGAGAGAGAGAGAGAGAGAGAGAGAGAGAGAGAGAGAGAGAGAGAGAGAGAGAGAGAGAGAGAGAGAGAGAGAGAGACTGTCAACCTGCTGCTGCTTGCTGCATGGCCGCAGGAGGATAGCGAGGAGCTTGTATAACTTCGCCTGCTTGTATTAAATTCCATTTCGCAAAGCGTCAAATGCAACGTCGTGTACTGAGTGCGTGTGTGCTGTGTGTGTGCGCGCGCGTGCGTGCGTATGTGTGTGAGAGACCACCGTCCCAAGTGGAGCTCCCCGCGCGCTCCTGTCGGCGTCATTCAGTTTGATTCAAAGTGATTCGGTAATCGTCGGTATCGCATCGGGTGGCTGGTGGCTGGTTGGAACGTGTGGAACGCAACGAGCGAGCTGGAGCCGCTATGCCTCGCTTCTCGCCGTAGCCTCGCTGGAGAACCTGGAGAAGACCAACGACGAGGCCCTCGCGGCGTCGGCCGCCCCGTCGCCCCGCCACCCCACACCGCCCCACCACCGCCACGCCCACTCGATCTCATAAATCCATCGCGCACTGGAAAAGTGGCCGCCAGGTGGCTGCTTGCGTTGTTGTTGTTGTTGTTGCGTCACGAAATGTAATTTCTCTGGACGAGTAGTACTATTTGTGCTGGCAGTGAGATAAGGAGCTCTGCTGTAAGCGACTCAATCGTTATCCCACACAGCCGCCATGCTTCAACGTTCCCAAACAACCCCGCCGCTGCGGCCCACACCCTGCTTGTTGTTGTTGTTGTTGTTGTTGTTGTTGTTGCTCTTGCTCCTGCCCTTGGCTCGGCAAATGGGGCGATGGCTATCGGCCACCCCGAACCTTGATCAGACTGTGTATGAGTCATTTCCTATTGTTCCGCGGCGCTGATTTGAAAAGAAAACGAACGGGAGTTGCTGTGTGTGTGTGTGCTCGTGAGTGTGTGTGTGTGCGTGCGTGTGCGCGTGTGCTCAAAGTAACGAGAATGAATGCATATTGTTTCAGTGCCGGCGCCGTTCTTTCCTTGTCTGTTTTTAGGCGTGACGCGTGTGGGCCGGGCCGCTTCAGACAGTCGTCGCGAGTGCGGGGATTCGAACCCGCGCCCGCTGAGGTTTGACGACAGTGACCTCCCGGCAAATCGTCGATCGCCCACCAATGAGTTTGCTGTCCGAACGAGGAATCCATTGGTGGGGGTCAAATACGTTGGCGGTAGTACGAGTCCCATTTAGCGACACCGGAGCTCAAGACGCGTCTAGAGTTTTAGCCCGCCTGCGCCGCCGGTCTTCCCTGGACCACTGTCGGACGATCGCTCCGATGATTGAAAAAAAAAGGGCGGGGGAAGGGGTAAATACAATTAGTGTGCCGCCCTGCGTGCCCTACGCGCGATGCATGTGCGCCCGCGGCGTCGCCGCGAGAATCGATTTTCCTAAAAGATTTCGGTTAATTTCCGGCGGCGGCGGCGGCGGCGGCAGGGCCTTTCCCCGCGAGGTGCCTCTGTGCGCTGCTCCGCCTCTCTCGCACCCTCCAGCGGGACGCCCCATGAGTGCGACAGAGACACAGCACTCTTCGGAAGCAGCCCGCGGGGCTGGGCGCCCCCGCCTCCTGGACTCGCCTGGACATTCCTCTCTCCTGTCGGAAGTTCACATGCGCGCGCGCGCGCGTGTGTGTGTGTGTGTGTGTGTGTGTGTGTCTGCGCGCGCGCCGCGACCGATGCCGTGAAAAAGTGAGAGGAGCCCGAGCAGGGTCAAGTTCCTCGGGTACACCGTGTAGTAGTATGTACTCATAGTTACATACAACAACATGCCTGCACGATGCTCTCGGTTTCTGTGTGACACACACACACACACACACACACACACACACACACACACACACACACACACACACACACACACACACCCCTCCAATTCATAGCTGCCGCCAGCGCGTGACGCGGTGTCCGTGCTTGCGTGTGTCCAGCGGTCCAGCGTCCCAGCAGAAGCGAGCAGAAGCCGCTGCGTGGCCGGCCGGAGCAGTGAAAGGGCGTTCGTTCGGAATTAAAATGGTCGGTTCGGTCCGGCCTGTCTGTCGGTCTGCGTGCCTCACCGCGCCGCGCGTCAGTTTGACACCCTAGTTCGTTAAGTTATTACGTCAGCCGCGAGTGGAGCGCGGCCCTTTCTCACATTTCCGACGAAAGTGAACGTCGGCCTGATGCGACCTCTGCCCCGGGCGTGTGTGTGTGTAAGAGAGAGAGAGAGAGAGAGAGAGAGAGAGAGAGAGAGAGAGAGAGAGAGAGAGAGAGAGAGAGAGAGAGAGAGAGAGAGAGAGAGAGTGTGCTCGGTGAAGACCGCTCCAGTGTTACTTAACTCCCCGATGAAGCAGCAGATTGTCGCGGATGGATGGGGTGGCCCGCAGCGTCGGACTGGATACGACTGACTTATCGTCTCTTTTTTTAGCAGATGATGTTAATCAGCTAGCTTTGACTCTCGACAGTTTAGCAATTAAATGTACCAAATCAGTTGCAAATGTTGCAGTTGCACGTTGCATTGGCACGTTGCGGTAGCAGTTGTAGCGAGAAGTCAGTTGTAGCGAGTAGCAGTTGTGGCAGGGGCACCGGCATCGTATACCGACCACCCGACCCGGGGCAGCGATAAACAGCGCTGAGCACTTGAGCAGGCTAGGAGCATCCGCCTCGGTCCTCAGCCCCAAGCCCCCCCCCCCCCACCCCGCATCCAGACTCTTCTCTACACAGGCGGAGACTGCCGCGGCGTCGCCGCGTCGCGGCGTCGCGGCGTCGCCAGCATTTTGCGGTTTTTCGCTTCTAGCGGTCGAACGATGCATTTTACACATATACAACCCCTATATCGTTTTAATCGTCTTCGCCCGTTCTTTGTAATGCACCAGTTAAATTCTCAAAACTCGAAATTCTCAAGTCGGATTTTGCGGTTTGTCGTCTCTATTCGCTTCTAGCGGTCGAACGATGCATTTTACACATACACAACCTGTATATCGTTTTAATCGTCTTCGCCCGTTCTTTGTAATGCACCAGTGAAATTCTCAAAAGTCGAAATTTTCCCTTGGCACCTAGCGTGAGATCACCCGGTTACGCTGCTTTGAACCATCGCTGGCGCGCAGCCGCAGCAGACTGATTCCGATAGTCGTTTTTGTCGCTCTGTCTCTCTCGCACTCAGGGCATTTCGTCTTGCATTCATGGGGCGTCTAGCATTGGTGCCTAGCATTGGTGCGAGAGTGACTTCGAGAATCGTTTTTTTCGCTTCGTCTCTGTCGCACTCACAGGGCTTTTCGTATTAGTGCAAGAGAGACGCGGATTGATTCCGAGAATCATTTTCGTCGATCGCATTTTTGTG
Source organism: Stenchaetothrips biformis (assembly GCA_030522485.1). Classification (NCBI taxonomy): domain Eukaryota; kingdom Metazoa; phylum Arthropoda; class Insecta; order Thysanoptera; family Thripidae; genus Stenchaetothrips; species Stenchaetothrips biformis. Next base: position 16,257,301 of record CM060089.1, on the reverse strand, counting down.
ACAAGTGTTCATCGTAAACAACCATGCATTACCATAAACATTCTCATTAGTATCATCTGCTTTCACGTTAGCGTTAGCGTTAACGTTTTTATTCTTCTTTTGCTTTTTCGTTGGCATCTCGGCCTTGGTTGGGATTCGAAGCCGGGTGACTGGGTTGATATGTGAAATGGAGCGGCAGCAGCGCTTTGCCGCGTGTGTAGTACGCAGCATGCAACGTGGAGTGCATGCATGGAATGCATGTCAGTCAAAGATCAAGGTCTGGCTTCCGGCCGATCCTCGAGGGCGTGGCCGCGCTGTGAGTGTGTGTGTGTGTGTGTGTGTGTGTGTGTGCGTGTGCCGCGGGAGACAGGGCCACAAAGACGGCAGTTGTGTTAGGAGAAAGGGAAAACTCGCTGTGGAGGAGAGCGCGTGTCTGCATACGTGTGTGTGTGTCTGTGTGTCTGAGTGTGCGGTTCGTGTGACGTGAACTGTACCCGTTTCAACTTTTTTTTCCTCCACGTGTAGACCTACATCGGGCCCACGCTCAGAGAGTTTCAGTTTCAGGAAGTGTCAGTCAGGGAAGGTGGAAAGGTAAAGGAGCAGGAAATTGTGGTGCTTTGGAGAGTGGCGCTGTGACCTGCAAAATGGCGGGGTCCTGTCGTCTTCGTTTCGAGCGGTTCCGTCCCGCGTCGCTGTCCGAAAAATATTATTCATTACATTGTGGTACATCACGACACATGACATCAGAAATAGCCTGCGAAGTCGCATATATAGTGGAAAACGTTTCCTGCCCTCTCGACAAAATGATAATTACCGTTATTGCACAACGCGTTCAGGTTGCCCGGGCCGGAGGGAGCCTGGGGGTGCCCGGGGTGGTCCTGGGGAAAGGACGACGGGGTCCTGGAGGTCCTGCAGGGCACCGAGCCACGGGCAGTGGACGCGCCATTACGCGCTGTCGGTAGGGAGATGGATGCGGTGTGTGTGTGTGTGTGTGTGTGTGTGTGTGTGTGTGTGTGTGTGTGTGTGTGTCTGTCTGTCTGTCTGTCTGTCTGTCTGTCTGTCTGTCTGTCTGGTCGTGCGCGCCATTTGATGCTCGTCGTACGGTGTCGTGCCGTGTAATTCGACCGTATATATGTGTGAGGTCGCTAAACCATGCAAGCAATTCATCATCTCCCGGGCCTTTCACGATGGGAAGAAAGAGAAACTTTTATATTCCGCATCCTATCCTGCTTGGGGCACATGGCTGTGGAGAGACATTTATAGCAGCCGGGGAAATCTACCAATTCCCAATGCAAAATCAATGACCCAAGCATGGATCAAAGTATTGTATTGTTTGGAGACATGTTTCAACTTTTTTCGTGGGGAGAGGGGGAGGGGGGGTGGGGGGTCGGCGCCGCTGAGCTTCCTGGACGGACGGACGGACGGACGGGTAGCCGATGAGGAATATTAATTAATGTGGCGTCGTGCAGCGCCGAGCCAAAGCTAGCAGCCTTAGCGGACGAGACCCCGCCGCGGGGCTTCGAGAGGCCATTGTCTCTCTAGGACGCGTCTCTCTAAGCCTGAGCGATGCCGACCCGCATCTTTGCCCTCCTATGGGACTCGAACCGAACGCGTGACTCCACCAATGGATTGCTCTCCGAACGAGGAATCCATTGGTGGGGTCATACGTTCGGTTCGAGTTCCGTTCAGCGACTCTGGAGCTCAAAACGCGCCTAGAGTTTCGGCCGCGCCTGCGCCGGTCTTCAGGCCCACTGTGCCGCGGTTTGCCCCGCGGTCGGCAGCCCGCTCGGAATGAGGAAATTGCTTTCTTTCCGTCGCTGCGCGCTTCGCGCGTATCGTTGCGTGGCGAGCCGCGCGTATATAGCGCGGCGACCGTCGAACCGAAAGGTCACGGCTATGGGGACCCGCTTGGCCTGTCCACAGTGAGGTGGCGACACTCATCGCGGGTTCGAATACGGCCGAGTGACGCCATTTTTTTTTGCGTTTTATTCGTTTGTTTTTCTCTATATGTGTGTGTTCGGAATAGCTAGCTAGCTAGCCAGACGCGGCGCCTCACTATGTACCGCCCAGGCCACCAAGATCTTTCCCAAGCCTCTGCCGCTGCCACCTGCTGACTGGGCGGAGTAGTACGTATGTGCGCTGTGCTATGTGTTCCGCAAATCAGCGCCAAGTCAGCGAAAGCTCACGCGTGCGCGACGCGCGCACACGCCTACTCATCCAGACACGCTCACACACACACACACACACACACACACACACACACACACACACACACACACACACACACACACACAGACACACACACAGACACACAGACACACACACACTCACACACACACAGAGTCACAACGAGGTAACTGAGCGTAGGAGGGTGAGTGAACTTACATTCCTCTTGCGTCAGGGCGGCGGCGCGTCAGTCATGTAAGTGTGAGGCCATTGGCGTTACTGGAATACCGTGGCGCCGAGCCGAGCACAGTGAACCCGAGCCGAGCCGTCTTCTGGCCCACTGTGCCGAGCCGGGCGGGCGGGTCGGCCGGCACGAATGGCATGTGAACCGCCGCGTGTGCAGCGGGGTAATTAATTTGTGTACTCCCGTCGCGTCGCTCCGTCTCTCTCTCACCCGTGCGCTGGACTGCGGGACCCGCCGGCCCACCCCGTGAGTGCGAGCGAGACAGCCCGCACACGCCCCAACGGGCCTCCACGGGTGGCGTGGGCGCAGTGGCAAGACACGCCACCAACGTCGCCAATTTGCGAGAGAGAGAGAGAGAGAGAGAGAGAGAGAGAGAGAGAGAGAGAGAGAGAGAGAGAGAGAGAGAGAGAGAGAGAGAAGTGGATGCGCCTCACTTCGTCTGAATGACTGAAGCGCTGGAGCGAGCGGTGGCGGCGCCTCCGGCTGGGCGTATCGAACTCCTCCAAGTCGCGTCGAAAGGACGTAGTACGTCACAGTGGGCGCGGCGTGGCGCTGGACGCGGCGACACGGCACGTGTGCCCGGTCCCGTTGGCCGGCCGGCGAGGAGGCGCTGGAGCCGTGCTCACTCTGGAAAAAATGAGAAAATTTAGAAAAAGGAAAATTTAGTAGTTCCAACAACAGCAACAGTACGTAGCATCGAAAATGAGTTTGCAAAAAAACAAGGGACACCTTCTAGCAGTGCACCCTTAAATCTTATGGGTCGTAAAACAATTAGAGGGCCGAGCCGTTCCTGAGACCGCGGCGCTCCGATCATGACGATCATGATGACGGGGAGGGGGCGATCGTATCTCGTCGTCCGTTGTATGGTCGTCGTTTGGCTACCTCTGTCCTTGTTTTATTTCTCCGCAACGACAAAAAAGAAAGGATGAAGAGATAATGCGACGTGCCGCCCACTGGTCACACCAGGGCGAGCAGTGCGGCGAAGGTGCGTGTCTCCGCGAATCAGTCGCTTCTCCACTGTGTGGCCCACTGTGCCTTTCTTTGATGCCCTGCTGTTCTTTTTTTTTACACAACAACAATAACAACGACAAATGGCAAGCCGTGCAATAACCAACACCTTTTTGCGCAGCAATGCGCGCCGCACTGCTTCTCTCATTCCAAGAAAAAGGAAAATAAAAAGACAAACAACAAATAAAGACGGTTTGGCGCGCGGCTTTCCAAATCTTTGTCGCCCGTCGGCAGCGAACCCGTTCTCTCTCCATGCATCCCACCTGTTGTGTGCATGTAACAGGAGGGTGGGGGGAGGGATGGGGCCGCCCGGGATCGAGACAACACCGTGAGAAACAATAATGAAATAAAAAAGTCGATCAGAAAGAAAATTTTGTTTATTAACCTTAAAATTTTACGGACTAAAGTTTTTTTTTTTTTTGGGGGGGGGGCTTTGTCCGTGGAGGTGAGCCCTTGGCGACGGCGTGCCGATGCGCCAATGCCACGGGATGGCCGCGGAGGCCTTGAGGTGCCTCTCTGAAGCGCCTCGAGGCAGATGGCTCGATCAAACGCCTCGTCGTCATCGAGAGGAAAAAGAGGGGAAAATGTCCACCACGTCGACGTCTTGGCAACAGCAGTCGGCAAAGTTTTTTCTTTTTTTTTTTGTTCTTGTGCAAAGTATCTCTCTATGCTGCTGCTGAGCAGCCCTCTCTAGGAGATAAAATCATTAGACGGTTGCCAAGATTTACAGCAGATGAAGGCAACGTCGTCGTGTAAAATGAGTTAATTAATGCAATCCCCGATGGGCGCAAAATTAAAACTGCGGCCTCTGGGGGTGGGGGTGGGAGATTTTGGTGCTGGTTTTGGCATGCAATAGGTCAGGGATCGTTAACTCAACTTAACGCTATATCAAACAAAAATTAACGGAGTGTAAACAGCGACTCGTCCGCACGTTTTCGAGACGCTCGCTCGTCGGGTGAACACGCGGGAAGGGTTCGACGTTTGCTTTTCATTATGGTTCGTAAGGCATAGCGGCTGCCGCCGCGGCTGCAGAGAGGTGGCAGGATGGGACTGGTGGTACGTTACACGTTACACTCGGAGGGGCCCAGCACAATAATGTTTGTTGCTGGCGCTGAGCGGGGGGTGGGGGGCCTCTCTCAGTCCCTCTCTCCTCCCCGCCCCGTTTCGTCGATTCGTTGGGATGCAAGGTGCGTCTCATTGTGCGCGCGTGTGTGTGTGTGTAGAGAGACAGAGAGAGGCAGGGAGAGAGGTCCGGTAGAGGATAGGCTGAGCGCCGCGCTGCATTCACATTATTCAGCAGAGGAAGTGGTGCCCCCGCCCCGCCCCGCCCCGCCCCGCCCCGCCCGGTCAGCTGCCGAGGTACCACAGTACCGACCGACCGCGCGCCAAACGCTGCACCACGCGGCGCGGTGTTGCCGTCCACTCGCCGCGCGCGCGCGCGACTTTAGTATACTATACATTTTGTATACATTTTTGTCCCAATAATTCGGCTAAAAAATAATTACGAAGAACGAATGTATTGTGAATGAAAGTCAACTACTGCTGCCATGGGGGGGTTCGAGTTGCATATGAGAACGTGACGACGGCAGCAACCACGCGGTGCTGGTTCTAGGAACACCCCAGGTTAACCTACCGCGCCTCACTGCGGAGCAGGGCTTTAGACCTGCTGTGTTGTGTGAGTGTGTGTGTCTGTGTGTGTGCCTACCGACGCGAGGCGGCCCTTCGCGGCGGCACACAGTGGGCCAGAAGACCGTTGAGAGGCGCCCAAAATTCTAGACGCGTTTTGAGCCCCAGAGTCGCTAAGTGGGACTCGAATCGAACGTGTGAACCCACCAATGGATTGCTCTCCAAACGAGGAATCCGTTGGTAGGGTCACACGTTCGATTCGAGTCCAATTTAGCGACTCTGGAGCTCAAAACGAGTCTAGAGTTTTGGCCGCCTCAACGTTCTTCTGGCCCACTGTGCGGCGGCCCTTCGCGGCGGCGGCGGGTTCAAGTCTTGGCGGCAGGAAGTGTCAGGTGTTTGGAGAGGGTGGGGGCCCTCCTCCGTCTGGCTGGAGAGGGAAAGGGGGAAAGGGTCCCCGCCGCCGACGTCTCGGTTCCCGCCATCCTGCACGGCACCGCGACGCCGCCGCCCGGCTCGGCGTGCGCACAGTGGGCCAGGCGCGTATCTCTTTCGGCGCGTCGCTGTCGTTCCTAACCGTCCTCCTCATGCTTTTGGAATGCGCGCCAAAAATCGGCGGTGGACGGGCGAGGCGCTAGGCCGCCGCGGCCCTGGCGACCTTGGTGACCTTGGCGGCGGCGGTGGGTCCGTCTTCGGTTTCGCCGGAATTTTGATGGGGCGCTGCGGGCGAACAGAACAGTTAGGTGCGCGCGATACGGGTGCTAGAGGACAGCACGCAGCCAGCCAGACAGACAGACAGACAACTGAGTCACGCAGCCGCGGACACACTGGCGGCTGGGGTCTGGAGCGCGGGCCCCACAGTGGGTCAGAGGACCGTTGAGGCGGCCAAAATTGTAGACGCGTTTTGAGCTCCAGAATCGCTAGCTAAATGGCACTCAAATCAAACGTGTGACCTCACCAATGGATTCCTCGTTCGGAGAGCAATCCATTGGTGGGGTCCCAAGTCCGGTTCGAGTCGCATTTAGCGACTCTGGAGCTCAAATACGCGTCCGGGATTGTGGCCGCCTGAACGGTCCTCTGAACCACTGTGGGCCTGGAGCGCGGGGCCGGCCTGGAAACGGCCTGGAGTGGCACACCCGGCACTGGAGAAGGGCGTGCCGGGCCGGGCCGGGCCGGGCCGGGATGTGGAGGTGGGACATTTTTTTTTATTACGAGGTTATAAGCCGTGGCCGTTTATTTTTGGGAGCCGGTAAGTGAAGCTGGCTGGCGGGCCATGGGCGGGCCATGGGCGGGCCCCGCCGTGTGCCGTATTCCGGGAACCCATTTGGCGACCAGGCGACACCGACGACCGGTACTCGCACTCGCATGAGGTGCGGGTCCGGCGGCTGCGGCTGCGCTTGTTGTTGTTGTTGTTGTTGTTGTTGTTGGGCTTCCCTCCGGAGGAATGCGTGCCTTGTTGTTGTTGTTGCTGCTGCCGCCGCCGCGTTATCATGCATTACTTGTAGCGCAGTGACAGAGAGGAATTACGCCGCTTGTCCAGTCCGCACGTGCCGCCCCCCTCCCCCCCCCTCCTCCCTTTCCCTTCCCGGCGAGACTGACCAAGCAGCTCCACCCGCAGCGCGCCGGGCCGCCGGGCCGCCACACCGGCCGGGTGGACCAAGGTTAACCACAAACCCCTTTCGTTCGCGTCGCGGACAATTTACGTCAGCGGGGGTTATTGCAACACGTTAAAAGGGAGGTATGGTGAGTAACCCCCCCCCCTCCTGTCCCTCTTTTTTCTCCTACACACACACACACAATCACGCTCACACTCTCTGGATACCGCAGAGTTTTGACCGCGGCTTTAAATCCTTGCACACTTCCGAGAAATCTCCCCTGCTGTGGCTTTATCCTGCTACAGACAACTACATCAGACAACAACAACTATAAAAACAACAACAACGATGACGACGACGTTCTTTCCCGGCGATGGAATGAATATATACATTCATGGAATCGGTGGAGTGCTTCCCAAAACACACACGCGCGCGCGCACGCGCGCACGCACGCGCACACACACACACACACACACACATGAGGTGCAGCAAATGAAAGAGAAAGGGGGAGGGGATGGGCGAACGAAGAGCGCCCAGTGGCGCCGCACCTGTCGGTACACGAGGCGCGGCTTATGGAAGCTTGTTCGTCAGCGCGGCGCGGGTAAAACCAAGGCAAAGCCCGGGGGCTGGCCGCCCACCGCTGGCCGCGCGCCATTTAGCGGCGCATCGTGGAATCTTTGGACGACAACGGGATGGACGGAGACTCTTTGGATTTCTCGTAGTGTGTATACGTCGTACTCTCTTCACTCTCCGACAATTTTCAGCATGGCCTGCTGGCCGGGCCCGTGCTGCTGGACCGCCGGCCCACTGTGCCAGGGGGTTCGCTACTGCTCTGCGGTTTCTTGCTCCGTGCCGGACGCGACTGTCGTACTATACCGCGACCATGCCGCATCACTCTTCCCGCTGCATCCACGCGGCGACGTCATATATATCGCGCGTCCTCGCGTGCGTCGCGCGCGCGATGCTTTCTTTCACACGGGCGTGTGCGTCACGTGCGTGTCTGTCGTGTCTCTGCTTGTCGCTGGCGTGTCGCGGAGCCATCCTGCCGCATAAAGGAATGTGTCATGCATCGCCCGTCCGCGCGACGGTTTACTCGCCTGTCGCGTCCCCTGACGGGTACTTTGTCATCATCGGCCCGCGGCCTGCACAGTGGGCTAGAAGACCGGCGCAGGCGGACGAAATTCTAGACGCGGCCCGCATGGGTGCGAGAGAGACAGAGCGACGACGGCATGCAGCAGCTTGGGCAGCGGCGTCAGCAGCGTCAGCAGCGCGGCGAGGTTGACGGTCGGAGGCTGCAGTGCAGGGGGATGCCCTCGCCGTGCTTGTGTCAGCGCCACGACGCGCCGGCCGCGCTCACCGCGCCAAAAGCCAGCCAGGGCAGGCTGGCAGCCAAAGCCAGAGTCAGCCCAGCCAGGAGCCAGCCCAGCCAGGAGCCTGCCGAAAGCCCGCTAAAGGCACGTCGAGGCGGACGCATAACAAGCCGGGAGTGATTTAGCATCGAGTGTCTGTCTACATGCGTTTACACCGACTGCCTTTCCCTGTCTGAGGCGGTCTGTCTGTCCGTCCGTCCGTCCGTCCGTCCGGCGGAGGCTCGGCGTCTCGTCACCCTGCCCTGCACCCCGCTCCGCCGGGCCTTGGTCCAACTGCACGCCGCGAGGTGGCCAACTTCGTGCCCCACACCGTCCGTCTGTCTGCCTGTCTGTCCGTCCGTCCGTCTCTGTCGCGTGAGCCCCTCTCTCTTTGTGTGTGTGTTTGTGTATGTGGAAGAGCCAGCCCTTTAGCCAGCTTACGTAACCGCCCTGCGGCAGCGGCCTTGGGCCCTGCACCGCCCTGCCCCGCCCCGCCCCGCCCCACCCCGCCCTCGCCGTCATGTCTACAGCGTTCGATGCTTACAGCAGAGCCGCTTTGTGCAACTCGGCGGCGGCCCGTCCCGACGGGTCCAGCCGGGTTGTCATAGCAACCTGTCCCCGCGCGGCCAGGTGCGCCCGCTCCGAGGTGGGCCCCGGGCGGGGCGAAGCTAATTCGGGAACAGTGCGGTTGTATCGCTCTGTCTCTCTCGCACTCCTCGAGCAGCGTCCCGTAGGGGTGCGAGAGAGACGAAGCGCTGCGCGGAGCCGCTGCCCTGCAGACCGGCGGACGGACGGAGAGGCAGTCTCCACCTGTATCGGTATCATGTCGCACCATGTCGCTGCAGGGACGGACGGACGGACGGACAGACAGACAGGCAGGCAGCGCTTAGCAGCGCCTTGGCCGGCGAGAGGGGAAACGACTGGCAGAGCGCGCGGCAATGAACGCATGGCATCTGATTGGCCATAGACGGTGTCGGCGAACACCGCGGGAGCGCGGTCATTAGGATGAAGGAAGTCGTAGACGGGCCTGCAGTGCTTGCAGTGCTTGCAGTGCCACCTCGCGTGCAGCCGTTGGCTTGGCCGGCCTTTGGCTTGCTGCGCCGATGGCACAGTGGGGCCAGACGACCGCGGTGGAGGCGGTGATCAAAAATCCCGGGCGCGTTTTGAGCTCCAGAGTCGCTAAATGGGACTCGAACCGAACGTGTGACCCCACCAATGGATTGCTCTTCGAACGAGGAATCTATTGGTGGAGTCACACGTTTGATCCGAGTCCTGTTCAGCGCGACTCTGGAGCTCAAAACAGCGGCTTGGATTCGCAGCGGCGGCGACCAAGGGCACCAGCAGGACCCTTAAGGACGCTGTTGACCATGGCGTCGGTCACAGGGTCACAGGGTCACAGGTGAAGATCCTCTCGACGGAGGTATGAAGACATCGCCGCTGGACACGCTCGTGCTGACCCCCGCGGGGCCCTGCGCGGCAGGAGCACCAGGACTCTGATGATGGGGTGTCGTTGCCAGCCGCGGGGGCCAAGGACACCGTCGCGGCGAGCCGTCGTCGGGGACCTCGCGTCGTCGGGCACCCAGCTCGAGTTACTCTCTCCCTCGCCTCCGCGGCCGCCTTCGTGTTCTACGTACACCCATAGCACAGTGGGCCAGAAGACCCGGCGCAGGCGGCCGCAAAATTCTAGAGACCGCGTTTTTGAGCTCCAGAGTCGCTAAACGGGACTCGAATGGAACGTGTGACCCCACCAATGGATTCCTCGTTCGGAGAGCTATCCGTTGGTGAAGTCACGACGCTCGGTTCGAGTCCCATTTAGCGACTCTGGTGCTTTATAACGCGTCTTTGAGACCGCCTCCACCGGTCTTCTGGCCCACTGTGCCGACACACAATCAGTTTTAATTTGGTAGCTTGCCGCGCTGCCCCGCGCCGCGACACTGCACTGTGGTTGTCGCCGCACCGCCGCACCGTGGCCCTCGTCTTGTTTCTCCCCGACGACGGGGAAAAAATAAAAGGAAATGAGTTACTTCCCGCGTCAGCCACCGCGACTTCACCTCGCCGTTTGTTTGGTTTCCGCGTCGCTTCCACTCCGCACTCAGTCAGTCATCCCGCAAGCTCGTTTTTCTGTCTGTCTGTCTGTCTGTCTGTCTGTCTGTCTGTGTCGCCGACCGATCGGTGAGGCGCCAACCGGCAGGGGAAGTGTTCAAGGAGATGCTTTCCGGCGTCCTTGCCGCGATGATGGCCAGTCGAGTGGAAAAATGCCGCGTGGCCGCGATATTCTCATATTTTGATTTATTGGCACACCGCAGCGCGGCGCGCCTCTGGCCCGCTGTGCTCTGGCGGGGTGTGGGTAGCGCGCATCGGTGGCGGCCTTTCCGCGCGCGCCAAAAGTGACGCAATGGATTGGCCGTCGATTTGGCCATGGGCTGCTGCCTACACCGCGTGGCTCCGGTGGCGTGCTGCTGCTGGCACTGTGGCAGCGGCGCCGGGCAGGGCGGCCAACCTCGGAACGGGGACACCCAGTCGCACTGTAGGGGTGCGAGAGAGACAGAGCGACAGCCTGTGACAATGCCAGATCGTAAAAGGCGGCCTGTCGGGTCAACGAGTGTACTAGTGAGTGTTGAGACAATTGGACACTGGGCAGTATAATTCGATAATTGGAGCCGAAAAGTAGGGAAGCTTAGCGCGCTCCACACACCGTGTAAAAGCCGCCACGGAAAAGAAGCAGCAGCGGTAGCAGAAACGCGCGCTAAGTGCACTTTTAAATTGAAGTAACGAGTTTTTTCTTGCATCAGGCGATCCTATTTTACCCCCTCCCCGGCCACTTTTCTCACTCATGTCGGGGCTCCCGTAAGCCGGTAACCGCCCCACTCGGAATTATCATTGGGCACGAGCGCGGCAGCGCAGCGAGGCCGCACCGCATTGACTCGGCTTGACAGACACACACCACACACACACGGACACACACACCACGCACGCACGCACACACACACACACACACACACACACCACACACACTACTAAGAGAGCGGGACATAATGAAGCCAGGTGGAAGTTGTCACAATAAGGCGAAGGCTTGATTCACGCCGTAAACGGACTCATTCCTCTCTTCCTCTTCGTATGTCTGTCTGTCTATCTGTCTGTTTGTCCGTGTGCTGACGGCGGCTTTTCGTTTGACGGGCGCGTTTTGAAAACGCTACTGCTTTGTTCCCCCCTCCCCCCCAAAAAAATCAAAAAATGTCTTGCCTGCACCAGCATATTATGATGTAGATTTTCTCCATAGTAGGTAACGAAAAAAATCGACAAAATGTCTATAAGTCAGTGCAATGAATTTTTCAACAGTGTACGTACAACCGCTGGTGTTTCCCACCCACCCAGAGGGCCCTCCCAGAGGGTCCTCCCAGTGGGCCCGGCGCCCAGGGCTGTCGCCTGATGGTACCCTCCGCGGCCGCCTCCGGGTCGTAATGAACAATTTGGCCCCGTTTCCGACCGCCTTCGGGGAAGGCGTTGCGTAAGCGGGATGCGTCCTCCGGACGCTGGGGCCATCTTTATGGGGGCCAAATTTTAGGAGGGAGTGGCTGGGATCGAACCAGCGTCCTCGACAGCGCCGCTTTACTACCGCAGACGGCAGCAGAGAGATTGTGAGTTTGCCGCTCAAGCGGGGGCAGCACGGCGGCGCGGCCTCGGCGCAAACACCCGGTTTGTGGGTTTTTAATTTGCCCGGGCCCCGGGTTCGAATCTCGAGCAGGATTTTACTTTACGAGAACGGAGTGTTTGTCGACGGCGGCGCGCTTTCCAGAGGATGACCGAACACGTGATGGCGGGAACCCTCGCGTTAGAGAGGTGTCGGTAATGAGAGGTTACACTGCGTCTGCCTGCCTGCCGGTATCTTCACCAAGGAATCACGACAGAGAAAGTCAAAGTGGCATCGTAGGGACGTTAGACACACTGAATGTGCCCAGAAGGACCGCACTCACACGCCCTTGCGGCGTCTTAAAGGAGCGCCAGATTCCGAAGAGTCGTTGTCTAAGAAAGCCCTCCTCATTCCCCAGTGCCTCGGCCACAGGGCATCAGAGCATCGGCCATGCGCCGGTCTTCTGGCCCACTGTGCGGCCGGCGGGGTCGCGGGCTGGTCACAGGCTGGTCGCTGGCCCGTAGTGTACTCGCCACGGTTCGCTGGTGGTGGCGGGGAGGGGACGGACAGTAGCGAGAGAGAGAGAGAGAGAGAGAGAGAGAGAGAGAGAGAGAGAGAGAGAGAGAGAGAGAGAGAGAGAGAAAGAAATACAGAGAGGGAATCGAACTCACGTGGTCGGTAACTCGTGGCCCAGGCCGGCCCAGGCCCAGTAATTGAATGAATGGCCTCTCTCTGCAGTGCCGGTAGAAAAGTGGCAGATGAGGTCCGCGCTCCTCGGCGACCGCGCGCCGCCGGCTAGCCGGCCTGGAGCCTCTCGAGTCTCTCTAGACTCTGGTCTCTCTAAGACTCTCTGGCCGAAACCGCAGCGATGCGGAGTGCGGCTGGCGTGCTTGTTGTTGTTTTTGTTGTCGTCGTCGTCGTCGTCCGTCGGTGATGCCGAATGGTGGACCGTCTTGGACCGGGTTAGGTTAGGGCGTGTGATGCAATGCAGCGAGCGACGCACGCAGAGCCACGCACCTCCAGTCCGACCGGCCCACTGGGACCGGCCGGCCGGCCGGCCACCGCTTCGGCTCTCGGCCCCACCACACTGCACGCAAACGGCATGGAGACGAGAGTGCGATCCAAAAAGAAATGGAAAGTCGACAGCTTTCCTCGAACAGCCATCATTGTTCGCTTTTAAAATATTGAAAATATGTTTGTCCGAATTTAGAAGCTTCAGTGACAAAGTACGCACAAATTTCTTGACATTTTTTCCCCCCTTCTTCTGAGACGCTTTATTGAGATCTCGCGTGTTTACCTCGTCGTAATGATGGCTACAACTAACGCCGTGCTCCGCTCTCGTCTTTTCCAGGATACCGAGTCGACGGACAGCTTCATTTGCCTAAGGTGAGTCTTATATAGATTGCCCCGGTCGTGTGTGTGTGTGTGTGTGTGTGTGTGTGTGTGTGTGTGTGTGTGTGTGTGTGTGTGTGTGTGTGTGTGTGTGTGTGTGTGTGCGCGTGCAGTGTGTACACACGGTGAGAGCGTGGGCCCGATCGCTGCGAACGACCTACAGAGACCGCTTTCGTCTTTAGTGCTAGAATTAGCGTCCGTAGGGGGTTCGCTGGTGGTCGTTGGGGGCGCACAGTGGGCCAGAAGACCGGCGCAAGCGGCAAAAATTCTAGCCGCGTTTTGAGCTCCAGAGTCGCTAAATGGGACTAGAATCGAACGTATGACCCGACCAATGGATTGCTCTCCGCACGAGGAATCCATTGGTGGGGTCACACGTTCGATTCGAGTCCCATTTAGCGACTCTGGAGCTCAAAACGCGGCTAGAATTTTTGCCGCTTGTGCCGGTCTTCTGGCCCACTGTGCGGCGGTCCGCGGCGGTCCGCACTGCCCCCGTGCTGTGACACTCTACTTTCTCCGTGTGTGATGGAGGGCCGGCGGTGGAGGCTGCACCAGCGGGCCGCACAGTGGGCCCGTGATCGGAGTGCAGCGGCACGGGGCAGCGGCAGCACAGCTGCCCAGGCACCTGCTGCGAGCTTCGAAGCTTCGACGGCCTGGCGACCGCAACATCGCACCAAGCAGCTGGATTACCCGCTCCCGGTTGGTCGCGGCCACTATTTTTATTAACTCTTTTCCTTGAATTTCATTCAAGGTTTCGTCTGGCTGAGCCAGTTTTACGAACGTCAGGACCATGGGGAAAAAACAAAAACAAAAATAGGTTGACGGAAATAGTCTTTACACCGCTGCTGCCACCGTTTTGCGTGTTCGGTGACACGGTGACATTATCCGTGTTACAAAATCCCCGCGAAGCTGTGGAAAGAAGACAAGGACGAATTTATGAAGACGGGACGTGTCATGAAAAGACCAGTAGTATAGTGTCTCGCTACCAGCGCAGCAGCAACACTTGCCCACTTCTTTTCTTCTCTTGTGCTGCGCGTTTTTTTTTTTGTTTCGTAAAAAAGTGCCTTTATCGTATTTGAGGCTGTGTGTGCGTGTCTGTGCGCTGGATAATACGGTGCCGCGTGTTTCCCGTTCTTTTCTCACGATACGATAACACGCCGGGAGTGTGCGAGTGTGTGCAATGAGGGAGGTGGAAGTTGACTCGGGGTATCTCGAAAAATGATCACCACCGCTTGACACCCTGCTATCTGTGCGCAGACCATACTACTACTGACTTGCAGCAGAGTCTCAGCAGAACTTGACGGTCTTCCCACTGTTAAAAAAAAATGCACACACACACACAACAAAAAAACATGCAGGACATTTTCAGGACAGAATGTACTCCTTATCAACCGTTGTCTGCCGTTTGGATTCCGGACAGTTGCCTCGGTCGCGCTGTCTCTCTCGCACTCGTAGCGCGACCCGTTGGGGTGCGAGAGAGACAGAGAGAGTCGCCGGCCCGTCACGCTGTGACTCCATCAAGGACGAGCGGCGATCATCGTCCACTTCACCCTTCTTCTTTTTTTTGAGTCCCTTCTTCTTTTGCCTTCAAAGTGGCTCGCACATGCGCGTTACGCGTGGGTGTGCGTGAGAAAAACCCTTCTTCCCACCCAGCGGAACAGAACAGGCCCACGGGTTGCGTAAAAATTTTGTCCTAACCTAACCTATTTATTTTTAAAAAAATCTTTAAGCGCTGGAAAAAAAAACACACACACACACACCAAAAAAAAACAAAAAAAAAACAAAACTAGTTTTTCATTGTTGGCTGCATGGTTCGCCGCGGTGAAAGGCGCGCGCGCGATGAGACATTCCCGCGATTCCATAGCGGCGGCGGTGCGGCTCGACGCGCGCTCCTCAACGTGCCAATAAACTGGCCCTGCCCTGCCCTGCCCTGCCCTGCCCGGGCGCGGCGGTTACAGCAGAGCTGCGTCACTTATTTTTACGCTCCAATTGAGTTGCGCGGGGAGGCAGGGGGTAGAGGAGAGGGGGGCGCGGCAGGGAGCCCCTGCCAGGCAGGCGACCGGTGCAGTCTCCACGCACGGCGCCGAAGCGGGTGGCCCGCCCGCCAGGCTGACGCAGCGACGCAGCCAGGCGCCGCTGTCGCCGCCGCTGTTGTTGTTGTTGTCATTGGGCGGCGCTGATGCGGTTGGCCCACGGCTGGGCGCACCGCCCGGAGTTTGCCAACGAATTTGGGAATCGAAACAATTTGAGAAGGAAGTTGCGGCGGCGGCGGCGGCGCGCTGCGGTCGCGCGGCCCTCCTGTCACGGTTTGCGAAAGGACGAAGGGACACTCAATACGGGCGGAGGGTGTACTAAGGGTGTAAGGGTCCAGTGCGCTGCAGCAGCGATTTGCAGTGCTTGTGGCGTTGCAGTGCTGCGCCTTCTGGTTTTGGCAACGAGCTGCGCGGAGTCTGGCGTGGCTGTGTGCATCCTGTCGCCCTGCTAGCGTGGCGTCCGGCCGGCCGCTCGCCAGCACGGAGCGCGGGGCGGGGCGGGGCGGGGCGGGGCGGGGCGGGGCGGGGCCGCGCCCAAGGTTAATGTTCCGGCAGCGCGGTGCTGTGCATGGAGCCCCCCGGGACGGCGGCGGCCGCCGGACTCACGGACTGCTCCACCGTGAAAAAGGAAATAAAGCAAAAGGAATGAGGATTGAAGCGAAGGAGCCATAACGCCGGGCTGTGGGAAGCTGGGCGGCCAGGCAGGCAGGCAGGCAGGCAGGATAATGCCCGGATCTGCATCACTGAGTCGCCGGCAGCTCGCGGCGGCAGCTGCTGCTGGACCTCGATGGCCGCCTTTTCTGGAAGAGGGCCTCCGCCCCGCCAGAGGTCCTGTTCGGCCGGACTGGACACGGACGTGCCACGAGCCTCGAACAGTTCCCCGCACAGTGGGCCAGAAGACCGGCTCAGACGGCCAACACTCTTGACGCGTTTTCAGCTCCAGAGTCGCTAAACGGGACTCGAACCGAACGTGTGACCCCACCAATGGACTCCTCATTCAGAGAGCAATCCATTGGCCCCTAGAATGCTAGACTGGGGCCCACTGTGCGTCGGAGCGGGGTGGAGCAGCGAGTCGTGGCTTCCGCGCTATCGCGGCGCCGCGCGTTGAGGTCTCCAGGGCGTGGCGGGGCGGGGCGGGGCGTGGCGGGGCGTGGCGGGGCGGGGCGTGGCTCGCGGGGGGCCCACGCGCCGCGCTGTGAACCCCGATAGAGTCGCGACCGTTTGTCGATGTGATTTCCGCTGAATTGGAATGAGGCATTCGTCGACAAGGCAGACAAGTTGGCGCACGAGCGCGGAGGTGTGGTGGTGGTGCAGGATACAGGGCGGTACACTCGCACTCAAGGGTCCAGGCAAAATGGCCTTTACTACGTAGTACTGCGAAGAGTTATGCCATTCCGCACATTAATGTTGTAGTGCCAATGTTCTTTCGTAATAGTACCATAAAACTAACCCGGTGTTGCTAGGAAATAAAATAACTGAGGTAATAATTAAGTTATACGGTTAGGAACGGAACGGTGATGTCTAGTGCAAGTGACGTGTCTGGCTGAGCTGCCTTGACGCACAGTGGGCCAGAAGACCGTTGGAGGCGGCCAAAACTCCATTCAGCGACTCTGAAGCTCAAAATCCGCCTCCACCGGTCTTCGGGCCCTCTGTGTGACGCTCACACTTTCCCATTTGGGACAGCGACACAGGTCGTGCCCGGGAGGCGACGGCGCCGACTCCGCCCTCCCGTTGCATCGGTCAAGTGGCTCGGGGCGCGCGGGTCACGGCCATCGCGATCCTGGAGGACCTCCCCCCGCGGCGTGACGTAACAGTGGTGGCTGTTTCTAGAGTAACGGCTCGAACCTCCAGCAAAGCAGGGACAAAAAAACAGCAACCAAATAAAACAAAGAGCGTCTCTGTCACGACGCTTGGCAGATAGCACTATCGTCTCGTTACTGGCAGCCTGCCTGGCTGTCTGCCTGGCTGCCTCCCTGGCTGCCTGCCTGCCTGGGAAGGACCCCCAGGATTGCCGCAGGACTTGGTGATAGATAGATCTGGCCGCCGAAGCAGGAGGATCATCATCAACAACAACAAGACCAGCATCAACAACACCAGCGGCGCGGCTCCACCTGTTTTCAGTAGGGCCTCCTCCGGTCATCTCTGGCCCACTGTGCCCTTCCAGCCGGGCCCTTCCAGCCGCTCCAGGCCCTCGGCCGTCCTCGGCCGGACCGGAACCAGTCGGATCCGTTTTAATGACGGCCGCTGCTAATTGCGCGAGTTAGGTCGGGTTAGGCCCTGCCGACACGAGGCCGCCAGAAACTGCGGGCAGCGGCGCACTGTGAAAAAAAGTGAAAAAGATTCCGCCCACATGCCATTCCATTCACTTTCACGATACTTTTGAAACGGCACCTCATGCATAATTGTATAAAAAGAAAAAGAATTGAAAAGAAATGTGAGATGGTGATCCAGG
Organism: Stenchaetothrips biformis; assembly: GCA_030522485.1. Classification (NCBI taxonomy): domain Eukaryota; kingdom Metazoa; phylum Arthropoda; class Insecta; order Thysanoptera; family Thripidae; genus Stenchaetothrips; species Stenchaetothrips biformis. Next base: position 16,239,832 of record CM060089.1, on the reverse strand, counting down.
CAAAATCACTGCTGAAGGCACTGGGCAAGAAAAGGATCCACCTGCCGGCCACATTGCACCATGGCAAAGGAGAAACGTGGCCTCCTAAAACTCGCGCCAAAATCTTAACCGTCTGAATCTCAGCCGACAGGCACTCTGCCAACAAAGAAGGATCCTCGCCTCGTCGCTCTGTCTCTCTCGCCCCCCTGCGGCACGCCCCATGGGTGCGAGAGAGACAAAGAGGCAGCAGCGCACAGCGAAGGGCATGGGCCGGTGTCGTTCGCGGGGCCGCGCGAGTTTGTCGACCCCGCAGTAAATTTCAAGGCGTGGTCCTGGACGTCGTGGACGTACGTCCTGGACGTCGAGGAGGAGGATGAACGCGCCGAGGCCCCCGGGGGGGCGTGCCGTCGCCGACCCCGCCATCTAGCCGTCGACTCGCCAGTTCGTTAGATAAGGAAGAGGCAAAGGGGAGGGGGCTGTCCGCATCGCACCTCCACATTGTTCTCGATTGTGGGCTCGCTGGCTGGGCTGGTCCGCCACCGGCCTGCCCACCGGTCCGCCATTGTGCCGCAATTTCCCGCGTTAGATCGGATTCCCAGGCATTAGGCATTTGCCCAGTGGGCAGCCCGGGCCGCCCCGAGAGTGTGGACGTGGACGCGATGGCACGGCGTGGCCGGCCCCTTCCCGGTGCACTACACATTTTTTTTTTTTTAAATTTTATTTTTCACCAAAGCTACTGTATTCACTCAATAGGTACAAAATAAACAATTATTTTTTTTTTTGGCGGTGGGAGGTGGTGTGGGGTTGCGAATGTTTGGCTGTGGGGCCGCGCAAATGTTTGGCAGTCATTTTTGGATCGCGAGCCGAATAAGGTTGGGAACCGCTGGGCTATAGGTCCGCGGCTTCGCGGCGTTTCGCACCCGTTTTTCGCTTTGCCGGAGGGTGCTACTGTCCGTGCAGGTGCGCGTCCTGCATATGTACGGGCCGGGGGCCTCCTCCTTTTCGCAAGGGCCGCTTGTTTCGACTCCTTTCCGGAGGAAGGCCAACGGAGGGGCACTCCTCGGCCACGCCCTCTGGCGCACTCACAGAGAGAGAGAGAGAGAGAGAGAGAGAGAGAGAGAGAGAGAGAGAGAGAGAGAGAGAGAGAGAGAGAGAGAGAAAAGAAACACACGCGACAAATTTGTAGGCCAGGCGGCCAGCAGGCGGAGCAGTGTTTATAGTGTCGAAGCCGCTAAGGTGGGCGCTCAAAGTGTCATAATGACGCCGCCGTGTCCTCTTGACCCTCTTGGCTCGCCGTCGTGTTCGTCGTCGTCGTCGGCGCCGGTCTTTTGCTTTTACAGCCCCAGGACGACGGCCCACTGTGCTGGAGGGCGTCGCGACGCCGTGCCGGCCGACGCGGCGCTGCGGGTCAAACGCGGCAATCCGGAGCACGGAGCCGCGGCCCACGCGCCTGGCAGCGACCATGGCACACGTGCTCTCTCTCTCTCTCTCTCTCTCTCTCTCTCTCTCTCTCTCTCTCTCTCTCTCTCTCTCTCTCTCTCTCTCTCTCTCTCTCTCTCTCTCTCTCTCTCACTCACTCACTCTCTCTGTCACTTTTGGCCCTGCGCCCAGTGTGCTGTGCTGTGGCCCCCCCTAAACACACACACACCGCTGGCCCTGCACTCTCGCTTGTGCAATCTCTTTTGCATTGTTGTACGTGTGCGTCTGTGTGTGTGTGTCTGCGCGATCGCGCCCCTGCTGCACTGTTGGCCCTCTCACACACACATAGACGTGCTTGTTTGAGCGCTGAATCATGATGTGCCCACGCTGTGCGCCGACTGGCAGTGCCGTGACGCGTGCAGACAGTTGAATTTTTTCGACATTATTTATCACTCGCGTTTATCCGCGTAGCGGCGTTTGGTTTGGTAGCACGCGAAGGCGTTGTTGTATCGTTCGTAAATTTTTGTATGGGTTTTTTTTTGTTTGTTTATTTTTGAAAAAATCCATTCTTGTCAATACGTCAGTTGATTGAGCGCGTGTTTTTTCCTGGTGTGTCTGATTAGCCCGATTCAGTGCGCAGCAGCAACAACAACAACAACACAAGAAGGGCGCATGAATGCATCACGAAGTACACCGCGCGCCGGGATAACAGGTTATGTAGCAACTAGGCGGACGCGGTCACGGGCGTGCCGCGCGGGCCGTGGGCGGGGCGGGGCGGGGCGGGGCGGGGCGGGGCGGGGCGGGGCGGACAGGTGCGTGCCGCGGTGCGCGTGGGACCACGCGGCCCCGGCGGCCAGGACGTCCGCGCGGCGTCTACCCTGGAGGCTGCCGCTGGCCGCGCAAGGCTGGAATGCGGCGTTAGGCAAGCCAAGGCATGGCTAAGATTCACATGTCTTCGTGGCCGTGTGGCTATAGTGCTGGGCTCACACGCAGAGGTCGCGGGTTCGAATCAACGCACGCAAAGTTTTTTGTTTTTCTTTTTCCTTGTCAGTCGGCCCATTCGACGGTGATTTCAAAACACGGCAACCGTCTCCTTTTTGATCAACTCTACGGCGCGACTGATGGTAGTCGCCTACCCGAGACGGGGCATGGAGTACCTACACTGTCGTGCGCTGTCGGACCACCCGAACGGCATCGCGCACGGGGATTGCATCCAAGTCCCACGCCTAGCCGGGCTGGCGGGGCTGGCAGGGCTGGCAGGCAGGCGGGTGCAGCTGGCTACGTTATTGGCGCCTGCTTTGCATACACATGCGCCGTCCGTTGCACCGGCGCCTCGCGTTCATCCGCGAGTAAGTCCCTTTGTCATTCCTTTGCCGCGCCGCCTGTGTGTCTGTCTGTCAGTCTATCTGACTGTCTTTCTGTCGACCCGCTGGGTGCACTTTGAGTGATTATGATGACGGCCATCCATGTGCTTGTGTGTTTGTGTGTGTGTGTGTATATTTTTTTAGGTTTAAACGGACGCTAATGCGTTTCACATCGTGGGGACCGTCCGTCAATGTTGTCAAGGTTCGCAGTTCCAAATTGGCTCGGGAGATTCTCACGCTTACTGCCTCCTGTTTTCATTATTCCACCATCCAGCAGGGGATTGCTGCTTATGCTTGCTTTTTCAGTAGGAGATAGGAATAGCAGGGGCTTATGGTGACTAAACACTCTTGATTCATGCGGCTTTTAACCTTGCACTGATTTACGGCCGGTCCCTGGCGGGGCGGCTGGCTGCACGCGCCACGCCTCTATTGGCATTGCTTATTTATCGCGGGGAAGTGATTTCCTCGGGTCAGTCGCGGGGCGTGGCGGGGCGGGGCGGGGCGGGGCGACATAGAGTGCAAGCGACCAGGCATTTTACCAAGGAAAATGATTTTGTACGGACTAGAAAGCAGAATGTCGGTGTGGTAGGGATTCTGCGTGCAATCTATACATGTGTGTGTGTGTGTGTGTGGAGGGGGGTTTCTATCCGTTTTGTGCTTGCATCTACAACGCCCCCACACGTTTTCGCGCACCTTTTCGCGCGAGCGAGAAATTCCCGCCGGAATCGCGGAACAGAAACGCGGAAAAGAGAGAGGAGATTGTGTGAGTGTGTGGAGTGTGTGAGTGTGGTGTGGATGGATGCCATTGAGAAGGAGACGTCGGCTTTCGTATTGCTGGTGGATTTGACGAGAAAGTGCTCCGTGTGTATGTGTGTGTGAGAGTCAGAGCGTCCGTCTGTGTGTGTGTAAGTGACTGTCTTTGTGTCTGTCTGCAATCGATGTCCTGCTTTCGCCTCATGCGCGGCAAACAGTAATCTTGGACACCAGAACCGCCGCGTCTTCCTCCTATGCACTGCATGCGGCTGTAGTTCTGCCAGCCGCACTCCTCGGCCATTCAAATTGTGCGCTCTCCGCTCAGTGGGCCAGACGACCGGCGCAGGCAGGCGGCCTAGAATGGGACTCGAACCGAACGTGTGACCCCACCAATGGATTGCTCTCCCAACGAGGAATCCGTCGGTGGGGTCAAAACGACGACCAAAATAAAGAACAGTAAGCAATGAGGACAAATAATTGTAGACAAACGCGCGTGATTGGGTGAAATGAATGCGTTGTGTGCACTGTGCCTCAAGGAAGCACACGGTGGGCGTTGCCGTTGGTGTTGCCGCAGTGCTTGCACGCTGCACCCAGTGAAAGGGAACCCGGTCCATACAGCACGCCGCGCGGCCGCACCATGATGGTGTGTGTGTGTGTGGTGGGGGGGCAGCAGTCGGTGTACTCGCTGCGCCAGCTTAAGGTAAACCGCCTTTTATTTTGAACACAATTATAACCACTATGGATTCTGAGGACCCCCTCTAGGCCACTGGCTGGCGCTTCCAACGCACCGACCGGCATACGTAAAAACTCTGCACGGCAGGCGTCTCTCTCTCTCTCTCTCTCTCTCTCTCTCTCTCTCTCTCTCTCTCTCTCTCTCTCTCTCTCTCTCTCTCTCTCTCTCTCTCTCTCTCTCTCTCTCTCTCTCTCTGCCCCCCTCTCTCGGGAGCTCTTAGCCGCTAACTTTGACAATCGTGACCAGCCAGGGTAATAATGCGCTCCAATCGTCTGCTCGCAAACCCATCTCCAGATTCCGTGAATTGGGGCCGCGGCGCCCCGCCACACCCCACCACGCCCGGCCACACCCCACCACGCCCCGCCACATCCCACCACGCCCTGCTCGAAATGCGTCTAGAGTTTTGGCCGCCTCCACCGGTCTTTTGGCCCACTGTGCGGCGCCCCGGACTCTAACTACTCCGGAACGCCGTCGGGACGCCGTCATGACTCAAGGGACTGTCAGGCATCACTCTACCGTATCCGGACGCCACGCACTTGCCTTCGCACGAAAGGGGAAAAAAGGGGGGGGCTGGCCCTCATGGAGTCGGTGACCAAAAGTAATTTCGCCACCTGGATCCGTGGGAGTCGGACAGCGGCACGCCATAAGCCCCGCCATCATGAGACAAACGATGTGGCGCGGCGGCGGCGTCCCGCAACGCATAGCGCCATCAGCGTAAGCTGAGAGGGCGGGCCTAGACAGGCGGACCGGGCGCGGGTTAGCACACGGAGTGGAGTGGACTGTAGTCTGCGCGAGCTCATCCCGAAACAAACGACCGCGGCGGCGCGTTTAGTCGCGTCACTGCACTGTGTGCGGGGAAAAAAAAAACAAAAAAATAAAAACACCAACAGCAACGAGAACAATCAGAAAAGCCAGGTAAAATAAAAACCTTCTGGAAATAAATGAACGCACGCGCGTGATTAAAATGAAGGGCCGACGGTGCTTGACCGCAGCAAAAGCCCCCGCCGTGCCCCGCCGCGCCCCGCCGTGCCCCGCCGTGCCCCGCCGTGCCCCGCCGCGCCCCGCCGTGCCCCGCCGCGCCCCGCCGTGCCCCGCCGTGCCCCGCGGCGCGCCGAGGCCAAATCAAAAGCGCCCACAGGCTCGACTACAATAGAGTGCACAAGAAGCTGCTGCGCGCAATTTTACGTCCGGAATTATTTCCCCGGCTCTCCTCTAACGACGCAGGGATATCCCTGCTCGTCTTTTTGCCCGGGCAGCGCTCAGCGTGCTCGGCGGCGTCTCTCCGTCTCTCTCGCACCCCTAGGGGACGCCCCCGCGAGTGCGAGAGGGACGGAGCGACCGGCGGCGCCATCAAGCGGACGCGTCAAAGATGGGGCCGGGCCGGGAGGAGCCCCGCGGAGCTGGGGGAGAGAGAGAGAGAGAGAGAGAGAGAGAGAGAGAGAGAGAGAGAGAGAGAGAGAGAGAGAGACGAAGCGCTGGTAATGATTCCCCGAGTGGTCACCCCGCCGCCGCGTGAGCAGACTGAAGTGACTGGCACTTCGGCACGTCACGTGGTCTAATCGCGGCAACCATCGGCAACCCTGCAGGTTGCTTCCCAACAGTGCACAGTGGGCCAGAAGACCGGTGGAGGCGGTCGAAATCCCGGATGGGTTTTGAGCCCTAGAGCTCACATCCAAACACCAAAAATTTCAAAAAAAATGCAAAAAATTTCAAGAAATTTTCTAAAACGTACACAAAAATTTTGAGTCGTTTCCCCCTCGGGTACGGGGCTCCTAAAAGAGCGAGGAGTACCAACAGTCGAAAATGAAAGGAAGTACGAAGGGAGGGCAGGGCCTTGCCTCGCCTCAAATTGTGCGTCGGTCTGTCCGTGCGTCTGCCGCCGAGGCCGCGCCGGCGTCGTTGAAGTTGAAGGTGCGCGCGGTGCGTTTTCCGAAGAAAATCCATTAAAGACGCAACCTGGCGGTCGTGATGTCGTGACGCGGGGCGGGCAGGCGCGGTGGCGGCAGTGTCAAAGTCGCGCCCTTCACACTACCCTGTGTTACCGCCCCGCCCCGCCCACCGCCCTTTCCGCCTTCCCTTCATAGCAAGACCGACACTGCAAAAACACACAAAAAAAAATCACCAGTATTTGAACCGTTGTTTCGAATTTAAGAACCCGCCATCCCTGACCACGCGGCCATCGTGACCCCAGGCGCGCTGCTCCGCGGACAGCCATGACCGCTCGGACTTTCTCGCGTGAGCCGCGAGCCCTTCCCCGACCGGGAGCCGGAATTCTATCGGCTCCAAACTTGTCTGGTCTGGCCAGGAAGTGGGCCTCCTGGCACGGCTGCAGCGGGCGCTGCAGGAAGACCGGCCTGCTGCACCCCTACAAGGCGGTCGCAGCCTCGGCCCGAACCGGCCGGGGTTCAAACCACCACGCCGGCGGCATGCGTGTTGATTTTTTTTATTTTTTTATTTTTTCGCGGAAGCGCCGCCGACGAGGTAATGCGGAGGGCTTTATGCATGCACTGCACGTGTGGTGACGCAATGCTCGGACAAGTCCGACTGCTTCACTGTAACTGCCGTTTGGCCTGACTGATGGCGGAAATTGACGAATGTGCCAGCGCTCGCTAAATACCTGCAAGGAGTATATGCAGCTGATGCAAGGAGTGCACAGTGGGCGAGCAGCGCCAGGACTCGCTGCAGCGCTCAGCCCCCAAGAACACTGAATTTTTTTTTAATTTTATTTTTTAAATAATGGATAATACTTCTAGCTACTCACGTCAATCGAAGCATCAAGTTGTCTGAAATGTAATAAAAACGTCGTGGTTCTTTATGGTTTTTTTTCTGCAGCGGGAAGGGGTTGGTTTGGCAGTCTTCACTATCGTCTCGTTCTCAAAGCACACGAGACGCAAAAGGACCTGCTTCGACCGAACGGACGGTCCTTAACGCCGAGTGCGTCACTTCGACTCTTTTCCCCTGTTTAGTTTTTGTTAAGGTATCGGCGTTGGAAAGTGGCACCGGTTTACGCGCCTCTCTGTGCCTCGCTGCTTCAATTATGAGTGTGGCCGGCTGACTGCCGCGGCTGGCTAGTCAGGGAAAGAGAGACGTGGCGGGACTGTCTTAATGAGAGAGAGAGAGAGAGAGAGAGAGAGAGAGAGAGAGAGAGAGAGAGAGAGAGAGAGAGAGAGAGAGAGAGAGAGAGAGAGAGAGAGAGACCACACCGCGGCACTCCAGCCGCGACATTGGTAGGGTCCTTAAGGACTCCAGACTTTGGGAATGAGTCCTGCTGCTCAGGGAAAGCAGTGGTGTTAGTGGTTCGGTGGCGCCTCCATGCCGCCGCCGCCGCGCCGTGGTTCTTCCGTCCTTGTGGCACGCGTCGCTAACCGCACTCGTCTTCCGTTTGTGTTGCAGGTGAGCTTCGTCGCGGCACTAAGCGAACACAGTGGGCGAACCACCCTCATCGAGCTGGACACGGATCACTCTCCGAGTCACCAGTCGCCGGACCGATACTCAAGACAGACCTGTGACTTGGGGTCATCCTTACTACTTTCCTTTTTTTAATTTTTTTTTATATATTTTTTTTAGTGTTTCGTTGAAACCCCAAAAAAGCCTCAAGGCTATTAGAAAAAATCTTCCTTTTTTTCAGTCTTATCTGCCGTTTTTTGTCACGTGCGAACGATATGGCTCGCGATGGATGACGGGGGATTGGGGTCGAACAAGTGGTAGTAGTGTGACTGGTCCGGGATGACGAATGGGCGGGCCTCATATCGCCGCGCCCTTGGGTCCCCCTCCCTTTTTTCCACGCGGACCTCATCGCGTAATTTAGGCATTGGATGCTCGGCCGGTCCGTCTCCCAGTTTTCCGAGCCGGTTCCTCGACCGTGACACAGAAAGCGGGATCGGGCCGCGGGTCCCCGTATCGCAGGGGCTATTATGTGGGGCGCCAGGGGACCTCAGCGCAGTGGGCCAGACAGGTGGTCAAAGACGCGTGTTGAGCTCCAGAGTCGCTAAATGGGACTCGAACCGGACGAGTGACCCCACCAATGGATTCCTCGTTGAAAGAGCAATCCATTGGTGGGGGTCACACGTTCGGTTTCGAGTCCCATTCAGCGACCCTGGAGTTCAAACCCCGTCCAGGATTTCAACCGCCTCTGCCGGGGTCTTCTGGCCCACTGTGACTGAGGGGGACGCATTGATTCCCGCGAGGAGATGCTGGCGTCTGATTGTTCGGAAGAAAGTACATAGAGTGCCGCTCGCTCGGCGGTTTCCGCGCGGCTCGGCCTGCCGCTCGGCTCGGCTCGGCTCGGCTCGGCTCGGCTCGGCTCGGCTCGGCTCGGCTCGGCTCGGCTCGGCTCGGCTCGGCTCGGCTCGGCTCGGCTCGGCTCGGCTCGGCTCGGCTCGGCTCGGCTCGGCCCTCGCTCGGCCCTCGCTCGGCCAGCCGGACCGCAGCGCATAGCCCGGCCCAGCGGTCCTCAGGAAGTGCATTATCGTCGTCACTTATTAATGAATTTGCCGTTTATCCATCCGGCATCCGCGGGCCGGGAAAGCGCCGCCACGACCGCATGCTGGCGACGCCGCGACGCCATGGCAACGACGGCGATGCATGCGGCGCGATGATGGCTTTCTTGCCGGACTCTCCGCGAGAAAAAGGGGGGAAAAAATAAAAATGGTTGTTTTTAAGTTGTCCTTGCTGCGGCGGTGGTCTCGCATCCTGCGGCAGTCCGGGGCGGGGCGGCGCGGTGGGGTCCTTGGCGCTCCGCGCTCCCGTGCGCATTGCACACGCCGCGCGCGTGGTGTGGCGTTTAGGGCGCTAGGTCGGCGAGGGGCGGGGCGGGGCGGGGCGGGGCCGGCACTCTGGAAACCCTTACAAAGAACGGGCGCTTCTTTTGCAGGACTTTATCTGTGTAGAGGCGCAAAGATGCCCATGAATTGCGGCTCTGCTCCGTGCGGTGCAGTCGCCGTCTTTGGGCGGATCTGGCGATCAGGGATGCCACGCGAAGCGACTGCACCGCACGCGTGGCGGCGGCATTCCTGCAGGAGATCCCCCCCCCCCCAAACGACCCCCACAGCTTCCCGCTCTCACCTGCGATGGACTTCCGTTCGTTCGCAACGCTGACTGCTGGCCGCTGGCCCTGGCCCGCCGCCCTGGCCCGCCCTGGACCCCGGGATCGGACCGCCCTGCCGCTGTCCGTCACTGGATATTGCCTACATCCTCTATATCTCTTTTCAGCATTACTTTTGCCGCTGCCACGCGCGCTTGGTGTGCGTGCGTGTGTGTGTGTGTGTGTGTGTGTGTGTGTGTGTGTGTGTGGCCGCGGTCGCAGCGGAAGGAATGCAGTGTGTTTGCGTGTGGCGATAGCGGTCCTTTTCAAGAAGCCAAGTGGCCATTGTTTTGGTTTGCCTGCATTCGGGAATGAGTTGCGCGCGCGGTATTTTCGCCTCTCGGTCGCCGCCGCGCTGCTGCCGCGCTGCTGCCGCCCTGCCCGGCCCTGCCCTCGCCGCGCCCACTGCACAGTGCACTGTGTACGCCCTGCTGCTGCGTATTCCGCCATGCCCACCACCAAGGCCCACAGTGGGCCCCACGCCCACGACCACCCTTCACCACCACGGCGTGCAGTGCGAAACCCGTCCGTGTGCATGTCTGTCTGTCTGTCTGTCTGTCTGTCTGTCTGTGCGTGCGTCCATCCATCGCTTTACCGGCAGCGCGCGCGATATAGGCGTCGTCTTGACCGGCAGCAGATAGATGGACTGACAGATAGAAAGTCGAACGGCGCGCTGCGAATGGAATCGACGCACGGCAGTCCAAGTGGTGCGTTCATGGCTGGCGCGGCGCGGCGTCGAACCGCAACCACCTGCTGCAGCAGCCCGGCGCGCTGAAATTCACTTGTTGCGAGTAAATTTTCTTGGTTCAATTTTTCGAAAAAAAAAATAAAAAAAAAATTGTGGAGAGTATTTGCATGTTGCGGGAGGGCTTGGACCTCGAGTTAAGCAATCGGACCCCATTCTATTACTAGCTGGCAAAATCTCCGTCGACGTGTTTATGTTTTTCTCTCCGGCCTGCTGCGATTCGGTGACACCGGATCACGTGACTCGTAAGATCCGGTCCCGGATTGGCCCGGCGTGCTGCACCGCTGGCGTGGCCCCGCCAAATGATTTCCGCCTGAGGCCAGCCAGCCCGCCCGCCCGCCTGCCTGCCTGCCCGCCCGCCTGCCTGCCTGCCTGCCTCGCGCGGCGATCCCTAGCGGTGCGAGAGAGACAGAGCGACGAAAGCGCTGGTCGGGAATACGCCTCGCAGCCAGTGCAGGGAACACTGGCCGCCACCTGACGCGCCGTTTTTCTTTATTTTTCGGCTGTGAAACTGCACTGCAAATTGGCGCTCCCCCCCCCCTCTCCTCAAAGGCCCCTCCAAGTGAGTGCGGTACGACGGGCGCGCCGTGAACTGCGAGACGCGCGCTGCGTTTCTTGCACGCCGAACGCAGCAGCAGCAGCGATAGCCGAAGAGACGACGCTTCGTCGCTCTGTCTCTGTCCCACTCGCGGGGCGTGCTGCGGGGGTGCGAGAGAGACAGAGCGACGATGAGGCGACCCTCCGCGAAATAGCGAGCAAAACGTCAAGCGGCCGGCCAAAGTAAGAAAATGAACGCGGCGCGCCCCGGAGCTGTTGGGGCTGGGCTGGCAGAGGAGGAGGCTCTCCGGTCGTAAATCTCTGAATGCCTTGTGTGCCCATCTCTAGGGCCGGCCTCTCAGGTGGAAGCGCAAGCAGTGCAGGACGGTGGTGCACGGTGCACGTCTCGAAGGCCGCCGCGTGCATGTGGCGAGGACCTGAGGGTGGGGAAGGGGGGGGGGCGGGGGGAATCAGCCGTCTGGAACCCAACCGGGCGCGGCGCGCCGCCGGTACCGCCGGTACCCGCGCCGCATCCCCCCCCCCCACCTTCCGCCCCGCCGCCGTTCGCGCAACAGGTCGCCGTCCAGACGCCCATGATGCAGGGGGAGCAATGTGCCGATGCGCGTGGTGACGGCGTTACGCAGTGGGCCAGAGGACCGGCCCAGGCGGCCGCTAAAACTCTACTAGACGCGTTTGGAGCTCCAGAGTCGCGAAATGGAACTCGAACCGAACGTGTGACTCCACCAATGCATTGCTCTCCGCACGAGGCATCCATTGGTGGGGCTACACGTTCGGTTTTAGAGTCACATTTAGCGACTCTGAAAAACTTTCGCATTTTTTTATTTTTTTTTGTGTGCACGGAATTCTAAAAGATGCTAATGAATTTCCAGTAACGCGGGACAAGCATCCAAGCTCTGCTTGTGTGTGTGTGTCTCTGGGCCACTGTGTGGCGCTCACTAACACCAGGCACACTGCAAGAAAAAGTGTAGATAGTACAACAAAAGTACAACAAAAACTGTACAATAAAAGTACAACAGGGATTGTAGAAAGTACAACGAGAATTGTACAAACCACAACGAAGCCTGGACTGCACAGCACTCGTCATGCCGGTTCCATTGTACTTTGTACAACAATTGTACAACAATTGTTGTACTTTGAAAGTACAATAACTTCCTGATAAAAAATTTGCCAGTAATTTGTGTACTTTCGTTGTGGTCTTTTCTTGCAGTGCAGTGTGTTTATTGTGATCTTTTGGGAGGGGCCCGGAGACGAAGAGACCCGCCGGCGCAGCGCGGTCCACATGCAGTGGCGTCCGAGGGGCGTTAAATGTCAGCGCGTTGCGTCAGCTGCGGTGCAGACTGAAGAGTCGTTGTCTGTCTCTCTCCCACTCCTGTGGCGTCCCGTAGGGGTGCGAGGGAGACGGAGCGACTCTCGAAAATGTTGCTGCTGCCGGACGCACGGAGTCTGCGGCGCAGACACGTGTGCATGAGCAATGTGCAATGCGCAATGATGTAGAGAAGGGACAAAGAGCAAACAGGGCGACGAACCTTTTTTCCCCCCCTCCCTTTTCACTGCTTGGTTCCATTTCAAAATCTGAGAATATGCATTTGGTGTGCAGTGAAGGCAGGCAGGGAAGCGCTGCTGAAAATTTCAGACAAAAAAAAGCCAAGAAAAGTCTTTCCGGTGATGGTACTCGAACCCACGACGCTGGGAAGTGTCACCGACTGTCCGCGAGAACGCGCGCTCCGTTTCCTGGTGGAAGTCCCTAGCGGCCCTGTCGCCGCATTTTGCCGCGCGTTTTCGGTTCAAAACTTTACACCGCGGCGTGGTTCTCACGGTGCAGACGGACTGCAGACGGACCGCCGCTGGCCCTGCGGCCCACTGTGCAGGCCGCGCCCTCCGCCCTCCGCCGCACCGACGGCACGCAACCAACTTGTCCCTTCCAGTTTGTTCCGTCTTTTTTTTTTTTTTTTCTTCGTCTTGAGGTGCTCAGGAAGAGCGAGACTGTGAGATGACGTCTTTTTTTCCGTTTTCCTCCTTTTGAGAAAGCGCACGGCGGGCGGGCGCGGTGCAGCACGTGCACTTGCTCGTGGAGTCACAGTGACCGGCACGTGTGAGCTTCGATAATAATTGAAAAGGCTCTCGGTGGAAGACAGGCATTGTGGCCGGCCCCGTGTTGCACAGTCGGCCGCCCTAGCAGCCGCGCCGGACACTCGAATGATTGCTTTTCCAAACTCGTAACTCTCCGGCGGGCGGGCTCGCTGCTGGCTGGACAGCCCCTGGAGCGACGACGGCTGGAGCGAAGCGTTGCAGCGCACCACTGCCGCGAGGCTCCAGCCTCTCCACAGTGGGCCAGAAGACCGGAGGAGGCGGACAAAATTCAAGACGCGTTTTGAGCTCCAGAGTCGCTAAATGGGACTCGAACCGAACGTGAGGCCCCACTTCGAACGAGGAATCCATCGGTGGCATCAAGCGTTCGATTCTAGTCCCACTTAGCGACCCTGGAGCTCAAAACGCGTCTAGAGTTTTTGCCGCCTGGGCCGGTCTTCCGACCCACTGTGCGCTCGGGCCGCTCACAGGGCCACGCTTGGCGTTCGGGGCGTTCACGGCGACTCGCCGTGCCCACTGTGCTTACACGCGAGAACATCAGGGCGGCCAATCTGCATGGATCAACGCTGCCAACACCACTGCACTGCACTGCAAGGCGGTCGCTCTGTCTCTCTCGCACTCCCAGGGCGTCCCCCCGTGTGAGTGAGAGAGACAGCTAGCGAGCTGGGACTACTCGTTAGGTGAGCCTGTCTGCCGTGTGTTGCCAAACCCCTTGCCCGGCCGGGCAGACCGTTAAAATCGCGAGCCTCGTCGCGACCGTGGAATGGCGCGATTGTTGTTTGCGAATAAGGAGCGTCAAGTTAACAAAAAATAGACCTGGATCAAAAGTCCCGTGCGGTAGTGCTAAGATTAAGAGGGCCTCATTGGCCATTGGCCTTTGAGAACCTCAGACGAGTGGGCTCGTCGTCCCGGCACGGTCTGCCGCCCCCCCCCTCTCTCTCACCTCCGCCGGAGTAACATTCACTTGCGATTTCGTTGTGTTCCTCGGCGCACTCCCTCCCTTTTGCCTTTTTATTCCTCCTCTGCGGTGTCTACGGTGAGGATGGAGGATGGAGACGCGGTCGTTGGACTGACTGACCCGGACGCCGCACAGTGGGCCAGACGACCGGCAACCAAAACTCTAGACGCGATTTGAGCTCCAGAATCGCTTAACAGGACTCGAAGCGAACGTTGTGACCGCACCAATGGATTCCTCGTTCGGAGAGCCATCCATTGGTGGGATCACACGTTCGGTTTGAGTCTTGTTCAGCGACTCCTGGCCCACTGTGCGCCGCGCCGGTGCCCGTTGGCGCGAGCGTGGGTCGAGCCCGTCGAGGCAACGGTGGACATTCCAGGGCGAGTGTGTGGCGCGCGGCCTTTGATACCGCTCGCGCTCGCCGCCAAGACCGCCGCCGTGTCGTAACCCTGACTCCCTGACGGCGTGCTTACACTGTCGCCGAGTGGGCTGGGAGGAGGCCGGCCGGGCCGCAGCGTGGGCCATTCAGCGACTCTGGAGCTCAAAACGCGTCTAGAGTTTTGGCCGCCTGCTGCGCCGGTCCTCTGGCCCACTGTGGTCTGTTTTTGGAGGTTTTTTTTTGTTTTTCGCAGTGCACGGTGTCACGCTCAGGGCCCATGCGGGCGCCCCCCCCCCTCCCCGCTGGTACCGAGCCGTTTTTACGCTGTGTGATCTTGAAAGGACGCGCTGCGCCGTGTTGCGGTGTCGGGCCCCGACTCCTGGGCGGTCCTACCGCCGGGGCCCTACCCGCGCCGGGGCTCTACCCGCCACCTCGCGCAGTGGGCAAGAAGACCGGGCAGGTGGCCTAAACTATAGACGCGTTATAAGCTTCAGAGTGGCTCTATAGGACTCGAACCGAACGTGTGACCCCACCAATGGATTGCTCTCCGGACGAGGAATCCATTGGTGGAGTCACACGTTCGCTTCGGGTCCTGTTTAGCGGCTCTGGAGCTCAAAACGCGTCCGGAATTTCGGCCGCCTCCATCGGTCTTCTGGCCCACTGTGCCTCGGCCCGGCCCAGGGAGGCGGCCTTTCAAAACCGACTCCAAAAGTGGCAACTGTGCTGCTGCTTCTGCTCGAACGATGACGCCTCGGCCACAAAGGCTCTGTTTGTCGAAGCGGACGGCCGCCGGCCGTCGCGGCGCAGTCCAGTGTCCAGTCTCTGGACGAGTTTTGAGGTCCAAGTCCTTGAGGAAGACACTCCAACATATGAGTGTACCGATAGATTCTTCGGGCACAGTGGGCCAGAAGACCTCGTGCGGAGAGCACGTGTTCTGGGCCCCACGGCCAGCGCCAGGGACGGCGCCCGCCCCGCCCCGCGTCGGTTCGCGTGCGAGGCTACCGAATCCATCCTTGGTCCGCAAGGGGTCATTATCGGCTTGATTAGACCAACAAGTCTTGTACGCTGCCCGCCGCCACGGCGCGGAAATCGCTGCTAAATGTGTTATTGATGGGAAAAAAATAAGTATCACCTTGGACGCGCGTAAAAAAAAACAAAAAAAAAACACGCGCGTTAATTCTACCAGTGTGTGTGTGCGTGTCCTTGCGGATTTTCTGCCGCCCGTCTGGCTGGGTGTTTTGGCAGAGTAAATCAAGCGAGGGCATTATTTATAAGAAGAATCAGCATGCAACATGTTAAAGCCATACTCGGCTTGGGCCAGTCCAATGCCTTGCCTTTGTTCTCCAGCGCCGATCGGTCTGCGAATGGTAACCATGGCAACCAACCCGAGGGAATGAAAACCGAAAGGCGGAGAGGGTGGGGGGCACAGTGCAGACATCGCGCGTGCGGAGAGAGGCTCTCGTTCAGAAAGAATCAGCCAGGAGGAGGAGGAGGAGGAGTAAGAGGAGAGCCATGCGTGGAAACTGGAAGATTTCCCCAGAGCTTTTGTCCTTGACTGTGCGCCGCCAGGGTTGCCGCGGTGCGTTCGATCGCGTGTGCGTTCAGCTCGCCACCGCGCCGGGACGGGCAAAAGGCGTGGCCGGTCGAAACCAATCGGAATATTGCTCGGATGACTCGAGCGTCGGCTCCGGGGCCGATTTTGGCTTGGCCACGTGCTCTGTGCCGACGGTTGCGCCGTGGCAGCCACACCTCCTGTCTGCTATTGACGCTTGACTTACTTGAAATGTAACCATCGAAAAGAATGTGATTGGTATGGCGTGACAAGAGTGGGTGCCAATGTGGCGATGGCCCAAAAAGAAAGGCCGCCCCGGGCGGGAGTCGAACCCGCAGCCCACTCGACGGCGCCCCACCAGGACGTGGCACCACGGCACGGCACCTGCCGCTCACCATCTTTATGCTAATTAAATCCTCGCGAGGAGCCATACGCCCACGGTCTGCCCGCGGCCTGCCCGCGCCGGCCGGGGTTCAACGCCCGCCCGCGGCGACTAAGAAGCAAAACCGGCGGTGGAAAAAAAGTGCAGTCTCGCGATTAAGATCCGCGAGGGTCAGCCGCGGGCGCTGCGTTGCCGCGGTAACGGACCCCATTTATAACGGCGGCTTTTTAGAAGACGTCCTCCGCTGGCCGGGGACTCTCTACGGCACCTCCCGCGGGGAGCATTCACACCGCGCAGCCGCACAGTGGGCCAGAGGACCGGCACAGGCGGCCGGTGTATATAGCGTAGAATCCTTATAAGTTTTGACAACTGGAAGTTTGACGTGCTCGTGCTTGTTTTCTGTTGCAGCCGCGCCATGCGCATGACGCCCCGCTAGCGCCACAGCCGCCACAGCCATGGAAGACAAGCCTCGCCCCAACTTCACCTCCTCGGTGTGCATCGCCGTGCCCGGCCCCGGCCAGGACGAGGTGGACCGGGCCATGCCGAACCACCACGGCCATGACAACGCGGCCTTCGACGCGGACGAGGCCGTCACCATCTCGGTGGCCGAGGACGGCGCCAACGGGCCGCTCAACGGCAGCATGACGTCCACGGCCTCCACCGTGACGGCGGACGGCACCCCGACCAAGACGGCCAAGGACGCCGTGGCCGAGGCCGTCAACCTGGAGCTGGTCAACATGAACCCCTTCTCGGCCTCGGAGAAGGCGGCCATGGAGGAGGCCGGCGGCAACGGCGCGGCCAACGGCGCCAACGGCCACGGCGGCAACGGCATCCCCATCAAGAAGGACTTGGCCGAGGACGTGCGCGACCCCTACGACGAGTACTTCGTGCCCGTCAACGAGCACCGGAAGTGCATGCGGTGAGTCCTCTGCCTGTTGCTCTCCGAACGATGAATCCATTGGTGGGGTCACACGTTCGGTTCGAGTCCCGTTTAGCGACTCTGGAGCTCAAAACGCGTCGAGATTTTTAACCGCGGGCGACGGTCTTCTGGCCACTGTGCGTTGTCTGTCCGTCATTCGTGCCTCTCTTAGCCAGCCGATCGGGCACGGCTGGGGCGCATTCGGGTGCACCATACGTCATGTCCGTGTTTTTTAAAGAGAATGCGCGACTCTGAACCGCACGTAACCCGACTATTCCGTCGCGGGGGCGGTAATGAATGAATGAATGAATGAATGCATGAAGTGGGAATGCTTTTCGCCTCGCGCCTTGCGAGTCCGCGAGCACACGCCGGGGGGGTGGAGTGAGTACGGCGGGCCGGACTCGCAGGACTCGCAGGACTCGCATGGGAGCAGTAGGCTCGCTGCTCTCTCGTGGGAATCCCCCCCCTCCCTTCCCCTCCTCTTTCCGCCACCTTGCTTCCCACTCGTCCCTCCCTTTTTCGTGCGCGGAAATGCGATTAAAAAGTCGGCCAACCTGAAAGATAGTTCTCAGGCACTAGTCGATTGGGACACCCCGACGGCGCGGCACCTCGTTACAACGTGTGTGTGTGTGTGTGTGTGTGTGTGTGTGTGTGTGTGTGTGTGTGTGTGTGTGTGTGTGTGTGTGTTTTTGTTTTGAGGCTACAGGGTGTTGGAGCCTTTCGACAACGCGTTGCGGAAACAAGGCGGCCAATGATGCAGCTTTCGCCCGAAGCACTTCCAAGCTCGCCCGGCTGCCGCTAAGCGCGTTAAACAGTGCCGGTGTGCTGGTCTGTTGGTGTTGGCTGGAGGCGTAAAGCCAAGCCGAGCCGACTCGGCCTCGGGATGCTGGTCCGCCGCGGCGTTTATACGTTTGTCAAGGGCCACCCTGCGCGGCAGCGGCGCGGTGGTGGTTTTAGTGTCTCGGCGATCACCACCTCGTCGTCACGGCGGAGGCCTTCTCCTCCGTCATCGACTGGCGGAAGTCGCGATGGGCGTCCAGCGAGTGTCGGAGAAGCGCACAGTGGGCCAGAAGGCCGGCGCGTTATGAGCTCCATATAGTCGGCAACTGTGACTCGAATCGAACGTGTGACCCCACCAATGGATTGCTCTCCGAACGAGGAATCCATTGGTGGGGGTCACACGTTCGGTTCGAGTCACATCAAGCGACTGTGAAGCCCAAAACGCGCCTAGAGTTTGGGCCGCCTGCGCCGGTCTTCTGGCCCACTGTGCAGCAGCGCGGCCGTCTTCCTCGTCCCGCCCGGGTCATGCAGGCCAGGGTCGCGCCCCTCGCGGCCCGCGGCGGCGGTGCGTGCGGCGGCCTCGCCTAGCCTCGCCCCGGGGAGCGGCCAGTCATCCGCGAACGGGGCCGCCGGCGAGGAGGCCGTGGACGCCGTCATGCGCCGCGTGGATCTTGGAGCGGCGGGTGGCGCCGCGCAGGGTGGGCCAGACGAGCGATTCCGACGCTGCAAAACGGACGCGCGGCAAACACTCGGCCGGACCGACGGGGACTCGAACCCGACATCCGGGACCCAGAAATGCAACGCCCTAGACCCCGCGGCCACCACGCCGACGCAACAACCACGTGTTTGCGGCCGGAGCCGGCGCTCGGACGCAAAGCCCGTGACGGTAAGGTCGCCCCGTTCCACTGTGCCACGGATGGCGCGCGGATGGCTCGGCTTGGCGGCGTAGCGCTGTGTGAATGGACCAGGTCGTCGTCCTGGTTCCGATGTTCCGATACCGGTCTCGTCCTCGGCGGCCACGCCGCGCCGCGCAACGAAATCGCAGCGCGCGGCTCGGATTAGGTTAGCGATCTGGAGGAGCTGTAGCGGCATGCCGCCCGGCCGGGGCGTGGCGGGGCGGGGCGGGGCGTGGCGTGGCGGGGCGGGGCGGGGCGGGGCGGGGCGGGGCGTGGCGGGGCGGGGCGGGGCGCGAGCCAAGTTCACGCCAATTCTCCGCGCTCCATCGGCCAGCTTAGGTGGGGCGGCCCGCTGACGGCAGTGCGCCCGGAGCCTCGCCTGGCCGTGATCCCTGTGCCGGACTCCAGTCGCTATGAAAGGCGGTAGTTTCATTGCCAGCACAAACACATAGAGAGAGAGAGAGAGAGAGAGAGAGAGAGAGAGAGAGAGAGAGAGAGAGAGAGAGAGAGAGAGAGAGAGAGAGAGAGAGAGAGAGAGAGAGAGAGAGAGAGAGTCGTCAGTACGCGCGTCCTCCCCCGGGCCCACCACGTGACACTCTGTCACACTGTGTCACGCCGTTGTCACGCCCAGTGACACCTGGCGGTCTGCCGCGCAGCCTCCGTGTCGCGTCCTCGACACACATACGCGTTCGTTCCGATATCACCGCGGCGGCGCGGCGGGGGTCGTCCTTGAGTGCGCCGCCGTCGGCTGACCGGTCGGTCGGTCAGCCAATGCGATGCAGCGATACAATCCAGCCAACGCTAATCAATCGGATCAAAGCGCTCTCTCTCCGTCTCTCTCTCTTTTTTTTTGCGCCTGCTGGGAAGGCTGCACCCTGGTGCCCTTGTGTGGGGTCGCGCGAGGTTGGCCAACATGGAGCACCGGCCGGCGGGGAGAGCGAGTGCGCGGGTGTGGACGTGGCGCACAGCGGTTTCGTCGCTCTGTCTCTCTCGCACTCATGGGGCATCCTGTACGGGAGACGGAGCGCCTTGTCATGCGTGTGTTGCTGTGCGCGCAAAGCTTTACGCGAACAAACCGACGAAATTACCACCGTTCCGCAATTAGTGCGCCCCGAGGTGATGACCGCCGCTTAGTGGGCCAGAAGACCAGACGGGTTTTGAGCTCCAGGGTCGCTAAATGGGACTCGAACCGAGCGCGTGACCCCACCAATGGATTGCTCTGCGAACGAGGAACGAGGGGGCCCCACGTTCGGTTTGAGTCCTATTTAGCGGCTCTGGAGCTCAAAACGCGAATAGAGTTTCGGCCGCGTGCGCCGGTCGTCTGGCCCACTGCGCGCCGCTGCGCGACGCGGCCGCGAGCCCTGTAGGGCGTCCAGGGCCTCCAGCAGGGCCTCCAGCAGGGGCTCAGGGTCCGCCGCGGGCCTCGACGACTCGTTTGCGAAAAGGCGCTGCTGCTGCTGCTCCGCTTTAGAGTGCTAATTTGATCTGCCCGGAATGGCTGGCCCGGGCTGGAGCGGGAGCTTTCCAGCTCGTTAGAGACGTTAGAGGCGGTGGCCTGACCGAGTGGGCCAGCTCGGTTTGGGGCGCGCCGTGCCGCGGTGGCCGTCGCTAATGTGGACACAGGGCGCATGCACGCCGTGCACAAGGGCCCGCTGCACGGCCGTGCAATAATGATCGTACGTTTCCCTCCTCATTTATTCTCAATTTCTATTTTTAATTAATTTTTCTGTTTGATCAGAGTTAAATTGTTTTTTTTTTATTTTTGTTATTTTCAAGTATGTCGTGCCCCGATGGTACGCCTCACCATTTCCGAAAATTTTCCAGAGAAACCGACCGGCGCGGTCGGCGGCCAGTGACTCGGCCGGAATCCGTCCTGCCGCCGTCGTCGCCGTCGCGCTGCCCACGCAGACGCCGCCTTTCCCGGCGTCCAAATCATTTTGTTTTCGGCGCCTTCGTTATTACGCGGCGATGGTTTTTGTTTCGTGTTATTTTGTTGTTCTGTAACGAAAAGAAATTACTGCGGGCTGAAAGCACGCGCGCGACGGCACGAGAATGGATGCTGCAGTCTCTGGAGGCTGAGGTCGGGTTACACCGCGCCGTGGCCAGGCCACACAGTGGGCCAGAAGACCGGCGGAGGACGCGTTTTGAGCTCCAGAGTCCCTAAATGGGACTCGAACTGAACGTGTGACCCCACCAATGGATTGCTCTCTGAGCGAGGAATCCATTGGTGGGGAAGACTGTCTGCCCGCCGAGCGCGTCCTCGGTCCGCGGCTGGGAGCGCCCGGCATGCTGGGCCGCCCGCTCCACGCGCGTGAGTGGCGGGCGTACCTGCCCCGCCCCTGAACCGGCCGGCAAGGCTCGCGCGCCAACGTACGATAAAAAAAAAAAAAAAAAAAAAAAAGGCCGCCGACAGGGGGTGCTGCTACCGGTGGTATTTACCGCTCCAGCTTCGAATACCTTTTCGGACGAGTGTCCACCGGAAAGAAAGCGCTTGCTGGAACGATAACTTGGAACGGCAGCCAGCCAGCCAGCCCGTTAGCGGGCTGCCGTGGACCCGCCGCCCTGTATTGCCCACTGCGCGGTTTATAAATAATAATAAACAAATAACGCTGCCGATAGTGGTTATAACCAACACGTGTCGTGACCGAGCCACGGCCAGGGAAGTTACGAGTGCGACGGCCGCGCCGCGCCGTGCCGCGCCGTGCCGTTACCCGCGGCGAGGCGGGCCGGAACAGCAGTAGCAGGCACGGCAGGCTGCGGACACCTGCTCGGCCTGCCGGGTGGGTGGCACTAAATTTCACACGTGGGGTCGGTCCATGGGGTCCATCGGAGCGTGCGGCCCCGGCGCAAGGAGCGCAGTGGGTCGGCGGGCCCCAGTGTCGGCGGCCCCCGCTGCCCCATTGACTCCGCCACGGTGACTGAGTCGCGCGGGGACTTAAAGTCGGGACCGCCATGCATATGTTTGCGGGGCTGCACTATGATGAGATTGTGTGTGTGTGGGTGTGTGTGTGTGTGTGTGTGTGTGTGTGTGTGTGTGTGTGTGTGGGGTGTGTGTCTGTCTGTCTGTGTAGGTGCATTCGATAACGCTGCCCGTGTTTTCCGTTTGCAGGGGCGAGAAGCTGTACGTGACCAAGGACAAGCGCGACGTGCCCAACGGACGCCGCTGCCTGTGCTGGGTCGTGGGCCTCATGTGCCTGGGCCTGGCCCTGCTCCTCATCGTCCTCGCCGCCAGTGAGTACTTAGTGCACAGTGGGCCAGAAGCCCGGCGCTGGCTGCTGCTGCTACTAACCAGGGCGTTGTTGTTGCGCAGCGGGCTTCTTCTCCCAAGGCAGCGCCAAGCAGGTGGACGTGTCCGGGCGCGCGCTCAGCAGTCAGAACTCCAGCCCCGCCTCGCCGCCGCCATCCAGCACCGCCCTGCCCGCCCCGCCCACCACGGACACCTCCCTGCTGTATGGTAAGCGCGCTTCCCGCCATAACAAAAAAAAAAAAATCCTTTTTTTTATTTTTATTTTTTGGGGTCTCTAACTTCCTGTATTGTCTTGGCTCTGCAGTGCCGCGGGTGGTGGACGGGCAACTGACCATCCTCAACATGGACTTCTCACCCGACCTGCGCAACAAGAGCTCGGCCAAATTCCAGGAGCTTGCGACGAGCCTCGAAGCTGAGGTGAGTAGTACTTACGGAGTTGTGAGGGGGAAAAAAACCGTCGCCGCGTTCCTAGCGGTCACTGTAACTGATGACCATCTCTCGCTGGTTTTTCTCCTTCTAGCTGAAAGACATCATGTTCAGCCCGGAGACGCTCAAGTACGGCGCCGCTGACGTCACCATCAAGGTCATGGACTTCAGGTACGCGAACGCGCAGCGACGCTGAGGCATAAAATAATATTCTTTAGTTTCATCGTTATAATATTTTCTTCCCCGTTCTAGTCCGGGCAGTGTGGTGGCCAAGTTCCGCGTGGCCTGGGACTGGAAGTCAGGCGTGAAGCAGCAGGCCGCCCCCATCAACAAGGAGGAGGTGCGCGACCGGCTGCAGATGTACATCCGCAGCCACGGCGGCTACGTGTACACCTACCAGATGCCCATCGACTCCATCAAGGCCAACGGCAAGTCCCTCACCTCGCATGGCACAGTGGGCCAGACGCGTTTTGAGCTCCAGAGTCGCTAAATGGGACTCGAACCGAACGTGTGACCCCACCAATGGATTCCTCGTTCGGAAAGCCATCCATTGGTGGGGGCCCTCTGTGCACCCTACGTTGTTTGACGTGTCCTTACGGCTTATCTTCTGTCTTCAGACCTGATCGACAAGTGCCAGATGAACAACGGCGACTGCTCGCACGAGTGCAGGTTCGACAGGGCGCTGCTGACCAACATGTGCTCGTGTCCGGCGGGCTGGGCCCTGGACGCGGCGGGCTACAACTGCGTGTCTGAAGCCGGTAAGAGAGGAAACCAACACCGATAACAACACTTCTGCGAGGAATCTCCTTCTTCTAATCCATGTTTTATGACTGACAGGCGAATCTCCTGAACCAGCTCCATCTACCCAGGACCACGGCCACCACGACCATAACCACCACCACCACGACGTGGACGCAAAGCCGGAACCGGAGCCGTCCGCCGAGCCCAACCCTGAGCCTGCTCCGGAACCGTCGGCGGAACCCGCGCCAGAACCATCAGCCGAGCCGTCTCCAGAGCCCGCTGCTGAACCAGCGCCAGAGCCAGCCCCTGAACCTTCTGCTGAACCCACACCGGAACCATCTGCCGAACCGGCGCCTGAACCGGCACCGGCCGCGGAGCCTTCTCCCGAACCTTCGGCCGAGCCGGCCCCTGAACCATCTGCCGAGCCGGCCCCTGAACCTTCGGCCGAGCCGGCCCCTGAACCATCTGCCGAGCCGGCCCCTGAACCTTCGGCCGAGCCGGCCCCTGAACCTTCGGCCGAGCCGGCCCCTGAACCATCTGCCGAGCCGGCCCCTGAACCATCTGCCGAACCGTCACCTGAGCCCGCTGCCGAACCAACAGCGGAGAAGGTCAAGCCGGAGGACAAATCAGCTCGCCTGTCTGCCGAGCCTTCGGCCGAACCCACCCCTGAACCCTCGGCGGAGCCTTCTCCCGAGCCCGCTGCTGAACCGTCACCCGAGCCCTCTGCGGAGCCATCTCCTGAACCCGCTGCTGAACCATCGCCTGAGCCTTCTGCGGAGCCATCTCCTGAACCCGCGGCCAAACCGTCACCCGAACCATCTGCGGAACCTGCTCCTGAGCCTTCAGCCGAACCGACCCCCGAACCCTCCGCAGAGCCATCCCCCGAGCCTGCACCTGCCGCGGAGCCATCGCCCTCCCCTGAGCCTTCCCCTGAGCCTTCTGCTGAGCCTTCTGCTGAGCCTTCTGCTGAGCCTTCTGCTGTACCTGCTGCCGAGCCATCTGCCGAACCTGCTGCTGAACCTACCCCGGAACCGTCCGCAGAGCCCTCGCCTGAACCAGCTGCAGAACCATCCCCCGAACCTGAGCCTTCTGCTGAACCGTCGCCCGAGCCATCTGCCGAGCCTTCCTCCGTGACGCCGTCGACGGCCTCCGTTCCTCCTTCTACCTCGTCCCCGCGCCCCCTCGCTGACCTGGACAGCGCGGCGCTGATGGAGATGGTGGGCCTGTCGGAGGGCCGCAGCCACCGCGGCGACGACGCGGCCCTGGTGGCAGACTTCGCCGACCTGACGGACCAGTCCGCCGTCCTGGTGTCGGCCGCCAGCCAGACCGGCGCCCCGACCACCACCGTCTTGCCGGAGCCGGCAGCGACGGATGCGCCTGTGGACGCCGTCGTCAAGGCCGCCGACAAGGACACGACCACCGTGGCGGCGGCGGCCGAGGTGGAGACCAGCACCGAGCCCCCGAGGCTGGACAACGACGAGATGCACAAGGCGAACCCTCTCGAGATGAACCCCAACGAAGATGCCGTCAGCGACGTGACCACCGCCAGCGCCGTGGAGCTCAAGGACGCCGTCACGACCCCGGCGACGACCAGCACCGCGGCGCCGTCGCCATCCTCCGAGGCCGCCACCGTGGTGCCCGAAGTGTCGTCGGCTGCGCCCGAAGCCGCTCCCTCCGCCGCGTCCGAACACAACGACATCGACAAGAACAACGACAACGGGCTGAGCGTCGAGGACACCAAGACCGCCAACAACGACCTGGCCGGCGATGAGGCGGACCAGCTGATCGCCCTGGACAAGGACGACAAGGCGTCGCTCAAGCAGAAGCTGGACAAGGAGTACTCCAAGAAGTACCTCAACGACGCCGCCAAGGCCGGTGCGGTGCCGGAGGCATCGAAGTCCGCCCCCAGCGACGACGCGGAGGTCACGACGTCCAGGTCGGCGCCGATGGCGGAGGCGGAGGCGGTCACGGAATCGCCCAAGGCAGAAACCACACCAGGTAAGCGCGTCAAGTCCGGGCCGCCAAGAGTCACCCGCTTTGACGTTCAATCATGACAACACGGGCTGTCTCTCCTTGTCCAGAATCCGCGCCTGTAGAGGCTGCTTCGTCGCCGTCCTCACCCGCCGAGACCCTGGACACCAACGGGTCCAACCCCATGAACGTGCCGCCGGTGGTTGTCGTCAGCGACACGGACATGGAGACCACTACCGTGGTGGAAGCGACGCCGAGCCCTGAGGCCTCCACGTCTGCCGCCCCCATGGCCGAGGCCCCCGTCACCTCCGCCCTCGTGTCCGAGACCGCGGCGTCCGAGACCACGGCGTCCGGGGCGCCCGCCTTCCCGCACGCCATCTTCTCCAAGTGCGCCGCCGGTACGTCTACGTCACCCTCATCGTCGAAATTCATTTTATTTTGGCGAGATTTTTTTGGAATCTGTTTGAAATTGCGTGGTTTACACAGGTCAGTTCCAGTGCACCAACGGTACTTCCCGGGAAGGAGCATACTGTGTCCCTCTATCGTCGAAGTGCGACTCCGTGAATGACTGCTCGGACGGCTCAGACGAAGCCAAATGCATCGAGGAGGGCTGCCCTGGCAACTTCCAGGTAACTTGTCGCTTGATTGTGATGACTGTAAAATGACGACTTCCTTTGTGGAGCTTTTAATTTAATGGAACGTTGGGCTAATTTTGTTGCAGTGCTCCAACAATCAATGCCTGAAGAGGCACCTTGTTTGCAATGGTATTGTGGACTGCAATGATGGAAGCGATGAAATGGGCTGTGGTAAGTTGAGCGCCTTGCTCTCTTACAAATCTTACGAACACCTTTTAAATTCATTCTTTGATTCAAATTGATTTGTTTGTTTCAGAAAACTGGCAATGCCAGTTTGATGAGTTCCAGTGCCCGTCAAAGCGCTGTATCCCTGTGCTCTCGCAATGTGATGGCAAGCCAGACTGTGACGATCATATGGATGAACGAAACTGCCAAGGTGAAGTATTCCTTCATAAATAAAAGAAAAGCTGCTTACAGAATCAAACGACTTTCACAGTTTTGTTATTCATGTTTTTCAGACTCATGTGGTAATGACGAGTTCCACTGCCCTGAGGGATGGTGTATACAACTTACTCAGCGTTGTGATGGGATGTCAGACTGTGCAAATGGGGAAGATGAACTTCTCTGCGGTATGACCTCTCTCTGTAATCCTATACAGAAATTGTATTTTTTATTTGAAATTGATAACCATAGCTTATGTTTATTTAGATTGTGCCCTGGACCAGTTTAAGTGCCATACTGGAGGATGTATATCCAAAGCGGAAGTCTGTGATGGAGTTGATCAATGTCCTGACTTGAGTGATGAGTGGAACTGTATTCGTATTGACAATGAAACGTCTTATCTTCAAATCAGGTTTGATCCACGTCTATTTATTGTCTGATCTATTTTATACACCATCAAATTTCATCTTTTAAAATAAAACTGTTTCAACAGGAATGCTGACGACGAATGGTCGCCAGTTTGTGGAAACCATTGGGACTCAAAGTGGAGTGATATGGCTTGTCAAAGTTTGGGCTTCAGTCAATCAGCATCAACAGAGTTCCAAGCTTCAAATAGCAGCAATTTTATGACCTTGAAAGACGATGCTACACTTAATGACTCAACTGCAGATGGCCATCGTCTACACAGCATGTTGAAAAATACTAAAGAGGGATGTGCTGAGGGTGCTGTTGAAATTCAATGCCAAGAGTTTAGTAAGTATGGTCTGGTTAAAATTTTCTATAGGCTATATTATGGCTGTATAACACCCATAAACAAACACTATCTTGCATTAAAAAAAAATAATTCTTGTCCTTGCAGCGTGTGGAACTCATAGCCCATCTGCAGAGAGTATTGCTGGGCGTCTGGCTGGTGGCGATGGAGCTGCTAGCGGCTCCCAACCATGGGTCGCTATCCTTTACAACAGCCGTGTTAAAAGTAGCTGCACAGCCAGCATTATTAGTCCTCGCTGGCTGCTGGCCTCATACAACTGTCTGCACACAAAGTATGTGCCCCTCCGTACGAACTAAACATATTTTTATTCTTAGCATGAAAACCAAAAGGAACTCACGCACTTAATTTTTGTTCCACAGAGATAAGACCCTATCAAATAAGGATTGGATTGCCTACGCGGGAGGATCAATGTTTGATAAAAATCTGGACACTCAGATGCGCAGTGTACACTCCATAGTGCCATACCCCCAAGTCAAGTACAATCAGCTACTTTACACACATGACATTGCTCTTGTTGAGTTGCAAAATCCTCTCCAATTGACGAACAAGGTTGGAGCAATTTGTCTCCCAGAGAAGGAAGTAGAGTCTGAGCAAATTTGTGTGACAGCTGGATGGGGATTCTCTAATCCAGGAGGTAAATGGCGAAATGTTATTTTTTCTCTTTTTACACGAAAAACGAAAAAATAATTACAATCTTTCCCCTTTTTTTTTTGCAGAGACCAATTTTAGTCAATATTATTTGCCAGTTCCATTGATGGATGTGAGTGTATGCAATTCAACAAAACACTATGCTGGAAAAATTTCAGAGGACAGTATATGCGCAGGGTTCACTGATACTGAGAAGTCTCCATGTTATGTAGGTGTCGCAAATGTTCTTTTGAATGTTTTATTGCTCATGCACCCAGATTTCTCTTGTACTCAAGCATTTTTTTTTTTTTCCAGAATGACGAAGGCAGCCCATTGATGTGCTCCAATGAAAATAGTGTGTGGGAACTTCAAGGGGTGCTGAGCTACCACAGCAACTGTGGCAGAGGCCATCACCCATCAGTGTTTAGCTCCATTTCCAATGTTAGATTTTGGATTGAACGCACAGTTGGCAGCTTTAAGAGGAAAACGAGTTTTAATGTTAGAAGGTGATCTCTTGTGTATGAAATATCAGATGCCAAGTCAGCTTTGTGTTTTGATGGTCGCATGTAGTTAATGTGCTCAACATGATAGCAATGTGTTGATAGTTCTTATGTTTTCAGTGTTAATAGTCATCTCTGAAATGTAATGAATGAGGAAGTTCATTGTCCATTGTGATTTAAATGCTTGAATTAGTTTAATCATTGAAGTAGCAATGTTGGGACCCAAGGAGAACAGGGCAGTTACTCCGAGGTCATTTTGGAGTCATTCGACTTGACTAAGATGTCACTTGTTAAGTTCCTTGTGCCAAACTTTTGACTATGGTGGACCAAAATTATTTTATTATCATGTTTTGGTAACTATCTTGCTCTCCAGGGAATGTATGTTTTTCTACTTAAAGACTGCAAACAGAACTGCACCTCTTTGCTCTTTCCTTCTTTTATTACTATTTTGTTATCTTACTCTATCTCTGTTTTAAAAATTAGCAATATTTGTTTCCTGACTGTTCTACTGTGCTGGTCACAGTGTCAGATTTTAACTGCAAATGTTTTGTACTGTTGATTTTATATCTTAATCAAGGAAAATTTTAAGCCCAATGACCATTATTTTTTGCCCTGCCCAGTTAGGGCATCTTGGTAGTGTAGTTAAATTTAGTAGTTGCTAGTCACTAATACATTGCTCTGCAGTGTATTTGTCAGACTAGGCTGTTGATGAAGATAGTATGTATGTGGTATGATAAATATTTACTATCGGCTAGACTGTTACAGCTACAGAATTTTAACCTTTCCATTGAATTTCATCATGGGACCATTCCAAGTTCTATCACCAGACGAATTTTAAGATGCTGCAATTAGGGTACAATCCTAGGATATTGTAAATTTATTATGAATTTATTAGTAAGACATTGTATAAAGTATTGTAACTATCTATTCTTCAGCATCTGTTAATCATCCTCAAGGTGGTGGATTCCAAGTTCAATTGTTACCTTTTGATGTAGTTTGTAAATGTGCTGTGCTCATATTTTTACTATTTTATTTTTAATACAAATTTATACTAAGTTTTACCTGTATTTGGAGAATTGACTGCTGAACGCAGTTCCTCCCTCTCTACTTATCAGACATTCCGCCCCTTAGATGTATGACTTCGTTTAATATGTAAAGTGTGTGTGATAATTTTTGAAAGATTTTGTACGTGTAAATCTTGAGTGAATCAGAGACTGTTGTTAGTGATAAGGTACACATTAATCATTATTTTAGGTGACCAATGAACTGTTTCCTCACTAGAGAGTGATTCACCACAAGCATGTAAAATTGTAAATATGAATAACATTAAGACTTTAAACTTATTATTGCAGATGTAAATGTTTTAGATAACCGTCATCATTCATTACCCTCATCACTGTGTCCTGACAGTCAATTGCGATGCCATCTTCACTAAGACTTCTTCCCAGGATAATCTTCCCCTATTTGTCTGCTTTTGAAAGAAAAGAAAAACTGCCACATTTGTCTTTTTTCTTATTACAGCAGCGACAAATACATAAGTTTTAACAAACTTTGGACTTTGAGTGTTTCTTACCTTCGGTTCCCTATCCTATCATTGTGTTATCAAGGCTAGGGGGTGGCATGAAAATAAGCTGGACGACCAACTTAGGCATTTCATTGACTTCATTAATTTTCATTTTGCTCAGAGCATTCGAGCAGATTATTAGGCCTACTAGCAAATTTAGGTTGATAGTGGCCCATTTTAATACAGGAAAAGAGCTACACTCACATGACTTTATTAGGGACTGAAAGAATCAGACCCATTGGTTTGGCTTAATGCAGTTAACAATACCTACATGTCATCACTCACTTACCACATGAACTCCCCCAAGGGGAGTGAATTGGAATAAGGAAAACAGAACACTTGGATGATCACACAGATCCATTAGATACACAGGAGTTGCAACATGTATAACTAAATAACATCAATAAAAATGTATAAAACTAACATTTATAAACTAACACCTTCATCTCAGTCAAAATCTAAGTATAAACACTTTGGATGTCAAACAAAAATCTCAAGACAAAAATTTAAAATTTATAGAAATGTTTGTTTTGTACCCTGTTAGGTGAAAAGTCACATTGATATTATTGTCTCAAAGAGAATTTTCATTGCTCAAGAGAATGGAAGGAATAAGGATCACAATATAAGGGCTGCTACAGTTCTACGAAAAGTAGAAAAGAAAAAAAAAACCCTGCTCAAATAAATGAGATTATCAGCACCCAGATAATGTGCAAACAAAACTGCTCAAAAACTAAACAAACTGGTAATTGGTAGATATTGGTATGTAAACTATGAACTATGCTTGCAGAATAATATCATTTAAGTTTGATGAAACAAATCATTTTATCAAAAGAACACTCTATCATATCACATCTAGTTCAGTGAATCCAATAAATTCTTATGAAGTGAAAGACACTTCAGACTAATGGGCCTGATGACTTCACAGACGCTGTCAGATCCTGTTCACTAATAAACACACACTTTTGAACTTCTGGTTTACACTGTGCACAAAGTTTTGACGAATTCCTGGGAATAAATGAATATTGAAGTAAAGTTAACACAGAGAACCAAACCAAAATAAAAACTTGAGATTTTGATGCACAACTTACTTAAGCTGAGTGAATGAGTCCATCTTTTTTTGCATCTGTCTGAGCTCCCATTCTTTATCTCGTAGTTGGCATCGCAGATGATAAATCGTCTCTTCTAATGCGTCAAAAATAGGCTGTAATAGAAAGCAAAGTGCCACAATTAGTACAGGCTGATAAAATAACCTGAGAGAATAGTGGTAAGGCTGTGTGCCTAGTTTCAGATGCATTACTCTGGATTCTTCCACTGTATCAGCATATGATGGAGGTTCATCAAGGCAAAAAAATTCTCGCACACTTTGAGATGCCCTCATGTGAGGGTTATCCAGAATAGAATTGATTAAAGATTGGAGTCCTTGAATACGTTCCTCAAGGAAAGAAGAGTTGAAATTATCTCCGAACCAGCGCTTTCTAGGAAGGGACAAAACAGTTGAAGGAAAGTCCCGCTTCAACTGTGAACAAAAACATGCCATTGGATTTTTGTCAAAAACAATTAAAGTACCTAGAAAATTCCGCATTTCTCCTTTTTTTACCTTGGAATGAAGACGTACGAAGTCAGTGTATCTGCGGAATACGAACCAGCAGTCACCATAATTCTTATTTTCAATCCGCAACTTAAACACCTGTTAAAAGCATAAATATTTAACATGATAGTAGTAAAGCTACAGTCAGAATAACATAAGATAACTGTGAGCAAAAAAAAACCACATACTGTAAATCGAGCTCTCTCTTCCATTACTTCATACCCTATAATAGGTATTTGGAAACAAGCATTATCAATGCCTGACCTCTGAATAGTGAAAGGTCTCAACCTTCAAAACATAAAAAAAAGACATGAAGGAATTTATTGTCATTAAATGGTGACAATAATAAATTATTAAGTGCATTTTACTCACTCGCACTCTAAATTTCTATCAGTTGCAGCTTCTGAAACGAGGGTGCTTGTGCTACAGCAGGATTCTTTGTCATCATTTTGTTCCTTCGAGTTTTGAGAGCTGTGAAGCCGAAGTCTTGATATGGTGGAGCTCACTTCACTGACACAGGGTTCATGTTCTGGTGAGCTCAAGTCAGGTTGCAACATTTTGGTCTGGAACAACAAATTGTTACGGTTACTGTATCTGGGCCTTGACAGGTTACTTACACACTCCGAAAACAGGACAACTCCCACAAACATACAGGATGACTACCTGTGGAAATCACAAAGTCAGTCTGTTAAGCTTCCAAGCTCAAATAAAAATAGAAATGTAACAACCATGAATGTTCAAAACTTCACTATGCATTTGTAAACACACATGTCAAATTAACTTTTTTTTGTACTGACTTGACATCAAAAGTCGAATTAAACACAGATATTCTGCGAATAGACACGGGAAGTGCTAATAATGGCATTCCGCTGCAATCCATACAGTCACTCAAAAATGTATTTCTGAACCCAATATAACAAAATACTTTCATCTCAACTTCAAAAATTCCATTTTTTTAAAAATTTCAAGCAGTAAATCACCTTATAAAATAGATTTTGAACGTCACTTTAAAAGAAAAGGGGTGACCTATTCTGACCGACTAACCATAAATGGGAAATACCCGAGACACCTGGAACGTACCTAACTCAGTAAACTGAGAGACTAACACGGTATTTCTGTAAATCTAGAATCCTCTCTCCAATTATTTTAGTTCGTTCGACGTGCCACAAACCTTTGTATTTAAACATCTCTTCTGGGAGGCTCGTTTTGTTGAAGGTACCTTGCAAAGAAATCTTGTAAACACAATATTTTGGTACGTCGGTTGACTCTTCTGAAGAAACTATGCGCCAATCAGATGCGCAAAGAACCTGATTTCGTCAACTAAAAATTTCCTGGTAGTGATTCTGCTAGAAATTACGACCGTAAGTGTGTAAAATTTCGATGTTACGAGTCGTAAGTGACGTTGAGCAGACGACAATTGTCCGTTTTAGATCTTGGCATTTCTACTTGTGAACTGTGGCAAGAATACGTGTTTTTTGGGATAAGTTTATGTTAGGCCTAACTAAACTTTTACTGATGGGAGAGAGAGCTTTGTTTGGCCGACCCCCAACTTTCGTCTACACTCGTCCCTTCTCTGGTGTATTGCAAGACTAACCACAACCTGCCTTGTATTGTCAGTGTCGTGGATGTTCCAAAAAATTTAGAAAGTTTTAAATTTTCTGCGAGTCTAGATTCAAAGTGGGACTGTAGCCTCGGAGTAACCAACCAACATGGCAGTTTGACAGTCTGATTATTACTTCACTTAACAAATTTCGTATGTGTTTAGCAACATTAAAGATCTTTCACCTTAAACTTATTTTTACTGCAACATATCTACTATCTGGCTTGTTGACAATTTTCCAAGATTTGAGGTCACTCAATATTGTAGGCCATACTGACAATTTTGTCACTTTTTTGCTATTTTCTCAAATACTTTTATTCTTTTGCGTTCCTTTTAGATGGTAGAGTATATTTAGACTACTCTGTCCTTTTCGTATGATTTAAACAACAGACCTTTAATCAAAGTGCCCTATTTGAAGGCCCTTTTGTCAGCTAGGTTATCAGCTGTTCAGATGCCTTGTGTTCTTAATTCATGAGAAAAGCTCTTTTCATGACTATCCTTTACTTTTTGTCATTGTGAATTCTATCCTTTGTCAATGTCCCACAAAGACTTCATATTTCACTTGACATTTGATAAATGTTTTGTAGGTTATGTTGTGTGCCCTATTTTCCGTACATCTTTTAAAAAAATAATATTTGAATCCGTTAGTGATTTTACTCCCATATGTTTTGGTCAGTTTATAATGCTTTTCCTGTAACATATAATTTTGCAAAATGTATTTTATAGCTGCAACTTTTATGAATAAAACTCCATTTTGAGATATCAATTTCACTCAGGGCATTTCAATGTCCTAGCAACCAACTTTTTGTTTTCTTTCTTATTTGTTTTCAACAGTTAATACTTTAATTTTTCTACAGGTAGCAATCATGCAATCATCGGTGCTAAATCAGAGTGGTGATGAAGCGGTGGAATGTCCGCTTTGCATGGAACCACTGGAGGTAGATGATCTCAATTTCTTCCCCTGCACATGCGGATATCAGGTTTGTGCCATACTGACAGCTAATCTAATTGA
This sequence comes from Stenchaetothrips biformis, assembly GCA_030522485.1. Classification (NCBI taxonomy): domain Eukaryota; kingdom Metazoa; phylum Arthropoda; class Insecta; order Thysanoptera; family Thripidae; genus Stenchaetothrips; species Stenchaetothrips biformis. The sequence goes on along the minus strand of CM060089.1, from coordinate 16,206,183 downwards.
GAATGTGAAAGCTTTGCCTGCTTGTACAATGAAAAAAAATTTTGATATTCATGCTCATTGTGTGTCACAGATTTGTAGGTTCTGTTGGCATAGAATTCGTACTGATGAAAATGGATTGTGCCCTGCATGTCGCAAGGCCTATCCAGAAAATCCTGCGGATTTTAAGCCTCTTAGCCAAGAAGAAGTTTCGCGTCTTAAGCAGGAGAAGCGACATAAAGATCATCAACGAAAGCAGAAAGTGACTGAAAACCGAAAGCACTTAGCTAATGTAAGAGTGGTCCAAAAGAATTTGGTGTTTGTCGTAGGTTTACCAACACGATTAGCAGATCCTGAGGTTTGTGGTGGATTGACTTGTCCTCCTGCAGCATATTTTTTCTTATGAGTGTCTTGTAATACATAGCTGTTCTCAGGTTCTGAAAAAGCATGAATATTTTGGAAAGTTTGGAAAGATACACAAAGTTGTTATCAATCAAAGTACTACATATGCAGGTTCACAGGTAAATAAATATCAGCAACTTTTTGTTCTTTGCTTCTCTTTTTTTCAATTTCACATTTGGAAATACTCTATCATGTGGTATTAATTCTCTTCACTTTGTAGGGTCCAAGTGCCAGTGCTTATGTAACATATTTCAAATCGGATGATGCATTACGTGCTATTCAAGCTGTTCAGAATGTTCCTGTGGATGGACGCACCATCAAAACATCATTAGGAACAACAAAATATTGTTCACATTTCATGAAGAACCAAGTATGTCCAAAACCAGACTGCATGTATCTTCATGATCATGGTAAGGACTTGTGCCCAGATAATGAAGTTATAAATATATTTTGAATTAGTAATAATAATAATAATAATCAACATAAAAAAATTTCAGGTGATCCCGATGCCAGCTTTACCAAGGAAGAAATGCAACAAGGAAAGCACCAGGAATTTGAAAAGAAACTTCACGAAACACTCATAAATTCCTACAACAAAGATAGGTTGGTATACTCACTGCTGTTTACTGTGACTGAATGGTCTACTTTATTTCTACAAGTTATAACACATTTTTTCTTTTACTGTTTCAGAAAACCTACGCCATCACCCCCAACAGCTGTAGGTTCTGCCAGTCAACCTAGCATACAACCGAGTAAAGATGCCTGGCCTTCATTACAACCAGGCACAACAATAAATTCAGGTAAATTCAGTCCCAACTCAGCTGTTCCATCTGTGTGTTGCGAAAAATATCTCATGTTGTTTTTTTTTTTTTTCCAGTTGGTCCTAGTATTCTTTCATCAACATCAAATGGCACTAACAGCAGCAGTAATAGTAGCACCAGCAGTAATAGCAATGGCAATAGCAATAATAACAAAGGCGAGGGCAGCAATCAAAAGAAACAACAGACTAGTTCGAAAAACAAGAAGAAAAATAATATCAATTCAGGCATAGAAGAAGGCAAAGGGTATTTTTCAAATACAAATTATTTTGTCCTACTACTGTCATTTGACACAATTATTATAGTGTTGACTCCTAATTTATTTATTTTTTTATTATTTTTTTTTTCAGAAAATCAAAAGACAAAAATTCAGCTCAGACTACAGATAAAGAGGATGCTCATCGGAAACCGAATTCCCATCAAATACAGTCAAGCAGTACTAAAGCTCCCCGATCAGATAGGGCTTCTAAAAGTGATAAACACAGAAATACGGATCCTGAACAGGAACACAGAAATGACAGATCAAATGTTACTGATAATATAGATGAGATTGACTTAACTGAGTCTCAACACTTTGAAAATGTCAATCAATTTGGTGATGTGGAAGAGAGAATAGACACAATAGATGTGACGGTAAAGTCTGACAGAGTAGAAAAGACTGAAAGACTTAGCCAAAGTCAGAGGAACCATCTGACAGAAAATCATTTTGGTGAACTGGAAAGCACCCTGTACTCATCTTCAAGTAAGTTCCTCCTTTGTGTTCCCCTCCCCCATACCTCTTATATTATTGCATGTAATCTTGATCGTTTCCTCTTTTAGCTCCAGTTTCCACTTCATCAGAAGAATCTTCTCCCGGTGGCCGCAGCTCCCCTGCTCGCCTCTCTGCCTCTCACAGAGCAGCGTCTCTTTTGGAACCAGACAACAATTCCTTCTTTTCTGCAGGCTTTACAAAAGTCAATCCTTCTACTCCTAATGCTGGTGAGACTACTGTTTCTGAAAGACTGTTTCTGAAGTCACATTGCTGTCATACATTTACACTTTGTTTCTGTTCCAGTTTCCAATAATGAATGGGCTCCAAATGGTGTTTCCCTTCCTCACATGCCTGATGTTTTGCCATCAGTTCATTCTTCTGAGGACTGGCAGGCAGCATTTGGGTTTGGATCCAATAGCACAGCACCAGAAACCAAACAAACATCTGCTGCAGCCATGTTGGCTAAATACCATGCCTGGCTCGAACTTGCTGGTCAACAGAAACTCGAAAATTCCGGTGTTAATTTAGTGAATTCAAATTCAGTGCCTGGTTCAAATGAGCAGACCTATGCTCACCAGTCCAGCACTTTTGGCCCAGTGCGAGTGCCTGAAAGTTCCAGTTTGTTGATGCACAATGCTTTCCACCAGCAGCAGCAGCAGCAGCACCAACAACAACAGCAGCAGCAGCAGCAACAACACCAACAACATCAATCCTTTTTGCTTCATCTACAGCAACAGCAAGCCCTGCGCCTGCAACATGGTAGCCTGACCTCTGCAGGTCCGGAGGTTGGCTTTCCATCTGATGATGTTAATCGTGAAAACTTAAGCAATGGTCTGTCGGAAAGGGAGGCTTTCCTTCGTTTTGATCAACATAGTTCCGCTAGTTCATTATTAAATAATGGCCATGAGGACTACTTTAACAACAGTGATCATAGTGAAAGAAGACACACAGACGACGATCTTGGGTTTGATCCATTCCATGAGACACAGAAGGGTCTTGCAGAGATGATGGAAAAGGAACAGTTACTTAAACAGCAACAGCAGCAACAGAATCATAATTATCTTCAGCATCAACACCACCATCAGCTTATGCAGCAAGCCCAGCTTGCAGCTCTAAATCAGCAACACAGCTACCAACAACACAATCCCTTATACCACAGGTAAGTCATTTAATGAAACATTGACACCTTAACTTGCTGCTTTATCTGTGGGACCATGCTAAATAATTTTTTTTTATTTTTTTTTCTTTTTAGACTGGCACCTCAGCCACAGGTGCCTAGCTGCACAAAACTTTTGGAAGGACTTGGTCTAGGTATGAATAGTTCAATGGCAACCCGCAGCCGACCTCCCCCGCCAGGTTTTGCCCCTGCACCTAACCACATGAATGCCTTCGGAATGGGTATACCTCGTACTGCACCAACTAGCAGCAACCCTAGCAGCAACTTAGGCAAGTGTTCATGCGATTACCAACGAGAGCAATCTGCCTATAATTAATTTTTGTGAAGTCTCTAAGAACTTTTGTCTTTTTATATTGCAGGAAGTAAAGTTTTACCGTTTATGGGTCTGGGCAGTGTGGGCAGCTCTGCTAACAACAGCAGTGCCAGTAGCAGCAATGGGAGTCAAAATTCACAGGGTATGCCAACAAATCATATGCCATTCATGAATGGCTCCATACTGAATCAAGGTAACTTACATATATTGGAAGCTGGGCTGAGATTATATGTGAAATTATTTTTACGTTATCCAGTTTCTAACATTTGTCACTTTTTCTTTAGGTATGTCTAAAACTACACTGGATTCTATGTTTGCCAGTGCTAAAGAATGGCCAGAGAACTGTAGATCTCTCTTACCAAATCTTGGTACTAGTGTTCCCCAAGCCCCATCACATAGTTATGCTGCTCAGAAAAGTATGTGCTATTGGATTGAATGTAACATTGACTCTTTTTATTCATTTCTTTATCTCAATGACTTATTCTGTGTCATGTCTTTTGTTAGCTGCTGCTTCTAGTTGGAACTGCCCTGACTGGACAGCGTTAGATCCAGCCATTGTTTCATCATCTAGACCACACTGGCCTGCTAGTTCACCAATGAGTACACCCACCCCGCCACCAGGATTCGGCTTTGGACAGCAACACCCACATACATTAAACACAACGAATATGGACAGTGAGTTGAGAATCTAGCTTTTATTTAAATTCTATGCAGTCAACGTCAGTTCCAGTTTTGTGTGTGATTATAAAACAAAAAGAAGAATACATTGAGGTTTTACATGTTTGAACTAAACTCCGACTTTTGTTCGTTCCAGATGCATAGCAGTGAAATGTTTCTGCCGCAGAGGATGGTCATTGCAAGACACTAGACTTAAACCAGTGTTCGTAATGTATATTTTGTTTCCTTTCTGTAGGCCCGTCTTTTAAGGGCTACTTTAAATAGTCTCATGTTATGCAGCTTAGATAAGTTCAAAGGAAGTGATATTTCTGTTGGACTGTCATTTTATAGATCAAGCAATGTAAGAGGGCATTGTTTTATGCAGGGTAGAGTAAGATGAAACTCAACTCCTGTAACTCCGATTTTCAAAAGATTATATTAAAGCAATGTTTTCAAATTACTTATTTGGTACACCTTGTGATTTTGGGTTCCTCTAACATTTCTCAATGATAATGAATGTTATATCTGACAAAGTTTATTTGTTTTCTATTTGCCCCATCACACAGAAACTATTTTCTCAGATGTAGCGCATAGCTGAAATCTCTTCTGTTTTCGTGAGAGGATTCTATTTTGTGTGATGTATTTTGACACTGTTACTTATGTTATCTACCATCCTTTGCAGCTGTCTTCGCTATAATTTCAAATGGTGCTGGTTCTACTTATTTGTTTTTGTCTTGTGTGGTCCATAGTCCATGTACCAATCAAATTTTAAATGTCAACTGTTATGAAATGCAAATGAACAGTATTGGGTGGATGTTCAAAGCTGAAGTCTTTTGACTGAAAAGATACGCCAGGCCACTAAGGGGAGCTGGCCCAGCACTGAGATTACCAACAAATTACTGAATTCAAATGTGAGTTACTATGTCTAATTGGTTGGATTTTGTGCTTCAAAAATGTGATCCAGCTTCCTACATTATTACTCGTATAATGGGAGCAAAGCATACAATATATATTATTTTTTGCTCTTACAAATTATGGCAGAATAAAGAGTGGAAAATACAACTTTTATTATTATTATACTTGCGTTTTCACCTCAGTATCCGGCCGCAGAGTCCCACACTCCCAAACCATACAAACAGCGTGCAGTCAAAATTTGAGAAAGAGGCTCCTTGGCGGCGCGTCATACGAAGAGTCCTGAATATCTAGGACTCGAATCACACGTGAGGTTCGAGTTGCAGTCCTGATTAGCGACTCCGGAGCTCAAGACGCGTTTAGAGTTTTGGCCGCCTGCGCGGGTCTTCTGGCCCACTGTGCGACCCCTCGTTCCCCCACCCCGACGCGCCCCCGCCGCGCCAGCTGCGCCAGCTCAAGAGCGAGAGGGGTGGCGCCCGCTGTGGCTCCGCGCTGCTGTGCTGCTCCTTGTGCGTCCAGTTGCCGCTGCCAGTTGCTCCCGCCCCGCCGCCGAGCGCACCCCTTCCTGTGCCCTCTGCGCCCCAGTGACCCAGGCCGGCCAGCCGCCGCCCGACTCGTCGTCGTGTTTACGGCCGGAGTGTAAACAGTGGACAGTCTGTCGCAGAGCGCGCCAACAACACCGAGCGGTCCGCTATCCCGCTCCTTACTAGTGTCTCGCGGTTGTTCGAGTGAAGTGAGCAGGATTGATTTCGACTGGCAGGGGCTGGACTTCCCCGTGCAGTGGGCCATAGGCAGCCATAGGACCGGTGGAGGCGGCCTGAATTCACAGGTTCAGCTTCAGAGTCGCCAAATGGGACTCGAACATAGACGGGAAACAAGGACAAGAAATCGGCTGTTTTCGAGGGTTTGGGCAGGTTTAAATCACATTCAATCATTTAAGTGCGCCCTTGAATTTTGGGATTGATGAACACTTATCATCAATAAACTAGAAATATTTTTGGCACCTGTTTCCGGCTTATGCTTCTTCTTCACTCGGGGTTCCCCTAGAAGTGTCTATTAAAGTGTCTCGAGGATCAAGGAAGGGTATCCATTTGGACGTCACCATGCCTCAAGTCGGCATCAAATGACCCGAAAGTGACAGCCAACAGTGACCCTCATCGGGAGCGTCCATTCATCCGCCGCCTAGTTTGACAGCATCGCGGGCCGCATATCGCATCGCCTCATCACTTAGGTAAAGTAATGCACAGCCGCCGTAATCATGCGCCATTGTGCGCACTGTGGGCCAGAAGACCGGCGGCGCAGGCGGCGGCTGAAACTCTAGACGCGTCTTGAGCTCCAGCAGAGTCGCTGAATGGGACTCGAACCGAACGTGTGACCCCACCAATGGATTCCTCGTTCGGAGAGCCACCCATTGGTGGGGGTCACACGTTCGGTTCGAGTCCCATTCAGCGACTCTGGAGCTCGAAGCCCGTCTGGGATGTTGACCGCCTCGGGCCCGCTGTGCACTAAGTGCACTAGGTGCTCCACTTCTTGCAGTGGTGGTGACGCCGCTCGCAGTGCTGGACATTTCAGCCGTGGCGGGGCGTTGGAGTAATCGCATTTCCCGCAGAGTTGGGGTTTCGCTCCCCGGGGCCAGCGGGGGAGGAAAAAGAGGAGGGGGGGGGGGGCTGCTGCCGCGCGCTGCTTGATAGAACCCCGCTGGGGGTTATTACGCGGGCACCCTTTAATGCGCACTTGAAGGCTGGTTAAGCTACGCTGATCAGTGAATGTAATAACAACAAACCCTCCGCTGAATAGTGATGCTGCACTTTGCCTGACACTCTAAATGTCTTACAATTAAATTTGAGCTACGCTACAGTGAATCGGCGCAAGCATAATAAGAAGCAAAATTCTCCATATACGAATCTTTTTGGGGTTTTCATTGTAAGGTACGAAGAAAAACCTTCGGAAGACGAAGAAAAACTGCCTTTGTGTTATGCTTGCGCCAATTCGTTCGCATTTTTCTGCGACGCGGGAAGGGGAATGCGCGGGGGTGTTCAAAACTAAACAGTTTTTTTTTTTTTTTTTTTTTTTCAACGGGATGAAATGGTGGAAGCCGGCATGCGCAGCATCAAACACACATTAGCGTCGTTTATTGCCTCTCCCGCCTTGTCCTCCTTGCGTCCCACTGTGCGGCCCTCTTCACCCGCGGCGCGGGGGCGCGGGGGCGCGGGGGCGTGCCGCGCAGCCACTATCGCTGGAGAGCACTCCCCAATCAAAGCAAGAGCCGTTGTTTCAGATGGCCGTGTCGCATTGGACCAGACACCGGCGCGGGCGGCCATAAAACTCCGGACGCGTTTTGAGCTCCAGAGTGGCTAAACAGGGGTGGAAGCGAACGTGTGACCCCCTACCAATGGATTCCTCGTTCGGAGAGCAATCCGTTGGTTGGGTCTCATCGTTCGGTTCGAGTCCCATTTAGCGACTCTGAGCTCAGAACCCCGCACGGGATTTTGACCTCCTCCACCCGTCTTCTGGCTCACTGTGCTTGTGTTGGTCAGGGTGGCGGCATAGGCAACCGGGGGAAGGGGGAAAATGTGCGGACGAGGCGGACGTACGAACGCCGCCACTGCAAACAAGAGAGAAGCTGCGGGATTTGTTTGCCAGGAGGGGCGGTCTCGGCCGAGCTACCTCACTAAGCACCCTCTATGGTGGTCGAGGATAGCCCGACCACACACACACACACACACACACACACCTACACACACACACACACACACACACACACACACACACACACGAACGCGCGCCGTCTGAGGTGTAATCTGGGCTTATTGGGCCAAGTGCCCTCAGCGGCAGGCACCAGCGGAGCAGGGCTTTAGAACGGACGTGTCGTCGTCATCTCCCTCGGGCCGGCCTTTGGTCCACTCCCTTTGAGAGTTTCTCTCTGGACTGAGAGAGAGAGAGAGAGAGAGAGAGAGAGAGAGAGAGAGAGAGAGAGAGAGAGAGAGAGAGAGAGAGAGAGAGAGAGAGAGAGAGAGAGAGAGAGAGAGAGCGCCTCACTTCTAGACTGGGTGGCTGCCAGTCCGCGAGGTTGAAGTGGAGGGTCGTTATCGGTGGCTAGTCTCATCAATTTACCTAACTAATGATCTTCCAGCTTTTCTGTCTTCTATTCAGCTCTCGAAACGCCTATAGCGAGGTGCGACCAGCAGAGACTGAGCGATGTGGCGCTGCCCGAAATCAGTCACCGGTGACTGAAAGCCGAAGTCTTAGCGCCTCTCCCTCCTCTTTTTTCTCTCTCTCTCTCTCTCTCTCTCTCTCTCTCTCTCTCTCTCTCTCTCTCTCTCTCTCTCTCTCTCTCTCTCTCTCCCCTCTCTCTCTCTCTCTCCCTCTCTCCCCCTCTCTCTCTGCTGTTGTCTGCTGTGCACTGGAGTGTGATGCCTACGTCGGAGTTGACAGGCGGCGTTGGGTCTCTTCCTCCTAGTTTTAATTTTTTTCCAGTGCTTCACAAAGAAGTGATGAAAGTCGGTGCCTCCTCACCTAGACCCCCTGCTGCTCCGCTTTCCTCGGTGCAGCCCCCCCCCCCCCCGGTCTGCCTCTCGTCCGGGAGTGGATGCACAGTGGGCCAGAAGGCCGGCGCGGCCGGTCCGGGATTTCGTCCGCCGCTCCACCGGTCTTCTGGCCCACTGTGGGGTGGTTGTTCGTTTTCAGGCTGCCCAGCTGAGCGTTTCGCAGAGGGGCTCTGCTCACACCGCAGGGCGTAGCGGCGTAGCCGGTGCATTCCTGCCTGGTCCGGCCCACTGTGCATAGGGCCAGGCGCGAAGCGCGCACCGAGCGCCATAGATTCAATGGCCGGCCTCCTCACTTACAATTTACTTTGACATTTAATGCCAGTGGCGCGGGGGGTCGGAGGGGTGGGGGTGATGACAAGGGCGCGCCGGCGCGGTCGGCGACCCGTGTTGTGCCAAGGTGGCTCCACTGGCCCGGCCCTGCTTCCTGCGCGGTCGCTGGCCCCGCATGGGGTCTCGTCAATGTAAGCCATACACCCAAAAAATAGCTTCTTGGATAAAGAAAAAAAAATGTTTTATTGTAAAGGAAACGTATTTTTTGAATCCAACCTTTTTTTTTTAATGAAAAAAAAAGTGGGGAGGTGGTGGTGAATAGTAACGCTAACAGGCTGCCGGGCGGTGCTCTGCGAATAGTAACGCTAACAGGCTGCCGGGTGGTGCTCTGCGACACATAATTGCGAATATGAATGATGAGCCACCACCCCGATGTGGGTATACGCTCTCACCGCTCACCGTTGAGCCGTTCAGCCCCGAGAAAGGAAAAAAAGCAGAACTCGTTGCCATGTCTCGATGGGTAAATAATAACGAATATCCCCTCCGCGTCCTGCGCTGAGGTCTTGTGCCTTTCCGTTTTTTCCCAATCGATTCCAGGGTTAAAACTTTCTGTCTCTAGATGTGAGCCGGGCCGCGGCCACCATGAACAACGCGACGTGGCCCGGCTCCTGGCCCCCGCAGCCCCCTCGCCAGCAGGGCCTGGGTAGAGACGAGCGCCTGGCCAAGGTGAGTCCTCCGCTGTTGAAAATGGATTGGAAAATCCCGGGGTGCGCTGCTCTGGATTTAAAGGGACCTAAAAATATGAAATCAAATCGGTCATGGACAAGGTAATGGGTCTTCGGAATTTTGGTGTGAGCGAAACGTCAGTCCGTCGATGTTTCTGAACATTGAAGCTGGCTGGATGAATGAAACTGGACTGGACGTGGCTGTGGCTCCCTTGAGCCCGGCAGCGTCCTTGCGTCCACGGGGTGCGGGCCTCCGCCCCCCGTCCACCTCCACCACTCCGCTGTGGCGAGGCAACGCTGTGCCATCCGCCATTCGTCCTAATTTGGCGTGGGCACAGTGGGCACGGCGGGCGCCCTTCAGCCGCAGGGCCTCGGCCACCACGACGCCCTTCATGGCCTCCTCCGCCACGCCGCGGCCCTCGTTACCGTGCTTGTTGCGCCGGCTCCGTGCGCGTCGACGGCAACGTGCCGAGCACGCCGACGAGGAGGCGCGCGGCGACGCGACGTGACGCCGCCGGGCGCGTTTTAGATTCGCGGAGGAGACGCAGGAGGACGGCGGTGAGACTTCCTGCTGCGGATCAACCCGGCCCACTGTGTTCTCGGCCTGCTCCAGGTGGAGGTGGCGGTGCTGGGCGTGCTGCTGGTGCTGACGGTGCTGGGCAACGCGGTGGTGCTGCTGGCGCTGTACGCGCGGCGGCGGTGCGGCGGCCGACGCAAGCTGTCGCGCATGTTCTTCTTCATCCTGCACCTCAGCGTGGCCGACATGGTCACCGCCTTCTTCAGCGTGCTGCCGCAGCTAGTCTGGAAGGTGAGTGGTGCTGCTGCACCCGCGACTTCCCTGCCCAGACGGTACCCAATTTTGTCCCTTGCTCGCTAGCTTGCTTCCTTTCATTATTTTTACGCCAACCTTCCGGTACTTGCCTTGCCTTCCGGCACCCAGTTTATGGTTTTATGTCTTTTTTTTCTCCCTTTTTTGTTTTTACCGTAAAGCCTGTGTATATATATGCCTCTCTCTCTCTCTCTCTCTCTCTCTCTCTCTCTCTCTCTCTCTCTCTCTCTCTCTCTCTCTCTCTCTCTCTCTCCCCCCTTCCCTGCCGCAGGTGACGTTCCGCTTCCAGGGCGGCAACGTGCTGTGCAAGGTGGTCAAGTTCGGACAGCCGCTGGGCGTGTACCTCAGCTCGTACGTGCTGACCGCCACGGCGCTGGACCGCTACCGCGCCATCTGCCACCCGCTCACCTACTGCTCCTGGACGTCCAGTCGCGCCAAGATGATGGTCTACGCGGCCTGGGCCGTGGCCGTCTGCTTCTCGGCGCCGCAGGTACTGTAGGCGGTTTGTCTGTCTTGTCATTTAAAAAATGAAAATATAAGAATTTCAGCCAGCGTGGGAAACGGCAGCAGCGTGCTCCCTCGCGCACAGGGGGCCAGAAGACCGACGCTTTTTGAGCTCCAGAGTCGCTGAATGGGACTCGGACCGAACGTGTGACTCCCACTCATGGATTCCTCGTTCGAATTCGAAGGAGCAATCCATTGGTGGGGTCACACGTTCGGTCCGAGTCCCATTCAGCGACTCTGGAGCTCAAAACGCGTCTCGAATTTTGGCCGACTGCTGATGCCGGTCCTCTGGCCCATTGTGCCTCGGGCCGCCTCGGGCATTTCATGTCCGGTATTTGTCGCTCGCCAGCGGCGGCGCCTCATCACTTGCTTTCAACCCTTTTCTCTTCTTTTTCCGGGGCGGATGCTGAGTTGTGATGCGATGATGCGATGATGCGATTACGCGCAGCGGGGCACCTGCAGGCGAAAGGAGAGAGGACGGCTATTAAAAGCGCCGAAGAGAGGCCAGGGGAGAGAGAGAAAGAGACCGGCTGGGGTGATAGAGCCGCCCCGTCACCGGCCTGTCGGGAACAACGTCCACTCGCTTATTCGCCGTCGTTGGGTCCTTTCCACGTCCCAGTGTGGCCACGGACGGAAAGACGAGTTAAAAATATTCCGTCGGGATGACAGGGTAAAAGAAAGGGGTACTCGGTACTTACTTAGCACATTTTTTTTGTCGATTTCACTTTTGGAACGGGGAATGCTATGTCTGATAAGGTCTGGTTTACTTGTCGCTCTGTCTGCCCGTCTATCTGTCTGTCTGTCCACACTGGATCTCCGGAAACGACGAGTGACATAGGATTCGGTTTGTCCTGTTTTATTGACCCTTCCTTGTGTACGTACATGCATATCATTCCCTCGGAAGAAAAAATCAATCACGTATCCGCCCAAACACAACATTTCATATTTTTTTTAGCGCGACGAATTCTCTTCTTTCCTGAGGCTTGCTTCGAACCGCCGCGCTCTCTGCGCACGTGGGTATCCATCCACAGCGCAGAGAAACCCTCATCGGCGGCAGAAAAGAGTGACGCAGCAGCGGGGAATTTCGTTTCACAAATACAACGCGTGGCAACCGCAATCGCGGGCGCATTGTTGTTGTGGTGACACTGCAAAACACAAAGCGGCCACACAACAACAACAAAAACCAGCATCCTTGTGTTAACGCACCGCACCCGTTCGGATGAGCAAGCGGGGAAATGGAACGGTGCGATAGTGAGTGAGTGAGTTGATGCGGCGCGGTGCGGGGCCCGGTGCGGGCGGCCTGCCCTGCTCGTCACAGTTTAGGACGGCCTCAGCGTGGCCGGGAGCGCTGGCCACAGCAGCAGCCACGCCACCTGGCAATATAAGAAGGAACCGAGACAAGTTTTAATGTTTGTTCATATCGCGTCTTTCGAGGCCGCCGCGCCACGCGGCCCCGGGGCCCCGGGCACTTGGGCTGGGCATTATACGATCTTCCCAGGGGAGTTTGTGCCGTGTAATAGTTCTCTGTCGGGGATCAGAGCAGAGAAAAGAAATAAAAATAAGTATGAGAAGGGGGAGGGGGGCATCCTGGGCCATTCCTCTAAGCGCGAGCAGCACACGTGTTTCCAGCTTCATAGTCGCTGAACGGGACTCTAACCGAAAATGTGACCCCGCCAATGGATTCCTCCCTCGGAGAGCAGTCCTTTGGTAGGGTCACACGTTCTGTTCGCGTCCCGTTTAGCGACCCTGGAACTCTAAACCCGTCCGGACTTCGGACCGCCTCCACCGGTCTTCTGGCCCACTGTGACACAGTGGAGACGCTCACCGGGTGCCGTCCTGTTTGCAGGCTTTCATCTTCTCCCTGAGAGAGCTGGGCCCCGACGAGTCGGACTGCTGGGCGGACTTCCACCCGGACTGGGGCGTCCGCTCGTACGTTACCTGGTGAGTCTGCCGCCCGTTAGTAAGCCGTGGGCTTGGGAGGCGCCGCGGCGCAGCCACAAGACCGGCGCAGGCGGTCAAAAGTCTAGACGCGTTTTGAGCTCCAGAGTCGCTGAATGGGACTCGAACCGAACGTGCGACCCCACCAACGGATTCCTCGTTCGGAGCGAGCAATCCATTGGCGGGGTCACACGTTGGGTTCGAGTCCTGTTCAGCGACTCTGGAGCTCAAAACGCGTCTAGAGTTTTGACCGCTTAGGCCGGTCTTCTGTACCACTGTGCCGCGCCAGCACACTCACCCACACTCGTGGGCGAGAGAGACAGAGCGACTAGTTCGAGGAATCGGACTACCAGTGCCACGCTGTGTGGGGGCCGCACTCAACTAACGAAGTGCCATATTTTTCTAATCTTGTTTGCCTGAGCTTTTTGGCTGGCCCTTTTTGGGATGCCTGGCTGCTTTTGCATTGCACAGCAAATACCCGGCGTCAAAGCGTGCGGCACCGCGTGTGGAACGCATGGAACTCTCTGAGAGTGCTCATTTATTTGGAGAGCGTTATTCGAGCGCGTATCGTGTTTGACTCTATTATGGCCACAGAGCTTTTATACGCGGTATGAGTCCCTTCACCGTTTCTAAGAAGGCGCGTTTCTAAGAAGGCGTGAGCGTGAGAGAGAGAGAGAGAGAGAGAGAGAGAGAGAGAGAGAGAGAGAGAGAGAGAGAGAGAGAGAGAGAGAGAGAGAGAGCATGAGTGTGCGCGTGGGTGTGGGTGTGGGCGTGCTCCAAGAGCGTAGAGGGAAGCTCAAGAGCGCAGCGTCGAGGTTTAACATTCATGTCCTTGATGAGGCGAGTGCGAACGACCCCGCCCCGGTCCCTGTCGCCATGCGAGGCACAGTGGGCCAGAAGAACCGACCCACCAATGGATTCCTCGTTCAGAGAGCAATCCATTGGTGGGGTCACACGCGCAGCGTGCGAGTCCCAGAGGTCAAAACGCGTCCGTGATTTTGACCGGCGCCTTCACCGGTCTTCTGACCCACTGTGCGAGGGCTAGGAGGACATAGGACGACCCAGGGCGGTGTGGTGAGAGTGTGTTGGAGGCAGGGACGAAGTTGTTCCGGAGTTGCGCGGGCTGCGCCTGGCCGAGCCCATGCCGGGCCCCGCGGCCCGGCCAGGCCAGGCCCGCCGGCGTCGACGAAATAAACCCTTCCAGTGAACTCGTGTCCGGGGCATAGGTCGACGGCGGCAGAGAGTTACAGCAGAGAAGTTGGGCCAAGAACTGTCCGGGAGCGCGCGTCATACCAAGCCAATAGAGGTGCGCGGCGCGGTGGCTCGGCAAAGACGCGATGCACAGGCGGAGAACTGGAACAGGAGACAAGGCATACATACAGCCAGGCAGACAAACAGACAGACACAAAGACACACAGACAGACACACTGAGAGACAGACAGATAGACAGAGTCAAACAGACAGGATCGGCGGGGACCGCGGTTCGCATGGCCGGTCTGAAAGCACCGGAGGTAGGGCTCCGGTTCGCTCGACGCGTCAAGTCGCACACAGATGTCGGAGCGTGGACCCGGAGCACAGTGGGCCGGAAGACTGGCGCAGGCGGCCAAAACCCGACACGCGTTCCGAGCTCCATGAGTGGAACCGAACGCGTGACCCCACCAATGGACTCCTCGTTCGTACAGCAATCCATTGGTGGGGTCTCACGTTCGGGCTCGAGTTCCATTCAGCGACTCTGGAGCTCAGAACACGTCTGGGACTGTGACCGCGTCCGCCGGCCTGCCGGGCCACTGTGCGCAGTGCGGACGCCCAGCCAGCGCCCGGCGGCGGCGGGGTAGGCAGGCCCGCCACGCACCACTGCGCACTCTGTTGCATACCTCGCTGCTCGCGGGCGCTCGCCTCGCGTCGTCGTCGCCGCCGAGCCTCCTGAGACGGCAGGACGGGTCCCTCTCGGATCGACCAGGGACGCCCCACGAGCGCGAGAGAGACACTCTGACATCCGGAATCAGTGTGCGTGGTCTGGCGGTGCGGTAGGCTGCGCCTTGCTGGTGCAGCGATAGAAAGACAGGCGGCGCGGATAGACCGGAAACCAAGGCAGGCAGCCAAGCAGGCAGCCAAGCAGGCAGTCAGGCAGCCGGGCGTGCGAAAGGCCGGAGGGGACGCGGATATATAAAAATGTTTGGGGTCCGACGGGCGCGTGATTCGAGGTTGTGAGGATCAAAGGTTCCGCCAAAGCCCCGTCCATTCACTTTTGACGTCCGGTCGGCGCTCGGCGTTGGGGTGGGGTGGGGTGCGGTGGGGTGGGGCGGGAGGCGGGGCGGGCCGGGGCGCGGTGCTCCGACCACACCCCAGCACGACGCCCTCCCCTCCCTCCCACGCTCCATATTGTGACGCCGGAATGGCCATCGAGCGTGTCAAACACACACACACTTTAAAAAAAAAATCAGAATTGCACGCGCTGGGCAAAAAGCCGAACGCTTTTAAGGGCTGTGTAGGTTTGTGCTCTCGGCACACAATAGTCCAGATCAAGCTTTTGTACTCCACTCAACTATGTCCCGAACATAGGTTATACGTTGCTTTTTTTTAAAAAAAAACAACTGTTGTTTACCTATTGATCTGGGCCTACAGCCGTTGTCGGTTTGTCTCTCTCGCCCATACACGAGAAGTCCTGTCAGAGAGAGAGAGAGAGAGAGAGAGAGAGAGAGAGAGAGAGAGAGAGAGAGAGAGAGAGAGAGAGAGAGAGAGAGAGAGACACGCCGCAGAAGCCAACTTCGGACCACCAGACCCCCCGCGGTGGCACGAGGATGAGTTTGGCCCTACCACGGGGGGCCCCTGAGTCCTGAGCCCTAGCCGTGGCTGAGGGGAGCCACCTGTAGCCCTGCCGGAGGGCCCGGGAGGGGCAGAGTCGCAGCAGCCCCGCCATGCCAACAGCGGGGAAGGGGGAGGCGGGACAGACTGCGTACAGTGCTGGCAGCAGGAGGGGGTAAGCCTCCTGTGTGCTGGAAAATGACCGCACGCTGTCTCATTTGAATTACTCTTCTTTTCTCGGCTGTGTTTTTGTGCCCAGGTACGCGTGCTCGGTGTTCGTGGTGCCGCTGCTGGTGCTGTCCTTCACGTACTCCCGGATTACCTGCGAGATCTGGCGGTGCGCGTCGTCTCGGACGGCCGTCCCCGCCGCGGCCGCCAGGACGCCGCCGACGCACGGCCAGCACGGCCAGCATGGCCAGCACGGCAAGGCGGACACGGCGTGCCAGCAGGCGCACGCCTACGCCTACCGGTGAGACGCGGCGCCACCGTGCCGCCGCCAGGCCCGCGCCAAGGCCGCGCCAGCCGCACAGTGGGCCAGAAGACCGGCGCAGGCGGCCGGAACTCCGGTCGCGTTTCGAACTCCACAGTCGCTGAATGGGACTCGGACCGAACGTGTGACCCGACCAACGGATTGCTCTCCGAACGAGGAATCCATTGGTGGGGTCGCATGTTCGGTGCGAGTCCTGTTGAGCGACTCTGGAGCCCTCTGTGCGCCGTCAAGGCCGCCGAGGTCGCCAAGGCCGCTCGGTCCCCGCGCCGTTTGAGGTGAGGCGGTCGAGCGCGGCATACCGCCGCTGCTTGCTCGACCGTTGACCCAATAAGCGCCGCTTTGTCGCTGTCTAAGGGTCTGGGCCCCGAGGAGAGAGACAGCGAGGGTGGACTCGTAGACGGTTTGGGACGGGTCCTTGCAAGGGTTGGATTGCTTTGACAATTCCAAACTTTCTTTTAACAAAGCATTCCTATTTTTTAATATTTTTTTTTATTTTTTTTTTGTTTTTTTATTTTTTTTGTTTTGATACGGGACTGTACGCGCTTTCCCCTTTGTTCTCCGGCGCAGGTTCACGACGCCGCGGCAGGGCGGCGGCGGCGGCGGCGCTAGGACGGCAGCGGGCAGCTTCGTGGCGGTACGGGTGCGGTCCGCGACCACGCGCACCAACCCGCTCATCTCGCGCGCCAAGATCAACACGGTGAAGCAGTCGGTGCTGGTCATCATGCTGTACATCGTGTGCTCGGGACCCTTCATCTGCGCGCAGCTCTGGTCGGCCTGGACCTCGCCGGCCGAGGACGACTACCTCAGCGGTGAGCTCCCGCCACACAGTGGGCCGACCATCCAACGTGTGACCCCCGCACCAATGGATTCCTCGTTCGGAGAGCAATCCATTGGTGGGGTCACACGTTCGGTTCAAGTCCTTTTTAGCGAATTTTGAGCTTCAAATGCGTCTAGACTTTTGACCGGCTGCGGTCCACTGTGCACCACCTTGTCGTGTAATTTATGGTGTGTGTGTGTGACGTAACTTGTGGACGGTCCCCGGGGGAGCCGTCGTTTTGCCCCGGTCGTTTTGAGGCCATTTCCCACGCGCTAAGACAGACTGTGCAAACGACGGGCGCCGCCCCACGCGCCGCCCCACGCGCCGCCCCGCCCCGCCCCGCCCCGCCCCGCCCCACCCCACCCCACCCCGCCCCGCCCCGCCGCGGCGGTGAATACCGAGCACCCTTCTGGTACCCGTTCCTCCCGGGAGCGTTTAACTTAAAACAAACAGAGAGGCAAACAAAATGAATAGACGGGCAGTGTTTTCTTGCATTAATGGCGGTAGCAGACAGTATTATTGTTAGGTTACCACTCTACACCGTGAATAAATAGAAGGTAGAAAAAGAAATTGAATTGTACCCGGCCTCCCCCTTGAAAAAAAAAACAAAAGAAAAATAAAGACCTAATAAATAAGCTGTCAGAAGTTTAAATTTTTTTTTGACTAATCCCGCGGACTTTTGTTCCAAGAAAATTTTTTGTTGAAAACTTTCATGTGGTGTCCTTGATACAAGCTTTTACCACACGTCTGTCAAATTACCAAAAAAAAAAAAGGAAACGGGGGTGGGGCGGCTCTCCGGTCCGCCTGACGAAAAGAGAGGAAAAATAATGTTTACGTCCTGCGGGCAACTTGACAGAATGAAAACAGCTCCTACTCTCTTTGATGAAACTCGGACTGGGCGGCGGGGACGCCGCCGCCGAGGCGGGCCGAACTTTGTGAAAAGATTAGCGTCGGCAGGTGAGCGGGAGCTACAAAGTGGCCAGCGCAAAAAGTAGAAGGCGGTGGCGTGGCATCCTGTTGCAGAGTCCAGCACACTGTACACCATCCTGACGCTGCTGTTCAGCCTCAACAGCTGCGTCAACCCCTGGATCTACCTGGCCTTCAACAAGGACCTCACGAGCACGCTCAGCATGCTGGTGTCCTGCAAGGGCCCCATGCCGGCCAGCAGCATGCAGTCGTCGTGCTCCTCGCCGCCCAACGGCGCCGTGCAGCAGCTGGGCCGGCCCGTGGACGCCGAGCTGCAGGAGCCCTGCCCGCCGCCGTACCGCCGGGGCCGCGGCCGGGGCCACGGCCTGGGCCGCGTGCGGGTGCGCTCCGACATCATGATCGTCCTCGGCCCTAGGAACAAGGACCTGCACTGGGTGAAGGGTGAGCCTCGAATTAGTAGGGCAGAGTCCCGAGGGGGAGGACGACCTTGCAAGGGGAATTTAGTGGCGAGACAACTTATTAAATCCTGGCAATTTATTTAAAGAACAACCAAATAATCGAAGAGTAAGCGTTCATGACGAGTGCACAGTGCAGTACAGTCCATGCCTCGTTGTACTTTTTACAATCCTCGCCCTTTTTTCTCCCCACCGTTTTTGTTGTCCTCTTGACTCTTTCCCTGACAGTGTGCGCGCGCGGTCGCGTTGCTATGTCCCCGTCGTCCCGGACGCGAGCGGAAGGATTACCCTTCCGTGCGACGTGCGGCCACACGATGCCGCCGGCTCGTCCGGCCGACTGTGATGCGCCCCGCCCCGCCCGCTGGCCCAAATCCTGCAGAGCGATTCCAAACAACCGCTCTCTCTCTCTCTCTCTCTCTCTCTCTCTCGCTCTCTCTCTCTCTCTCGCTCTCTCTCTCTCTCTCTCTCTCTCTCTCTCTCTCTCTCTCTCTCTCTCCCTCTCTCTCCCTCTCTCTCCCCCCCTCTCTCTCTCTCTCTCTCTCTCTCTCTCTCTCTCTCTCTCTCTCTCTCTCTCTCTCTCTCTCTCTCTCTCTCTCTCTCTCTCTCTCTCTCTCTCTCTCTCTCTCTCTCTCCCCTGTATTTGTCTCACGTGTTGCCTACTTACAGGCGTTTTTGCCTCCAGAATGTGGGAATGTGTGCAAATTTTGTACAATAAATGTGTGCGGTTGTGCCCCCCTCGGCTGTGTGGAATCAGACACTGCTGGTGCAATGGAAAAGGCTCGGCTTTGGGAACCCGAGTCGACGACAATCCGCTCACGTTCACGCCGCCACGTGTCCCCCCCCCCTCCTCCTCTTCGGCCCACCGCTCCCGCCAACCCCTTCCCCGGCCCACCTGAACCCCGAACCCGACCGCTAGAAGGCCTCAACCCCGAACAACACCTCACGTATTGGGAGCGACTGCCGCCGGCGAATCCCGCACGCAGTGGCCCCATTCCATAGTGAATCGACCTAATTATTTCCTCTGACAAAGTGAATGGCTGGACGGCCCTCCTGCAGATCACGCCCCTCGCTCTGATGGATGACGATCGGCGGGGTGCCTACTGTGCCCGTGGGGCCCTCTGTGCTCGTGGGGCCCTCTGTGCTCGTGGGGCCCTCTGTGCTCGTGGGGCCCTCTGTGCTCGTGGGGCCCTCTGTGCTCGTGGGGCCCTCTGTGCTCGTGGGGCCCTCTGTGCTCGTGGGGCCCTCTGTGCTCGTGGGGCCCTCTGTGCTCGTGGGGCCCTCTGTGCTCGTGGGGCCCTCTGTGCTCGTGGGGCCCTCTGTGCTCGTGGGGCCCTCTGTGCTCGTGGGGCCCTCTGTGCTCGTGGGGCCCTCTGTGCTCGTGGGGCCCTCTGTGCTCGTGGGGCCCTCTGTGCTCGTGGGGCCCTCTGTGCTCGTGGGGCCCACAGTGCTCGTGGGGCCCACAGTGCTCGTGGGGCCCTCTGTGCTCGTGGGGCCCTCTGTGCTCGTGGGGCCCTCTGTGCTCGTGGGGCCCACTGTGCCCGTGGGGCCCTCTGTGCTCGTGGGGCCCACTGTGCCCGTGGAGGCCGCGGCGGCCGTGGCCGGCTCCCATTGAAAGGCCGCCTAATCCCGGCGTCCATCGAGGTGATGAGCGCCTCGCACTCATCGCTGAGCAGCACAGCACTTGTGCGCAGCGGCGGCGATGCAGCTGTTGCTATTGTTGTTGGCGGTCTGCCAACGTCAGCACCTAGGAAGGATGGGGGCGCTTTGATCAGGTCGTAACAAAAATTATCGTCCATAGACATTTTGTATAGGTGGAGAGAGAGGTAGTAGGTCAAGTGCACACTCGGAAGTCTCGGCTCTACGCGACAGCGGCTAGAGCGCAGGGTGCACAGTGGGCCAAAAGAACGGCGCAGGCGGCCGTAACTCTTGACGCTTTTTGAGCTCCAGGGTCGCTTAGCAGGACTCATTGCGACCTCGCCAATGGATTGCTCTCCGAACGAGGAATCCATTGGTGGGGTCGCACTTTAGATTAGCGACTCTGGATCTCCAAACGCGTCTAGAGTTTCGGCCGCCTGCGCCGTAGTCCTCTGGGGTGGGGTGACGCGTTGGGTGAAGTGCTCCCCCAGGACCCTCCACCGCAAGGCCCTCACCGCGGTATGAGAGCAAGCGCCCGGCCCACCTTGTGCCAACAGTCCGCGTGGGATGACGAGAGCGTCACTCAAATGGTTGCGGATGACGGGACCTGAGATGGAAAAAAAAAAAAAAAAAAAAAAAAAAAAAAAAAGAGGGTGGCTGGAAAGCCCCAGACAGAAACTTTCAGTTGTAAGAGGGACGGGTCTGACCAATCCATATCTCCGCCAAACTGTCCGAGCGCGACCCGCAAACGCTTGTACTGGCCGGAAAAAACTTTTCCCGATGTGGCTCGTGGGACGCCACGCCACACAGTGGGTCAGAAGATCGTTGAGGCGGCCAAAATTCTAGACGCGTTTTCAGCTCCAGAGTCGCTAAATTAATGGGACTCGAATCGAACGTGCGACCCCACCAATGGATTCCTCGTTCGGAGAGCAATCCATTGGTGGGGTCACGCGTTCGATTCGAGACCTATTTAGCGACTCTGGAGCTCAAAACGTGTCCGGGATTTTGTCCACCTCAACGGTCTTCTGACCCACTGTGCGCAACATGTGTGGAGCCGCAATGCCAATCGGTGGAAAGGGGGAGAGGCCCAACAAGCACGAACTGCCCTGCTCTCTGTTCTAATCAGTGTTGATGTTGTTGTTTTGTTGCTGCAGGCCGTGCGTCCTCGCAGCCAGAAGAGCCTTGCTCTCCATCGGCCTCGGACATCAAGGCCCATTCAGTCGGAGCAGTAGCTGAGATGTCCTGAACACCGAGGACCAGCTATCAAGAGGACGCTCCTAACGCTCACGTGCGATTCTCTTTCCAGTTTTGACCTGACTGTGTAGGGACTCTCATACTGATGGAGGCTATTCAATAGCCGCTATTGCTCACCTCCATCCCAGTCAACCTTCGTAGTGAGTTGTTGTTCCCTCAGGAATTTCTTTGTTGTCATAGTTGAAAACTACGAACAATTACATTTCAAGTGTCTAGTCTAGTGAAGAGTGCTGAAAATGTGTTATCAGTAGGGTACCCATTTTCTTATTCTTGTATTGAGAGATAGATGACAAGTGGCTCACACAATCAGCAACTAGTCTGTAGAGCATATCAGAGGCCACAGGTTGGGCTGTTGCTACGTCGTGAAAAGTGCATTTCAATTGCAGGTATTTAACATAATTTTCCTGGTGGACATCATGGAGCTCGAAACGGAAGGAAGACATTTTGTACGAATTCAGGCTTATTTTTATTCATTTGTTAATAAGTTTTGTAAAAGAGGAAAGAAACAATAAATCAGGTTTCTAGAGCCAATCTAACATTAGAGTATTTTGGTAGTGTCCGCACTCTCAAAACCTTACACACTAGTTTAGGCCTTTCAAAGAAAAGTAGCTTGTTATGACAAAGTATTAAGAGGATACATAAGCTTACAGACAAAATAATTCGGAATTTACAAACTTATTCCTTAACGAACTAAATAGTTCGCGCCTTACACATGCTCAAAATACTTCGTACGGTTTTAAGCGTGCGTTCCTTCCTTGGAGTTAACAGGATCAGAAATACGATAGCAGTGACCCCTGCTCTTGATGTTCTGCAATGCAAGGGACTGTCTACTTTTCCACTTTATCAGGAGATGTTAAAAAATAAAAATTAACTATCATGATGCACAGCCTGTATTTTCTTAGACATCGCCAATATCACTCTTTCATACAAAGTATTCGACTACATACGAAAATTTAACAAAAAACGACATAAAGATAACGTTTTCAAAGGACGCTTTTCATACTCTCTGCTCTGACACAAAGTCTAACATGAAGAAAAATATGTTGACATTTCTTAATCCATACCGAATCCATTCGCTTAGCGCTGAACAAAGCCTTTAGAGGAAAAATCTTAAATAGTTCGCAGTTATGGAAGAATCAATAAAATTATAGTAAATTATTTCACACGCAAAAATATCATATAAAAATGTCACTTCACAATTATTTACGAATATAATAATTAATTTACAATTCAAGAATACTGGTCATGTAGTTGTTTACAAATAATATAAGATTCCAGCCAGATCCCGTCAACAATCACAGTTCAAAATGACCCCGCCAGCGAAACCGAAAATATATTCTTTAGTCTGCTTGGTGACCACTCTGCTAGGGCTACTAGGGCCCCTACGCACCCAGGGAACTACAGGCCGGAGGCAGCACAAACACACAAAAATAATATTAATTGACCCCTGTGAACCACTTCGGCCAAAAAAGAGGTCCATCGAAATTCGATTTAAATTATTTTGTTTTGAAATCGAGTACCTAGGCACTAGGCACCCTAAAAAAAAGAATGAAACCTCATTACGACTTTACATGAAACATCCATCTTGCCTGTTTCGAAGCAAAACTGCGGGAAAGAAACGCAACTCGGCATTGGCGAATCACGCCTATGGTATCACACGATTTGCACTGAAAAGAATAATTTCACAGGCGTACCCAGTGACGCCAAGTCACAAGTATAGCCAGGCGGTCACACGACGCTCTCCCGGTCGAGGGTGGGCAGCAGGGACAGCTGCTCGGACATCTCGGCCTCCTGGGGGGACACGGACAGCTCGTCGCTGCGGCAGTCCTCGCGGGCGTCGGTGGCCCTGGGCTCGGTCACGGTCACGGTGGGGGCCGTGAGGGAGGAGCCGGGGCCGAACTGGCGGGACAGGTGGCGGCCGCGGGTCAGCACATTCCGCCGGGGAGGTGGGCGCGCGCCCGGCGGCCCCCGCTACCTGCCTGCAACACAGCGGCAGGACGAACCCGTCGTCAGCAGACGGAACACTGAAGAGCCCACGCGGAGAACCGGTAGTCTACGTCAAAATAATGATCCTTGGTTTGACTCAGAGCAGCGGTTGCCAACCTTGGGGTCGCGGAAAAATATTCTGGGGTCGTGGTTTGACTTTAGAGTGACTCTCAGTCAAATGGGCTTTGTTTTGAAGTCAAACTTTGGCATGGTTTCGACTATCTGTTCTCTGCGTAGTTGTTCCTCTGCGCGTAAATGTCACACGGCAGATGAAGACTTACTGCAGGGATGCGACGAGTGGCCGTTCGAGTACACGGCGCGACCCTTGGACAACAGGTTACCCACCGCGTGGCTCTCCCTGGAAACGGACGAAACCATTAGTGTCGAAAACAGCGCACAGTAAGTACATACGCAGTCCATGGAGTGGTCGCGGCGGCCCCGGCTGGGGCGTGGTGCCCCAGTAGGGGCGTGGCAACAATGGGCCAGAAGGTGTGCGTGGTGCGGGCGCGGATACAGGGAAGGGGGGGGGAACAAAGTTCCCGCGACCAGTCTTTCATCTGCGGTACGCAAAGCTTGGAGCGCGCCGTAGTTGTTCGGCGTGCTGAAAGGTTCCAGAAAATACAGAAAAAAAGGATTGGTGATAGAAGGAAAAGTGAAAGAAAGCGGCTTGTTGTCGCCACCTGGGCGCGGGAAAGGCGGCACAGTGCGGTAATAAACCCTTTCGCTCGTCGCCGAGTGAAGAACAAAAAAAGTAATCAAAAAGGCAGGAACCCGTAGGAACGTTCCTAGTGGTTCCTGTCTTTTTGATTACTTTTGTTCTTCACTCGTCGACGAGCGAAAGGGTCTGTTGGGGGAGGGCAGGCCGAGTCACTTTACAGCCAGCCCGTCTCCGAATTTAAACAAACTTGGTGCCACGGATTTCTCGGCGGGACTGTCTCAATGCCTCCACTATTTCCCGGAGACGACGATGACGACAACACTGGAGAGGCCGCAACCTGCGGAAGTGGAACGACTTCCCGACCGAGTCCCTTCCTGCCGGGCGCAGGGCCGCGCGCCGCTGTCGACGAGACGAGGCGAGGCGGCGTCGCGGCGGCGTCGCGGCGTCGGCGAAGATGGCGCGCTTTACGACCTCCGCCCGGCCGGCTCCAGAGATGCCTCGCGTAACGGCACAGACATATGAGCCGAGATCCGGCCAGGGGGAAAGTACAGTGCGTTCGCGGAACACATCCCCGCTGCGTCCGCTGCGTCCGCTGCGTCACCACCACCTGCCCCTCGCGCTCCCCGCCGCTGCACGCTGCTCCGTAATGAACCCCAGCACCCCGCAGCTACCGCAGCGTATCTCGCCCGACTGGCGGCGGCGATACCCCCTGCCCCGCTGGTACAGCCCGCCCGGAGTATCGACGCATCGGGGCGGCGCGCGGCGCTACGCCACGACTTTAGCCCCGTATAGTCCCATATAGCGACTCTGCGGAGCTCGAAACGCGTCCGGAATTTCGAGCACCGGTCTTCTGGCCCACTGTGCGCCGGCGCACTGGGTGGTGGGTGGGCCGTCTGTGCTACCCAGGAAAGCCGGGCTGCAACAGGCGCTTTGTGGCCCTGCCCTTCATATCCGGGCAGCCCTGCCTGCCCCCAGACACACTTTAATAAAAATGCCTTGGCTGCTCCACGCCGCGCATCGGCCATCCATCCATCTCTGCGGCGCTCCGCGCGGCGTGGCGGGGCACAGTGGGCCAGAAGACCGGCGCAGGCGGCCAAAACTCTGGACGCGTTTTGAGTTCCACAGTCGCTTAACCGGACTCGAACCGAACGTGTGACCCCACCCGCTTAACAGGACTCGAACCGGACGTGTGACCCCACCAAATGGTTTGCTCTCCGAACGAGGAATCCATTGGTGGGGTCACGCATTCGGTTCGAGTGCCATTTAGCGACTCTGGAGCTCAAGCCCCGTCTAGACTTTAGGCCGCCTGAGCTGGTCTTCTGGCCCACTGTGCAGCGCGCTCTGTCTCGAACGCCGCCGGAGTGAATGCGGACGCCAGAAACGGCGGCCCGCGCCATCCATCCTCGTGCCGCGTCACGTATGCGGCGGGTATGTATCAAAATGACGCAAAACAGGTTCGACGGCGGAGGGTAGTAGTTGCCTTGCCCCTACCTGTGCCTACCGATGGCGGTGCCGGGCCCCGGCGTGTGGTTGTTGAGGTCGGTGAAGCAGGTGCGGTGCTGCGTGTTGGACTGCGAGGAGCCCGAGCCGCCCGAGTGCGCCGACAGCACGTGGCCGCTGGACGCGCCGTTCTGGCAGGACAGCAGCAGCCACAGCATGCGCACTAGGTCCTTGTTGAAGGCCAGGTAGATCCACGGGTTGACGCAGCTGTTGAGGCTGAAGAGCAGCGCCAGGATGGTCATGTGGCGGCCCTCTGCGGAACACAGGACAACAACCGAGGGGGGAATCAACCAAAGCGTACAATATTTTTTTTAATTTTTGATTTTTTAAAATTTTTGATTTTTTTAATTTTTTGTTTTTTCAATTTTTTGATTTTATTCAATTGATTTTTTTTATCTCTTTTGAGAACAATTACCTAACTTACAAGGGTTTTTGGAGTCTTAAGTGAGATACACCAAAGGATGTGAGGTAGCCACTTAGTATGAAACCCGATGAAACCAAATTAAGAAGAAATGACATAAAAACACTCAGTAAACCGAGGAAATAGGAATACTTTTTTGTAAAGTGATCTTTAGACGTTTAATTTTTGATTTATTTTGATTTTTTTCTAATTTTAATTTTGATTTTTTTTTACTTGTGTACAATTATTTTTCCGAGTGAGCCACCCCCCTCGACAACAACAACGCGTGTCGCTTTCAGGGAATGACAAAACACTACGAGAAAAGCGAAAGGCGGCCCCGTTGTGAGCGATGTCTGCGTCGATGCCAGCTGCCTGACGTTCCGAGCGCCCGCGTTGCTCTGTCTCTCTCGCACCCGCACGGCACGCCCCATGAGTGCGAGAGAGGCAGAGCGGCAGCTGCGCGCTCCTGCCCGTGTCTGCCGGCCTGCTGCCACGCCACCGGATGTGAGGGGAGGGGGAGTGTTTTCACTTGGCGGGCATTCACGGCCCAGTGGGCGCGGAGCGGTGCGGAGCGGTGCGGAGTGGAGCGTTCCCCCGGCGCCTATCGGCAAAAAGGCGACGCGCGACACGCTGCACTGACAGACGGCAAACGTCACCCATCACGGCACAGGCCGGGCCTATCTAGTGTCACAAAGCAGCGTGGCCGGGAGCGGCGTCGTCTGTGGGCCGACTGCTCTACAAAGACCGAGGGCTGAAGATTGGAATCCTGCCTTATCTGTTGGGAGAGGAGGAACTTAACAATCGTTTTAACGGTGGAACAACACGCGGAAACTGTTCTTCACACTGTGAATGTAATTTGTTCACTTGAGGTTTATCCCCACAGTCCATAAACTAATAAATTGCAATCACTACACTAGTTCAACTGGCACAGTACGCTGATGCCGCGAGGAAACGTCCGCGCGGCGCGCGCTGCGCCATCTGTCGGCGCGGCGAGGAACTAACTGGTCTCCTGGTGGCGCTGCTGACACAACACGACACGTGGTGGTACTCACGGAAAAAGGGGTGGTCCGCGTTGCCCCAGGCGGCCCACTGCTGCATGCAGATGAAGGGCGCCGAGCAGATGATGTAGATGGCGATCACCAGCACCGTCTGCTTCACCGTGTTGATCTTGGCGCGCGAGATGAGCGGGTTGGTGCGCTGCGTGGCCTGTTGCTGCGAGCGCGCGTACGCGAAGCTGTTGCTGCTCACGGGCTGCGGCTGCTGGTGCGGCGCGAACCTGCGCGCAGCAGGCCGCCGTTACACACTGGGTCAGAACATCTCCAGCGCAGAGGCGGCCCAAAACTCCTAGACGCCATTCATCCATCCATCCATTCGTTCATCCATCCATTCATCCATTCATTCATTCATTCATTCATTCATTCATTCATTCATTCATTCATTCATTCATTCATTGAGATCCATTCTTCCCCCGTGCTCCCCGCGCGTCCGGCCCACCTGTACCTGTAGGCGTAGGCGTGAACGTGCGGGCACGTCTTGCACGTGCCGTCCACGAGCACGGGTGCGTGCTTGCTGGACGCGCTGCGCCAAATCTCGCAGCAGATGCGGGAGTAGGTGAAGAGGAGCACCGCCAGCGGCACCACGAACACGGAGCACGTGTACCTGGACGGGCAGAGAGAGAGAGAAGGCGACTGTGTAGTCCGCGGGACCAGGCAACCAGTTGCGGACACAGTGGGCCAGAAGACCGGTGGGAGGCGGTCAAAGTCTCGGACGGGTTTTGAGCCCCAAAGTCGCTGAATGGGACTCGAACCGGACGCGTGGCTGCACCAATTGATTGCTCTCCGAACGAGGAATCCATTTGTAGGGTCGCACGGTCGGTTCGAATCCCTTTTAGCGACTCTGGAGCTTAAAACGCGTCTCGAAATTTGGCCGCCCGCACCGGTTAGGTTGACGTCCGCGTGTTTTGCTCGCACTGTCCCCAGGGGGGCGGTTACTCGTCACCGATTCGGGCGCGTTGCCAGTCCCCGGGCCCCTGGTGGGGCCCCACGGAACGCGGCAGGGACATAATGGCGTCAAATCGTCGGGCCCACCTCCGCAATTTAGAGCGCACAGGTACAGTTACACTGTTGTCTCTGGCCAACTGCGGTCAGAGCGCCGGCAGCCACCTCTCGCCGCAACGCGGGGTTGCCCCTCCCTAGCCCTTGAAACTCCGAGGCCGGCGACGCACCTGGCTACGTGGAGCTTTACGCACTGCTGGGCCGAGAGAGAGAGAGAGAGAGAGAGAGAGAGAGAGAGAGAGAGAGAGAGAGAGAGAGAGAGAGAGAGAGAGAGAGAGAGAGAGAGAGAGAGAGAGAGAGAGAGAGAGAGAGAGAGAGAGAGAGAGAGAGAGAGAGAGAGAGAGAGAGGGGGACAGAGTGTAATCAATGACCTCAACGCTGCCAGATTGAACTCTGAATCAATGGGCTTTTTTGCCGGGGTTTCTTTTTCTTTCCTCTCGCACGGCCCTGGCGGAGTGGCCTTCTTCTTGGCGGCAACGACCTAAAGACTGACACCACGGGCATGAAAAATCGAGTGTCCCACTCAAGACGACAGAATCTCTCCTTTCTAGCGGAGCGCTCTCTCGGCGTTGGTTTCGGGTCCTATCTCGTTAACCGCGGAGGCAGAGGTGTATTATTGAATGGACATCCCGCAGCACTGCGGCGACGCACAGTGGGCCAGAAGGCGGTTCAGGCGGCCGAAATTTCAGACGCGTTTTGAGCTCCAGAGTCGCTAAATGGGGCTCGAATCGAACGTGTGACCGGGTGACCGCACCAATGGACTCCTCGTTCGGAGAGCAATCCATTGGTGGAGTCACACGTTCGATTCGAGTTCCATTTAGCGACTCTGGAGCTCAAAACGCGTCCGGGATTTTGGCCGCCTCAACGGTCTTCTGGCCCACTGTGCGTCGCTTTGCTCTCTGGAAGTACGACGACATCATAACGAAGGGGTTTCCTTCGACCGGAAACGGTGGCGAGGCCGGGCGCGGCGCACAGGACCTCTCACCCCTAGCACGCCCCCTGAGTGCGAGAGAGACGGAGAGCTCTCCGTGCAGGCAGCAGCAGGCGGACCGTTCAAACATGTCTACTCATTCCCAGCGGTCGGGGCCCCGCCGTCGCCGAGGCAGTGCGTCGCTCCGTCTCTCTCGCACGGGGCGCCCCGCGGGTGGGACAGAGACAGAGCGACATAGCGCGCCTCTGCCGAAGGGAGTCTGGCGTACCCTCTCCGCGCGCTTTAAGGGGACAAAGCGGAGCCAGCGGGTCGGACTGGCATCTAAAGGGCCCCGGCGGATAATACCGCAGCAAAGGGCCCCTACAACCCACACCCACCCACCCCCTCCCCCATTTATTAATTTTTTTCACCTTGTGACATTCGACATTCCTGCCAAAACACTCGAGGGCTCAACAAAAATGACCACCACCTCGTGACGAGGTCCCACGCAACTAACATTATCGATACTACACCAATTTTAAAAATTCATACAAAATAGAAACATTATTTTTTGAGGACGCGGTGCGGCTCGGTAGCGGACACGTCCTTCTTACACTGCCTGGCCGCACCTAATAAACCGCCTGCGGGATCATCAGTCAACTCGCAAGGGGCGGGGCGGGGTGGGGCGGGGCGGGGCGGCTCGCGGAGTGCGTCCCCTTGTTCTCCGCGGCTAGCCTCCACCGAGCGAGGCCGACGTCGCCGACGTCGCGACGTCCATCTTCCAGCCTGCTGCTGCTGCTGCTGCTGGAGGACGAAGATGACACCCAAACGCACCCCAAGGACCCCCCCAAAAAAATATATTTGGCAAAAAAAGGAGCCGCGAGACCAACGCGCACGTCACGGACGGCGCGCGACCGATTATGCAAATTTGCGAATACCTCCCTGCCTGCGACGCAATGACGAATAAGAAATGGACGTGACACAAATGGTGACAGAAGAAGAAGAAGAGAAAAGAAGCGGAAAGAAGAGGATGAAAGCGCAAAACAAAAGTAAAACGGGGTCCAGTGGTGCAGGGTCTAGTACTGCAGGGTCCAGTGCTACAGGGTCCAGCGCTACAGGGTCCAGTGGTGCAGGGTCTAGTACTGCAGGGTCCAGTGCTACAGGGTCCAGCGCTACAGGGTCCAGTGGTGCAGGGTCTAGTACTGCAGGGTCCAGTGCTACAGGGTCCAGTGGTGCAGGGTCTAGTACTGCAGGGTCTAGTACTGCAGGGTCCAGTGCTACAGGGTCCAGCGCTGCAGGGTCCAGTCCAGTGGTGCGGGGTCCAGTGCCACGGGGTACCGGCAGGCCTAACGAGGGGCATTCACGGCACGAAGCCGGCCAATTAGTCCAGCAAGCGTTTGTGCAGGTAGGCCCCACCACGGCGGAGGAATACGGAAAAAGGCGGCAGCCCAGCCGGGAAGGGGGGTCCACATAGACGCTAGCGGGACAGAGGACGCACACTTCTATATGAGCCGCGCGGAGATGGGCTCATTATTGAAAATCCACGGCCGGTGCCGCGGTGGTGGGGGGAGAGTGACACAACGTGATGGCCGGAAGATGGCCTATTCGTCAGGCGGAGCTCTGGCTACGGCAGCGGCCGGTTTGTCAGACGGGGTTACTGCTTGGCACCGTGGAGTTGGTGCGTCGGTTCG
This sequence comes from Stenchaetothrips biformis, assembly GCA_030522485.1. Taxonomy (NCBI): domain Eukaryota; kingdom Metazoa; phylum Arthropoda; class Insecta; order Thysanoptera; family Thripidae; genus Stenchaetothrips; species Stenchaetothrips biformis. The sequence continues at coordinate 16,175,781 of CM060089.1, read as the reverse complement.
AATTGATGACAATCTCTCTGCAGACATTGACATTCAGAGCGAGAGGTCTCTTTCTCTCTCGCACTGATAGGGCGTCCCGTATCGGTGCGAGAGAGACAAGCCTGGCTGGCCTTGTACAGTGGGCCAGAAGTGAAAGCGGACAAAATTCCGGACTTAAACAGGACTTAAACGAACGTGTGACCCCCACCAATGGATTTCACTCCGAACCAGGAGTCCATTGGTAGGGGTCACGCGTTCGGTTCGAGTCCTGTTTAGCGACTCTACAGCTCAAAAGCGTCTAGAATTTCGGCCGCCTGCGCCGGTCTGCTGGCCCACTGTGCCTTGTCGGCCTCCAGGCGGGCAGCTCGATCGTCCCATTCGCATCGCCTCGGACGTCCCCCGAGGGGGGCTGCTTTCGGCCGCCTGGTCGAGTGGGGCTCCTTTGCCGTCTCCCTAGCCAAACCCCGGGACGCCGCCTCATAAGTGCGAGAGAGAGAGAGACAGAGCGATACACGAGGCGTTATCTGGAATGGCAGCGTCTACGAGGTAACCCGACAGCCCCTGTTTGGGCGGAGCGGTTCTCTCTGTGCATGCCAAAGCCGAAGCCAAGGCCGTGGACGTTATTGCCCCGTAACTACTTGCAGGGGCTCGGCAAACCAAACCAACTGTATATAGTAGTTATATACAATAAATTATATATAATAAAAAATTGTGTATTGCCCACTGCTCATCAACTAAGGCACGACACAACTACCCTTATTCCTTGCAGTGACATGTTGATGCCGCGTTCCAACAACCACTTTATAGTGTCGCTGCAAATTATTTTTATGACTTTTCAGGACTGTTTTCTGGAAAATAAGTGTTTCCTCCTTTACTCACCACGTGACGTAGGCGCGCTGGCCCCACTCCGGGACGAAGGTGGCCCAGCAGTCGTAGCCCCCCTCCACCGGCTCGATGGAGAAGATGAAGACCTGGGACAGTCGAGTCGTTACGGGGTGCAAATGAAAAGGCGAGCGAGTGGACGGTGGGACAGATAATAAAAAAAGGGGGGAAGGTGAAGTGGAGGCTGCAGGTACCGAGAATAGGGCTGCCCTACGGACTCTCCGAGAGAGAGAGAGAGAGAGAGAGAGAGAGAGAGAGAGAGAGAGAGAGAGAGAGAGAGAGAGAGAGAGAGAGAGAGAGAGAAAGAGAGAGAGAGAAAGAGAGACAATGAGTGTTTGCAAATGCTAATCATATAGCTCTTGTCCAACTAAGAGCCACTTCAGTCGCTCACCGAGCAATTACATTCTCCTCCAACACCGCACTGTTGCCATGAATAATTAACTTTTATGTCACTGTCGTTGGGGGAGTGCACACACCGGAGAGTCCTGGCGGATGACATTGTTGTTCCGCACCTTTCTCTGTACTTTTTCCATCCGTCATAAAAGTTGCTTTATGCATTTTCTTCCGTGTGCTTCCGTTGGAGTGACGCGCCACTTCGGCGGGGCGACAGAAGCGACAGCCGATCGGCAAAGCGTCGCCTCACGGTGGGCCAGAAGACCGGCGCAGGGCGCAGGCGGCCGAAGGTCTCGACGCGATTTGAGCTCCAGAGTCGCACAACAGGACTCGAAACGGACGTGTGACCCCACCAATGGATTCCTCGTTCGGAGAGCAATCCATCGGTGGGATCACACGTTCGGTTCGAGTCCTGTTACGCGACCCTGGAGCTCAAAGCGCGTCGAGACCTTCGGCCGCCTGCGCCGGTCGTCCTCTGGCCCACTGTGTAAAGGCGCGTCTCGAGTGGGTGCGAGTGAGACAGAGCGGGATGACACTCTTTGCTCGGCAAAGTGAGTGCGACGGCGCGGAAAGCGCGGTAAGTGATTGCCGTTCAAACTTGCGGGACGTCAAAGAGACTGGATTGGAGGGGGTACCGCGATCGACCTCCATCCGTCTATCTACATGCACGGCAACTCTCTCTCTCTCTCTCTCTCTCTCTCTCTCTCTCTCTCTCTCTCTCTCTCTCTCTCTCTCTCTCTCTCTCTCTCTCTCTCACTCTCTCTCTCTCTCGCTCTCTCTCTCTCTCTCTCTCTCTCTCTCTCTCTCTCGCTCTCTCTCTCTCTCTCTCTCTCTCTCTCTCTCTCTCTCTCTCTCTCTCTCTCTCTCTCTCTCTCTCTCTCTCTCTCTCTCTCTCTCTCTCTCTCTTTTTCTCGATACAAACTCTTTGAGATTAAACAAGTCCCGCTGCCGCCCCGCGAGTGCGAGAGAGACAGAGCGATGCAGCGATACCGGGCATGGGGGCAGACCAGCCGCGCCGCTTTCTTGCATGCTGGACCCGCCAGCGAGACGTCGTCGGGGAACACAGTCCGCGGGGCAGGCGTATGTCTGGCGCCCAGGCGCGCGGCCCGGCACAGTGGGCCAGAAGACCGGCCCGGACGGGTTTATGGAGCCCCAGAGGCGCTAGATGGAACTCAAACCGAACGTGGGACCCCACTAATGGATTGCTCTCCGAACGAGGAATCCATTGGTGGGGTCACACGTTCGGTTCGAGTCCCATGTAGCGACGCCGGAGCACACAACCCGTTAAGGAATTTCACTGCCTCCAGCGGTCTTCTGGCCCACTGTGCGCGCTGTGACATGGGAACCAACGAGCAAACAACGAAGGAGAATGCAACAACAGCGCCGCTGTCGGCGGGAGTCGAACCCGGGCCTTACCTGCGGCAGGCAGAAGAGCAGCGACAGACCCCAGGCCGCCATGACCATGGCCCTGGCGCGGCTGGACGACCAGGAGCAGTAGGTGAGCGGGTGGCAGATGGCGCGGTAGCGGTCCAGCGCCGTGGCGGTCAGCACGTACGAGCTGAGGTACACGCCCAGCGGCTGCCCGAACTTGACCACCTTGCACAGCACGTTGCCGCCCTGGAAGCGGAACGTCACCTGCGGCCGACCCAATCAAATCCAAAATAATTAAGACTGTTATTGGTCGGGGGAAACTGGAGAAACGAGAAAATTGCGTGATTTATAAAACAAGCGCCTTCGCCCACGCTGCGAAGTTTAACTGTTGTATCTATCCCTTGATCCAATATCCGCCGCCTCGGCGCACATGATTTCCATAAGTCAAACACGGGGGAAGGCTTGCAGAGGGCCAGAAGACCGGTCAAAATTTTTGACAGGTTTTGAGCCTGGTCTTCTGGCCCACTGTAGAGGGACTGGCCCACTGGAACGGACCACTCACCTTCCAGACGAGCTGCGGCAGCACGCTGAAGAAGGCGGTGACCATGTCGGCCACGCTGAGGTGCAGGATGAAGTACAACATGCGCGAGAGCTTGCGTCGGCCGCCGCACCGCCGCCGGGAGTACAGCGCCAGCAGCACCACCGCGTTGCCCAGCACCGTCAGCACCAGCAGCACGCCCAGCACCGTCACCTCCACCTGGAGCAGGCCAAGCAGGCACAGCACTGCAGTCACAATGCTGGAGTCAGCCTGCCGGATCGAAACCGATTGGCACTGCAAGGCCGCCTGAGCGTCAAGCCAGCCGTTGACTCATTCCAAGAGGGAAACTCATTTTGGGACGCAGTGACATTGAGACCGGTTTGGGCTGGAAGGGCAGGGGTGGGTAGTGGGAAGGGGGAGGGGGGAGCACTTTGGCCAACTCATTTGGGAAGACTCATTGGCTCCGCTCGTTCTGTTCTGCAAACAGAGCAAGAAAGGCGTGGAAGTGCACGTGTTGGGGACCGTGGCGCCGCCGAAGCACAATGGGCGAGGAGACCAGCGCAGCGGCGGCCAAAACTCCAGACGCGTTTTGAGCTCCAGAGTCGCTTAATGGGACTCGAAACAAATGTGTGACCCCACAGATGGATTGCTCGTTCGGAGAGCAATCCATCGGTGGGGTCACACGTTCCGGGTTTTTGACCGGCTCCGCCCACTGTGCGATGCGACGGGACGCGATCAAGGGGAACGGAGCGGATCATCCCGAAAGCCATCGCCATTGCCGCTGGCATCGTCGCAGCAGAGGAAGACGTGCTCCGACAGAAACAAGGGGCGATTTCCATCTGCATAATGGCACAAAAATGGGAACTTGATCTCGACCTGTTTTTCCTCGTTTTGTCCCCGGAGGCGAAACAAGGCCAGCTCCGCCCCTGTGCAACGGTCCTTCCTTCCCAAAAGAACCTTATTCGGTTAAAAAAAAAATAAAAAAATAAATAAATAATAATAATAATAATTCTGGGAAAACATTTTGAAAAAAAAAAAATTCCAATGCTCATGCATTGCGTGGTGTTCCGCTAATTTAAAAAATAGTTGCGAAAGTAGTTTTTTATTGCCAACCAGGCATGGGCAGGAAAGTAAAGTAAAGTACCGCGGTACCAGGTGGTACAGGTGGTATAGGCGTCGGTTCCCGGTACCGGGGTCGACGGATCGAGTCCCACTTTTTCTGAACATTTTTCGAATGACCCGCTCACTGCGGCTCCATCCCTGCCGCGTCTAGAGCCCGGCTGACGCCGCAGATATCATGAGCCGTGGTGGCTGAGATCGCTAAGGCGTCGGACTTGAACAGTAAGGTCCGGGGATCGAATCCCAACATTTCAATACATTTTACGACTGCCTCCCTCATCCCAATACGACTCAAACCCGTCGTCCGACACTCGGCAGACGTGCAGTCGTGATAGCGTAGTGGTCTGGATCATTTGTCGTCCACTATGCTTGGGTGTCTAAAAAGCAGTCCGCTTCGGCGGATTGGCCTCGGCACTGGTTCGATCCCCGCTCGTTCCAGCCACTCGCAATTGGTCGCGAGTGGGTCCATTCTGATTCGTCGGTTTGGAGTTGATAAGTCCTTTGAAGCTGGCCCTTCACACTGCATGTTCGGTAGAGAGCGCCGGACAGCGGGGGTACCACTGTGGGTACCACTGACCACCCCGCGAAAACCTAAGGCTCTCAACCCCCGCCCTTCACCCGGCCCACATCAGATGAGAACCCCTGGGGTCGCCGCCTGGAATGCACCGGTTCCCCCGATCCACCGAAGTTGCAGGCGGTCCTCCCTACTGTGTGGGGAGGTGGGAGAAGGGCCCCCATTTTTTCTTCTTTTTTTTTCCTCCAAGTTCTTTTGTTGGATGCGCCGCTGTACAGCGGTTTGCAGCGCATGGAGCCCGTGGTACCCGTGGGTACGTCAAGTACCGTCGGTACTTTCGAAGGTACCTGTAAAGTACCGCGGCACCGAAAATTTCGATAGTACCGGTAAAGTACCGCGGTACCATAGTTTTCGGTAGTACCGGTAAAGTACCGCGGTACCATATTTTTCGGTAGTACCGGTAAAGTACTGCGGTACCGATTGTGGAGTACCGTGCCCATGCCTGTTGCCAACATAGGAAAATAAATTTTTACCAGTAGATAGGAAACAATTGCCAACTTTGAAAAATTTTAATTTTTTGTACAATAATGGAAAACGGAGAAGAAATAAAATTGGCATTTGAAATACACTTCCCCTCCCGGGCGAGCAGATGGCGATAGGGGGTGGCCACCCCTACAACGGTGGTGACGAACATGTTACGAACATGTGACTGACATGTTTGTATGTATGACTGACATGTCGTATGTCATGACCAGGAAGTATCGTTGAGGTCAACGATAGAATCGTTGAAGTCAACGATAGTATCGTTGAAGTCAACGATAGTATCGTTGAAGTCAACGATAGTATCGTTGAAGTCAACGATAGAATCATTGAGGTCAACGATAATATCGTTGTGACATGTCACGAACATGTCACTGACATGTCACGAACATGTCACTGACATGTCACGAACATGTCACTGACATGTCACGAACATGTCACTGACATGTCGTAAGTCACGACGGTGGAATAAAAAAAAGAAATTTCGGTCAAATGCAATAGGGGCTCCTGTCAGAACCCCTAAAAAAGCCTCCGATTTTCGAAAAACTCCAAAACCTCTAAAGTTTACATTTAGCATAAGTTTCTAACGTAGTACCAAAAAAAAATCTCTCTGAAAGACGAAGCCTTTGGCGATTCCCGATGGAGCTGCCGAGCCTACTTCCCGGGATTTTCCAATTCGTTTTCGACAGTGTTGTTCGGGAGCAGCTGCGGCCCCTCGCAGCATTGGTGCGCACAGCACGGACCTTGGCGTCACTTCTTTCGCCATTTTAATAATCCGGGGAGAAAAAAAAAAAGAAAGTTGTCGAGTCTGCTGGGCGGGAGAAGTTCCGCCGCGAGCGGACGTGATTCCTGCCATGGGAGCGCTGCAGCGCTGCTGTCGCCGCCGAGTCGCGTAGGATCAGCCAACTATATCCCCTTTAAACCCCTCTCTGTGTGTTATATAAAACGGGTCTCGAGTCTGGCCCACACTGAGAAAACACTGTGCGGCCTAGCGCCCGCGGAGTCCAGGGTAGGCCAGCCCGCCGCTCCGACGTGCATCGCGAGCCGACGGCTGCCTGCCCGCCAGGCTGCCTGCCCGCCAGGCACTCCGCGCGCTCCGAGGGGGGGAATTGGCCCAGCGACCCAGCCCCAAAACAAGGCCCGCAATCAGACCATTTTTCGAGCGATTCGGTCGGGGCATTGCCACTCCCTCTGTAACGAGCCTAAAGGCGTAGACGGAGTGTCCGCGGCCGACGCGAAGCAGCACCCGGCCAATGGCCGCAGGGCTAAGGCAGGTCGACCCTGGTGGACACGTCTGGACACCGGAACCTCTGGACCTCTGGGGGCGGGGCGGGGTGGGGCGGGACGGAGGGGGGTGCACACGTGCACGTGGGGCGACACACGCTTTGCATACATCGGTGGCGGGCGTCTGGGCGTGGTGGGGCGGGGTGGGGCGGGGCGGGGCGGGGCGGGACTCAGAGAGCTTCCCGCCGTCAAGCCATCGTCGTCGCGTGCTGCTGATGCGGGTGGAGGCCGGCAGGTTCGGCGGGGTGCCTCGAAATTGAATTGGCGACGCGATCGGCTGCCCTTTCCGTCTCTCCTCGGTCCCTGCACCCGGCACCGCGCCGCGGTGGCTGAACCCGCCCCAGGCGCGTTGCTCCGTCGTTGTGGACTCTCTAACCCTTTTCCCCCGACCCCAGCCCAAGCCCCAGCCGCCCAAAGCCACCGCGACCACCACTACACAGGACAAGGCCCTTCGCATTGGGTTACACTTTTCCAACTGAATTCCACCGCGTCAGCAGCACCCGCGCACCCGCTGTCTGTCGCGCCTCGGCACACGGTGGGCCTCGAGTGCACGTGGCCAAAACTTCAGGCGCGTTTTCGGCTCCAGAGTCGCTAGAACGGAACTCGAACCGTGCGTGTGACCCCACCGGTGGATTCCTCGTGCAGAGAGCTATCCATTTTGTGGGATCACACGTCCGGGTCGAGTCCCATTCAGCGACTCTGAAGCTCAATTTGATTGACCGCCCCCACCACCGGTCCTCTGGCCCACTGTGCGCCGCCGTGAGAGCCCCGAGGAAAGGTCACATCCGCCCGCGTGGTTGAGACGACGGATGTCAGCTTGCGACAGGCGGGCGGGGGAGGCCGCTAGTCGTCTTCTCCTACACGTCGGTCCGCTGCCAGTCCGCTCGGTGCGCGGGCCGTCCCGGCGAGGAGTGTTTGCGGCATCACACAAGTCACCTCCTCGCGGCGCGCCCACCGCCTTGTTGCCACCTATAACAGCGGCGCACCTTGTCACGCCCGAGACGGCCGCGCGCCGTGCGCCTGCAGGGGAGGCGGGGATACAGTTGCCACGGCCGGCCGGGTATTCATTCATCTCTGTTTGAAATGACAAATGGCTATGCTCCGCGGGCTAAGGACGTCATCAGGGCACTTCCATGGAATGTTCACAGCAGCACACTCTGCCGCGCAGACAGTTTTGCTTATTTCGCCGCAGTGGAACTGGAATTTATTATTTCCAGGTGAGTGGAGTGGCGCGGTGCGCCCGGCATGCGTCCCACTCGAGCTGCACCGCAGCAGCGGCAGCAGCGGCAGCAGGGCACAGTGGGTCAGAAGACCGTTGAGGCGGCCAAAATCCCGGACACGTTTTGGGCTCCAGAGTCGCTAAATGGGACTCGAATCGAACGTGTGACCCCACCAATGGATTGCTCTCCAAACGAGGAATCCATTGATGGGGTCACACGTTCAATTCGAGTCCCATTTAGCGACTCTGGAGCTCAAAACGCGTCTAGAATTTTGACCGCCTCAACGGTCTTCTGGTCCACTGTGCAGGGTCGCGGAAGCTGCTTTCAGAGGCACGCGAGAGGGAATGCCGAGGTACGGGGGCACGGCGAGGACCACCCTGAAGCACCACTCGCGCGCACAGTGGGCCAGACGACCGGCGCCAGGCGGCAAAAATACTCGTCGCGTTTTGAGCGCCAGAGTCGCCAAATGGGCCTCGAACTGAACGTGTGACCCCACCAATGGATTGCTCTTCTAAAGAGGAATCCATTGGTGGGGTCACACCTTCAGTTCGCGTCCTCTGGAGCTCAAAACGCGTCTGGCGAGTTTTGGCCGCCTGCCTCGGTCTTCTGGCCGACTGTGCCCCGCTCGTGTTTCCTGGCGTCCTCCAGGAGCACGGCCCTCTAGGCGAGCTCATTAAAGCGCGCGCGCGCGATCTGTTCGCATTCCGACTTACTTACCTCCGCCAGCCGCTCGTCTCGGCCGCTGTCGTCGGCGTCATCGGGGACGGCGATGGTCGTGGCGTTGACGGCGAGGGCCACGCCCCCCGCCGCCGCCCCCACGCCCCCTGCCTCATCCGGGCTGATGTCGTCCTGCGCGCCGGTCCAGCCCCAGTGCCCCGGCACGCGCATCATGGCGGGGCTACCCCGGCCATCTGCGACCCAATGGAACACACTGTCAGAACACTGTCGAAACGTCACAAGTTACTTACACACTGCTCCTATCCTCAGCATCTTCTGCCTATACTTCTGCCGGCGCATCTGGCCCACCACGGACTGACCCGATTTGCCATACTGTCGTTCCGCGGTATTTCGCATACTGCGTTTCGATTAGTCGACTGCAGTCGATATCAACCTCAAAACAGTTATGGCCGCCGCCGGTCTGTGTATTTTGGTAATTGGGTCGGAAAGCGGGTTTCCCCCACCACTTCCCCACTGTTCCCCGCATATCCCCCCTCGTCTGGGGGCCAACAAACCCCTCGCCTGGGGGCCAACAAGCGGGGAACGGTGGGGAAGTGGTGGGGAGGATCCGCTTTTCGACCGAATGATTTGCAACGAATTTAATTTTCTACTGAGTGATGACGACTACTGCCGACTTCCTCGCCTGCTGGCGCAGATTTTTCTTCATCATTCCAAGCTGATGTGGTACTTTTGTGGAAAAGTGTTCAAATTTTACACGTTCATCATCACTCCATTGGTGCTGTTGCCCCAATCGCAGGCCACTAAGTTTCAGTACTCTGTACATTCAATACCAGGACAGGAAGCATCGTTGTCTGCATATTTCTACAGAGCAGATACTGCCTTGACTATTGTAAGTACATCTGAAATCATGGACACTGAACAGAAGCACTGAAGTACCAACAAGGATCTGCTAATTTAGGAGTGTTTTTAGTCGTAACTTGTCGAAGGTGCCCATAGAAGGACAGACAAAGCTTAAGCAAAATTTTCGATAAATCTGTACGTTTTATATCCTTGTTTGTCTCTTCTAGAGTGAGTTATGGTGCCCCCTTCACTGAATCTTTGTTCATCGACACATTTTGGCGACACTGATTGCCTCCTCTTGGCGATACAGAATTGTATCGTCTTTGGCTTTAGAGTGTGGTGCGGGTGAGGCCGGCTCCAATGCTCACACTGCCCCCTCATTGGGGCATGTGGTCGGGTACCCTGGCCAACTGGCCAGCCAATAAAGGAGGCCGTGAACGCGACGGCCTGCCAGCTGTGCTGGATAGCGCTGTGGCTGCGACGCCGCGTGGACCACCCTGTGGGTGGCAGGTGTGGCCGTTGTTTTGTGGGTGTTGTTGTGGGCGTGTCGATGGCTCTGGATTCGGATCCCACCCCACGCGTTCTTTTCGCTCTCGACGCTCGAGCCCCGCCCTGTGACAAATAACTTTTCTCCCCCCCCCCTCCCAGTGTTTCTCTTGTTTATGAAGTAAAATAAATATGTGACCTCTTTCTCTGGCTGCTCGTCGAGGCCGGACGGTCAGGGGGATCGGCCGATTGGCTGATCGGACTTCTTGGGCCGGGTGCCAGCGGCCCAGCCGGCGGCGCGCTGGCTTCCCAACGCCGCGCTTCCAACGCTCTGTCTCTCTCGAACCCCTAAATGGACGCATTATGAGTGCGAGAGAGACAGAGCGACGAAACGAGCTGGCAGCCACTGGCAGTCCGGCCCCTAGTCAATAGACTCGCCTCGAACTGGCAAGGAAGCCAGCAGTCACCCACCCCACCGTCTCTGCGTTTGTCTTTGGGAATTCCATTCAGTCTGCAGCAGTATAAGTAAGCTGTGCCGGGGAAGATGTAGACGTCTCCGCCCAAAAATTCTCAGAATGAACAATTCACACCCGTGGCTGCTTGTCTGATGCCACGACGACGATTCTGTCCTCGCGCTGCTCTGGGTCGACCGTGTTGAATCAGGACGCGGTCCCGAGCAGAGCTGTGTTGTCAGACCCAACTGAACGGTGTCTGGAGGGGCTAAGACTAAGGTCCCCCCTCCCCTTCCCGGTAGGCTGCAGGTGCGTAGTACGGCTCGCCCAAACAAAGCTCGCAACGCACGGGGACCACAGCGCCGCACAGTGGGCCAGAAGACCGGTGGAGAGGCGGTCGAAATCCCGGACGGGTTTTCAGCTCCAGAGTCGCTTGATGGGACTCGAACCGAACGTGTGACCCCACCAATGGGTGGGGGAATCCTCGTGGGGAACGAGGAATCCATGGGTGGGGCCACATGTTCTGTTCGCGTCCTTGTTTAGCGACTCTGGAGCTCACAAAACGCGTCTGCAGTTTCGGCCGCCTGCGCCGGTCTTCCGGCCCACTGTGCAGCGCCGCTCCGTTAGCCCACCCCGATGAGCCTCTTCAAACGGCGACATCATTCGGACGAATCGCAACCCGGCAGACTCCTCCTGCAATCTCACAGAGTGTTGTCCCGACGCGAGCAGAAATCCAAGGGGAGTTAGCGCCGCCACTCAGCGGCACGCCGCCCTCGTCGCTCTGTCTCTCTCGCACTCGTGGTGGGGAGCCCCGGGGGACGCCCCGCGAGAGAGACAGCGCGGCGACAACATTGTTCGGCTCGTGAGAAGTGAAGCACGCCATGGGGCGCAGCGGCGCAGCGGGGGAACGAACGCCCGATTCAGACTTTCTTTGTCTCTGTTTTATGAATTCATTTCACCCGCCCCCAGCGGACGGACTGAGTGTTGTAACTAATAAAACAATTTGGTGACTCAAAAAAAAAAAAAAAAAAAAAAAAAAAAAGGCAAACAAAAGAAGAAACAGCGTGTTTAGCGATCTTTGTGGCTTTTTGTCGTTTCTGCACTCGGGCGCCGGAGATAAATTGAAATTCCGGGGGTCCGGAGCAGCCGTCCCGGCGGAGGGCTCACGGTCTCAGGGCCATTACCATGATGCAGACATGGGCCTCGCGAGCGGCCGAGCGAGTGGCTCCAGAGGCGCCAACGACTGCACCGCGGTTTGCATTTAGAGTGCCGCCTCCCGTGTGCCTTGTTCCTTTTTGCCGATGCGAAGCGACGGCGGCGGCGGCGACAGGCGCACAGTGGGCCGGCCCTACCGAAGGGCGCCACGCGCGGCAAGTCTGCCGGCCACGTCGCCGAAAAGTAGTTTTGCCCTGTTCGCATCGACGCGGCATTCCAATGCGCACAAACAGAGAGACAGCCTTCTTTTGGGTGGCGCTGCAACAAGCATTATCACCGCCCTCTGCGCAACTGATTCTGAACAAGGTCTCTCTCTCTCTCTCTCTCTCTCTCTCTCTCGCTCGCTCGCTCGCTCCGCATCTCACTCTCAAATGCCACACGTTGCTCGGCCCGGGGCGGTGGGCGGTGCCCAACCGTGAGCCAACCCTTCCGCCAACGGGCTCGGCTTTGTGATTTTCACCGGCGGTTGCCAGCCCTGCCAGGGCGGCGCCTGGCCCACCTCTGACGAGCCTGACTCTCCCAGCCCCCTTCCTCGCCCCCTTGCGGAGGGTCCCTCTGAAACAATCTGTTTACGTAAGAAGGAGGGGACCACCTTGTCAACTTGTGGGCTGCAACACCTGTAGGTGGAAAGGTCAAACGTGCGAAAATGTTGTGCAGAATTCTCAAAACGTTCCCACGACACGTTCGCATAAAATATTGTTACAGCACCGTGTTACAGCCCAAATTCAGAGTAAGGGATCTCTTGATCCGTCTGCTCCTGCGAGCTCAAACAACAGCCGCGCAATATGCGCTGTTCCGGTACGCTAGGTAAACGAAACAGGGGGGGGGGGAAGAGTTAGAATGCGTTTTCGGCCCACGGAATGCAGACAAACCCCCCTTTCACCGCATTTACTCCTGTCAGGGTCGTTGTGGTTGAAATTCCAGGAATTACCTCCTCGTATGGTAATATTCCTGGAACACGGCAAGAGGCAGCGCGTTAGCGACTCTGCAGCTCGACAGGCGTGCGCGGTGCGGCTGCTGCGTCGCGACGACGCCCCCTGTGCCTCATGGCGCCTCATGGCACCTTATGGCACCTCATGGCACCTAGGCGCCGCGCAATAACTATCAACAACGCCGCGCGCCGGGTGGCGAGGTGTGGTGCACACTGCAAAATTGTTAATCGGCAACCCGTGCCCGCCGCCCGCCTGCTTGCGGGATGGCCGAGGGTGCCGCCCGCCCCGCCCCGCCCCGCCCCGCCCCGCCCGCAAGCGCAAGTTAAACGGCAGGGACAACAGTTTGGACACTGAGGAAGACGGACGAGCGGAACGACGTGGGCGTGCCGCGGCGGGGGCGGCGGGGGCGGCGGGGGCCAGGTGTGTGGCGCCGCCCCACAGTGGGCCAGAAGACCGGCGCAGAGCCGGCAACTACTTTATGAGGGTCTACTTCATCTCGAGGCGAACTAAGCCTCGCTAAGCGCGCTTCGATTTAACGCACGCATTACCGTGTGAGGAACAGCAAGGGGTCGTCCACATATTACCTAATCACGTTTTGGAGAATTTTCGACCTCTCCCCTTCCTTCCCTCCTTCATTTAATCGTTTCTTAAACCTTCTATGCATCTACTATCACAGGACGTAATCTAAGGCCCCCCCCCCGCACGGTTACGTAATACGTGGATGACGACCCCTCAAGTGGAACGCTAATAATCCCCTTGCCTTAAGCAACAAAGTCTAAATTAGGAGGCTAATTATGAGGTCGCCGTGCCACAACGCAGTCGCTTGTAGGCTCGCCTGGAGGCCCTAGCTAGCTCGCGGTGACTTGTAGAGGCGGCCAAGCTCAACGCTCCCCACCTCAAGGCCTCCAGCCCCTCGGCGCGTCGCTCCGTGCGGTGGTGCCACATTTTCGTTTAGATCCCCTATTCCTTGATCCCCACAGCCGAATAAGAGAGAGCAGGCGCAGCGTCGCTGCAAAGCCCAGCTAGTCCTGGCTACGCCCGCAGCCGGTACCCTCTGTCTCTCTCGCGCCCCTGTGCCAACGCCCCGCGCGGGTGGCACAGACAGAGCGACGCCACCTCATTTTGGGCGATCAGTTGGCCAGCGAGGTATACGTACGAACGTGCCGAGACTGGGACCCCGCGCTGGTTGTTTGTTCATTTCCCGGAAGGGTCAGGCTTGGGGGAGGGTAGAACGTCATCGCCACGGGGCGCAACCAGCGGCGGAATATCTTCTGTCTCCCTGACGCATAAAGGCCCGCTGCAGGAAGACTGGTCGGTGGTAGTCATGCGACTCACGGGGTGGCGGCCCAGACAGACAGGTTATGTCGCAGGCAGTCCCGGAGTCAACGACTCCAAACTGTCGTGAATACTCAAAAAAACAAAAAGAAATTTTTTTAAAAAAAAAATTGCACACACACTTTAGGTTGGGAATTCTCTGTCCATTGTCTGCCGTTTGGTCGCGAATTCCTCAGCGGAGCATAATTGCGCTCTGTCTTGACAGACAGACAGCACCGTACGCTGACACAGCGTTTCAAATTACCACGCTGCCGACTTTAATTTCGCGCGTGAGAGAGATAGCAGTACGGGCGTGTCTGTCTGTCTAGTCTCTGTGTATCATTTGTCTTTCTATCTATCTATCTATCTATCTATCTATCTATCTATCTATCTATCTATCTATCTATCTATCTATCTATCTATCTATCGATCTGTCTGTCTGTCTGTCTGATTGCTTCAAAACGAAGGGCGGGGAAAATTCGCCAGCTCGAGGCCAAAGTTATTCGTCGTTGAATATTTCATTTTTCGACTTGGTTAGTTTCCGTGTCGCGTCCGCCTGCTTCTAATGACCCGGCACACAGTGGGCCAGAGGACCGGCGCCGGCGGCCAAAACTCTGGGCTTCCGAGTCGCTAGTCAAGAAGACTCGAACCGAACGTGTGACCCCAATGGATTCCTCGTTTGGAGAGCGATCCGTCGGTGGGGTCACGTTCGGTTCGAGTCCCATTCTGCGACTTTGTAGCTCCAATCGCGTCTAGAGTTTTGGCCGCCTCCGCCGGTCTTCTGTCCCACTGTGCGGCATGGCCGACACGGCCGGCACCCGCATAGCTTCGGAAAACGAAAACGTCGGACAAACAGCAATATAAGGGCGGTGGTAGCGGCCCAGGTCTCCCCTTTTCCCGGTTCTGTGTTTACTCTTTCGGCCCTGCAGTACAGCACGGTGGGCTAGGCTCCAGCCAGGCGGATATTCAGGGCCGGCCTTCGGGGGAGAGAGGGGGAGTACCAGCATTTTTTTGTCTACTTAGAGAGGCGAAGTATGGCTTTTTCATCAGCAGTGTGCATGATGAACCAGGGCTAACCTCTTCGCGGTCGTGGAAGGCAGTGTGCAGTGCGGGGAGCACGAGGGCTTGGCAAGCATGCAGCCGAAGCAGGGGGCTTGGAGCGCAGCAATGATAGACCGGCCTTTTATGCATGCTGCGGTTTTTAGCGCCAGGGGCTGGCGGCGCCAGCGAGGAGGTCCTCCCTTATCTTTACGGCCGCGGTCCAGGCGGTCCAGCCTGCGGCACACGGTGGGCCAGAAGACCGGCGCTGGCGGTGATCAAAATCCCGCCGGACTCGTGTTGAGCTCCAGAGTCGCTAAATGGGACTCGAACCGAAACGCGTGACCCCGCCAATGGATTTCTCCCCGAACGAGCAATCCATTGGTGGTGTCACGCGTTCGGTTCGAGTCCCATTTAGCGACTCTGGAGCTCACGCGTCAATAGGTTCCCCCGCCTGCGCTCGTTTTCTGTCCCACTGTGCGCGGGTGCTTTAGCCGCTGTAACCGACGCGTGTCCTCCGTGCGCGAAGTAAGCAGGCCGGGCCGTCAGCGACGACAAACGGGCCTATCTTTGCCGCACCAAAGCGTGTGGGTGGCCGAGGGTTACGGAGTCCAAGGCCGAGCAAGCCGCCATGCGTGCGTCCACCACAGCACAAAGGGACTCCTGGCGATGCTGCTGCTGCGCTGCCGCTGTGTGCGGGGAAGCGCTTCAAACTTATTCCCCCGCCCCCTCTATCTCCTTCTCGGCCGATTTAAGCCGGACGGGGCGGGCCGTAAATTAGGTGTCAGGTGGAACGGGCAGGGCATGCAATATGATGCGGCATTAAGCCGGTCGTCATCGCGACGGGGAGGACAGCAGAAGAAATACATCCCGGTAAGAGCTCTGCGTCCCCCCCCCCCCACCCCTCCTGTCGCGCGGGATGACTGCGCGACGCAGCCCGCTGAACGGTCCGCAGGCAGAAAAGACAGTCGTCGACTCGGAGAAATGCAGCTGGGTGATGGGAAAGTACAGGAACCTGGGTGCTGCTGGAGTCCAGGACTCTGGGTGCTCATTGCCACCATCTTGACCATTGTTTTCGCCAACGTTGGCTGCTGTTCCGGACTACATCTTCATTCATGTTTTCGTGTCGGAGCCGGTCGGACACTGCCTCTGTCAACGGACGGGCGAGCCGCGTGCCGGGGTCTGTCCAGGACTCGCGGCAAAACAACAGACAGCTCGCCGTTGTAAATGCGGGTAGACAGCGACCATGCAAATCCCTGGAGATGCGACAACTCCCCCCCCCCCACTCCCAGCCCCACGGACCGCCAGAGGGCGTTAAATCTGACCAAAACATGAATAGTTACTTTTTAACCGCACTACGCACATTGCAATACATCATGGGCCTCCAAAATTAACTTTTCCCTTCATTCACTCCCCTCTTGATTCCCCCCTCCCCCCTCCCTCCAAACTCCCCCCCCCCCCCTCTCTCTCTCAGCCGCAGCCCCTTCCGTGCCCCTCCTGTCCCAAGGCTTCGTTTTCGTTCCGTTTCAGTGAGCCAGCGGTGTGCCGCTTCCAATAAAATAACATGTTGCGTTTGGAAGCCAATATCCGTGCTGCCCCCCCCCCCCCTCCGGCAGGCCATAAGACCGGCGCAGGCGGACAAAATTCTAGACGCGTTTTGAGCTCCAGAGACGCTAAACAGGACCCCGCGCGCGCGACCTTCTGCTAAACCAATATCGAATTAATAACTCTCAAATCTTATTCTCTCATTACGTCCCGTCCGATGAATCCTTCGCTGGTGATTAACATATTAGATGCAAACTTTAAAGGCGAAAAGAGGAGGGGAGAAGGGGGGTGGGGTGCCCTCAGCCAGGATCTTTTTTTCCATTCTAGTAATCTGACCGACTTCTCCGCTTTTGCATTACGCACACCGACCTTATCGAATCCATCAAAGTCCGTCCCCCATTCGTCACAAATTGCTTCTTCCTCATTTGGCGTATACCGACAGACCTCGGCCCAATGTGACTGCCTCCGCGCCGCCTCCCCTCTCTCGGTGACTCAATCACGACGCCGCCTAAGTAGATTGGATTTCTATTCCCATCTCGGTGGTTGCGCGCGCAGAAACGCGGACACTGACTGACACACAGACGTGCGCGCGCGCGCGCATACAGGGAGAGAGAGAGAGAGAGAGAGAGAGAGAGAGAGAGAGAGAGAGAGAGAGAGAGAGAGAGAGAGAGAGAGAGAGAGAGAGAGAGAGACCTACACACACTGACGTATGTTTGATGTTCGTCAGTCTCAATCAGCCGCGCCTTCTTGGACGTAATCCGATATTCATGGCGTCCCGCTCGGCGGGGCGCCAGCCACCGCTGCCGCCGCAGTGCCGCCCACCTCAGCCTCGGCACGACCGACCCCCTTACCGACTCCCCCGCTCTGTCTCTGTCCCACTCGGAGCGTCGCCCGCACGGGTGCGAGAGAGACGGAGCGACGACGATGACGACACAACGACTCTCGGGATGAGCGAGCTTGACTGCGTCCTGTCCGTCCACCGCCGCACTGCCGAGCCGCCATCAGCATCAGCGCACAGTGGGCCGGAAGACCAGTGGAGGTGGTCGGAAATGCCGGACGCGTGTTTTGAGCTCCGCCTACGCCGGTCTTCTGGCCCACTGTGGGCCGACCGCGCTAAACATTCCGGCCGCCGCACCACGGCGCCGCCCGGAAAATGATTTTCAGAACAGCTCAGCCTCTCTCTCGCACCCCGAAAGGCAACGCCCCGAGAGAGAGAGAGAGAGAGAGAGAGAGAGAGAGAGAGAGAGAGAGAGAGAGAGAGAGAGAGAGAGAGAGAGAGAGAGAGAAAGAGAAAGAGAGAGGGAGGAGGGAATAACTCTTTTTCGGAGTGGCTGCGGAAACGCCGAGGAGCGCGTGAGATATGACGCTGTGTGTGACGGACGCGCCTTAGTTGCCAGACAAATCTGCTCCTCGACGGGCAGACATACTGTCGAGCGATTTCCGCTGCTCGCACTGCTCGCTCTGTCTCTCTCGCACCCATGCAGTGTGCCATGAGGTGCGAGAGAGACAGAGCGAGGGGCGGAGGCGGCGGATCTATCACGGCCCCCTGGACAGCGAGGCCCCGCCCGCCATTGCCACCAACACGGAGTGAGTTATCGACTCTCAGCTGTGATTCCAATACTGGCCATATTTTTTTAAAAATAAGTTGTTGTTTTTTTTTCAGGGAGTGAAGTCATGGTGCATAAGCAGAAATAAAATCTTATTCGTTTTTAATTTTTATCTGAAGCGGATTTACGTTTATTCACATTTAAACCTGATTTTTTTTTTTTTTTAATTACACTTTCCTACGATTTCAACTTATATTGTTAAACCATTAGGCGTCCGTCCGTGATTTTGCCCGGCCCTCTGGCCCGCTGTGTGCCCGACTATCAGCTCCTGTTTCTCATCAGTAGTTGGCGCCCTAATTGACGCGCTGCCTTCCTCCTTCGACCTGGGCGAATACGAGCCGGGCGGCTTAGTGCGCCGCAAGGGAGCGATTGTGTGATCATCTGACGGAGAGAGAGAGAGAGAGAGAGAGAGAGAGAGAGAGAGAGAGAGAGAGAGAGTCCGGCGGCCGTAAAGAGGCACACGCTACGGCGATGGTAAGAGTCCCGCAGGACACGGCGAGGGCGGGGCCCTCTCGTAACGACCCGCTAGTTAAATTTGCCGTCGTCGTACACCCAGAAAAATGATTTCTTGATTCAAATAAAATTTACTTGATGCAAGTAATTTTTTTGCATTAATGTGCCTAAGTTAAAATCTGCTTCGAGTGAAGTAGAAATATTCTTGATATGGTTAGAGTTGAATGAATGCAAAGCCTATTAGTAATTGATCAGGCACTCAGTTTAGCTTGACTCAAGTATTTTTAATCAAGAAAAATATTTTACTTGATTCGAGAAATCAGTTTTCTGGGTGTAGCGAGCGGGCGAGCGCGGACAGTCAGGCGGACACGGCACGCCGCCGGGCCGGCAGCGGCGCGGACGCAACGACGCAGCGCGTGCCGAAACGTTTTGCCGCCACTATGTCCTCGTTTTACAGGCCGTTTCCAGAGTTTTAAGGAGGTCGTATAACGCTGCGCTGCCCTCCAAATCTCCCCCGCGAGCTTGCCTTATTCGCCTCTTGGCTGCGCGCCTCCTCCTCTCCGCACCCAGAAAAAAAGATTTCTTGAATCGAGGAATCCATTGTTGGGGTCGCACGTTCGGTTCGAGTCCTTGTTGAGCGACTCTGGAGCTCGAAACGCGTCCAGAGTTTTGGCCGGCGGCGCCCGGTCGTCCGGCCCACTGTGCGCCCCGCCGGCCCACCACACTGGCAAACGGCGGTCTTGCGGCTGCGTGGCGCCCCTGAGGGCCCTCAAGGCCCTAAGCTGGGCAGGCCAGGCCCACGCGGCGCTGGCGGGCCCGACGGCACTCCGGTCGCCCACTTTGCGGTCCTGGGACTCGCAAAGAGGACAGTCGAAGGGGACGGACGGGCTGGCCGGCCGCGCCGCATCGTCGCTCTGTCTCTCTCGCACCCCCGCGCGACGCCTCGAGTGGGACGGAGCGCCACGGAGCTGCAGGGCCCTCCCCTCCCCGGTGGGACGGACGGTGATGAGAAAGGACTGCTGCCAATCGAACGGAGCTCCTTGGCCTCGGCGGCCCAACAGCCAGATAATTAATGTGCCGCTCGGCGGCGGGGACCTTTGTGAGCTCGGCGGATCGTTTTCCCGCCTCGGCCTCTGGTCCCGCCGGCGGACGCCAAGGCGCGGGGGTAAAATACTAAAAAAAAAAAAAAAAAATAATTATGAAAATCCTTGTGCCTTAGGCTGGTAAGGCAGCAAGGTGAACGTTCTGACGGCATGTCAGTGCCAGCTCCCCGCCCGTCCCCAACCACGTCACAGTGGGCTAGAAGAACGGCGCAGGCGGCCAAAGCTCGAGACGCGTTTTGAGCTCCAGAGTCGCTGAATGGGACTCGAAGAGAAAGTGTGACCCTCACCGATGGATTCCTCGTTCGGAGAGCAATCCGTTGGTGGGGTCACACGTTCAGTTCGAGTCCCATTAAACAAGTCTGGAGCTCATACTGCGTGTACAGTTTTGACCGCCTCCACCGGTCTTCTGGCCCACTGTGATACGTAGGCAACACTGTCTCGGCACTAAAGGCGCACCGATGGATGTAAAGGTCGAATCGATGAGCGCCAAATTGTTTTGCCGGAGTTTGCCAAAGATGTGTGCGTGCGAATAACAGTTTCGATCAACAACGAAAACCTAGAAAAAACAGAGACGCCTGTTTTCGTTATGAAATTCCGTTAACATGCATCCAGCAATAAAACGTCCCGCCGTTATCAGCGAGAAAGAGAAACAGAAGCCACAACGCTGCAGCGCGCCCGAGTCCGTCTCGAAGGGCGTTAGAGGATACAGAAATGGAATTAGCCCGACGAATTAGAGCGGCAGGCTGATTGGGAACACAGTGTCGCTCCGTCTCTCTCGCACCGCCACGCCCCCCCCCCCCCTCGGTCTGTGTGAGAGAGAGAGAGAGAGAGAGAGAGAGAGAGAGAGAGAGAGAGAGAGAGAGAGAGAGAGAGAGAGAGAGAGAGAGAGAGAGAGAGACCGAAGCCGAAGCGCTGTTCGAAATCAGCGTGCGGGCACCGCAGGCAGGTGGCCGCCCCAGCTGCTCCCAGGTGCCCCACTTCGTAAAATAAGAAAAAATTGGCTCGCAGCTACGCAGGTGCGGGCAGCGACCACTCAACAAATCGCCCATCAAATAACAACAAAAAGACACGAATAGTGACTTGCTTCATCACTTGCGCGTGACGGCCGATTTCGAGGGGGTCTGCACTCTCAAAACCCGTCTACTGCGTCCTTTACGCTCTTGTTCACCTCAAAAATTATTAAAATTATCTTAAAAAAAGGGCCCAAAACTACTTTAAAAAAAGTTGAGTTTTGAGAAACTTTTCTTGAATAGGGGATGAAGAATTTTACCCATCTAGGACGGGCATGGCATGCTCAAGGGTTTTTAAAACTTGACAGTGTACCACCCAGAGGTGGCTCGAGTGCTTCCTGGTACTGCAGCATTAGGGCTGTGGTATCCCTCGTGCATATAAAGGCACCTCCTGCGGCATCTTCGGCTCCCCCCGGAGGCGCCGAGTGGCTTCGCCCAAACTTCTTATCGATATCCTGGAAGCGACTCCTGCATTATGCTTTGCTGGCCGTTAAAGCAGGGTTGGTTTGTACAGGTAAACACACTGCTGATGCAGGCAGCGCAAAGTCTTGCAAAGGTCAACCTTTTTCGAAAAGAAAATTGCGCAAACATAATGCGAACATAGTTTTTATTCGTATCGTGACAGCTGTTTTCTTTGTATCTCACAGTAAAAAGTAGAATTTTTTAAAAAACTATTTTTTTCTCTGTGCCGCAGGTCTTTAGTCTCACTGTGGACGGGGTGTGTGTACAGCGTTGCGCAGCTCGTCCCATAAAGTCTGCTCTTCCGAGGCAGACGAGGAAGAGACTGCAAACTCCACGCATCCTGTGGAGTGGCATCCACTCCTCTCTCATCGCTCCCCGCCATGCCGCGCCCGTCACCGCACAAGCGCGGCGGGGTCACCGAATACGTATGCTAATCTGTCCAACTTCCCGAACACCGCACATTGCAATTCGCGCCACGTCCCGAAGGCTCGGAGCAAATCACCGGAGCGGGCGAAAAGGCGAAAGGAAAGAAGTGTGCCCCGTGCAACGCCGTGTGTGTGTGTGTGTGTGTGTGTGTGTGTGTGTGTGTGTGTGTGTGTGTGTGTGTGTGTGTCGCGGCTGCCGCCTGTATTTCCTGCAGACCATTTCACTTAAACTCAAGGTCAGGCACCGGGTGAGTCAGATCAGATTCCTACGATGACCAAAAAACAAATAACTTAATTTTCTGAATTGATGTTGGCCTAGCTGGGAAATGACCACACAAGTCAGTCACAGGGTTACCGGTAGTCACTTTTTCCCCCCAAAACACCACAGTCCAATCAGAAGCTCGAAGTCAGGCCCACTGTGACTGCCTCGGCAGCGCTCACCGGAGCCCACCCACCCACAGCGTGTGCTTCAGCTATGGAGATCCCACTGTGGGTCTTCCCTCCTTCTAGCGAACCCCTCGCCGCACCCATGCGATGGTATTGACACAGCCAGAAACAATAACAGCCCGTGATGATGCCGGGGTCGCAATAAGTTCGGTTCGAGTCCTGTTTAGCGACTCTGGCGCTCGAAACGCGTGTCTAGCGAGTTTTGGCCGCCTGCGCCGGTCTTGTGGCCCGCTGTGCGACGGCGGGTGCGGCGCAGGCGTAACTTGATAACGGTGAGCGGCGAGTTGGCATCTCGACTTCCAAAGTGTTCCCTACGTGCTAGCTGTGCTAGCGGGTCGCTGGAAGAGCAGCCAGCGCAGCGACGTTGGGGGAACTCGACCGCGTAAAAAGTTGGCGTAAGCCCTCCTGCCGAACCGTGCTGGCTGATGAGGCTCGCTCCGTCTCTCTCGCGCCCCGACGGCACATAGTGGGCGAGAAGACGGCGCTGCCGGCCAAAACTCTAGGAGCGTTTTGAGCTCCTGAGTCGCTTAATGGGACTCTAACCGAACGCGTGACCCCACCCATGGATTTGTTCTCCGAACGAGGATTCTACTGGTGCGGTCACACGTTCGAGTCCAACTCAGCGACTCTGGAGCTCGAAACGCGTCTAGAGTTTTGTCCGCCAGCGCCGTCCTCTCGCCCACTGTGCGGCACGCCCCGCGAGTGGGACGGAGCGAGCCTGCTGCCGCTCCCTTGCAGGTCAGCCGCCGGTAACCCCGTCACGAAGGCAGGCATCGCAAAGCAGTTTCTGGTCTGCCCTGCGCTGCCCGCCTCTGCCGCAACCCCGGCTAACTCCACAGCCACCGCCCCACCCCACCCACCTCACCCCACCCCACCCACCTCACCCCACCCCACCCACCTCACCCCACTCCGCCACCGGCGAGCTGCTCGAAATACCTCGCGAATGCCCGCACAACTCCTTGAACTGCTTAAACGAGCAAACAGTTCCGGCAGTCGGGAAACTCGCGCTCTCAGCCTTTCGCTGACTATTTCTTATTGGCAGACGCATTTCTGTAAGTAACCATAGTACTTGGTGATAAATTAAAAAGAATTTTTTTTATCAATTCAAAGTTAATGACTATGTTTTACGACGTCACACTTGATGCGACTTACAAGTGAAATAAACGCTTTTGTACTGCAGCACGTAAAATTGTATCAAACTAAGGGGGTTGGCTTATTGGTAATAAATTCAAGTTGAATAAATGTAATTTTGAAAGTTTAATTTGGATCGCATTAAATACTAAGGCTATAAATTTAATTTTGATGAGATCGTAAAAGGGTCAAAATGAAATTTAAATTTTAAGTCTCGCTGGGCGCTTCTGGCGTGGAGCGCCTGCGGAGAGTGGGGTAGGCCGCGCGCGCCACGTGGGTGTCCGGCGGCACGGCCTACGCTGCCCGTGACAGGCGTTGCGGCCGGGGGCGTGCACAGCTCGCTTCCTCGGGAGGGGCGGTGGAACCTTTTTTTTTTTGTGGGAGACTTTGCCTAACTTCCAGGGGTGCCAAAAACTGCCCCATAAGTATACCTTTTAGCGCCTTTTTGGGGTCCTTCGGGGGGGGAGGGGGGCTCCTTGCTGGGGAAGGGAACCCTGTGACCCCACTAAGGGATTATCCTCGTGTGGAGAGCAGTCCATTGGTGGGGTGACACGTGACACGTTCCGTTCGAGTCTTATTTATTAGCGATTCTGGAGCTTAGGACCCGCGCCGTGTTTGCGACCGCGAGCCGAAGCCGAGACGCCGCGACAAAAACACCGTCTGTCGAGTCAAGCCGGGTTTCGTAAGAGCACGGGCAAAAACAAGTCTCTGGTTCTCTGCGGCCGAAACGCTGTGCCAACGTCACTCCGCCGAAGGCATCCCGGACACTGACACTGTTGTTGCGTGCCGCCGCGTCAACGACGCAGCCAGAAGACCGGCACTGGCTGGCGGCCGAAACTCAAGTAGACGTATTTTGAGCTCCGAAGTCGCTCAATGTGGGACTCGAACCGAACGTGTGACCCAACCGATGGATTGCTCTCCGAACGAGGAATCCACTTGTGGGGTCACAGGTTCGGTTCGAGTGTTGTTAAGCAGCTTTCGAGCTCAAAACGCGTGCGTCTATGGTTTTGGCCACGTGCGCCGGTCTTCCGGACCACTGTGCCTCCTCGCCTCGCCCACGACGCGGCCCTGGACCGCTGGGCTGTTGCTCTTTGCCCCACGCTGGGAGCAGCGGGGCGGAGCCCCCGTGCTAGCGCAGGAATAAGGCGGAGACGCCCAGACAGACAGACAGACAGACAGACAGACAGACAGACAGACAGGCGGGGAATCGGTCGGCTAGCGTGCTGCACTGCTGCGCGCGACGCGAGTCGTCGTACGCGCGTTCCGTTTATTTGCATAATGTTCACACACACACACACACACACACACAGGATAACGTGAGCGAGCGGCTTGCTTCGCGCCCGAGCCGCTTCCTGCTCAGTGTTGATTACGTGCGTCCTGTTCGGACGCGTGTTGACGTTACACTACACGGCCGCGGAAGCAGAAAGCACCAGTTGCTCCACAGAGGCCCCGTTTTGAATCAAAGCAATAATAGTCAATTTGCGTGCAGAATGGGTGATGCGTAGAAGACACCGCGGCCCGCCCTGCCCGCCGCGGCCCCGGGACATGGATAGGCAAGTTTCCAGAGGGGTGGCTGCCGACAGAGAGACGCACGACTGGTGTCAGACGGTGGAGCCAGAAGACCGGAGGAGGCGGTCAAAGTCCCGGAGTAGCAGTCAAATGGGACTCGAACCGATCGTGTGACCCCACCAATAGCTTGCTCTCCGAACGAGGAATCCATTGATGGGGTCACACGTTTGGTTCGAGTCCCATTTAGCGACTCTGGAGCAGAAAGCGCGTCTAGAGTGTGCCCCGCCGCCCTTCGGGGAACCCACGATAGCCACGGTTCGCGCGAACGATGTATCGAGTTTCGATATGGGACACCTCAAACCACGCGACCATGATCGCAATGACACGCTGACACAGACACACACACACATTCACACCCACTCTCGCACGCACGCACCACCAAGACGCACACACACGCCGCACCCACACACCGCGGCGGCACACCACCGAGGCTTCAACTCGCGGTCATGGCCCCATTCGCAATTCCCCATGTTCGATAATACTAATTTGAGGGAACAGGCTGTGGCGCCGCGAACAGAAAGGAAAATAAAATAAAAAACGAGAAATAAAACGAGAGTGGTGAGCGGCGGTGGGACGACCCGTATCTCTGGCGAGGGAGCGTCAGGTGGGTTGGGTGGACGACACAAAGGAGCGCCGGTTCTCCTGTCAGGAAACAGGAAAATTACTCGGTCTTCCCGGAATGGTGGTCCGTCGTCTTCGACAAGTTGCCGACAACTTCGCTGCTGCGCGTGGCTCCGGCCGCCATGTTCTGGTTCTCGGCCGGATGCTTGTTCGCTAATATCAATTTGCCCCGCGTAGATGTAGGAAAAATGGCGACGAGAGCGCACTGCTGTTCGTGAGCCGACTAATTTAAAGTAATCGCCTGAGCGCGAAATAAATCATGGCAGGGAGCGTTGCTGACATCGCGCCAATCATTCAACAGAGTCGCTGCTCCAATCGAATTAACCCGGAATGGCCGGAACTAACAGCGCAACTGCCGCGTTATCCAATCGCAGCGCGTGCACTCGTTCGGTTCGAGTCGGAGAGAGAGAGAGAGAAAGAAAGAGAGCGCGCTCCGGCAGTCGTATCGGAATATTCTCGTCACTCAAACTTCCCCGCGGCCATGTGTGCTTTTGAGTTCCGCATGTTCCAATCTAGACCTCCTCGCCTCGCGTTTGGATTCCGCTAATTTGTTCCTTTTTTTTTTTTTTTTTTTTTTTTTTGCGTGGCGGCTTTCCGTGCCCTCGAGGTTTGCTTCGTGGTTCAGGGAACACCTGCCGAAGCATAGCGACCCGCCGCAGAGAGCAAACTGTCGCGCGGTCACGGAGCCAGGCCGGCGTGCCCACGTAGTAGTACAGTCGCCCACGCGCGTTTCGATAACAGCAGTTTGCCAAGTGCAGCGCGCAGAGGAAGGACGCTCCGACCGGCGTGCGTCTCTCTCTCTCTCTCTCTCTCTCTCTCTCTCTCTCTCTCTCTCTCTCTCTCTCTCTCTCTCTCTCTCTCTCTCTCTCTCTCTCTCTCTCTCTCTCAGCCGCACCCTCTGGCCAACTGTGCATCCGCCCACCCCGCTCGGAGTTCCGGTTGAGGAAGTCGCCCTGAAAGGAGCACTGCATTGTTGCAAACTCATGCTCGCGGTTCGGCTCGCTTTTCTCCACCGTAATGCAATTTCCCGCAGAACATTCGCAAAAGCATTCAATTTGCCACCCGCAGGAGGAGCTAACGAGGACCGAGGACACAGCATCCCGACGGTAGGACCGAGCCCTTTTGCAGAGTTCCGCGTTTTGGGGTGTGGGCACAGTGGGCCAGAAGCGGCGAAGAATGATGCAAATCACCCATTCTATAGTCGATGGACTCCAATTCCATTGAGGCTGCGTTAGGTCGGTGGCAGCAATATTGGCCACCTCTTTAGCAATAATTCCAAGGCCCGGACCGCGCGACTAGCGGCTCGCACTTTGTGTCTGAAATAAGTTATCGACTATTTTAAAGATGTTTTTTCCCCCTTTCAGCGTCTGATAGTGTGGATGCGGTTACGGCAACCCCGCCCCTCCCTGATTTATTCATGCGGTGTGAGAGAGATTGTGATAGCGCCGTGCCGGTCGTAAAGTAACGCATGCCAAAAAGAGCGAACAGAAAAGGCATGCGGAAGCCGCACAGTGGGCCAGAAGACCCGCGCAGGCGGGCAAACCTCTTGACGCGTTTTGAGCTCAACATTCGCTAAATAGGTAGGACTCGAACCGAACGTGTGACCCCCACCGATAGAGTGCTCTCTGAATAAAAAATCCGATTGGTGGGTTCACGTTCGGTTCGAGTCCCATTTAGTGACTCTGGAGCTCAAAAACGCGCCCTGTGGTTTAGCCGCCTGCGCCGGTCTTCTGGCCCACTGTGCGCCGGGCGGGCGCCTGCTGAGCACCAGGCAGATTTGTGTGCCAAACGCAGTCAGGCGTCGCGAAAAGAGAGGGGCCGACGGGGTGGCGTCCCACGACCGCCCCCTCATATCACTCCTCCCGATCGGGGCCTCACGGAGCAGTAGATAGACAGGGCAGGGCGACGCTAGGCGAGGCGGGCCGCACACTGGGCCGGCCAGGTGTCCTTGGCCCGCCGTCGCGGCGCGCCCCCGCGCGCACATATCCTTCAGGACCCTCCAGGGACACGCCCCGCGACTTAACGTTGTCATATTCGTAACTGCCTCGTCGTCGTGGGCGCGGCGGTGGGGCAGGGGTGACACTGTGGGGCGACCCCGCCTCTCTCTCTCTCTCTCTCTCTCTCTCTCTCTCTCTCTCTCTCTCTCTCTCTCTCTCTCTCTCTCTCTCTCTCTCTCTCTCACTCTCTCTCTCCCTCTCTCTCTCAGTGCGGAGGGCGGCGGAAACTGGTAGAACAGAGGCGTCCTTTCACGCTTTTCTGGAAGCGTCGGGGCAAGGCGTCGGAAAGCGCCATAATGCCGTCGAACTAACGCCGGAACGCACTCTGCGCCGCGCCGCGCCGCGCGGGGGACGGGACGGGACGGGACCCCCGCGGGGGAGCACAGTGGGCCAGAAAGCAGGCGGCCAAAACTCCTGGACGCGTCCTGAGCTCCAGAGTCGCTAAACAGGACTGGCGCCGAACGTGTGCCCCCCCCCCAAAATCGATTCCTCTCCGAACGTGGAAGCCATTAGTAAGGTCACTTCTTCGATTCGAGTCCCATTCAAGCGACTCTGAAGCTCCAAGCTCGCCTAGAATTTTGGCCGCCTTCTTCTGGCCCACTGTGCGCAGGGCGACGAGGCGCGGCGGTCAGCAGAGGCCGAGCCAGAGGCTGAGCCACACAGTCTTTGCTAATTTTTCGATTTTCGAAGTGCCTTTTCCCGGCGGCATGACCGGCGGCGAACTCTAACGCACACACACACACCTCCCTCGCTCCACGGCACTTTCACACCATCCTTTCCCTCTCTCTCTCTCTCTCTCTCTCTCTCTCTCTCTCTCTCTCTCTCTCTCTCTCTCTCTCTCTCTCTCTCTCTCTCTCTCTCTCTCTCTCTCTCTCCCCCTCCCACCCTCCCCCGTCCCTGGCGGCACCACGCCGTGGCAGTCATTTCCGGGCCGCCGCCCCGGCAGGCCCGCCACCCGGCAGCGCTTCGATGTTACTGTTAATGACTCGCGCCGCGGAGCGAACAGCGAACAGCCAATCCCGACAGCATCGCCGCGCACAGTGGGCCAGAAGACCGGTTGGAGCGGCGCTCAAAATTACGGAGGATAACCCAGAGTCACCGAATGGGTATCGATTCGAACATGTGACCCCATACCAATGGATTGCGCCCCGAACGAGGAATCGATTTGTGCGTGTCTCACGTTCGGTTCGAGTCCTGTTTAGCGACTCTGGAGCTGAAGACGCGTCTCGAGTTTTGGCCGCCTGTGCCGGTCTTCTGGCCCACTGTGAGCCGGGCTGCGGTCGCAGCGCGCCGGGCTGTGGGGGCGGTCGACCGCCGATCGGGAGGGGTTGCGCGGCCGCGCGCAACGCTTTTGGATAAACAAAGTTTATTTTTGCGCGAGTTTTATCTCACCACCAATTATTCCGTCCCCGAGAGCACGCGAGAAGTGGCGTCATGGACGCAGTGCGGAGCACGACCGTGGTGCCTGTACTTTTGTTTTGCAAGCAAATATGGGTCTCGACACAAATGGAAAATGCGGGCCGGCCTGTCCTTCTCTGGCTGTGTGTGGGTAGACGCCTTTTCCTTCTCATGCGCTCGGGGGGCCCCCAACCGGGGGGGGGGGGGGGGGGGGGGGGGGAAGGTCACCTTATTAACTTCAGTATTCAGCGCGCAGGTTCGGAAGGACTGACTCAACTACTCTGCAAACTCAAGTGTGTACATAGTACACTCTTATTAGAGCATGCTTCCAAGCACACTCTTATTTACAGCATACTTGCTAGGTACACGCTAAATAAGAGTGTGCCTGGCATGTACACGCTAAATAAAAGTGTACCTGCAAGTACACTTAAACTGACCCATGCTTTAAGATAGGACTAATCGAGTGTATTTTAGCGTGTACTTGCAGGCACACTCTTATTTAGCGTGTACATGCCAGGCACACTCTTATTTAGCGTGTACCTAGCAAGTATGCTGTAAATAAGAGCGTGCTTGGAAGCATGCTCTAATAAGAGTGTACTATGTACACACTTGAGTTTGCAGAGTACCCCAACGACACCTTGAAACGGAAAGTCTTGGTTCAAGTGCTGCGAAGGCTGTCAAAACAAGTCTCCTGACTTGCGTCCGGTGGAGGTCACCTTGAATCGACATCCCTAATGTAAGACGCCTGCAGGAGATTGGGTGCACCGCGGCCTGTAGGTTGTGGGCAGGGCCCTCCTAGTGTGGCGGTGCCTCGCCCCCGGCCTCCATGCTGATTTCGTCTCCCCGGTCGCGCCTTGGCGCGCTCATGAATAGGCAAAGACTGTTTCGAGCGGCACCGCGCACAGTGGGCCAGAAGACCGACGCAGGCGGCCAAAACTCGAGACGCGTTTTGAGCCCAAAAGTCGCTTAAATGGGTCTCGAACCGAGCGTGTGTCGTGACCCCACCAAGGGGTTCCTCGTTCGGAGAGCCATCCATTGGTCGGGTCACACGTTCGGTTCGAGTCCCATTCAGCGACTCTGGAGCTCAAAACCCGTCCGGGATTCTGACCGCCTCCACCGGTCGTCTGGCCCACTGTGCCACGCCGACACGTGAGCCCTTTCCGTGATTGTGCGCGGGCGGCACGTGAGCAAGCCTCTTCGATGCCAATTAGGGCATGAATGAATGCGATTCATTCGGAATGCCACACGCGGGCGTTCTCAAAGGGTAACGCTACAAGACGTCCTGTCAGCCCAGCCGTCCCCCTCGCTGTCCCGAGCAGAAACCACCACCACACTCATGTCAGACCCGCACAGCCTAGTCTCCCCCCCCCCCCTTCCCCCGGCCTTGCCATCTGCTCCTGACGCTGGCACTGGCTCACACGCAAAGCGCGGCGACTTCAACTGTGCAGAAGCCATTCACAAAAACGTTCATCACGAGATACGGATTTCAGACACCGGAAAAAAGACGAAAAAAACTTATGAATTCTTCATACTTCTCTGACGAGGGTTCCCCTCACAAAACACACGCAGGGCCTGAAACAATGGAGCGTACGCGAAGCCCCTGCGGGCCGGCTGAAGATGGCAGGCAGAGAAGAAGAGCTTGAAGGGGCACGGTGAATCGGACGAGCCTAGGCCCTCCGCAAACGACTTAATGCGCTTCAGTGCCACCAGCCCACAGTGGGTCAGATGACCGTTGAGGCGGCCAAAATCCCGGACGCGTTTTGAGCTCCAGAGTCGCCAAATGGGACTCGAATCGAACGTGTGACCCCCACCAATGGATTGCTCTCCGAACGAGGAATCCATTGGTGGCGTCACTTGTTCGATTCGAGTCCAATTTAGTGGCTCTGGAGCTTAAAACGCATCCGGTATTTTGGCCGCCTCAACGGTATCTGACCCACTGTGCAGCCAGCCCTTACGGCAGACATAGGGGAGGCCCCTAGAGCATCGCGCAGAACAAGCTCCATGCGGAAGCGGAGAAGCGTGCAACTCGCTATGGAGATGCGGCCTTGGGGAGGCGAGACCTTCACCTCTCAGCCAAGGTCGTCCCTCGCTGCACCGCCTACAATGCGTTGGAAACCAAGTGAGTGCGCGGTCGGACAAACTAAGGCAGCGTAAATTATCTGTTTCGCCAGTTGGACTACTACTTAGATCGACTTAGATGTAGTTTGTGACGTCGGTTTGGCAGTTTGGCCCACGAATTCATTCCTCGGCCGCGCCGCCGCGAGTGCAAACTCCCACCAACTTTTTGATTCGTTTTACTCGAGTTTATTTTTCCTGTTTTGTTGCTTCTTGTCTGCTGACGTGAACCCTGTCTGTCTGTCCCCCGCGCTGGCCAGCGTACCCGCGCGGTTAGAGCCCTACAGATAGCGTTATGCTCGGGTTTGTGAGTAGGTCGATTCTCTAGTTCTCTCCAAGGCTTGTCAGGGGTTGGTTCGCCCCGTGTGGTTTTAGGGATGCGGGATAATTAAAGGCTTTAGTATTTTAATACATATATTTGGTCTCAGTGATTTTGAAGTCCAGCAGTCTTCGGATACTGACTATCACCCAGGTACAAGAAGTCTCAGGTACAAGTTACAGGGAGATGCACCATAGAATATTTCTAAGTCCGATAAAACCAAACGGGCTCAAGAGTACAAGTCTCGTGAAGGCGCACAGTAAAATATTCTAAGTCCAGTAAGGCTAGGAGAGCTCAAGAGTACAAGTCCCGTATGGTAATTACCCAGGAGTAGACCGATGAAAAGGCTGCGGACGGAGTGGCCGAAAGGGAGGGAGAACCGCACCGGTCAAGCGTTGGCTACTTTCTGGTCTTTCCCTCGCGCACTCGAAGGTGCGACTGTCTCGGTGCGACCTCCCACTACCCGGCCAAACTAGTCCACACCAATCAAAGGGTTACTCGTCATCGGCGACCAATAGCGCATCAATTAGTGGAGCGCTGGTCACCCGCAACCAATACCGAGCATTCAGGGTAGGGGAAGGCACTGGTGACGCAGATGAGACAAGAAGAAAAGAGGTCGCAAATGTAATAATAAAAATATCCTAACGTCCCCGTTGTGTCCATGTCTACGTCCCCGTAGACCATTTAATAGTTTAGCTCGGTATTTATTGCGATTGCTAGGTACTGCAATTGCTCTGGACAGGGGCATTATTACTCCAAGAAATAACATCTCAACATTTTCAGTTTGATATTCTATTTAAGAAAAAGCTTCTAATCTACTTGTAAAATATCCTAACGTCCCCGTTGTGTCCAGTGCGCAGTACAGGCGGAAAATTGATGGGTTGTTACCTACGATGAGATTAAAGCTAGTACGGCTGTGTAACACTCACATTTTTTTCTTGAAGCACCGTACAATTAATGCAAAAACTAAGTATCGAGTACAATGAGAAGCTGAAACCTAGAAAATCACCCATCAATACTATTATATATAAAAAAAATTTTGTAGTAATAAAGGGAGCGTATCCAGAACCTAGTCGTACTTTGACAACATCTTAAAACAGGCCATAATACTGTGGCAACACATAGACAATTGGAGAGGAAACATATTGAAGCACGATGCAACAGGAACGCACAAACATGCCAAAAAAAAAATTTTTACAAAGATGCATGTCCACGCAGCTTGCGTCCTTTGCAGCACTATGATACTTGGTGTAACAAAAGATTGGAGTAAATGAAACTTCTAAACCTACGCAATACAATTTGGGATTTTTACATACAAAAACAATATGACAAAGGTTATAACAAAATATAACATGAAAGAGAACGCTCTTTGTACGGACTTGCAAATCTCGGGAAACCAAAAGTTTCGATTGGGTGAAAAAGTGTCCACATGGATGTGATAATTACAAGAAATCATTCAAAGAACACTACAAAAAACAGTACGACATCACCATCGAAAACATGGAGAAAGTGTGTAAGATATATGAAAAGCACCTTGGCGCATGACGCAGTCATATGCCATTAATAATTATTGAGCAAGCGAAGCCTAGTTCTGCAGCATCAAAATCGACAAACGACCAAACTTGAAAATAAAGGAAATGCTGTCAAAAATTCCAAAGACCTTCAAAACAAATGAACGGACTTTGACGAAATTGGGAATCATTAACAGAACAAAATCAATAAATCATATCAACTTATGGATTAAAAAATATAAAGTATAAAGGGTGAGCCATGGGCAGCTTGCACAGTTATTTTAAGTGCAAAGTGACTCAGCGTAAACTTATCACAAATTTTGCTGGAATACTTCAGCTGACAGGGAAAGGGGCAAATACTAATTAAATTAAAACAGACCCTTCGTCATCAACATAGAACTAACAAGAGCAACTGCAAGGGCTGCAGATACTCAAATAGTCAAGCACTGATTTCCCCCAAGAACAAGTTAAACGAACTCGCCACTTCAGGCGGTGGTTTCACATCAGGAACTGAAAACCGGAGTGTGATGTTTCGGGGAAGCATCAACATCAAACCACCAAAAACTAAAGGAAGGGAAACAATTCGTCCCCACGTGGCAGCAATGAAAGCCATCGAGTTCATGAAAAATTTTAGAAAAAGAAGTCCGAAACAACTTCCGCCAAGTAAGCAAAATGGCGAAAAGGGGGACGGTGAAGAAAGAGCCAGTCATATTGGCAAAACAATGGTTCAATTACGAACCGCAAACCAAGGGCTTGAAGGGCTGATATACAATACTGCATTATGTCGGCAGCGAGGAAAACGAAAAAATTATATTGAATAAAATTATCAACCGAAAAAAAACCCGAGGAATGCGAAGCCACGTTGAAAAATTAAGTAAAAGTCGCAAAAGCAACTGCATATCCGGTACCGGTCCCGGACCGAAGCCCCAACCCTCTCGGATTGTCCGTAGAGACAAGCAAGGGGCCGAAACCGCGACCGAAATATATATCATAACGAAAATAGCAAAATTAAGGCAAAGCTTCAATTGTTGAATAATACAACTAACTCTTTCTGTGTAAAACTACCCAAAACCAAAAATTTGCTTAGATTGAAGAGATTTCGCGTGATGACGTGTTTCTGACAGAACAAAAAAATACTAATTTTAAAATTATTATTCTTGTTGTTTTTTTCTATGACTGCCGCATATGATATTATCGATAGGATACCAAACAGCCGGCCCATGACACACACCAACTCTTAATGCTAATGGTACAAGTATTACTTCCCATTTGTAAACGAGGGAATGAATGAATCTGACAATGAAAAAAAAATAAAAGGACCAGTCGTATGTCGAAACAATACTGAAATCATAACGTCACCCCGAGCTCGTTGGTGTAGTCTCGCAATCCCATAGCGCATAGGAGATGCAGAGAAAGAAAATACAAAAAGTGAATACATATCAATAATCAAAGTGACCAAAGAGCCCGAAGGGCGCGAGGCAAATCGGAATGGAGAGAAAAAAAAAAGTAGTCTTAATAGACTAAAAAAAACATGAAACGCCTCGATCGTTCCGAAGAATACAACTGATTCTTTCCCTTAAAACTAAGTATTACCGTCTATCGGGGAGCGAACATGCAGAACGTTAAGCCTAGACTCCCCATTGTTTATGTTTTTTCCTAATTTTTTCAAAGGTAGTAGATGTTCAACAGCTTATAATTCTACTGAGAGTCGAGAGCGCGCTCCCAACTGTAGCCGACCCAACACTCAAGAAAAGAACGAGAGTCCGTATGCACTCGCACCTCACCCCGCAGTGATGAATTAAAGTTGAACGAAGTATGATGAAACGGTGTTTGCTTGAAAGCGATGAAGGCGGGGTTCCAATTAATTGGAACCGTGGTAACATTGGTTTGAAGCAGGAGTTACCAAGTCGATGGGCGGGGCAATGGGAACCAGAAAGGACAGCCATGTGTCCGTAGGCTTTGCTGGTCCATTGACGGCAGGTAGGAACCTGCCGCGAGGCGGTGTCACGGGTACCGAACCAGGAAGTGGTACTGGTCGGCGTCTCTCGCACCAGTCCGAGGTGAGCCATGAAACAGAAAGGAGAAAACAATCAACACCCAATAGAAGCGCTTTCCCAGTATGTTACTTCACGAAAACGGAAGGAAAATACGGGGGAACAAAACTATCAAAGGGGAGGGGCTAGTGAAATATATCAGTTCTACGAAAGTGTCGCTCCAAAATGCCGGGAATACATACTTCAATGAAACGAAAAAAAAAGGGCATTGTCGGATTCTATGTGCCAATAAACTATTATTTTTGATTTTCCGATAATTTGTGAATCCCTTTCCCATGATGACACATAACATATCTTATGTGAGATGAGGCAGACCGAACGCTGCTGGGGAATGGGAAGTTGTCCCAAAAGAACAACAACATGAGGCTGAAATCCTTCTTATGTATTGAAAGGGCAGCCTGCGGCATTCGAAAGGGCATCACCATCATCTAGCCACAACGAGGGTAGAAGAGTAAGAGAGGGCAAACTTAGAGTGTGCAAACACAAAACGTATCAAGTCATGTCAAAGGTCTTGTCATTTCCACAAGCGGCGGCCTTCAGAGGAGGGGCCACAAAGGAAACAGTAGTCTCTCTTTACAGGAGAGATCTAGAAGGAAATGTCGACCATGTTGAGAAGCGCAACGCCGAAAAAGGAGAGGAAGTTCGATCGGCACTCCACCAATGTCATAAAAGTAGGGCTGGTTGACACAATACCTCTGTACCGTAAGACATACGGGACTAACATTTGATTTCACATCGAAGGCAGGTACGCTTATGGTGGTAGCACTATTTTTATATGCCTTACAATTAAAATTAAAATTAAATACAAGTTCACAAAGGATTTGTCATCATGGATCACTGCTAGAACGCAAAACGAAGGCGAGTTGCCACTTCCAATAATAAATTTATGGAAGGATACAGCGTTATGATGTGATACATGATGTGACAAAACGAAGAGAAAAAAAATAAAAACAAAGAAACGGAGAACTTGAATTGTTTGAATCTTCAATCTCAGATTGGTAAGTGAGGTTATACGATAAGAAATTATAGTTGAATAATAATCAAACCCGTGCTTGTTGGACAATATGGGAACCGCGCCAAATAGGGCGGGAGAAACAAGCAAAGGGCTGAGAAATCCAACAATAGACATATATATATATATGAGAAAGGAAAACATGTCGAGACAACAGAAATGTTGGACGACACAAAAAGAAAACATTTGAGAAAAAAAAAAAAAAAACGTGCAAACTTGAACACGCGAAAAATAAAGGATTAACACATCAAGTCGACAGAAATGTTAATTAATAAAAATAAATGAATTATTTAAAAGAACAGAATTAACATATCTGGTCGACAAAAACGTTAAGCAAAAAAAAACAATGACAAAAAAGCGTGCAAAATTGAACACGCGCGCAAAACAAAAAAAATGAGAAAGATGTCAAAAAAATAAAAAAATATCACTATTTCCGTTGCGCAAAGAGGTGGTCGTTAAGTGAGACAGTCAGTAAAAAGAACGGCTGTCAATCAAGTAAGAAAAAAACAGTCGAAGTCGTGAATGTCGATGTGTAATGTAGTGTGGACGAACCAAAATAAAATCGATCTCCTAACGAAGTTGTTTGCAGGCAAATTGTTTATACGATTATGAACACTGCAAACGAACGACATAGAAGAATAATAATGTGGTGCGAAGATAAACGCGAAGAAGAAATCGCGTTTAAGTATTGCAGACAAGTTGTTTTTGTGTTTACGCACACTGCAAAGTCGAGAAGAATGGGAGCGCGAAAACTAAGACTACGCAGTTACCAGTAATGCAAGGATCGTGCAGGCCCATGTTTTTGAATGTAGGCCCACTGCAGTCACACAAAACAAAACAGAAAACTGCAAACGAATAAAGAAGAAAAGAACGAAAGAAAGAAAGAACGAAACGATAATGAGAGGCGGCGAACAGTTTCCAGTAATGCAAGGGTCATGCAGGCCCATGTTTTTGAATTTAGGCCCACTGCAGACACTCAAGCAAGACCAACTACCTAATAAAAGTTACCTAATAAACTACCTAATAAAAGACTAGACGAAGACGACGACGTCACAGGCCCGTGTTTTTGAATTTAGGCCCACTGTGATTACGCGGAAAACTGTAAAAAAAATTATTAACATGAAGAAGACAGACAGAAGAAAGAAAAGTGGAGATAGACAAAGGAAGAGAAGGTAGTGAGAGAAAGAGGACGTAGAGATTTGTAAGGAGAACACTAAGAATGTTAGGATAAGACGGACAAAAGATGAGTGATGAGAGACAAGCCCAGAGAGACGGAAAAGAATTAGGAAATAGAGTAGATTGTTAATCAGGAGACTAAGGTAAGGAAAAGAGAGAGAAAAGAGAGACTTAAGATTGAGACACAAGAATTAACGGCGAAGGCGACGAGGTGAGATCGGAACGGCGGGGGGAGGAGGCGGCAACTCTGGAGGTGGTGGGGTGGCGGCTGGTGGTTGGTTGACGGGTGAAGACGGTGGTGATATAGTATATTCACTATATTGCGGTGAAGACGGTGGGTCAGACTGCGGCGTCCAGCTGCCGAAAGTTGACATCGATGGTGGTGGAGCCAATTCGGCTGGTTCCGGAGGGACAGGCTGAAACGCAGAGGGGGGAAGGACGAGGGAAGCCCGCTGTTCCGCAGCAACGCGGGGCGGGGCGGAATGGACAGGATTCGAGGAAGCGGAGGCCGGGATCACTGCGGCGACGATATCGCGGACCTGTGACTGCAAGTGAGACGGCATGTCGGCGAAGCGTCGCGTAATCGTCACAGGCACGTGAGCACGCCTGCCAGCGACGGGCGTGTGCAACTGCCTGGGCCAGAGCTGGTCGTGGAGCATTTGGTGTCTGTAGAAGCATTTGTTACCGTACGGACAGTTTTCGTCCTCCATGACGTACTTGCACGGGATCATGCTTAACTTCTGCTTATACAGCTCCAAGTAACGGACACGGTCCGGCCCCGTGATTAAGCTTTTACACCTAACACCGAAAAATACTGTCTGTGCGCACAGAGGACACTTTAGTTTGCGGTCCCAATACCGCCCGGATCCGCCCGGAGACGGAGTGCCTCGGCGCCACGTTGCGGCACAGTCCGCGCATATAGCCCCGGTACAAGCGCAATTTGACCCCAAAAAGAACGAGGCCCCCTTGTAGGTAGAGGGATAGGGCTTATTGGAAGGGGTACGAAGTGACTTACGCGCGCGGCGTCGCTGGTGCCGCCCGTGGTAATTCTTCCAAGGTTTGGGAAGGACTTCTGCGAAGGAAACAGCCTGTTGAGATTGAAGAGGCAGCGACGCGTCCGGTTCGTCGAAGGGTGCAAGTTCCCAGACGCATCGCAGACGGGCGATTTGGTGGGATCGTTGTTCTGTTGCGGGCGGGTCGTCGGCGGCGCGACGACGCTTGGTCTGGACCACCTCCAAGCAGATGCTGCAGGTGATCGGTTCCTCGGTGTAATAGCGGTGTTCGATTGCGCGCATTTCAGCGGTTAGATGGGCTAAAAAAAGAAAAAAAATTATTAACAAGCGGGAAAATAATATAATACAATATTATATATAAAAGCGGTATATAAGTCAAGAAAAAGAAAAACAAAAGGAAAGTTCAAGAGAAAAAGGATTTTAATTTTTGCCATGTATTTCGTCTAGCAGGAATTTCCGCATAAATAGGCGAAAGCGGAGCCGAATAGACGGATTGGCAAGCAAAGGACGGCAACAAAGGCGGCGGGTAACAAGGTTCAGGCGGCGGATGACGTGTGAACGACGGAGGAACGAAAGTAGCGGGCCGAGGCGTCGGTGCGGCGCGGCGTCGGTGGCGGCGCGGGGTGGCAGATTTATGGTGCGTGGTGACGGCATCGAACAATGCGTGCGTCATCACGCGCTCTTGTTGCGCAGGGGTGAGATTGGTGAGCATGTACGTTACCCACTGATGAAAGCGTAATTGAGCGGTAACGTCCATCAGCGTACAGGGACAGACATGTGGCTGTCGTTCAGCTGTAAGTCGAATCAGACTCACAAGGGCGGGCCGGCGTAGCAGGCAAACAGTAAATGCTTGTCGGAACATCGTAAAAATCAATCGGTTTTAGTGGACAAACAGGCAGTGGGATCGACGGCGGGGGAGGGGAAGAGGTAATCGGGTTTAAGGAAACGATTTCCGTTGCATCACGAGCGATATCGACAACGGTGAGTGAGGCACGGCAGTTAGAAAAACGAGCGGAATAAAGTAAAGTAAAAACAACCCCGGCGAGAACAAGTATCGTTATTACAAAAACGGTGACCCAGTACGGAAACAAATTTTCATCGGTAGAGAGAGGCGCCAGCGAAACGGTTTCATTAATTACGGTAGTCGATTCGGTAGTTGTAGAAGACGAGGTAGTAGGAGCGGGCGTTTCAGAGTCAAAAGAAGGCGGTAAAT
The DNA here is from genome assembly GCA_030522485.1 of Stenchaetothrips biformis. NCBI lineage: Eukaryota > Metazoa > Arthropoda > Insecta > Thysanoptera > Thripidae > Stenchaetothrips > Stenchaetothrips biformis. Next base: position 16,136,805 of record CM060089.1, on the reverse strand, counting down.
TATCTTCGAACAAATTCGGAGGCAAAACTTCAACAGTAACACGAGAAGCGATACGGTAAATTTTTTCTTTTTTGTTTAAATTAAAATAACTATACGGGTAAACTTTCAGTTTTATTGACGGACCGAAATTAGAATAAATAACTGTTCGAATCCGGGCGTATCGGTAAAAATGAGGCTCGGCCGCGTATTGTTTATTATACAAAAAAACTAAAGAATCGAAAGCACGGGAAAGCAAAAAATAAATTAAGTCAGAATCGGCAAGCAAAACAACAGGGTAAGGAGATGCTAAATCGACCGGATACATTATATTATGCACGCGCGGTAAATAGACACGTTCATGAATACGCGAATTATTGGTTAAGCCCGACGGCGTTTGAAGAATATTAAAGGCGATGTCGGAATCGAGATGAGTAAGATCAGAAGTTCCAGGAAACACCGGCGGATCGTCAGGAACGGAACGAGCGACGTTTTCAAAAAATTGAAGTAATTGCAACCGCGATGAAAAAAGCACTTTTTCGAATGGCGTCGCCGTAGGCAAAGCACTACTATAAATTTCGGAAAGCCGTGTTGCAACGGACATCATAGAAAAAAAAGGAAGATCAACAACGTAATCGTAAGTATAGGTAGTGGAGGCGGAACAAGCAGGAAGGAGAAATAGGAAAAACAGGGAAAAGGAAGACATGTTGAAATTAAAAGAAAATAAAGAGAAAGAAGAATAACGGAAAAAGGGAATGAAAACTTACCAAAGTACTGATCGCGGCCGGTGCGAATGGTGTTGGTGTTTGCAGACATGTTGAATGGAGAAGTGGTGCACAAAAAGCGACTGGCTTGAGCAGTCAGCGAAGCACTCAACACAAAGAAACACTTAGTGCGTATATAACGCAACTAGCTTGATCACTTGGGTGGAAACACTTAGCACAAAGGGGATGGGGAACACCGGTGCACGTGTGGTGGGCGACGAGCTGCCGGAGGGGAGCACACACGGAGATGCGTGGAGGATGGAGCGGCCGGTGGTGTGGAGCGGGAAGAACGGCCGGATGCGAAGTGGCGGGGAGGCCGGCGCGGAGCGATGAATGGGCCTCAGCGGCGGTGGAGAGAGAATCGAAGCACGGTGCGAGCGGAAGAGCGGCCAGCAGCGAAGGCACTGACGCGATGGGGTTAAGGCGTCGAGCAGTGCAAAACAGCGGCAAGCGGCAAAATCACTGGCGCAGCGTGGAGCGATTCGGCAGGCTTCGACGTCGGACTGTGCGTAACAGCGACGAGCGGCGAGAGCACTGGCACAGGTTGGAACAGGCGGCTCGGTGACGGGCTGCGGCGTCGAACGGAGCGTAACCGCGTCGAGCAGCGAGGGCACTGGCGCAGAGTCGAACAGTGGGCACGACGACGTGCGAGGCGTTGAACTGAGCGTAACAGTACCGGCGAAGACACGACGCGGGAGAACGTTAACCGATGACGAAAATACAGCGAGCGTTATCGAACCAAGGAGCGCAAGGCAGCGGATGCACGGAGGAGCAAACGGCCAAGTGCGGACAAGTGCGTAACAGCGAAGGCGGACAGGCGGCAGAGCGAGCGCAGGCGGAGGCGACCGACCTGGGCAGCGGTGACGACTGAAGTGACAATCGAGTGTCGCGTCGGCGGACAAGAGGCCTCGGCGGCGCCCGAAGCTCGGCGGCGGGAGGGGGTGGAGGGGAAGGCAAAGGCGGGGAGGGGGGGGGCGCCGTAACGTTGACGCGATTGGGGAAGGCAAGGAGAATTTTGTAAAAAGGGCCCCGGATTGGCCCTTCGGAAAGGAAGGTGGAGAGGGAAATTAGGGTGAGGGAGAAAAAAAAGGAACGGAGGGGAAGGGACAACGAAACGGTAGTGCGAGAGAGACAGATTACATATTGATACGCGTATCGGCGGGTACGCAGGTGGGCAAGGCGGGGTACGACGGCGGTGGGGCGGAAGGGTTATGGGACGTCGCGGCGGGGTCAGGAAGGGTCGCTTGTGGCGAAGCGGGGGCCTCCAAAGCCGGAACGACCGATTTTCCTGGGTCGGTACCCAATTTTTCGGAAGGATTAGAAATAGAAAATAGACGGTCGCGATAGTGAAGAATAAAAGAAGACAGAGCACTCCAAAATCCAGCGAGAATCATAAAAGACCAGCCAAATTCTTTATGAATATGGAAACAGCGCAAAAAGGTAGACAAAAGATATTTAATTATTTGAAACATTAGAGCAATGCCAACCAAACCAGAGAAAAAATTGCCAAGGTTACCAAAAAAGTGGTACAAACGAGAGATTGTGTCTGTAGCGATTCGCTGTAAATCGTACGGAGTAAAGACATCGTAAACAGTAAAAGAAGCGGGATTATTCAGAGTCGCGGCGTCGGCGAAATGAGCGTTAATTGCAGAGCGACTCTGCTGATAAGAAAGAGTGCGTTCGAAAGCGCGCAAATCATCAGTAGTGAAAAGACCAGAACCACTAACATGTTTAATATTAATTTGAAGAGGGTTTTCTTTTTCGGGAGCGAGAACAGTTGGGTTTGTTCGTAACTCGGCCAAATAAGGTCCCAAAGTAATCCAAACATTTGGGCTGATTTCGTACGCGGGAGCGGCTAAACGGCTACAAGGCACGGGAGTGCTGTACTTTTCGAGAATTTTCGTGATTGAATGTAAATACATTTTTTGATTTTGATAATAAACAGGCAAGTGATTATAACATTGAGTCTCGTTCGTACGCACGTAGGCGGCGATGCGCTCGCACTCGGAGACAAGGAGGGACTCGCCGAGAACAAGCGCGTGATAAGAGACGGGTTGCTGGTAAAGCAGCATGCCGACGCTAGCGGGGGACGAAAAAAGAAGGGAAATTTTGGTTTTCAAAATTTCACGGTGAATCAAACAACGCTTGTAAATGTTATCTGCTAACGCGGAAGAAATAGTTTGTTTATGATCTATTTCAAGAAACATTAATTTTGACAAATAAAAGGTGGACATTTCCACTGTCGGCGCGGCCGAGGGACCGTCGTAATAATGGAAATCGAACAAAACAAATATGTTCGGATATTCAGTAGTGTATTGTTCGTACCCGCAGGCCTTGTAACGGGTCGACAATTTAACAGCAAAAGTTTGCTCGGAACCGGGGAGGGTTGTAACGTATTCGGCTTTAACGCGGCCTTCGTTGACAATTAAATGAGCGGCCGTGCCGTTATAAAGAACATGAAAAGAATCGCGTTTACAGGGGTTCGTGTCCGGGACCGTAGTCCAGAAAACGTTTCCTTGTTGAACATCGGAACAAAATCCTGGCGGGTAAGGGCAAGTAAGACCAGAGCGCAACTGTATTGTTTTAGATTTCATATCGTATTTAGCAGTGTAAGACTGAAGCAAAACTTGCATGCGAATGGAAACAACAATATTGGAATAAACGTTTCCGTTTCGCACATCGGTGAAGCGACCGTCCCAACCGTGACATTCACCGTTACTTTGAACACGACCGCGAATGACGGAATTAATATACGTAGTAGTATTAGGCCTAACAGGAAAAGTATAACCGTAAAAAGTATAATTTAAAGTAGAATGAACGGTGTGACAATCTTGTCGATTGATATCAATGAGGCGATCGTATTCGGTAATAGCAGACGAATGGGAGTACGCGCCGCAATGGAATATTTGAAAAGTAACAAAAATACTACAGGAGAAAACCGGAGTATCGAAAGACTCGCGAGAAAGCAAAATTTGTACAGTGCGGTTCGACGAGAGATGCTGTATAGTCGGTTCATCGCAAGAAGCTATTTTATTGAGTGCATAACGAACTGTATTATTTGGGCGATTACAATCGTAGCCGTAAACAAGAAGAGAGGAATTAAAAGAGCAAAATACTCGAGGCAAGTGGAAGGCAAAAATGCTGGTAAAACACAGCAAAAGACGAGCGAAGCGCATTGTGACGTAGGAGGAGTCTGTGAAGAAAGAAAAGAGAAGAGGAATAGTGAGAGATACAAGAGAGACGAAGAAAAAGAGAAGAAAAGACATGTTTCGTCAGAGCGCAAAATAAACGAGAAGTCGACGCGGCGGTGAGGGCAAGGCAATTGGAACGGCAAGACAACAAAGTATTGCGGGAAAATTCAAAAAAACCAAAAAAAAAATTTAATCTGAGAAAAAAAACGGTATAAAGAGAAACAGTTTTGCATGCGAAGACGAAACAAGGTGCTACCAGAAAATTAATAATAAACGGTAACTGTGATGTCTTGGTTCCGGAAAACCGAAAGAATCATGCTGCGAACAGTAGACCAAAGTAAACCGTCGAGACCGCAACCAAGGCGGGGCAAAGAAATGCTCCGCAAATTCAGATGCATCGTTGTCTCAGCCAAAGTATGAAGAGATTTATAAAAATCAGGATAGGTTGGTTTATGGAAGAAGCGCTTCTTAGTCACCATGTAAAAAATTAATTTGCCATTGTCCGAAAGCGGGACTGCTTCCCCAATGGAGTGAAATTGAGAACGCAAGATATGTTGATGCGCAAAACGATCACGAATCTGGCGAGCCAGACCAGCGCTCATGACAAAATCGGCAGAAACACAATGAGCAATGTGGTCATTGCTATGCAAAAGGTTACCAGACACTTCGCGGTAAATCATATTTACCAAAGTTAGAACTTTGAAAGAAGAACGGAGAGCTGACTGGAGCTGACGCAGAGCGGGTCGGGAGCAGCAGCAGACTGATGGAACGAATCGCACCGCGAATGTGGACCGAGCCCTCTGTAGGTAATTTGCATAGGAGGGGAAACGGTAGCGGAGAGGAAAAGGGAGGGGGGGTAAAGGCGGGGGCGGGCCCAAGAGGGGTTAGCCATGGCGGCCGACGGGCGGCGTAGGAGAAATCGGTTACGCCGAGACGGCGGCCGGGGCGACACACGTGATGGCAAAGCGCGATGGCTCAAAAATTAGAATTAGCGGTGCGGTCGCGGGAAACTACAAAAGGTCGCACAGGTGGCGGCGACATGGGTGGGCAAGTTTGTAGGAAACGGAAAAAAATAAAGGCGGTACTGCTTTGAAATGAACCTTGATAGAATCAGGGTGTTGGGTCAACTCAGCAGGTGTGGGCGGGTCACCAGCAAATGGGAGACGTTCAGAAAAAAGAATGGCGTCCCGGGACATGGCGGGACGCGCACTGTGAGAAACAAGCGACGCGCAAACGTGTGACGCGTAAAAGCATCGGGCGCGAGTCTCAGGGTGGTCTCGATGTACTCCAAGAGAAACGAAACGAATGCACGAATGGTAGCGAAATTACAGGGTGTGAGCGCGTAAACAAAACAAGAAAGGAATCGAAGGCCGGGTTGCGAAAAACGACTGTCAAAGAAGCGAATAGCGGGGGCGCGGTATTAGCGACATGGGATACGGTCTATTATGCACGCCAATTATTTAGGTTTGTGGCGGTTTGTGGGGAGACGCGAAAAACGAGCGGTTAGCACCGGGACAATGGAACAAACGATAAGATTCGCAAGCGGTGCGAAAACAACGAAAAAGTTTATCGATTTTTGGCAGCGAAGATGCGACGAAATTAACGCGCGGAGGGAAACGAGAGAATTAGGGACGGCGTGGAGCGGTAATAAAAAACAACAAGGCGACGAGCGAGTCGAAAGACGGCAGGTAGGTACGAGAATCGTACCGGAGAAAATTGAGGAATGCGTCTTATGCAGGGAGGCAATATACAAGCAGAGCGGCACCGAGACGACGGGCGAAGCTGGACCGACGGGAGAAAAGACCGACTTATCAGAAACCAAAGAATAACGAAAGAAAAGGGTTGACAAAACTGGAACAAGGGAAAGAAACTGAAGAGAATTCGAAACGAGTAAACAAAGAAGCCTCTCCTTTTTTTTGCTTGAAGCGGAGAAATGCTTGGACTGGTGCGCAACTGTGAACAAAATTATAGGTTCGAATTGGCTGAAGTTGCTTCTTCGAAAAACGCAGAATTCGGCAGAAAATCCCATGGAATTTGGAAAGAGGGGGTGTGCGGTGGGGAAATGTCACAAGGAGGAACAGTGGAGGAAGGCCGAGCGACAATTCGCCGGCAATTTTCCAAAATGGAAAAATTTGAAGCCGTGCTGGAGAGCATGGGGGAAGCGGAGGGGGCCGGAGGAAAGAGAGGAGAAGGGCAGAGGGGGAAAGGGGAAAGGGGACGAGAGAGGGGGATTAGCGGAGGGGGTGTAGATAATGATCGAGACGGAGAGGGCGGGATACAGGAAAAGGGACTAGCAGAAAAAGGCGGGTAAGGAATTTTGAAAACATTGGGAGAGGCGTTTTTGGGCAGATCGTTGGAAACGGGCAATGAGGAAGAGGTGGGCGGTTGCGCGGATGGGGGGCGGGATGAAGCGACTGTAGAATCAAAGTGAGGAGGTTGGGGCGTTGGTGCAGAGCGAGGAACGTAAGGAGGTGGTGAAGGGAGCGGGGGAGGGATGCGGCGGATGGGGACGGGTGAAGGTGAAGGTAACGAAGGGGAAAAAGTCAGGTTAGAATCAGGGAAAGGCGGGGAAGACGGTGCTGAAAGGTGGCGAAAATTCGACGAAGTACAGCGAGACAAAGGTGTCGAAGGTTTTGGTGACTCGGCGCGAAGAGGCGGTGCCGGCAACGCAGAAGGGTTAGCAGAAGGAGTAGATGGAACGGCGCATTGATTGCCGTGTGCGCGGGGCGCGAGCGGCGCGGCCGGACAGCGGGCGGCGGCAACAGGAGGAGCTGTCAATCGGCGCAATAAAAGAGAAGGTCTTGGCGACGCGATGCTTGGTCGCGTAGTTTTACGTGGCAAAATGGGCTTTCGGCGAAAAATAGGTGTTGGCGGCGCTCGCATAGTGACACGCGTGTCTATGCGGAAAGGGGGTAAATCCGGAACAGAGTTCGGAAAACCACGGTGCGATAGAGGATGCGGCACATGATGAGGGCGGATGGGAACAGGAGTCGGAGGGAAAGAACCGACGCTGGAGCGGGCCTCTTGGGCTCGCTGCACATTTGCAGCATGAAGCCGTGATTGAAAAATGTCGGCGACGCGCTGTTGGAAAAGGCAGCCGCGACGATGAGTCGGTGCGGGCCGTTTAACTGGCGGGCAACGAGGCATGATCGATGATGCGAACACGTCACAAAAATAATGAAGGGGAAAAGATGAAATTGAACACTACGCAACGATGAAAGTATAGCGAGAATAAGAATCCGATGGTACAACGGGGAAGAATTGAAGGAGCGTAAGTGCGAGAGAGAGGTGAACTGCAAAAGATATGAAGTGCGAGAGAGACGTAGTGCGAGAGAGACGAGGCACGAGAGAGACGGAGTGCGAAAGAGACGAGGTGCGAGAGAGACGGAGTGCGAGAGAGAGCGACACGACGAGTAGCGTGCGACGAGAGACAAAAAAGGGGGGGGGGAGGGGCGGAGCGACAACGCGAGGCACACGTGCGGTCTGCAAAGAGGGTTAGAAGAACAGCGCGTAGGACGGCGTAAGGGAAGGCGGCGCCGAAGGTGAGTAGCGCGAGTAGAAAACAGTATACCGATCGGTCGGCGACTAGGTGCGGGCACCAAGAGCAATAAAAAAAAGGCTGCAAGGAAAACAACAAGCAGCGAAAGAGCGACGCGCGATAATAGGAGATACCAAACAAGATGCAGCAGCAGGGGGCTGGGCGAGGACGAAGTTATGTCGCAACAGGCGGGCAGCGGCTAAGAGTCGCTGGCAGGTGACGAGCGGCAAGGGTCGGCAATGACGTAAAGGATTCGATACACTCACAAAACACTATCAGGTAAAAGTGGAGCAGCGCAGAACACAGTGGGCGACACAGTGCTGGCGTCGAACTAACTTTTCAAAGACGATACAAGCAGTAGGGACAAAGGCGATCGACTGATGGGCCTGAAGGCAATAACGAAGGGAAGGAGGGAAAAGGGAAGGGGGGGGGGGTCACGATGGTCTGGCGTTGTCGTGGCTGTGGCGCCAAACGGATGTCCGTAACTTACGACTCGGTAAGGATCAAGATGGGTCGACATGCGAGTCGGCGGGCGCCGGGCGGCGGCCTGGTCCGACGCAGTGGCGGGTGTCAATGTCAAAACATGCAAAGAGGTAAGGAAGGGGGCTATCAATAAAGTTGGGCGTCGTGGCGGCGCTGTGACAAGGGGAGCGACCTGACAGCGGAGGGACCTGGACGGTGCGGACAGGTTAGCACGAAAGCAGTGCATCAGAAAGAAAACAAATAATAGGCGAGAAGAGGGGACACGAGGGGGGGGGGGGGGGGGCAGGGTCGAGGGGGAAACAAGAGCACACTATGCGGTGCACACAAAAAACTTTCAAATACGTATCGGGGAATCAAAGGACGCGGGAAAGTAAATCACGGAGATCGAGAGAGCAATGTGTTCGCAGGTGCGACGCGGTGCACGAAGGGCATCCAAAAAATAACATGGGCAAAATGCGATAAAAAAAAATAGTATGCCGCGAGGGGTAAATTCGAGATTGTCGAAGAGTTCTCTAATAAACAAGGCAGAGAACAATCGTACTTGACGCAAAGGGAGAGACGCCTTTTTGTTTGTAACAATTCAAGGGGCGCGGGGGTCTGGGGGAAAATCCATACGAAAAAGGGGCGAGCGCCGAGAAAAAACCCAAAATTAAGAAAAGAAGGAGGGGAGATAAAAAACAAAACAACAAAAAAAAGGACGGGGAGGGTAACAAAAAGATCGAATTGTTTCGAATATGGACACGTGCTGACACGGAATATAACGAAAATACGAAACGTCGCAAGACAAACGAAGGCGTAGCGACAACGCGACTAAACAAGACATCGCGAAAAAGAAATTGATCATACTAAAAAGAATGGGGGGGGCAAAACATGGAATTAAGCTGGGTGTGTGTGTCAACACCGAAAGTAATGGGAATAAAACGAACAACGAGAGTCATTTTGGCATATAAAAATGTATAGAAGAAACCACGAAGGTCGGTGTAGTAAAATAAAAACAATATTTGAATTACGAAGAACTACTAAATTCGTTTGGAGGAACGAAGAGAGAAAAAAAAGCAACAAAAAAAAACGCGAAATGGTTGTTTAAAATTATCCTTAGTGGAGCGAGGGGACAACTCAACGCATTCGGCGATGCCGTGAGCATGGCGACAAGTGGGTGGAGCGAGGGGGGGGGGGGTCGTGAGGCGGGGCAAAGAGGGGGACTGGGGAGCATGGCGCCGGGAAGTCGTGGCGCGTAAAGACAAGAGAGGGAAGAGGGTTAAATAAAATGTTTCAAAGACAAAGTAAAATCGATCTTATTTGTTCATTGTTTATGTATTTTTGGGAACAAGGGGAAAAGAAAACACAAAAAAAAAAGGGGGTGATAATAAAATAAAAATAAATAAATAAATAAAAAGGGGAAGATCGCAAGGAGGGACGAAGAAGAAATACGCGACGTATTAAATTATAATTGAGCCGACGATACGCGGCAGGTGGCGCCGTAGCAGGGGAAGGGTTATAGAGTAAGTAGGGAGGGGGGCAGTAGTAGACGCGCGGTGGCGCAGCAGCCAAGCCTGGGCCGATCGCGCTTATGCGGCCGGCGGCTAGTCAAAACATATAAAGACGAATCGAGCGAAGAAATAAAGGTAAAAATAAAAGGAAAGCGTCCGTGTTACAAAGCGACGCGCCACGGAAACACAGTGCAACGCACAGAGAGACGACAGCTTTGGTGTCGGGTCATTATTAGAAGTTTTAACACGGAAGGCTGTGCGGAATTACGCATTGTCAAAAAGAGGTAAAATTAAGTATTTCGCCAAAAACGGAGTTCGCGTGGGACGCCTTGGGCGAAGCGACGAGAATCATTCGAACGAACGAGACGAGGGAATGATCGGACGCGAGACGCGTGATGAGTTCGGTGCAGACGCACTGAAAGCGGCGTATGCAAATGAGCCGCCGAATCGGCCGAAAAATAGTGCAGTATGGGCGACCGAGCGAGGAGCGTGGTTAGGGCCAGACAAGGAGAGGAGGGGGGGCGATGGCGGCCGGACGCAGGTGCGCTAGCCACACCGAGCCTGATCGCGCTCATGCGGCCAGCGACTGGTCAAGACACAAAATAAGAGCAAAGCAGCATCAGAGACGAAGCGACGCATCGCGGAAACAGGACGCGGTGGCGTCAATAGCTCGAAGAGGTGCGCGAAGAGAGGGCGATACACGCGGCCTTTTCGAAGCGGCCGTCACGGTGAAACAAAAAAGTGGACGGCGGTGTTAGAACGCCTACTCATCGGAGACAAACGGTCGCATCGCAGTAATAAAGAAAGTAGAGGCGGTGACTCAGAGACACGCGTTCGTAAAAATCAAATGATTTTCTCTTGTTATCATGTGGAGTATGGGGCGTGTAATGAGATTGGAAAGCTAGGAGCAGACGAAGGTGATCGGAGGGAACGGAAAGAGGAAAATCTGACGGCGGCAGAAGTACAGCCAGCGGCGATCAGAGGGAAAGAGGAAAATCTGACGGCGGTGTGTGATTAAGAATAAATTAAAGACTTCAAGCGGCGAGTCAAACGCCAGAATAATCGTGAAACGGCATAACGGCGGATTAAGCGTCAGGGGCCAAAACGGGACACAAAAGCACAAGATGGGATTGAAAACCAGTTCGAACGTGCACAGTGTACAAATACCAACGCGATGTACAAAAGTGGGAGAAACTTACCGTCGTAGTAAATATAAAATAGGGACCAACGGCGAATCAAACGCCAGGAGGTTAAAACGAACTAAAAGGGGGTAACCAACGGCGAATCAAACGCCCGAATGGGAAAAATTAGCCAAAAGAAAAAAATGACCAACGGCGAATCAAACGCCAGGAGGCTGGAAACTAATTTAAATAAAAGAGGAGAACCAACGGCGAATCAAACGCCCGAATGGTAAAAATTAACTAAAAAGAAATGACCAACGGCGAATCAAACGCCAGGAGGTTGAAAACTAATTTAAAGAAAAAGGGGGGGGACCAACGGCGAATCAAACGCCCGAATGGTAAAAATTAACTAAAAAGAAATGACCAACGGCGAATCAAACGCCAGGAGGTTGAAAACTAATTGAGAAAAAAGTGACCAACGGCGGATCAAACGCCAGGAGGTTGAAAACTAATTTAAAGAAAAAGGGGGGGGACCAACGGCGAATCAAACGCCCGAATGGTAAAAATTAACTAAAAAGAAATGACCAACGGCGAATCAAACGCCAGGAGGTTGAAAACTAATTGAGAAAAAAGTGACCAACGGCGGATCAAACGCCAGGAGGTTGGAAATTAATTTAAAGAAAAGAGGGGAACCAACGGCGAATCAAACGCCCGAATGGTAAAAATTAACTAAAAAAAAAAATGACCAACGGCGAATCAAACGCCAGGAGGTTGAAAACTAATTGAGAAAAAAGTGACCAACGGCGGATCAAACGCCAGGAGGTTGAAAATTAATTTAAAGAAAAGAGGGGAACCAACGGCGAATCAAACGCCCGAATGGTAAAAATTAACTAAAAAAAAAAATGACCAACGGCGAATCAAACGCCAGGAGGTTGAAAACTAATTGAGAAAAAAAGTGACCAACGGCGGATCAAACGCCAGGAGGTTGAAAATTAATTTAAAGAAAAGAGGGGAACCAACGGCGAATCAAACGCCCGAATGGTAAAAATTAACTAAAGAAAAATGACCAACGGCGGATCAAACGCCAGGAGGCGGAAAGTTAACTTAAAAAAAAGAAATCCAGCGGCGAATCAAACGCCAGAAGGTTGAAAATGGGGCGAGAGGTCAGTGTGAACGTCCGCAGTGTACGAATACCAGCGCTACGTTCAAAAGTAGGGGAGCACTTACCTTGGCTTACTAACTAAGAAAAATAAAACCAACGGCGAATCAAACGCCAGAAGGTTGAAAATTAACTTAAAAGAAAAGGAAACCAGCGGCGAATCAAACGCCAGAAGGTTGAAAATGGGACGAGAGGTCAGTGTGAACGTGCGCAGTGTACGAATACCAGCGCTATGTTCAAAAGTAGGGGAGCACTTACCTTGGCATCTAAAAATTATTTATTTTGTTTTTAAATGGGTCCCAACGGCGGATCAAACGCCAGGAGGCGTGTACGGTGGACAGATAAATGGGAGGGGAGGTGGGGGGGGAGGGGGCTAGAAAGAAATGGGATGCGAATGAAATCATGGAAGGCGTTGGAGGGGGTATGACCGGAGTGAGGCTACAGCGGCACGGAGCGGGTTCCGAAAAGGGCCGCGAAAGGGTGGGCCTGCCGAGGTGGGCGAGCGACTTCAACGCGTGGGGTAGCGCTGGGTGAGGGTGCCGGAGGCAGGTACGGACGGCGCCAAAGGCCTAGGCAACCCATGTTACGTGAAAGATGGAAGGGAAGTAGGAGTTCAGGCGGTAGAGAAACGATAACGATGGAGATATATATTGAGTGTTCGAAGCAAAATTTAATTTGTCGAAGCTTGATGAGAAGTCGAATCTTGACGCGTTTCAGGAAGAGTCGGGAAATCGAGACGCATCGTACAGGGCGCATGGTCGCTACCGGTAATGTGGCTCTCAATACGGGCGTCGGTCAAATAAGTAGTCAGGTTGGTAGGAACCAAAATATAATCCAGGCGAATGCCAATGTTATCATAAGTGTGGCGGGGATGAAATCCCCAAAAAGAGTATCTTACCTCGTTGGGATGTAGAAATCGGAATGTATCTACAAACCCTAAAGACAACAAACCTGCGAAAAGGGAGCGCTCCGTTTGTGTAGCGCTGGCAGGAGAAAGGGCATATTCACGGGGGTGAATATCCAAGGAGGTGTGAGACACATTAATGTCACCGCAAATAATTACAGGCAAGGAAGATTCTTGAAGAGTAACAATAAAAGAGTTGAACTGAAGGAACCAGTCGCATTTTTTGGGAAGTTTTTGCAATGAAAATCCAGAATAAGGGCTATAAACACAGGTCACAATAAAATGTTCAAAATATAAAGTAAGAACTCGAGCCTCGGTGGTTTGTTTACCATTGAAACCACTAATAATATGGGTTGGGACGCTGCGAGACAAAATGGAAACACCGGCGTAGCCGCGATTCGCGCTACTGAGAGAGAAGCAAAAGTAGCCTCGGCCGGAAAAGTAGTCTGAAATAACAGAAGGGGCGCACTTTGTTTCCTGCAAGCAAATAACATCAAAGTTATTATTAAGCAAAAACTCGGCGTTGGTTTTCCGGCAAAACGCGCGGAAACCGTTAATGTTCCACGATGCAAAATTTAGGGTTTGGAAATTTTGAGATATGCTTGCAAGGCAAGGGAGCTGGGGCTCCAAAGGTGGCAAATCGAGATGGAGCGGCCGCTTATAATAAGGTTTTAAATTATGGCAATGGTATTTCATGGTTTGAAAACGACCTCGGTAAGGTACGCGAACGAGGTATGAAGACACACACCGGTCACAGCGACAACCTTTGCGGGGCCGACATATTTATAAAGAAACTTTTGGTTTCGCTTATTAACTTTACGCAATGCAAGAACTTTTTGACCGACTGCAAAAGCTGTGTCGCGGCGGCGAGCGTCAAAATATTGTTTCTGTTTTAATTGAGCTATTTTCATATGCTTTTGCGCGTTAGTTCGTAATGCAAAATGTTCCAGTAACTTTTCAGGGGGAGTCACGTGTTTAGGTAAACACACTTCTAATAAATTAACCGGGGTCAAGGCGGTGAAACCATACAAAAGAGTAAAAGGATCAATATTAAGACTAAAATTTTTACTTGTATTTGCGGCGAAACAAGCGGCTGGCACTAAATCAACCCAATTTTCGAGGGATTGATTGCAAAATTTAGTTATTAAATTTGCTACAAATTTAATAGCGGCTTCCGCGGCGCCACTAGTACTATGATAGGCAACTGGGCTGTATTCAACACGAGAACCGAGAGAATGAAGAGTTTGACGAAAAAGTTTTGAGGTTAAATTGCTACCGTAATCAGTAAGGCAAATCTTAAAAACACCGAATGTTAATACATATTTTTTCAAAGCAAGGCACAACTCGGCCGCTTCAAGGGTTTGAAGAGGGTAACATGTCACAAAACGGGTGAAATTATCGACGAAAAACACTAAATACTTATAACCGTCTTTAGAAAGAGGCATGTATTTTATGTCAACAGAGACCAATTCCATTGGGTAATTAGCAACAATAGGGGTGAGAACTCCACTGGAAAAATTAGGAGTTTTAAACCGCTGACAAATATCGCAGGATTTAACATAATCAATAATATTTTGAGATTTATTTGGCCAATAATAATTTAGTAGTCGGGCCATAACCTTTCGTTCACCTAGGTGTCCAGCGAGCAAGGAAGCATGTGATTCGTACAAAAGTAAAGGACGAAGGGCAGCTGGAACATAAGCCTGTGGAGGGGTTGTATTAGTACAAACGACACCCTTGTACAACTGGAACTTTCTATGAATGGGGTGTTTAGTCAGTTCCTGTTTTAATTTAGAAATAGTTTCGTCTTTGTCTTGTTCGTCTTGGATATAGGGTATACCGAAAAGTTCCAAAAGAGTTTTATCGTCAGAATTAGGCGGTGAGGGAGGAGGGGGAAGGGGGTCGTCAAGAGAAGGCGAGGGAAGAATAGGAGGTGTGTCCACGACGGAAGGGGAAGCGGGGGAACGAGGGGGCGGTTGGGGTTCGGAGTTCGATACTCGGCGGGGGCGTAAATTATAACCGGGCGAGTCGGGAGTAGGAGAAGAGAGAGGAGCCGTTTCGACGATAATAGGCGGAGGCTGTCGAGAACGAAGATTATAATTGTGATGGTGAGTCACAGACAAAACGGCATCGTCGCCTAACAAAGGGGAAGGACCATACGGAGACGATGGGGGTATATCGGGATCAGGGCACCTAGAAAGTGGGTCAGCTGTATTTTGAGCGCCGGCGCGATAGGTAAACTTCGATATCTCGAATTGGGACAAACAATCGATAAAACGGGCGAGACGGCTTCCAGGAGATTTCATCTGAAGAATGTTTAAGACGCCTGTTGCGTCGGTTATAACTTCGAAAGTCGTTTGAAGTAATTCGGTACGGAAGTAAAGACAGGTTTCGGAAATAGCCAAGAGTTCGAGATGGACCGGCGGCCATCGGGACTCAACAGGAGTGGTAAGGCGGCTAAAAAAACCGTAATTACGCCATTTTTGGTCGGTAGGCGAACACTGTTGTAATTCGCCGCCAATACCAATAAGGCTTGCATCGGTGCAAATTCGGGTAGGGAGAGACGGATCAAAATGAGGTAAAAAGGATTGTTTAATTTCTTCATAAATTTCGGAGACAACGGCATCGTGTTGAGGTGTCCATTCGAACGCAGATTTAACGCCGACTACGGAGCTAATTATTTTAGTGCGCTGAGCAAAGGAGCGAACGGTGCGACGATGATGGGAAAGAACGCCGTAAACTCGGCGCGCATCCGTTTTGGTTTTAACTTGCAATAATGTTTCTAACGGTTTGAACCGAGAAACATCGGGGCGAGTGCCCGTGGTGGAAACATATTGACCCAAAATGCTGAGTTCCGGATAAAACCATTTACATTTCTTTGGGTTCAATTTTAATTTCGCATGGCGAAGGCGTTGAAAAATTTCTACTTGCAAGTCAAATGCTCGCTCGAAGGAAGTTTCGCCGAAAAACAAATCGTCGACGAAAGAGAAAAGTCGAATGCCTATTAAACCTTCAAAACATTGATTAATACAGTGAGAAAATAGCTGAATTGAACACCGAGCGCCTTGAGGTAAACGGCATAAGGTATATTGAACGTTATTCAAAGTAAAAGCTGTTAATTTTTGACTGTTAGGGCAAAGGGTAATTTGGAAAAATCCGTTGGACATATCCATCTTGACATAATGGGATTTGAAAGCTAATTTGGAGAGCAGCTCGCGGGTAGAGGGGAGTGCGTGGTTTACGCGCCGTAACACCGAATCGTTAATTGCGCGCATTGAGAGTAAAAAGCGATAACTAACAGGATCGCCGGGATTTTCCGTTTTCTTTTCGATTAAGTGGATGGGACTGTTAAATATACTTGTAGCCCGTTTAGCTATGTTGGCAGCGACAAGCTCATCGACATACTTTTGGGCGTATTCCAACTGTTTCGGGGAAAGGGGGTATTGTGGCGAGTAAGTAACTACGTGATTAGGGCGCAAAGGGAGTGTCGCCTCATAAATACAAGGTTCCTTAATATGAGAAATATCAACGGCGAAAGTGTCCTCATACTCGGTGAGAAGCTTGAAAACTCGGTCGCGTTCGGAAGGAGACAGGGCAGGATTTATGTCAAAATAAGAAGAAATCGGCTGGGAAGACTTTGCGGAAAGAGGTGGAAGTTTAATTTCGGCGTGGTTTGTAGATTTATCATCATCGTCGGACATAAGAGACGAAACAAAAGAAGGAGGTGGAGCTGCTGTTGCTTGTTCGGCTATACAAGATAGGGAATTTAAAATTCTCCCCAATGGCTGACGAGAGGAAAGAATGACGGGGGTATCAGTGTTATTAAAAATTTTTAATGAGCGACAATCGGCATCCAAAAGGAAATCGACGCTGGAGGCGCAAATTGACTGAGCAAAACGTTCGTTGAAGGAAAAAATAGAAGGGGAATCAAGAGGGAGAGGGTGTATATCAATGGGGACGTCGGTGAATTGATTTGAGGGTAAAGTGACGCGTTTGGAAGCGAATACCTTACGATCGCCCGAAAATATTTCAGCGGGTGGAATATGAGAAATATCAGTGAAAACGTGGGCTATACTAAGAGGAGTGGTATAAGCGGAGTCGCGAAAATGAAATTTTCGTATTTTTCCGTCGAAAGACATTGTGAAAGTATCGTCTTTATAGGACATAACAGCCGAAACTTGATAGAGGAAAGATAAACCGAGGATCATTGGATGGGATAATTCATCACAAACAAAAAAATTATGCGGAATTAACAAATCATCACAACGCAAAGTGGCAGAGTAAAGACCTTTTATAGTAACAGGAGTCCCTGCTGCCGTACGAAGGCAAGGTGTGCGCGCGGACTTATCGATGGACGCGGAATCAAGCAGGTTCGTATTACAGAGACTGTACGTAGAACCACCGTCTAACAAAGCAAGAGTACTATTTCCGCCGAAATTTACTGGTAAATACCATTGGGAGCGCGGTGGGAGGCCGAGCTGTAGAGCGGAGGCGGAAGCAGAGGGCAGGAGCGCATTTGGATGAAGGCCTGTAGAGGGTAGAGGGAACGGCGAATCGGCGGGGACGGACTCGACAGGAGGGCGCCAAACAAAGCGGGTACGCTGTGAGAGGCTGGTTAAATCTAAGGTGGAAGGGCGTACCGCGGGAGGGAAAGGCGGAAAACGAGGGGAGAAGGCGGGCGCGCTGACATCCAACGATGGTGGTGTAGATTGAACAGGTTCAAATTGAACAGGGGACAAAGGCGGAGAAGGGGACGCTACTCTAGACGGGAAGTCCGAAGAGAGGTTAGAATCGGGCGAAGCGGCGGTCTGCGAGGCAGACAAATTCGGTGAAATATCGACAGAAGGCGATGGTTGCACGGGGGAGTCAAGAGGACTAGGCGAGCGAGGAGAAAGAAGAGCTGAAGAAGAATCGGCGTGTTCCTGCGACGGAAACTCGGGGGATGCCACATTTTGATCCGGGGGCGCGGAAAAAGGGGTATCATCGGGAAAAAATTCAACTAAGGCCTCGTCGCGAAAACGAACCGTTTTCTTGGGGCGCGGCGGGGGGAAAATAGCGGTGCTCGGGGAAATGGGAAAATCCATATGATATTTAGGGTGAAACATTTCGTAATGACCAGCTTCATAAGGACCCATAAACTTTAAATAAATAATGCGGGTGGGGTTTAGAGCATCGTAAGTGCGAATACCGTCTGGAGTATGGACAACAATGCGGAGGCCGAAAAAACGAGCGAGAGCTTTTACCTCGCATTCTTCGGCAAAAACACCATCCTGGGACATGTATTTACAATAGAAATCGGGATCATGAACAGGTTTTCCGGCAATTAGCGCGAAGTCAGAAAAATCGGGCCAGTTATTAAAAATAAAATCAACCGCAAATTTTCGCAAAGCCGGAGCGTGGGAAAATGTGCCGAAAATGGCAAGACTGACACTAGAAAAGAAACAGTTTCCGTCTAGAGGGGAGGGGATAGTACGAATTTCGGAATAATCCAAATGGTCGGACGGGTAAAAAGAAGGGGTATCATCGGGAATGGAGTCGACAAGAACGCAGACATGTCCGGGTGTCCATGCCTGCGAGTTAATTAGTTTTTTTGATTCTGACGAAGGTTTCCAGCGATGGGGCAAGAAGAGTCGCCATGATTTAAATCACAAATTCGACAACGAATATCGCGTAAGGGCGGTAAATTTGAAGTTCTAGAGCGATGGACGTCAGCCTCTGCATATTCACTAGGTGGGGCTCGCGTGCGGTAAGATGGATTAGACTGAGAGGTGCGACGATTCGGAGGAGGGCCGCGGGAAAAATTATTATATTGCGTATTAGCGTTATTACGGTAAAAACCTGAATTATTATTGGGAGGGTATCTGGGCGGAATTCGATTATCATAATCCCGGCGAGGAAGTCCGCGGTCGTGCTGATAATCGGTGTAGCGATTTTCGGGAGGGCGTTGGGGAGGTCCCCGCGAAAAATTATTATCGCGATTATAAGAGCGGCGATCGGGAAAGTCGCGATGCAAAGGGCGATCATAAGAACGATTATCATCAGCGCGACGGTAAGGCTGACTAGGGCGAGAATCGATGCGACGATCAAAACGAGGAGAACGTTGAGGCGACTGGTACGGGCTAGCGTCGCTACGCCGAGGTGCATAAGATGGGGAAGAGTCGCTAGATAGAGCCGAAACAGTGGCTGGTTTAGATTGAACTAAAAGAGATTGTAATCTATTAATTAAATTATCCAAAACTAAAGAGGCAGCAGAGGTTTCAGTTTTGGGCTGGGTTGAAAGCGGGGCAGGTTCCTGTTTAAGAGGGTTCGGGGGCTGGAAAATTGGAGGGAGTCCAACAGGCAAGGGGGAAGCAGCGGTAGAATTGTAACAAGTCTCCATAGCTTTCAAAGAGCGGGCACGCATAGAAGCCCGATGAATTTGGTCAATTTGTTGGACCCGGGTCAAAAAATTTGCAAGGGTTAAATCGTCAGGTTTGAGTACAAGTGCAATAGCGTAAGGCAGGCCCTTGTGCAAATGTTTTAAAATATCTGCGTCGGCAACAACACCAGCGCGGCGGCAAAGACTCAAAACGTTTTCCATATAAGTTTGAAAAGACTCAGAATCTAGTTTACAACGCGATTGAAGCTGTTCGCGGTAAAGTTCGGTGTCACGATTAACGGAAAAAGTTTGGATAAGTTTATCGCGAATATGGTTATATTTTTCTAAAGGGGTACGATTATTAGCAGCGCCTGGGGCACGCGGGTTTTGTTCGAGCCACTGTAATTCGGCATGAAAAAGGGACAAAGCGGGTCCGCGGCATTGATTTTCTAAGTGGACTAAATAATGGGCCGGTCCCATGTCATCGTAACATTCAAAAATTCGACTAAGTCGAGCGAAAAACAAAGTGATGTCTTCCTCTGGGTCGGACCCACTGAAAACAGGGAGGACAGGATTGATGGTAAAATGAGCCATAGCGACTGGACGACGGAGTAAAGCTTGGGGAGGAAGCGGGATATCAAACTCTAAAGTTTCGTAATTCACTTGGCAATGAGGGACGTGTTCAAACGCAGCGCGAACGGCAAGGGACGCTTGAGCTGGCGGTAGAGTGCGGAGATTGTCCAGAAAATTATAAGTCGCAGTAAGAGGAAACCGCAAAATATCAAAACTCGGATGAGGTTCGGCACGGACAAAGAAAAATTGTACGTCTTGACGAATGCGCGCAACGGGGACCGCGGCTTCGAATAGGCGGATAGCGTGTTCTTGACGAGCGACGCGGGGGTTTTCGCCTGCGAACGCGGTATGAAGGGGTAAATAATTTCGGAAAAGTTGGACCGAAAAAGCACGACAAAGTCGGTCGGGGAGGGCGTCTTTAGTGCTAAGGACGAAGTATGGAAAGTCAGCGTTATTACAATTTTGCAGAAAGGTAGTCAACAAGTCATAAGTTACGATGTCCATAAAGAAAATTTTCTTAAAGCCATGAATATTAAAAAGACGCCACTAAAACCACAAAATCTTTCGAATGGAGAGAACAGGTATCGGAACCACGTTATGCTCGGGTTTGTGAGTAGGTCGATTCTCTAGTTCTCTCCAAGGCTTGTCAGGGGTTGGTTCGCCCCGTGTGGTTTTAGGGATGCGGGATAATTAAAGGCTTTAGTATTTTAATACATATATTTGGTCTCAGTGATTTTGAAGTCCAGCAGTCTTCGGATACTGACTATCACCCAGGTACAAGAAGTCTCAGGTACAAGTTACAGGGAGATGCACCATAGAATATTTCTAAGTCCGATAAAACCAAACGGGCTCAAGAGTACAAGTCTCGTGAAGGCGCACAGTAAAATATTCTAAGTCCAGTAAGGCTAGGAGAGCTCAAGAGTACAAGTCCCGTATGGTAATTACCCAGGAGTAGACCGATGAAAAGGCTGCGGACGGAGTGGCCGAAAGGGAGGGAGAACCGCACCGGTCAAGCGTTGGCTACTTTCTGGTCTTTCCCTCGCGCACTCGAAGGTGCGACTGTCTCGGTGCGACCTCCCACTACCCGGCCAAACTAGTCCACACCAATCAAAGGGTTACTCGTCATCGGCGACCAATAGCGCATCAATTAGTGGAGCGCTGGTCACCCGCAACCAATACCGAGCATTCAGGGTAGGGGAAGGCACTGGTGACGCAGATGAGACAAGAAGAAAAGAGGTCGCAAATGTAATAATAAAAATATCCTAACGATAGCGCCTCAGAACGCCCTTGGCGGACCGGCCCCGGAGACTGCCCTGCGCGCCCGCCTCGCCTCATCCTCGGTTCAATTTCACGCGGGTTAGGGCCAGCGTGCGGCCCACTGTGCGAGTGCCAGTGTGGGACCGGACAAGCTGCCGGTAGCGCTGATTAAGGTCCGGCGACCCCCCCCCCCCCCTCCGGGCCCAAGTGCCCCGGCCAGCCACTCCGGGGCCCAGACCGCGGCATCCCCTTATCGAGACATTCCATCGCCCTTGATCCCTTGATCCCGTAGCAGCAGGGTGAGGACTGCGGCGAGGACGCAGTGAGGACGCGACGAGGCTTTATACGGCCCGCCAACGAGACGAAACACGCGCAGCAGGGGGGCTGCCTGCCGAACCCGATCGGGCGATGGATCTCTATTCGCGAAATCCCCGGGAATGTCGATGGAAAAGGCGCGGGGCATGAAAAGGCGTAGCGGAGCGTATAGTCTGGAACGCACAGTGGGCCAGAAGCCCGGCCGGCGCTGGCGGGGAAAAAAAAAACTCTAGACGCGTTTTTGAGCTCCATCGTCGCTAATGGGACTCGAATCGAACGTGCCACCCCACCCGATGGATTCCTCGTTCGGAGAGCAATCCATTGGTGGGGTCACACGTTCGCTTCGAGTCCCATTTAGCGACGATGGATCCCAAAACCTGTACGGGATTGTCATCGCCTTATCTGGCCCCCTGTGGAACTGCGAGATACTTCGGCACCGCCAGTAGTAAGGGCAGCCCATTCTACCGTGCGCCATGTTGGTGCCCTACTGCCGCGAGGATTTTGCAGAGGCAACTCGAACCGAACCTCAACGACTGGCATCTGCGTCGAGCTGACCCAGACCGAAACAGTCGCCGCTACTCGCTCATTCTAGTTCAGCGGCCGCCTGCGTCGCCGATGTTGACGCATGTCACTGTGGGATGCTCTTACTACTGGCGTCACCGCCGGAGTGGAGAAGAGTGGAGGAATGCGCAGTGTGGCGGACCGCGCCGTGGCACTGGAGGTCTCAATGTGGCGAAGCACTCGTAAACAAAACGTTTATAATTAAAACACAAAGTACGGCGGAGCGGGAAACAAACAGGCAAACACGCGCGTCGGGTCTGGCAGAGGCCGCAAGACTCTGACACGGGACGGGCGGGCGCACTGTGCGGGGCCGAGTGGCTCCGTGCAACTTTTATAAAGCATCCCTGCCGCGCGCACACTACTGACGGTGACAGGCACGTTCAGTGGCGCGCCTAGCTTGACGAGCATTGCGCGTGATTGCGTGCCGTGCCGCGTCCCATTAGCGGAGGACTGTGGCGGCGTGACCGAGTCAAGCGGCGCCGCGCTGTCAGTCAAATGGGTGCGCCGCACAGTGGGGCCAGACGCGTTTTGAGCTCCAGAGTCGCTAAATGGGACTCGAAACAAACGGATGACACCACCGTTGGATTCCTCGCTCGGAGAGCAATCCCTTCACACGTTCGGTTCGAGTCCTGTTCAGCGACTCTGGAGCTCAAAATGCGTCTGGAGTGTCGGCCGCTCGGCCCACTGTGCTTCGCCGAGGGTCGCAGCGCAAGCGGCACGTGGGTGGCTCTCCGAGTTGGTGGAAGTACTTAGTGGGCGCGGGGCGTGGGAGAGACCTGTCGGTCCGACGGCGAGACGCAAGTACGCGGGAGCGATTTGTACTTTTCAGACAACGGGCACAAGTGCAATGAAATACACACCCCCGAAACTCGAACTCTCATGGACACGTACGTACTCGCGTGGGTGGACTCTCTGGTTTCTGACGTCCATTCTTCTTCCGCCGACAAATCCCTTTTTGTTTTCTCCGACACGCAGACACTTGTGGATCGCTGCCGAGGGGTTTCCTGAGTCAAGCTGTCTTTGTTTACTCTTTCATGCCGGCATACGGAAGGGGAAACGGGAATCGTATTCAAAGCCAGCTATGCTTTTCCCCCACCTCTCCACTAAAATACAGCGAGCACCAGCTAGCATAGAACATCATTGTTGTGTGGGGTAAAAAAAAAAGTTTTGACGGGGAGGGGGCTCGGTCCACTACAACTTGGCGCACTACGTGGAACCCATTGTTGTCCATTCTGCTCGCAGGAATTAAAGGAGGCACTACGTGGCCCCGCTCAGCCACCACGTGACCGCAATCCAGAGAGCGCCGTCGCACAGTGGGCCAGAGGACCGGCGCAGGCGGCCGGAACGCGTACCCGGGATTTCGATGCCGCCTCCGCCGGTCTTCGGGCCCACTGTGCTCGCCGCGCAAATGACCCGACGGTGGGTGCGCCGCGCCGCCACGCCATCCCTTGTGCGGGGCCGCAGGGGCGTTCCTGCGGCACGCCTTCTCTGTCCGGGGGGAGGCGCCACAATCGCGACGCTCGACACGCCGCGCCGCGCAGCCAATCAAAATAAAAAGCTGCCTGCCGCTTTTCCCTGTCACTTTTCTGGGCTTCTGGCTGGGCTCCCCGCGCGTGTAGGTAAACAGCAGGGAACTCCGCGTGTGCTTTGCGCCTCATTCTCATAACGCAGATAGGACTTCACTCGCTCGCTCAAACAGAAGGGACAATAAGAGAGAGAGAGAGAGAGAGAGAGAGAGAGAGAGAGAGAGAGAGAGAGAGAGAGACAGACAGACAGACAGACAGACAGACAGACAGACAGACAGACAGACAGACAGAGAAAGAGAGAGAGACGCGCCCAACATATCCGTGCGCCCACACACACTCATCCTCACTGTCTCTCTATCCACACAACTCACGCCGTCTTACTCGGCGGCGCTCAGTGCGCAGTGGGCCAGACACGACGCGGAAATTCCCCCTCGAAATTCACGGCCCGCATAGCAGCGAGCAGCGCAGCGGCTTGCCCCCAGGCCCGCCTTGACCGTGTTTGTGCGCGCGCGGGCCGTGAAGGGGTGCACTGTCGAAACATTGACAGATTGTAGGAT
Organism: Stenchaetothrips biformis; assembly: GCA_030522485.1. Classification (NCBI taxonomy): domain Eukaryota; kingdom Metazoa; phylum Arthropoda; class Insecta; order Thysanoptera; family Thripidae; genus Stenchaetothrips; species Stenchaetothrips biformis. Next base: position 16,113,032 of record CM060089.1, on the reverse strand, counting down.
TAAGGTTTGATGAGGTCGTGATGGCGGGCTGCTGCCGGTTGGCTGGCTGCTCACGACGCCCACGCCTTGTACTAATTACTTTGTCGCACCTTCTGCGAGCCGTCCCAACCGTTTGCCCCGCCGTTTAAAGATACATCGGAAAATCCCGGAAGTCCGTTTCGGAAGGTCTTTCGGGAATTGACGGAGGTTTTGTGTTTTCAAAAAGTCTGACGACTCTTTTCTTGCCGCTGGCAATTACTTCCGCGACAACAACTGCCTATAATGTAAAAAAAAAAAAAAAAAAAAAAAGGGGGGGGGGGGACGCAGGACACGCAGGGCTGCTGATTGCACAAAGGGGAAGGGCGGGTGGTAGGGAAATGAGCGGCGAACGAGTGTCATGGCCCCACAGTGGGCCAGAAGACCGGCGCAGGCGAACAAAGCTCTAGACGCGTTTTGAGCTACAGAGTCACTAAACAGGACTCGAACCGAACGTGTGACCCCACCGATGGATCCCTCGTTCGGAGAGCTATACAATGGTGGGGTCACACGTTCGGTTCGAGTCCCATTTAGTGACTACTGGAGCTCAAAACGCGTCGAGGGTTTGGGCCACCTGCACCGGTCTTCTATGGGGTTGGAGTTGGGCCCCTGCTGCGGTCCATCCGGCGGTCTGGGTGCGGTGCGTGTCGAGGCGGGGCGAGGTGGGGTGGGGCGGGGTGGGGTGGGGCGGCCAGAATTAGCCGTCCCTGACTAACTTATTGCCCGTCTGACTCCCAACCCCCAAACCCCTACCTCCAACCCCAACCCCCTCAACCCTCAAGCCACAAACCCCCCAACAACCACACCGGCAGGAAGCGCCCCGCGAGGAAGTCCTTTCAAGTCTCTAGAAAGTGGAGGAAAAAAACAACGCGGGTGACAAAAAAAAATAAAACAACAACAAAAAGACGACAAAGCGGACAAAAAGGAGATGCCTTCGCGCCGCGCGCCCGGCTTTAAACATATTAAAATTGAAGAAGTTCGCGGGGGTGTTCAAAGAACGCGAACAAACATTTTTAAGTGTTCTACGTCGCAGGCGTCCTTTGTAGTTGGGTCTCTCCAAACACTCTCTTCAAACTGAACAATGCGCACGGCATACTCCGCAACGCACAGGGTGCCTGCAGGCAAACGTTTCTGAGCGTGCGCTTGGCGTGCACACATGCGCAGGAGTTTCCCGGAGTTTCCCCCTGCACTATTGTTTTTCTGCCATTTTGCTACTCGGGCTGCCAGAGTTTGAGAGAGAGAGAGAGAGAGAGAGAGAGAGAGAGAGAGAGAGAGAGAGAGAGAGAGAGAGAGAGAGAGAGAGAGAGAGAGAGTCACACACAGTGGCACAACGCATCTCTCTCTCTCTCTCTCTCTCTCTCTCTCTCTCTCTCACTCACTCACTCACTCACTCACTCACTCACTCACACACACACACACACACACACGTGATGCGGTGCTGGTCACCGATTTGTCCGCTGCCCCGCTCCATCCCTCCCCACCACAGGCTGATCCCGACGGGATCATCCGTCCGGCGGGAGAGAGTGGTGCCGCGCGCAAAAGGCCGCAAGGGAAGTGGTCTCATCTCAAATTGATAAGCCCTCTGGCGTGGGAGGAAGCAAGGCTCCTCGTGTGACCTATACGTCCAGCTCACAGTGGGCCAGAAGACAGGCGGCGGCCTTAATTCGTTCGACGCCTGTTGAGCTCCAGAGTCGCTAAACGGGACTCGAACCGAACGTGTGACCCCCACCGATGGACTCCTCGTTCGGAGAGCAATCCATTGGTGGGGGTCATTCCTTCGGGTATTGGCGTCCCATTCGACCGCCTCCGCCGGTCTTCTAGCCCACTGTGCGGCCGATCGTCCCGACAGGAACAGTAAGATTCATGACGACGGGCACTCACCACTACAGGGACTGCAGTTGGAGCCGAAGGGCTCTCTTCAGTCCGGAGGTCCTTCCCTCCTCTGTACAAACTCCACAGCCACCGTTAAAATTAAACTCTCGAAAAATAAATTAAAGTGCCTCTATCTCTTTTTTTTTCCCCCGTGTGTGTGCTGCTTGGTCTCTCGTCGTCGCCGCCGCCGCGCTTGGTGTGGTCGTGTTTGTGCTCTCTGTCACGCCGCCGCGTGGCGCGCGGTCCACGTCGCGACGCCGCGAGTCGTGTCTCCGGAGCGGAGCCGAAGGGTCTGCCGGGCACGCGCTCCGCGCGTCGTCACAAGACTGAACCACCGCGCCGCCGCGCTCCCCGGAGCGGGTGGGCCAGTCGCCGCCGCCGCGCCGGTCGCCCAGCCAGCCAGCCAGCCAGCCAGCCAGGCGGGGGAGGGAAGACCAGCGCGCACCGCCCTGCGCACCCAGGACACTGGGATCCTGAGTGTCGCGCGCTCCTCTGTCTCCCTCGCACTCGTGGGGCGGCCCGTGCGGGTGCGAGAGAGACAGAGCGGCTTTCGGAATCGGTCCGCCCGCCACGCCTCAATGGCACCGTAAGGCCGCGTCGTTTTAACGCCCCCGGTCCTCACGGCGCGGCGCGTGTAGACCCGTGTAGACCGGCACACACGGATCGTTTGCGGCGTTGCCGTCGTCCATAGCGATAGCGATTGCAATAGCCGTTCCGGCGAACGGCGCTCCAGCCGGGCTGCCGGCCCACCAGGCGCAGCAGCGGAGACTACCGACCGGACCTCCTTTGACCTGCGCCCAGCGCCGCCCAGCGCCGCCCAGCGCACAGTGGGCCAGGAGACCGGTGGAAGCGGCCGTCAAAATCATGAACCAGAGTCGCTGAATTGGACTCGAACCTAACCGTGTGACCCCACCAATGGATTGCTCTCCCGAACGAGGAATCTATTGGTGGGGTCACACGTGTTCGGTTCGAGTCCTTGTTGAGCGGACTTTGTAGCTCAAAACGCGCGTCTAGAGTCTGAACCGCCTGCGCCGGTCATGGCCCACTGTGCTCCACCTGTCGCACTGCCGCACCGCCACCTGTGTAGGCGTCATCACGCAGCATTGTCCGGGCCGGCCGGGCACAGGGGAGGATTAGTGGACACTCCTTGCGCTGCTCGGCGAGTACACGGGGTTAGTAGTGGGCGAGGGGGCGGCCGGGCCGAGAGAGAAACGGCTTCATCAGCGAGCCGCCTGACTCGGGCTCGTACAGGAATGGAATACCAATCCGCCGCCGCCGCGCCAGAGCACAGTGGACCAGAGGCCAGCAGGGCTTTGCTTCGGCGCGGCCCAAGCGCCGCTCTCTGTTATTGTTTGCTGGCTCATTCGCGATCGCCGCGTGTTTGTGAGCTAATACCGGCTAATACCGACCGCGCGGATCCGACCGGGGCATTATGCTCTCGTAACCATTGACTCCCGCGGGAGCACACCATCCCTAGAGACAATGTATGCTCACCACTGCTTGTCGGGCCGCCAGCTCCGGCACGCCAGCAGTTGGAGGCCCCCCGGAGGCTCGTGACAGGTGCACGGAACAGCCACTGCGGAGCCTGTGAATGCGAAGCCTTGCGAAGCGAGGTCCCCCCCCACACACACACGCTCTCTCTCTCTCTCTCTCACTCTCTCTCACTCTCTCTCTCTCTCTCTCTCTCTCTCTCTCTCTCTCTCTCTCTCTCTCTCTCTCTCTCTCTCTCTCTCTCTCTCTCTCTCTCTCTCTCTCTCTCTCTCTCCAGAGTAAGTACACCCCACACCAGAGTCATCAGCGGAGCAGCGGTGGGTCCGCCGCCGGCCGCACTGACCCGCCGGAGGTGGGCGCAGCACAGTGGGCCAGAAGACCGTTGAGGCGGCCAAAATTCTAGACGCGTTTTGAGCTCCAGAGTCGCTAAATGGGACTCGAACCGAACGTGTGACCCCACCAATGGATTCTTCGTTCGGAGAGCAATCCATTGATGGGGTTACACGTTGGGTTCGAGTCCCATTCAGCGACTCTGGAGCTCAAAACGTGTCCGGGATTTTGGCCGCCTCAACGGTCTTCTTACCCGCACTGTGCGCAGGCAGGGAGAAGGAAGGGGTAACATTCATGCTTTGACCGTCCTCCCGTAAGACGGGCGTACCGTCAGGATGGACGCCGGCACTCAAGCGGCCCGCCGGCGTCCCACGTGACCCAGAACGCCCAGAATGAGGGGCGGTGCGTGACTCGAGCCGTGCGGAGTGCGGAGCGCGGAGCCGTGGGCGGCGATTGAGATGCAGAACGGCCGCCACGGCTCACGGCGCTCACCACTCACTCACTGCCACAGTGCCACCCCCTCTCCCGGCCCCTTTTCCTCGTGCAACAGCATCCGGGCCGATCCACCCCTAATGGCGGCCAGGGCTTATCCCCTGTACAACCCCCAGGCACCGCTCGCCTCGGGCCAGGCCAGGCCAAGCTCGCCGCCGCACGGTGGGCGAGAAGACCGGCGCGGCCGGACAAAACTCGAAACGCGTTTTGAGCTCCAGAGTCTCTAAATGGTACTCGAACCCAACGTGTAACCCCATCAATGGATTGCTCTCCGAACGAAGAATCCATTGGTGGGGTCACACGTTCGGTTCGAGTCCCATTTAGCGACTCTGGAGCTCAAAACGCGTCGAGACTTTTTGGCCGCCTCGCCTCCTCTGGCCCACCCCTGCCTTTGGGCGAGGCTGCCGTGTTGACGGACGGCCCTGCCATGGCCACGCACGGAAACGAGGGAGAGAGAGAGAGAGAGAGAGAGAGAGAGAGAGAGAGAGAGAGAGAGAGAGAGAGAGAGAGAGAGAGAGAGAGAGAGAGTGAAGGGTCGCATCGACGCGGAGCGAGAATACACACCACACACCAGAATGGAAGAGAAAGCCAGAGGTGAAAATACGTCGATTGCGATGGAATGATGGCATGATGGCAATTCGATGCGAATGTGGCAATGACAGCAGCCTCCATATGGAAGCTATGTATAATAATCCATCACCCCCTCCCCCCGCTCCACGGAAGGCGATGCGGTGGAGCCGACAGCGCGGCTGTGAGGCAGCCATCGGGCAGGCAGACGAGCTGGCCGCGGCCGCGATGCCGGCGGACCAGGCTGGATTAAGCTGGCCCACCGGTGTCGGTTTCGTTCCACGCGGTATTGCATAACGCTTCGTTGCGAGGGTTTCGACCCCCTGCGCCCCGCTCCACGTGCTGGGGTTAATTGAGCACGAGAGAGAGAGAGAGAGAGAGAGAGAGAGAGAGAGAGAGAGAGAGAGAGAGAGAGAGAGAGAGAGAGAGAGAGAGAGAGGCTCGAGCGGCGACGCGGCGTCTTCAGAGTGATGTGACCCCAAAGAGCGCGCGGCGCCCAGCGACATTAACAAGTTTTTCGTAAACTAAGATTGAAATGGCACGCCTGAGCGGCTCCGCGGCCCGTAGGGCGCCGTCGCCGGTCACAGTGGAAACTTTGCGTCGCGGCTGTCCCGCGGACACCCCTCCCGACCCCCGCCACACAGTGGGCCAGACGACCGGCGCAGGCTGACAAAACTCTGGACGCGTTTTGAGCTCCAGAGCTAGACGGGATTCGCACCGAACGTGTGACCCCACCAATTATGGATTGCTCTCTGAACGAGGAATCCGTTGGTGGGGTCACACTTTCGGTGCGAGTCCCATGTAGCGACTCTGGAGCCCAAAACCCGACAAGAGTTTCGGCCGCCGGCACCGGTCTTCTAGCCCACAGTGCGCCACACCACCCAGGGCCCCGGGCGGCATTAGGGGGCAACGGTCGCAAATTGGCCGCGCCTAGAGTTGTTGAACGAGTTCCCTGCCCCACCATGAGGCCCGTCGTGGCGGCGGGGCGGCGGGGCGGCGGGGCGGCGGGGCGGCGGGGCGGCGGCCGGCCGGGTGTTGGTGTTTGCGTCGTCCCCACACCGGAAGGGAAGCCCCCGGGGCGGTGCGGTGTCTTCCCTCGGGGCGTCCCCAGGCCGTCGGGGCTGACCCGGCGTCCAATGAGTGGACGGAACGCCGCCGCCGCACAGTGCGACGACGACGACGACGCCTTGCCGGAACTTGTGTAACCGCGCGTGGTGGAGCGAGGCGGGGTGAGCGGCTGGTTTTTCCATCTGCATAAACCACTCCTATCAATCCGTCCGGGCCGGCGACGCACAGTGGGCCAGAAGACCGGTGCTGGCGAGTGATGTGGAAACCGACCGTCCTGCTGTGCAGTCATCCTGCCATGATGGATTCCGCGGAACAAAAATGACCCCCAGGATCGCCCAAAAAAAAAAAAAAAAAAAAAAACTAAAGGACTCGCTGACAGCTGTGCACCACCACAACTCTGCGGCGGCCAACCAGAGCGCCGGATTATTTCTGCCCGGGCCGGCGAGCCGCGGCGAGCCGCCGCCGCCACGCTGGCCCATTGTTGGCGCCTGCAACACAGGGCGTCCTTCACCCCCTTTCCATCTCACTTTTCGGCCCAAACAAAAGAGCAGAAAAAGCAGCAGCCCGGGGAGCGCAGCGTACCGCCGCCGCCGCCATGCTCACCATGGCCGCCCTCCGCGAGAAGGGCTTCCGGGACTCGCGCTGGACGGCCGAGGACAAGCGCGACCAGATCCAGGACGTCATCAAGCTGCACAGTGAGTGCGGCGGTGACAACCCGCGCCGATACCCCGCGTCTCCCTCGCCCCTGGGGCCCTACAGCGCGGGGTATTGTCGAGGTCAGCGCCGCCGCGACCTCCGACAGCCCGCGGGCCCCTCGGGCCTGGCGGCCGCCTGCGAGCAGGGTCGCTCTGTCTCTCTCGCACTCATGGGGCGTCTCGTAGGGGTGCGAGAGAGACGGAGCGAGCAGCATATGGACTCGGCCTGGTAGTACGGGGCCAGGGCGCTGTGTTGTCATAATACGCCGTTAGTCCGGGAGTAAAGCACGCCCTGGAGGCGCCCTGCAAACACACAAAACTTGGTTCGACACGCACGGGCGAGTTTGCGGCCGAAACGTCTCGGCTCTACGCCGCGCGGCCTTGGCCACGACGCCGGTCCTTCACGCCTGCTTTCAGAATCCCGCCTCGCGATGAATAACGAACCAGCTGCCAATAACATGTTGGAAAGTTAGCTGCATGGGGAGAGGAAGGGGAGTTTCTCAATCAAAATTTCACGAGAGCGGTGCGCTGCCACGGCCGGGCCGCCCCCGGGCTAACCTGCGCTTGCACAGTGGGCCAGACGACCGGCGCAGGCGGTCAGAACTAGACGCGTTCTGAGCTCCAGAGCCACTGAATGGGACTCGAACCGAACGTGTGACCCGACCAATGGATTCCTCGTTCGGAGAGCAATCCACTGGGTCACACGTTCGGTTCCTCCCTCTTCAGTGGTCTTCTGGCCCACTGTGCGCTGCTCTCTTTCCCTATCCGAGAGCGCGACAAGCTGCACACCAACAAGAAGGTGGAGGAGCTGCGGCGGCAGCAGTTCGCCGAGATCCGCACCCTGACCCGGGAGGTGCAGGAGTACCGCAGCCTGCTGGACTCGGCGCGCCTCGGCGACAAGCAGGCCCTGCGCAACACGCTGCGACGCCACCGGCCCACCCAGCTCGCCTTCATGGACCACACCTTCGAGGTGGGCGGCATGGGCGCGCCGCACAGTGGGACAGAAGACCGATGAGGCGGCCAAAATTATTGTAGACGCGTTGTGAGCTGCAGAGCCGCTAAATGATTGCTCTCCGAACGAGGAATCCGTTGGTGGGGTCACACGTTTGAGTCGAGTCCCATTGAGCGACTCTGGAGCTCAAAACGCGTCCAGAATTTTGGCCGCCTCGACGGGCTTTTGACCCACCGTGCGCCGCCGACTTAAGCCTTCGGAAAATACAAGCGAAAATCCACCAATCAGTAGAGAATAAAAATAAAATGAAGCTTGCGGACAGTACGTACATCGGGACCTTGTTCAAAGCAAGCAGGCGAACAGTATCTGACAGAAACAACCAATAACAACAAACATCAAACATCTCATCGCTGCGTTCGATAATTTTCCTCCTCTTTCCCTTCGCGCTGGCGGGGCGTGACGGGAAAGCCGCGGAAAAGCTCGACGCTTGATTGATTACTCGGCACTGCGGCCGCGTCCCAGTCCGCGGGGAAATCCAGTACGCGGTGCCTTTGGCGTTGGCATGAAACTCGCGTGGTACTGCCGCACAGTCGCACAGTACGTTCAGGAGGGGAAAAAAAAGTTTAGTTCAGTTTGCAGACCGCTAACCGCGGTGGCGCGGTTCGGTCCCATGACATTGGAGAGAGACACAGGCATGGCCGGAGGGTTGTTCCGTTCGGTAGGATTATCCGGAGGGGACAGCGTCCAGGCAGGAAAATGGTATCGAACATGCAGTCCATCATGGGACAGATTCAACAGATATTTTTGTTTTTGTTTTTTTTTTATTTTATGCAACTGACGGTCCTCGACAATGTATACCGGCCCACTGGGCACTCTGCATGCTGCAGTGCGTGGTTCCGCAAACTCGCGCGTACTCCTTCGTTCTTTTTTTTCTTTTAAATTAAAAAAGTGCTGATTTCATTGTGGGTGGGGTTTTCCCCGAAACGCCTCAATCTTGTTAGTTAATTCCAAAACTTGTTGAAAACATGGCACTCACCGCAAAAATGCAAAAAGTTGCCTCCGGCCCCGAGGGCAAGGTCCCTTGCAGCTCAATAGAGGGGGGGGGCGGAGAGCGAGTTTCTTCAAGGGAAAGGATCGCCACACTGTTAAAAAGTAAATAGGAAAATCCCGACAAATTCTTTTTTTTTTTTTTTGGACAGTGCAGTAAAAAGTCATGCAATCTCGGTTGATGCTCCGCGTTCCAGAAAGCCATCGACCACGTGGACCAGGCCAGGTTCGCGCACTCCAAGGAGATGGACCGGCTGCGGTGTCTGAAGAAGCAGCGCGCGCGCACTCTCTTCAGCCTCGAGGTGAGGGAGAGGCTGCACAGTGGGCCCGAAGACCGCTGGGGGCGGTCAACAAAATCCCGGACGGGCTTTAAGCTCCAGAGTCGCTAAATGGGACTCGAACCGAACGTGTGACCCCACCAATGGATTGCTCTCCGAACGAGGAATCCGTTGGTGGGGTCACACGTTCGGTTCGAGCCCTGCTGATCGGACTCTGGAGCTCAAAACGCGCGTTTCGAGTTTGGGCCGGCCGCGCCGCGCCGGTCTTCCGGCCCACTGTGCGAGGGCGAGGGAGACGGCCCACTGCCCGTCCTGCTTGCAGACGGAGGCGATGAACCTGCGCAGGGAGCAGCAGGCGCGCAGCCGGCAGCCCAGCCGCGACACCTACGAGCAGGCCCTCACCAGCCAGATCACCAACTGCGCCGTCAAGCAGAACGCCGCCTCCTCCGTCACTCACACGTACCAGAAGATCCTGGCCATCCTGAGAAAGGTGCGGAGACGCACAGTCGGCCAGAAGACTGGCGGCGCGGCCGGACGAAAACTCTTGACGCGTTTTGAGCTCCAGAGTCGTTGAAGTAGACTGAAGTGAAAGCGTTCGGTTCGGGTCCCATTTAAGCGACTCTGAATCTTAAAACGCGCCCAGTATTTTGACCAGCTCCAACGGTCTTCTGGCCCACTGTGTTGACGTGAGAAACTCGGGATCCCTTTGCTCGGACGATGACGCTGGGCTTTTGTCAAAGTCTCGACTCATGCACGTGCACGTGACGAAAATAATCCGCAACTTTGTCCTTGCTACGAACCCTTGGCGCAACAGTGGGATAAATGAATCTCGAACCGAGCGTGCGAACCCATCAATAGGATTCCTCGTTCGCTCGTTCGCAGACCAATTCATTGGTGGGGTCACACGCTCGGTTCGAGTCCCATTCAGCGACTCGGGAGCTCAAAACTAGTGTTCTGAAGGGTGGAAACATTCCCGGGAAAATTGGGAATCTTGGGGAACGTTACCGGGAACGTTCGAGGCTGGAAATCGGGAACGTTCCCACATTCCACATTTTTGAGTAAAAATGAATGAAAAATATAAATTAGTGCAGGTAATTACTGGAAATTGTAAAAATATGAAGGTTTCTGTTCACAAAAAATAATTATTTTTATTTGTACTACATCAAACATTAAAGAAAATATATCGAGTGTCAAATATTTTTCTTAAGAAATATTGAAACAAGAGTTTTAAAATTTTAATCAATTAACATTGACTCATCTTTATCTTCATTTTCATCTTGCTCATCTTCACCATCATCACCATTGCTTGAGCTAACATCAGATTATCGTTAGGAATAGGTAAAATATGCTGTGAACGGTGGAAAATTGTGTGCTGGGTGGAACAAATGTGTTTTGCCCTCCGATACGCATATCAAGTTAAAACAAATAAAAAATGCTGAATATTCCCACTTTTCGGGAATCTTCGGAAATGTTCCCGGGAATTTACTGGGAACGTTCCCCAAAATGATCGTTCCCGGGAAATTTAGAACACTACTCAAAACGCGTCCGGGATTTTGACCGGTTCCGTGGCCCACTGTGCGCAGGACACGGTGTACTTCGACGCGGTGCTCGGCGCGCTGCACGGCGACCAGGTGACCCAGTGCCGCTGCGTGGTGCGCGCCACGCAGCTGGGGCAGTCGGCGGCCGAGGACGCGGCCCGGCTGCGGGAGGAGGCCAAGGCCGTGGAGGCCGAGCTCAAGCACAGCATGCAGGAGCGAGCCGCGGCCGTCAGGAGCCTGCGCGCCGTCGTGGACACCAACAAGCGCGTCAGCAAGAGCCACGTGCGGGCTGAGGTGAGCAGCGCACGGTGGACCGGACGCTCCAAATACCGGACGCGTTTTGAGCTCCAGGGTCACACGTTCAGTTCGAGTCCCCGCCGGGCCTGTGGCGCACTGTGCAGCGGCCCTGGAGCCGAGGCCTGTGGCCGGCCGCAGGGTCAGCTTCTGCTTGCAGGGTCACGAAGATTGCGCCAGCGACCTTGGCGGACTAGAACAAGGCCGTCCGAAAGGAGGCCAGGGGCAGGGCTCTGGGATCCTCGTCGAGCCGGTCTCACACCCCCAGGGGTGTGAGTTAGACTACCGCGGCCGACCAATCAGCCGAGACCCAGCTGCTCTTTGGAGGCCGACAGACGGCGAGGAAGGAGAGAAACCTTTTGGAGGCATGATTCAAACCTTGATGAAAGCGAGGGGTGAATCACTAGTGTACTCATGTGTACAAAGTGGCCGGTACTCAGTGTACTCACAAGTTCAAATATGGCAAAATTTGCTTATTTTTGCATGATTTGGCGTTGTGTGTCGTCTGCAACGCTAAATTAAGCCTAAAAACGTTTAATGATGTGAAATTTACGGAGTTTTGTGAAGTGTACTCACCCGTACTCATGTACTCATGTGTACACCAAAACGCTAAGTGATTCACCCCTCGGATGAAAGACCGACTCGACATGAGACAAAGAAAATTTCGCAGTGTGGTGACCAGAAGACTGCCGCTGCCCTCCAGCAAGTTGGCTCCTCCCCCACTTCTGGAAGCACTGGAACCGGAACGTCCCTGAGTCCTTGCTAGAGAGCGGCCGGACCCGATAATTTTTTTTTTCGGATGCACACGCGCCGCACTGTTTTTGTCAGCCACCCAGCGTCGCTCGATCCCCGCAGAGTTTGGCGCCGGCCCCTGACAGTGCAATCACGCCCCACCCCAAGCCCGCCCTGCCTCACCCCGCCCCACCCCGCCCCACCCCGCCCCGCCGACAGAGTCCAGCGCTGGGTGGTTAAGCCCACTTTCCTCCAGCCTGGCCGAAAAATTCGGCCTGTCTCGCCTGACTTCCGCGCGGCGGAAGGGGACCGAGCAGGAACTGGTCGTCCTGCAGCAGCGCCTGGACAAACACGTGTGGTCGAGGAACGCGACACTCAGTGGGCCGAAAGACCGGCGCAGGCGGCCGAAACTCTAGACGCGTTTTGAGCTCCGGTGTCGCTAAATGGGACTCGAACCGAACGTGTGACCCCACCAATGCATTGCTCTCCGAAAGAGGAATCCATTGGTGGGGTCGCACGGTCGGTTCGAGTCCCATTTAGCGACTTCTATAATTTTGGCCGCCTGCGCCGGTCTTCCGGCCCACTGTGCAACAGGAAGGGATGGGGGCAGACGGCGCACCGCGTGTGAGGTGTTTGACGGGCGGTGCTGGTCCGGTCACGTCACGGGCTTCACATGACACGCCGGCTTTTAGCCCGGATCGAATCGAACGGGTCGTAAATAAGGCCGAGGGCTGCGGCCCGATCGCCTGAACGCTGCCGTTCCGTCTTGACATCACCGAAACGGGCAGAAAAATACCCACAAAAAAAATTTAAGACAAACCAAAAATAATGGTTGTATTGAAACTTGGCGCAGAGCACGACCGACCTGCGCGTGGCGCTGCTGCCCAAGGTGGACGCGGACACCGCGACGCTGCTCAAGGAACTGGACCACATGGAGGGGCTGATGCAGCGCCTGCAGGCCACCACCCTCGTGTCCTCGTACATGGACGTGTTCCCCAGGTAGTGCCGCCGCCGCCGCCGCCGCCACCGCGCAGTGGGCCAGAAGACCGGTGGAGGCGGTCGTCGAAATCGCGGACGCGTTTTGAGCTCCAGCGTCACTGAATGGGACTCGAACCGAACGTGTGACCCCGTACCAACGGGGAATCCATTGGCGGGGTCACACGTCCGGTTCGAGTCCCGTTTAGCGACTCCGGAGCTCAAAAGGTGTTTAAACACTGGTAAAACTAGGGTGTAGTTCTACGCTTCATTCAAACATACAACTACGCTTGAAGACTTTGAAGACGCCCTTCTTGAAGCGTAGAACTACACTTCAAGACAATTCCCCCATGCATTTAGATAGAGGGAAAAGAGCGCGCGAGCTCTTGTACGCTTCAAGAAGGGCGTAAAGACTACGCTCCACGCAAGGCGTCATACGACGCCTCAGTTTTACCAATGAAGTTTGGCCCACCTGCGCCTTCCGCGGTCTTCCGGCCCAGTGTGCGGCCAGGCTAGGCCGGGCGCTGCGGCGTCCGAGATGAACCGGCCGGCATGGCTGCAGCGTGCTGCAGGTTCGAGGCGCAGCTGCGGCAGCGGATCCGCCTCCTGAAGCAGGTAGAGCGGCGTGAGCTGCGGCGGGACGAGGTGTTGGAGCGCCGCAACCACGCGCAGTTCATCCTGCACGACCTCAAGAGCAACATGAGCGAGACAGAGCAGCAGTAAGTCGCTGCTCCCGCCTCGCGGGGGGGAACCAATTATTGCTGCCTTCCTTCCTTCCTTCCTTCCTTCCTTCCTTCCTTCCTTCCCGGAAAGTTGTTGTGGTTCCTTCCCTCCCGGAAAGCTGTTAGTTGGGGCTCTTTCGCGCGGCCTTGGGCGCGCAGAGCGTCAGCTGTACGCGAGCGCGGTGCATGTTTCATGGGTGTGAACGGCAGCGCCGCTGCCGGGGCCGGGAGTCGTACCATCTCACAGTGGGTCAGAAGACCGACGTAGGCGGCCTAAATTCTCGACGGGTTTCCAGCTCCAGAGTGGCTAAATGGGACTCGAACCGAACGTGTGACCCCACCAATGGATTGCTCTTCGAACGAGGAGTCCATTGGTAGGGTCACACGTTCGTAGGAGTCCCCTTTAGCGACTCTGGAGCTCAAAACCCGTCCGGGGTTTTAGCCAGCTGCATGATGCTGGTCCTCTGGCCCGCTGTGCATCGAACCCCGCTCGCCGCGGGGACAACGAGCGGCCCATCTATTTTCCCGCCGCGGTCGCTTACACGTCTCGGGGCTACGACCTCGACCAGGAGGGGGGGGGGGGAGGGGCATAGTGCGGTCCAGCGCACCGCCCCGGGGGGCGACGACGTGACCGCGTCACCCACCCCGTCACGCACCGCGTCACACTGCTCGTCACGCTGCCCGTCACGCCTAGACGGCGCCTTGCTGTCCGGCTCGCTGCCGCCCGGATGCACTCCACGCTCATGTCGCACAGTGGGCCAGAAGACCGCGCAGGCGGACAAAACTCTGGACGCGTTATGAGCTCCAGAGTCGTCAAGTGTGACTCAAACTAAACGTGCGACCGATTGCTCTTTGAACGGGGAATCCATTGGTGGGGTCACGCGTTCAGATCGAGTCGCATTTAGCGTATATGGAGCTTAAAACGCGTCTAGAGTTGTGGCCGCCTGCGCCGGTCTTCAGGCCCACTGTGCGTCGTGATTGATGTCCTCCGTGATGCGTCCGCGTGTTCAGGGCCGAGCTGGAGGAGAGGGAGCTGCGCGTCAAGATGGCGGCCGCCGAGGCGCGCCTCCGGGACGCCCTGGACGCCAAGCAGAAGCTGTGCACGTACATGGTCACCGTGCGTACGGCGCTCTACGGCATCGTGCTCGTCCTCAACCAGGTAAGGGCCGGACGGACGTCTCACGCCGCAGGCGCCGCTGTAGTGCACAGTGGAGGCGGCCAGAGTCCCGGACGCGTTTCGAGCCCTAGAGTCGCTGAATGGGACTCGAATCGAACGTGTGACCCCACCAATGGAATCCTCGTTCGGAGAGCAGTCCAATGGTGGGGTCACACGTTCGGTTCGAGTTTAATTCAGCGACTCTGGAGCTCAAGACGCGTCCAGAGGTTTGAGCCGGCCGCACCGCCGTCTTCCAGCCCACTGTGCGGCGTGATGCCTCCACCCTTGCTTTCGTTCCCCCTCCAGGTGAAGCCCACCCAGGCCATGGTGAAGACCGTCCCGCAGAAGTACGACTGGGAGCTTGACGAGAAGTTCGTGGACGAACTCTACGCCCGCAAGAAGGGCCCCGTGGCCGCGCCCGAAGCCAACGGTACGCCGCTGTCGTCGCTCTGTCTCTCCCGCACTCACGGGGCGTCCCGCAGGCGTGCGAGGGAGACAGAGCTCTGTGCGGAGTCTGTTGCCCAGGACACTTGAGAAGGAAGGCGCCTCCTTGATACAGCGTCGCTCTCGTGTCCGCAGCGATCGCCATGCTCAAGAGCATCTTCATCAAGGTGGCCGTGGTCCTGAAGCAGATGGGCGGGCAGCTGGAGGCGCCCGGCACCGAGGCGCCGGCGTCGCGCGCCCTGCTACCGGACGTCCTGGCCGCCAAGCCGGAGCGCGTCGACCAGACCACCGAGGAGATCGGCGGTGAGTCCGTTGCTCCATCTCTCTCTCTCTCTCTCTCTCTCTCTCTCTCTCTCTCTCCACCTCCCTCTCCCTCTCTCTCTCTCTCTCTCTCTCTCTCTCTCTCTCTCTCTCTCTCTCTCTCTCTCTCTCTTGGAGCCTTGGATCAGTCTGCAGGCGAGCGCCGTGGGCGCAGGCAGCCCGGCGACAGGCCTGCGTGCGGGCTGCCTGCCCTCACGGGGCTCCACCCGCCGATACCCCGCGCCGTCTGCCTCCCCACGCGGGGTAGCGACGCGGCCAATGTTCTCTGGTCAAAATTCTCGACGCGTTTTAAGCTCCAGAGTCGCTAAATGTGACTCGAAGTGAACGTGTGACCCCACCAATATATTGCTCTCCGAACGAGGAATCCATTGGTAGGGTCACACGCTCGGTTCGAGTCCTGTTTAGCGACTTCTGGCCCACTGTGCGTCTCTTCTCCCTGGCAGTGCTGATGCTGGACTCCGCCGAGGCCATCGGCGACGCCAAGGTGCCGACGCGGGACTCCATCAAGGCCGAGTCGGCCAAGATCATCCGCATGGCGAGGAAGCTCAGCGAGCCGGAGTCGTACGACCGCATCAAGCGCGTGCGCCGCGAGGAGAAGTGGATCTGAATGAAGAGTCTGAAGGAAGGCAGCGCGGAGAGCGTGGGGCCGAGGGTGGCGACCCCACGCAAAACGACCCCGCCCCGCCTGGTCCACTGTGCACCGCAACATTGTTCTCGTCCCAAAATAAGAAACGGGTCTGTCTCAAGCGAAACGCGCGCCCAGTTCAAACATGGTAACATTCTTATCTTGGAAGCTCTGCACTGCACACTTGTTGACCGTGGGTTCGTCTGTTGACAGGTTGTGCAAACGCCCCATGCTCTTCGCTTCCCCGTTGCCCTGCGAGTAGCTCGCTCGGTTCGTGCGATCCGCAAACAATCGACTGGAAGATGTGCGCTATGTGCGCAAGCACCTACATGGTTCGTGCTCGTCGGGCCACCCCTTTGGCGGTCGTTTTCTCTTGAATGGCGCCGGTGAAGACGATGCGACGGACGACGCGGAAGAAATACGACAGCCAGAGGACCCCGTTTCATCGAACTCCATTTTTACGACTCGTTGTTTCATGGAGGGAAACGGCGTTCGAGTCTGCAGCCATAAAAGAACAAATCTTGGTGCAATCATTTTGTAAAGTGCCTCCCTCGCTCTTATCAAAACTTCACACGCAAAGGAGAGTTGCCTGCCACGTGCAAACTCCGTCCACACCGCAGCTTATGTTGACGGACCTAAAATAAACGCACTACTTTCATTTTGTGCACTACTACGCATGTCGCTCGGCGGCGACGAGCGCGACGCGGGACGGGGCGACCGCTCCGTATTTTCTCATTCATTCCGTGTCAGAGTCGCTGAATGGGACTCGAACCGAACGAGTGAGCCCTCCAACGGACTGCTCTCCGAACGAGGAATCCATTGGTGGTGGTCACACGTTCGGTTCGAGTCCCGCTCAGCGACGCAGGAGCTCAAAACGCGTCTCGAGTTTTGGCTTGCCCACTGCGCAGCGGCGGACGGGTTCTTTCGGACGCCTCCCCGCTCAGCTGATAGCGCCAGCAGCGCCAGCGGGCGGAGGCGGAGTTTGTCGGTTAGTCGCCTCTTGTTTGTCCCACTGTCCGTCCGTCTCGTCGTCTGCAGGTGCCCGCGGGGCGGAGCGGAGCGGGGCGGGGGAGGCGTGTTTACGCCAGCAACGCCCAACTTAGCTGCTGTCAGCCCAGCCGCTGGCCGTGGTCCGAGCCGCGCACTGCGGCTGACGGTGAACGCTCTGGTCGCAGTCCAGCTCGCCTGCAGCGGCGGCGAAGGGCAAAGGCGAAACTCGGTCAAGGACATGTTAGTAGGCCGGCTCTACTCCGGCGCCAGACCGCTGTGTCTGTGCTCGTGCGCGCAGCCACCCTCGCTGCGTGTCCGTCGGCCGGCGGCCCCGAGCAGCACGCCGTCACCGAACCCGTCACCGTCACCGCTGCAGTCCGCCGCGCAGTGTCGCTCTCACTTCAGCGTGGACGCGGCCCGCACCTCCAGCACCATGGGCCCGTCGGCGAGCCCTCATTTCTGTTTCAAGGACTATGACTGCGTCGGGTTCGACCTGGACAACACCCTGCTCAAGTACAACATCGCCAACATGGTCAAGTTGACGTACGAGCTGCTCGCCCGGTTCCTCGTCGAGCAGAAAGGTTATGATCCCTGTCACCTGCTCAAGCCGCTGAATTTGGATTTCCTGCAGAAAGGCTTGACGCTGGATTATGAAAAGGGAAATGTGCTGCAGCTTTCGCCGGATGGCTCTGTCCATCGAGCTTGTCATGGGACCAAGTTGTTGCTGGACGCTGACATTGAAGGAATCTACGGAAAGGATAGATTATGGACACTGGCTCAGGAGTACACTCAAAACATGTTGGATGCTTGGAACGGTCCCATGTCTGAAAAGATTCGATCTGTCATGGATCACTTTGACGTACCTGCAGCTCTTGCTTTTGCTCGGTGTGTTGACAATATTGATGCAAGATCTGAAAACCCGCCAGCGGACTACAACTTATACAATGATATAACTGAGGGACTCGTTAATATGTACCTAAGAGACCATTTTGCTAACAATACAGGTGGTTTCTTCAGTGCTCTAAAAGAAAATCCTGATAAATACTTGCACCGTTGCAGTAGTAATGTTTTGAAGTGGCTCAAAAAATTAAAAAGTGATAAAAAAGTCTTTCTGGTAACTGGTTCTAATGAAGACTTTGCTTCATTTACTGCTCAATACTGTTTAGGTGAAGATTGGAAGGACCTTTTTGATGTTGTTGTGTTTTTTGCCCGTAAACCTGGTTTCTTCACTGGGCGACGACCTTTTATCTCCTTAACTGATGGGAAAGAGAGTGATATTGTTCAGCCTGAAGATGTTCAATTGGGAAAAATGTATTCTCAAGGTAATTGGCAAGACTTATATGAGCTCTTCAAAAAAGAGACAAACAAGAAATTCCCTAGGTGTGTGTATGTGGGTGACAATGTTCTTCAGGATGTATTTGCTCCGGATGAATTTACTCGCTGTGATGCTATCGCCGTCAGTGACGAGATGCGAGCAGAAGGGGTTGGTGATGCAAAAGAATACATTGATGTTTTATCCTCTAATACCTGGGGGTCCTACTTTTATCATAAAGGGGACAAACCGTCGTTATGGTGTGATATCATTCGGAGGCATGCTGCAGTATGTGTACCAAGTGTAGATGTTCTTGCTGAGAAGCCTTTAGATTTTCAAATACAAACTTTCAAATCTATCTCTCCTGATCCTTCACAACCCATTGGTTTCTTCCCAAGTGCTCCCACCAAATAGTTACAATCATTTTAAAGGCATCATTAGCTAATGTTATTCATTAGGAGAGGAGTTCTCCTGCATCTCTTTGCTCCTGTATTGTTAACAAACTTTCGATTGTGATACACGATTTGTACCAGTAAAACCTTTTGGAAGGAATGTCTGAAGTGTCTGTCACTTTCCTCTCCGTCACTTTCAAACATCCCGCCTTCCATGATGGCGGGCCCCCTCTCCAAATTATCGGCAGACCACACCATATTCACATTCGTACTGCGAATAAAGACACGTCAGTTCATTGTTTTGGTCTGCACATGTCACATCACATGTGTGTGAGGTTAGAATTTGTTGGTATTTACGGAAGTTCATAGTTTGAGACGAAAATAACATTGGAAAAGCTTTCTTTGTCTACACAAGAGTTTTATTGGTCGCATACGTGTGTGTTCAAGATCTATGTTTAGCATGAAGTAGATGGCCCTATTGCTTTGACACTGTTCTATTTTGTTGGTCAAGTAGAACCTAGCTAAACCAAAATGGGTAAAGTGAGAAAACTGCGCAAGAAGTACCACTTGGCCTGCCAAAAGGCGGCAGCAACAGAAAGCAATGACACTCCAGTGGTTCCTGTTGTCAAGTCAGTTCCTGGACAAGCTGAGCTGCCTGTGAAACTGAATACGGATTCCAACATTTTTGCTGGAATCACCATATCATTCGCTGACCTTCAACAAACGTTAATACCCCCCTCAACAAAACCACTGGAAGTACCACTAGGGACTGTCAGTGAACCTTCTGTAGCCGAAAGTTTGATTAAGAAAAAATTAAAACATATTCCAAAGAAGGACAAGATTATTGCCAGAAGAGAGGCATTATTAAGAAGTAAGTATGATGCCTTTTGTGTCGTAAATAATTCTCTCACGTTTATTTGACTGCAATAAGAAGTGTTTTCTCTCCAGAAATTGATACTGTAAGGCAGCTAAGACTAGATGCAAAGAAGGCGTTGAAACTCTCCAAAAAGAAAGAAGTCCCAAAGCCGATGCAAATGACAAACCTCATAGATGCATTGCCAATGCTCCCTTCAACTGATAAGGTGCCAGGTTCCAGCAAAAAAGGGAATATTTCTCGAGTGAAAGCGTGCCTTCCAAAGAAGAAACGAAATAAGCAATTGTAAGTATTTTTGCAGTAGATTTTCATCATATTTTCCCCATTTGTGAATTTATCTTAATACCTCCACCTCTGTTTCTTTCCAGCATGGATGGTATCAAGGCCTTTAGGGCAGTTTTGGGCAATGCCCACTACCAGGCAGATCCAACATCTGCTATATCAAGTTATGTTACAAACACAGTTTCAAGTAATAGCACTCACAAGTTGAAAAGATAGTTATTTTCAATGTGAAATCTGAGATGATATATTTTCTTGCTTTGCGTGATAGTCAAATTTGACAGCATGCCCTGCAATGTTTCCGTAAAGGGTGCTAAATTCACTAGATTGTGTGTAAGGCCAGCTTGCATAGTATGGTAAAGACTTTCAATTTGATGTTGGGGAAAGGTAAAATAAAAACTAGAAATATTCTAGAAACATCAATGATTATTTTTTTATTCACTACCTTTTTAATAAATTCATCAAATAAAACAGTTTCCAGTCAAACACCACATACTTCTAAGAATTGGGAGGAAAATCTTAGTTCACACACATACACTACTTTGAGTTAATCTTAGTAGTGCATGGGTACATACAAAAAAAAAAATTATGAACAGAGATAGAGTAAAATTAACACATCTGGTAAATGAAATAAATTTTTCTAAGACAAAAATTAATAAGACAAAATTACAAAGTCCTGCAATAAAATTTCATTAAACAAAGGCAACGCTTGAACTAGGTTCAAGCTACCTATAAAATTAATTTCCCAGTAAAGACAGGATGACCCAGAAAAAAAATCAACAATGGTGTTTCTATTGATAGGTGACGATCACAATGAAAATTTACAGGATGCAATCTACTATTTACCAAACACTAGAGATTCATCATTTTCCCAATTAGTACAATCTGTCAATTCGAGAAAATGTTGAAATTCAAAATAAACAAAGTGCACTAATGGAACACAAAGGGGGAAGGGACAGAAAGGGGAGGGGAACACCGACTAGAATATTAAGGTGTGAATCTGAGGGAAAATAGACACAGAATAACATCACAGATTATGATGCAAGAACAAAGGCGGCTGGAACTGAAGGAGAAGTGCTGCACCTCAAAACAGGCAGCACAAGAGCAAAGATGGGAGAAACGGATACAAGAAAGGCAACAGGAATATTTAAGTCAAATTAAAACATGTATAAGACATTCCCCCAGCCCAACGTGCGATCATTTTTAAAAATTTGAGAACTTGTCTAACCTTGTGGTGATTGCTTGTTCTATGCAAAATACAGTATATAGTTAAGAAACAAAAGAGACAGTCTGCCACTGCTTTGTGATCTAAAAGCTGTACAAAAATTCAGTTCATGTAACAATTTAATAATGATTCAAATGAAACATACAACTCTATAATTAAAACCTCTAAATCTTCTCTTGAATGAATGGATGTAGGAGAGCTTGGTTGATGGCCGGCCGCTTGCTGGAGTCCAGCATGCAGATCTTGTCCAGGAGGTCCTTAAGCTGCGTTACTTTTCTTGACTGATCTTCTGGAAGGTTTTGATTTCCCACAAGTTCTGAATGCAAGTCTCTGCTTGGGTTTAATGTGCTAAGCACCACTACCTTCTCCTATTGACAGAAAAATATTTTAAAAATCAGCAAGATTGTATGACTTATAGTGTACAGTAAAAATGAACAACAGAAAATCACTTGATACTGACCCGCTCTGTTACTTTATCAACTTCATGGTACAGGAAATTGCAATTAGCGTCAAAGTGTTGGTCCCTAAATGCACCTTTCCTTATAATTTTATTAGGCATTTTACCCTTTAGATCCATGAAAAATTTGAGCATCTGTAAGAGACCAGATTGACACAATTAAAATTGATCAGAAGTAATGTAGGGATGAATCTCAAGGAAACTGATGTATAATCACCTGGTTGTTAGTTTTCCCAGAGAACATGATCTTTCCAGTGTAAAGTTCGTATATAGTACAACCGGCTGACCACATATCAATGCCAAAATCATATGGGATGCCTAAAACTGTAAACAGACCCCCAATATTTAAGTGCTTTCTTCAAGGAAATAGAGCAACTAACAAATGACACTTGCAAATAAAAAAAAAGTTCACTACTTACTAATTTCAGGAGCGCGGTAAAATCGACTGACAAGATAGGGTGTGATTTCATTATCAGCAACGTGAGATGCTGAACCAAAATCACAAAGCTTCAATACTAGCTTGCTCTCATTGACCTGAAAGAAGACAAAAAGACCAACTAACAACGTGCTTACAGTTCCGAAGTTGAGAGCCTAGGGCAGGTATGACAGACAGTACATAGCTTCAGCTCTTCTCAGAGAAATATGGAGCTTCAGTTCCCTGCATGGAGATGTGAGGCTAAAAGGCCGGTAACTGCTGCTCAACACCTCAAAAGCAAAGCAAAGCATTAGAACTACCAAAGTGTCTGCTTTGTAATCAAGTCAAGATGAAACTATGTATCAGGTTTATTGACTAAGTGGGACACAACTAAGTTATAGGTTGAATATTTGCTGAACAAGGACTTACAAGAATATTGTCTGGCTTAATATCAGCATGGAGTATATTAGCCTTCTTCAAAAGTTTCAGTGCCAGAAAGAGCTGTTGGCTGTAGGACCGCACAGCTTTGACATGAAGACCAACATCCTTACCATACTTTTTGAGGACCTATGAAACACCAAACTTGCATTAATATATGACAAGAGCTAGTCTTAACTCAGAATTTGATAAGTGAGCTTCAAAATGTTTACAGCCACATTGACAAACTCATACCTCCCTCAGGTTCATACTTAATGGCTCGAAAACCATACATAAATGCTGCTTGTGGAAGAAATGTCGGAAGAGACGAAGGCAATGGCATCGATCATCAGGGTCAGCATCATTCAATCGTTTTAAAACCTCAAGCTCTTTAAGACCAGTCTTGTGCCTAGGAAAAATATTATCATTAAATGTCAGTTCAGTGAAAAATAATGCAACTTGAATATGACCTAGTTCCGTACATTATTTCATTGTTGCGGATGATCTTAACTGCCACATCTTGATTGCCACGAGCACCATCTCGAGCTCTGACTACATTTGAAAATACACCTTGACCAGTGTATCCATAAACATTGTAACGGCCATCCAAAACTTCGCCAATTCTTACTCTATAATAGCCTTCAGCATCATCCCAGTTATCTGTTAGACTTGGGTTTTCAGGAACTCTGCCGTGTTTTTCTAGAGCACTAGGGCTCTGTAAAAAAAAAAAAAGTTCATTAAGTTTGTAACTTATAATGCAAAAAAAAAAATAAAAAAAAAAAAAAATGAGGAAGTAGATATTACGATGATAAATAGCTTACATTTACAGCAGCAAAATTATCTGCTTCTGCAAACATGTCCCAATCATTCTTCTTTCCCAGCTTTTTATCTTCTTTATTTTCCTTATTTTCCTTCTGAGATGCCTGCTCATCAGGTTCTTGGTCAAATCTTGACCTTTTCTTTGACTTTGGTTCATCCTCCGGTGATGTGTCCTTTTCTTCAATTATTGTATTTTGACTAATATGTATAAGCTCAACAGAACCTGGTCTAGTTGCAGGACTGCCTGAATCTGATGCATTTAGATTTGAGGTGGATAAATTGGAATCCTCACTGCCAGCTCCTAGCCTCTGTTAAGTAGAACAAAATTAACCAACTCGGTTCAAATCAAACAAAACAAGACACAAAGCACGTACTATGCAAGGTAATACCTTTAGCAACTCCTCCCGCTGTTTCCTCCTTCGCTCGATGATTTGCTCTTCATCTTCTTCGTCTTCATCTATGTTGATGTCAGGAACACTGTGAACCAAATAATGACTTACAAACCCTTTCAGCAGAAATGAACATAACAGGAACAATTAACTGAACTTACTCTTCTTCTTCTGAGGACGATTTGTCTAGCTTCAAACCTTCAGACAGACTGCCTTTGAACTTGTCATCTCTATCACGCTTGTCCTTGCCATACCTTACATTACATATACAAAAATTAGCCAAATCCACAAAAACAAAAAAATAGAAATGACAACTGTTGTAAGGCTTACCTGCTACTGTAATAGCGGTTCCGACGGTCCCTTTCCCTGCTCCGGGGTGACATGGACCTCCAAGACCGCCTGTCTCGGTCCCTGTCGCGGTCCCTGTCTAGACCTTTCTCCCTTTCTCTGTCCCTTTCACGATCCCTGTCCCTGTCCATCCTCCTGTCCCTATCCCTGTTGCGGTCCCGCTCTCGTTCCCGATCCCTCTCCCTCTCTCGTTCCCGTTCCCTCTCCCTCTCTCGGTCACGATCCCGCTCTCGCTCCCTCTCCCTCTCCCGATCAGGTAGAGCGCGATGCCGTCCAGCTAAAAAAGAAACAAAACTGGTTCTTTACTCGGTTACAAAGGGTAAACCATCACAGTTGAGATTGGCGTTAAAGTGATCACCTAGGGGGGATCGGCTGCGGCTTGATCTTTTCTTCTCATCTTTCTTACGTATTTCATCCTCTTTGCGTCTTGAGTCATCCGCTCTCCTAGAGCGGCTATCTGCTCGGGTTGAATCTTCTTTCCTGAAAGACATTGACAAAACTTAATGTGATTGTACAACAAGATAAAAATGAATATGCCCAAGACTTAAGAAATTATGTACCTTGATTTATCATCAGATTTCACATCTTTTCGGAATCCTTCCTCTTCTCGTGGTCGTTTGCTTGGTTCCCTTTGGTCAGAGGAAGATTTTCTTTTCTCCTCAGGTGCAGCAGATGAAGTTGGGATTTTAGTTTTCTTGTCTGGAATTCCACTGCAATGATAAGACAGAACGGGAATTAGATCAACCAAAGGAGAAGCGAAAAAGACAAATAAAATCAAATGGGATCTCACCTAATAATCCTTCGCTTGCGCCTGTCATTTCGTACACCATCATCCTTGTCAGAGTCCTCATCCACAAGATTAATTACTTCAGGGTCTTCTTTGACTTTATCCTCAGATAGGCATTCACCGAGGCGAGCCTGAAGCAACTCCTGTAGAAACCATGAACGGCAATAAAATTATTATTTGCCCTTCCCGCTTTTCCAAAACCAAATACTTCTCCCAACATTAAGAGAAAGAACTTGCTATACCTTCTGACGCATGAGTTCATCCAAATCAAGATCAACTTCATCTTCGATAATAACTTCAAGATCCGAGTCAACATCTTTGTCAACCTTTACACTAACGGAGCTAGAGGGCGAGTCAATATCAATGGTTCCAGCACCATTTGTTATCTGCTTTTGTTCTTTAGGTACTTTTTTATCTTCTCCATTCTCACTCTTCCGACGTTTGTGCTTCTTATGTTTCCTGTAATGAGAATTTCTTTTAGTTAAATAGCAAGAAAAGATTTAACAAGTCATAAAAATAAAACAAAATCTGTCAGTAGTACTTGTCATGTTTGGATGAGTGCTTCTTGTGTTTGTGATGCTTATGTTTTTTCTTTTTCTTCCTGGCATCAGACTCGGACTTGGCAGCAGCATCACTTGGTTTGTCTTCAACAATTTCAGGAGAGTCTGAATCTACAGATGCATCTGAATCGTCAGAGGACCTGGAAAATTCGGTCTAAATTGATCATGATGTTACAATGAACTGGTGTAGAATGTTGGAACCAAGAGCACTATTCGAGTCCCACTGTGGGACTCTAGCGATATGCAGCAGCTAGCTAAAATGAATGTAGGAGGTGAAAGGGGAGGGGGTGCCGGGGTAACGACATTGAGGTTATAAACCACACAGAAATTAGTTCAGCAGACAAGTCATCCATTCAATAAAACGGTCATTCTTGGACCAAAATTTAAGCGGACGATTCTGACTTAACGATAGAGCGAGCAGACTATGGACTGAAAATTTCTAGACGAACGTAACGCACACGAATACAGCTGCACTTGTGTAGTATCGGTGGAGACTCAACAAGGCGATCACAAAGTAACGTAAATTGGGCTTGGCGGGGCGGAAATACTGCTACTAGAAGGATGACTCACCCCATCACTTTTCAAACTAATTCAATCTATGGGGCAAGGACCAAAACATGCAAAGAAGACAGCGGTCGGTCGGCGGAGTTTACAAAGACGCCATTTTGGATGGTGGTGGTCACATTCCGGCCGTCCCCTCCGAAGCATTTCCCAAGTTCCTCGTTTACGGAAGGCCCCCCCAAAGTGAAGTGTCATGCGTATGTGTGTGTGTGTTTTGAGTGTGAACCACAACATCCCTTTGCCAGCTGGTTCTCAACTTTTGTGGCTTTGACGACATTTTTAATTTTTTCAAGACGGCTGCTCACCGGTTCATCCGACCCTTTATATCTCTCCGGCGTAGTTTGTCTTCAGTCGGAATCATGGCATCAAAACCAGCTAAAGGTACAGTAATTTTATTGAATTGAATTTGCTTCTTTCAGTACTCAAATTTGGTTGCCCATCCACAATAGCCAAAAACTTGACATGTTTGCCAGAATTGATCGGACTACAACCCAACTGTATTCCATTTTCTTTTCCGCTTTATGTCTCAAGTGTAACCTCTAAATTATTGATGTATTTTATTTCAGTGGAATCGAATAGTTCAAGTGACGATGAAGCAACCAGTGGTCCCTCAAGGATGGCAGATGGGAGGGATGACTCAACGATTGAGATGATCAGGCGCTATATGGCTGACAAGCTTGGATTCCTTGATAGTGAAGAAAAATCTCACCAGAAGGTAATGACAGTTCATGAACATTGTTCCATCACAGGTGGTGCCGTTTGATTATTACAAAGTTGCGATCATACAGGTTCTTGAAGAACTCACCTTGGATGGTGTTGTCAAGCATATCAAAGATGGAAAAGTCAAGAAAATAGTGACCATGGCTGGAGCTGGGATATCAACATGTCAGTACAGTACTGAAAAATTAATTTGCATTTTTTGGATTTCTTCTGCTACATGACAGTTTCTCACAACTCCTGTGTTTTTCAGCCGCGGGAATTCCAGACTTTCGGTCACCGGAATCAGGATTGTACAACAATTTGGAAAAATACAACCTGCCACATCCTCAAGCTGTATTTGAAATTGATTTCTTTCAAGAAAATCCCAAGCCATTCTTTCTCCTTGCAAAGGAATTGTATCCAGGTTCATTCAAGCCAACAATATGCCATTACTTCATCAAACTCTTGAATGAAAAGGGCATGTTGCTTCGCCACTACACCCAGGTAATTATATCAATGGACAAACATAAGAAAAAATCCTTATTTGTCAACAATAATTATTTTGCTTTGGCAGAATATTGACACATTAGAACGAGTTGCTGGAGTGCCAGGAGAAGTTCTTATTGAAGCTCATGGGACATTTTACACATCTCATTGCCTTGAGTGTAGAGCTGAGTATGAACTGGAATGGATGAAAGGTATTGTTATTTTAATTGTGTAATGTGTTTTTTTTTTTTTTTTGTATTTGATTTACAAAAGATCAACCTTGGGTGTTTTGCAGAAAGAATTTTCTCAGACCAGATACCAATTTGTGAGAAGTGTCCTGGTGTTGTGAAACCAGACATAGTGTTCTTTGGAGAAAACTTACCTGATAGATTCTATTCTTCCATTAGTAAGGATTTTGGTGAAGCAGATTTGCTCATTGTCATGGGTTCATCTCTGGTTGTTCAGCCCTTTGCATCACTAGTAAACAAGTAAGTAGCATGTGAAGCCTGGAGCTTATATGCTGCCTGAAGATTCAATTTCTGAGAGTACTGAAATTAATGGCCTATTTTATCTTTCAGAGTAAAACACGATTGCCCCCGGCTGCTAATAAATCGTGAGAAAGCTGGTGAGGGGGATCGACTCATGGCCTTGCTCGGAATGGGTGGTGGTATGGATTTCAGTGAGAAGAGCACCCGTGATGTTGCCTGGCTCGGAGATTGTGATGATGGATGTCAACTTCTTGCCGACAAGTTGGGTTGGGGAGTAAGTACAGTTGCCTGCATGCTACCTAGACAGCCTTTTTGGGTTTGGAGTGAGTAATGGTCTTTGTTTTTCGCTTATTTTTCTTCTAGGATGAGTTGAGAAAACTAGTGAAAGAAGAACATGAAAGAATTGACAAAGAAAAAGAGTCAGAGACTGAAGTTGAGAAAAAAGAAGCAAAGCCATAATATTTACTTCAAAGAATTAATTTGTTTGAAAAGGAAATGTCATTCTCCTAGGAAACTATTTACTTTAAAATGTGGAGGCAAAATCATGTATTGCGTTAGTACTGTAATCAGCATTGTCAGGTACTATTAAAAATAAAAGTTTCTTTTGAGCTTCAGTATTTTGGGTTAATTACATATACTTCCAGGGGGTGGTAAAAATGACAAGAAATGTGCAACTACATAATTTTTTAATTCACAACTATTAAGATGCCTCAATATTGCAACCAAAATGAATAAATACTATTATTATTGTTATGATTAATAACTGCGTCCAAATAGGGTGTACGCTTTTGGTTTGGCTTTGCAGGCTGGATGAATGCAGCGGTCACTTGCAGTAATCTGTGCAGGTGGCTTGAATGGTATGCACAAACTCTTTGCTCCCATAGCAGGTGCTCCAGAGTCCTGTGCGTCATCGTCCCTAAGAACAACAGAAAAAGACAAGTCAATACGCAGTACGTAAAAAATTGGAAACATCTTTAACCATGAAAAAAAAGGAAACACCACCTTGCACTGTCTTTCTTAATGTTTTCCTCACAAGGAATTTCTCCACAGAATGGAGACAAAATCACACACTTTTTCTCCAATGAAGAACAGAACTCGTCCCAACTTTTGGATACCACTTTGTGCTCATCAAAATCTTTCGTCGCCCTGCAATCAATCACACACAACAGTTTCAAAACTTTATTCGAGCCCCGACTCTGTTTCTTCCTGTTTCTTTTTATTTTCCGCGTATGTTCTTACCTGTCCAACATTGATTTCTGGATAGTCTGCAGGAGGGAGGCTAGCTCTGTGTCCGCATTAGAGCGAGGAATAGTGGTCTTTTCACCAGTGTCTCTTCTGACAGCAACCACCTGCTGGTTCTTCAGATCCTTGGGGCCAAGTTCTATCCTGATAGGCACTCCCTGAGAAACGGAATAATCTCAACATTATGAACACCTCAAGAAAGTGCTTTTTAATTTAATACATATTTCAAAATTACCTTGAGCTCCCAATGATTGAACTTCCAGCCAGGAGAGTAGTTGTCTCTGTAGTCACCCTCAACCCGAATGTTTTTCTTGCGTAAGACTTCTTCTAGATCTTTGCATGAGGCAAAGAGAGCCTTCTTCTCGTCTTCCTTCATGGAAACTGTTACACCACATGGTACAATAATAATCTAGAAAGAGGCAAGGGAAAATTTAGTTTTTGAAAAAGGGACAAGTCAGTAACAATAACAAAGAAACACTATCAGAGACTTACTTGAGTGGGAGCCACTCTGGGTGGAAGAACCAGACCTTGATTATCTGAATGGACCATGATCATGACACCTGTGAAAAGGAGAAAGATGATAACAGAGAGAGAAATTTACAGCAAAGTCCTCACTGACACTGAAAAGAACTGCAACATACCAATAGTTCTAGTGGTAAAACCCCAAGAATTCTGGAAGATAAACTTCTTTTCTTGAGTCTCTGGATCTTCAAAGACGATGTCAAACATTTTTGAGAAGTTTTGTCCAAGATGGTGAGAAGTAGCTCCCTACAAAAATACAGAGCAAAGTCAGATACAGTGCATTCCAGT
The DNA here is from genome assembly GCA_030522485.1 of Stenchaetothrips biformis. Lineage (NCBI taxonomy): Eukaryota > Metazoa > Arthropoda > Insecta > Thysanoptera > Thripidae > Stenchaetothrips > Stenchaetothrips biformis. The sequence continues at coordinate 16,083,868 of CM060089.1, read as the reverse complement.
TAATGACACTTTTGCCTGAATTATTAAAATTGTATTATACTTGTATGGCTCTCCCACTTGCTGCAACAAAGGCTTCAACAGTCGTGGTAAAATCACCTCCAGCAAACTTTTCCTTTTCTGTTTTACGGCCTTTAACCACTGGAATAGCCAGAAGCTCCTCATAAATCCTAGCATACAAATCTGGAAAATAAGCCAATTATAGTATCAAACTCTGTTCATTGCATCTCATGCAATACCAGAAGAAAAATAAAAACCTAATATGGTGTAAACTTCTTCCTCTGCATCCTTCTGGTTTGCGTAAGCAGTGTGTCCTTCTTGCCACAAAAATTCACGTGTTCGGAGGAAAGGCTGAGGATGTTTGAACTCCCATCTCTGACATAAACAGAAATCATTTCAGATCAGAAACCAAAACAAACCATAATTAAAAGTTGCTACATATCAGATCAACTGCTTTAAGAGACTTACAACAACATTGTTCCACTGGTTAAGTTTGATAGGGAGATCCCGATAAGACTGAATCCACTTAGCAAAAGCTGGATACATCACAGTCTCACTGGTAGGACGAATAGCAATGGGCTCAGCCAAATCAGAATCACCAGACTTGGTAACCCATGCCACCTGGAAGAAACCAAGAATCACACGTAATGGAAAACAATTTCTTCACTTGCAAAGATGTCTCAAAACTGAGCATGCCATTACCTCAGGTGAGAAGTCAGCAATGTGATCCTTTTCTTTCTCAAGAGCTGCACGTGAGACAAAGATAGGGAAGTAACAGTTCTGAACTCCCAACTTCTTGATTTCACTGTCAAACCAACCACTGAGCACTTCCCAAATGGCAAAAGACCAAGGACGAAGGATGTAACACCCACTCACATCATAATATTCTATCATTTCACCCTTCTGAATTACTTGGGAATACCAATCAGGCAAGTTTTCCTCTTTACGAGCTTCCATTCCCAAGCGAGTTTGCTTCTTAACACCCTGGCCATCCTGCACAAAAATGCATAATTTCTTTTTACACAAGAAAAAATACACTTGCCATTGTTTCATAAAACTATTGGTACACAGATTGTACAAAAAAAAAAATCTCTACAAAAAAAAATAATAGGATCTTCCTGACATACCTCCGTCTCCTTTTCTTTGGGCTGTTGTTTGGGCTTAGACTTTTCTTTAGGTGGAGCAGCAGCCTTGGCTGGCTTGGGAGTACGACCAGCAACAGGAAAATCAGTTCCTGTCACAGCTTTATACTCCGCCTTCAAGCTCAGAAGTTGTTTCACAGCAGCATCAATTTCATCCTAAAAAGTTTATAAATTAAAAAATATATTGATAACTTCAATACTTAATATGAATAATTGGGCTTGAATAATACATGGGTTTGCTGAACCAGAAAACTTACTTTGCTTCCCCCAGAGGCTTTAAGCTGCCGGACTTTCTCACCCTGTGCATTCACGCTGGAAACCAACGATTCAACCTTATTGTCTGTCATTGTTGCAGGGGTGGCTGCAGCGGCAGGAGCAGGGGAGGGGGCAGCGGAGACTGCAGCTGGTTTCAAGTCTGGCTTCCAGTCTTCACCTGTGACCGACTTGAACTCTGCTTTCAACGCCAACAATTCTTTAACTTCAGCCTCGATAGTACTCTTGTCCGCCTTGGCAGCCTTGGTAACCCGAACTTTGTCTCCCTGCTGCGCAATCTTTTGAAGAAGGATGCTACGCTGATCGCAACTGCCTGGGGAAGCTGGAGACCCAGGAGCCGGTGAAGCAGGAGCTGGTGAAGCCAGAGCAGGCGATGCGGGTGAAGTGACAACTGCAGCAGCGGGAGCTTGACCTGGCTTCCAGTCTTGACCACTTGCTGCTTTGTACTTGGCCTTCAGTTCCAATAAAACCTTCACTGCTGCATCAATTTCTTGCTTTGACGCTTTGTTTGCTTTGATCTTACGAACCAAGTCGCCTTGCACAGTTATCGCAGCAGAAAGCTCATCCAATCCACCTGCAGCAGGAAGGGCGGGGGCAGCAGCCACTGTAGTGCTGCTGGGCTGAGCACCGGGTTTCCAGTCCTTCCCAGTCACCTTTTTGTACTCCGCCTTCAGCTCGAGTAAGATCTTCACTGCGGCATCAACTTGGTCTTTAGGAGCCTTGTCAGCCTTGATCTTACGAACTTTTTCGCCTTGTTCAGCAATTTGAGAGAGAATAGCAGCTTCGCTGTTGCCAGACGCTTTTTCACTGACAGCCTGTGGCACAGCAACTCCGGGTTTCCAATCAATTCCAGCAGCAGTTTTAAATTGGGCCTTCAATTCTAACAAAGCTTTAACTGCTGTGTCAATTGAAGCCTGAAATACACACACGGGAATAATATTATTAAACCCAATCTGCATGAAATAACGACAGGTTCTACATCTACCAATAAAACTTGCATTTACACCTTACCTTGTCAGCTTTGTCACCCTTCAGTTTCCGCACAAGATCACCTTGTTGGATAATAAGTGAGTTGATGGTTGCCGCATCAACTGCACCAATAGGCTTGGCTGGAGTCTCTTCGACAGGTGACTTCTCAGCAACTTTGCCCTTGGCTGACTGGACCTTCTGTAGACCAGAGGAAAATGCCACCAATGAAAACAGTGAAAACATCAAGAAAAACATAAAACTAGAGAAGTGACATAAATAAATGTTGAGGTAATTTAATTAATTTTTAATCCCCTTCGTTAATATTTTTCTGGCTCTTCAACCTGTCCTGAGCTGGCGAGACAACGCGTGGTGCCACGATCACAACCCCATGTTAATCATAATACACACACATACATCAGCCTTCGCCTTGCGGATCAGTCAAAAGCTCGACGATAACAGATGCTGCCAATGCCTGCCAAAGACTGCAAGAAAGGCGACAACCTGTGAGCACGACGCTGTTGGCACGACAGCTGTGTCCCGCCGGACTGTCCAGCAGTGAGGCAGGACTTGGCGGACGCTAAGCGTCAACCAACAGCTACTGCCAGCGTCGACTTCTCACTTCTGCTGCTTCCAACACTTTCACTTTTTGCCGCGGCCGACCGCGGACAGCCGACACGTGAGAGAGAGAGAGCCGAGGCGAAGCCTATACTGGCCAGTCACACGTCATCGATGGTTCACGACCTCGTTCGGCTACGTTCGGCTCCGCGCTTCGGGTCCGGCCGGCTCGCTTTCGGCTCGACGGGCCGGTCCGCGGTGCGACTCGCCACGGCCCGGCCAACGCGCGCGCCACTGCTCAGTTTGAACCGCTCGCTTGGCTGCCCGACGCAACGCACCCGGGCAACTAGGAAGGATTTGGATACATACCTCCTTGGTGCTCATGGCCTGCTCCTGCTTCTTGGGAGCGCCGGCAGTGGGCTGTTCCTTCGTGTGCCCGTCGGGAATGGCGATCAGGACGACAGGAGACTCTTTGGCAGTGTGCAGGCTGCATACGCAAAAAAAATAAAAAAAATAAAAAAAATTAAGTACAGTGTGAAAAACTAATTTACAGGATTCATTGTGTTTTTCCATACCTTACTGGTGCGTAGGCACTGTCGACGCGGAAGAAGCCCCGCCGTTGCAATTGGATGATGTCTCCCACCTTCAGAGCAGCAAGCTCTGGGTCTCCCACCATGGACACCTCCGTCTTTAGAAACCAGGCACACACAAAAGTGAATAAAGACCCTGAAAAAATATTATATGAAACGACTATATTTTTTACTTACCCTTGTACTCTTAGGAATGTAAGTCTTAAAGTCCTCATCCTTTGCCAAGACAGCTTTGCTAATGATGTGGTCATAAAAGACACAATAGGTAGGAGTGAATTCAGCTTTGGGGGTTTCAGCCAACCATGTTATCTTCAGTGTTTTCTTGAAGTCCTTATTGTCCAGATTAGGCTCAGCCTCCACTGATTCAATTTTGCCATCCTTCCTGTAAATTGATTGCCATAGCAGTAGTACTGAGTCACACTTTAATGTATCACCGTTGCGTGAAATTGTAACAGCTGTCATAAAATATTACCTATTGATCTTCTTAATCATAAGGTTGCCCCAATTTATAAAAGTGGTATTCTCTCCTTCCTTCAGGACCTCAGCATCGGCATAATCAATGAGAATTCTGGGTCCAACCCAAACCTTCTTCATGCCAATGTCAGCATTTTTGGGGTGCTTTGCAACCTCTAGACACTCCTCTTTTACACCCTTCACAATCACCGGAACAGTTGAACCAGCCTCCAGAGCGGTGAATCGAGGAGCAATGGGGTCAATAACCTGATACAGAGTCAATCATTAGATAATCAAGTGCTTGTGAGCAAACCATGCACACCCCACAGAAATCATTCCTTACCTTTTTGTTGAATGCCCAAATTTTGTCCCATTCCATGACAACAACTGATCTAGATGAGCCTTGAGCAATGATAAATTGCTTCAATCCTTCAACAGTCATACCCCTGCGAAGAACTCCGCGCACTGTTGGGAACCTCGGGTCATCCCTAAAAAAATCCAGTTTTGTTTAAATTAAAAGCCCTCCTTAAAAAAGGCATGTTTCAAACCATTTCTGAAAATCTACTTACCAGCCATCTACAAGACCTTCCTCAACAAACCATGTCAACTTCCTCTTTGATAATACTGTGTTTGTCATATTCAAACGACTGTACTCCCAAATGTGAGGCTTGCGAAGACCCAATGCATCAATGAACCAATAAAATTGGTCATCACGGTCGTGGTATTCCATTGTTCTTAGGCAATGAGTTACACCCTCAATGCTGTCCACAATGGGGCAAGCAAAATCGTAGGTGGGATAAACTCTGGATAGAAATAGAAGCAGAAATACAATAAATTTGGCAATTTAATTACTACACTTACTAATTGCTGCAACTTACTTGTACTTGTATCCTGTGCGTGGGTGAGGTTCTGGCTTGCAACGGTAGATAGTTGGATCACGCATGCAACCATTTGCTGAGCCCATGTCAATCTTGGCACGAACGCAACATTTAATGCCAATATCTGAAGCCTTTAACATTTCCTTCCACATTGACATGTTTTTCTCAAGGGCTGAAAAAATCAAAAGAATGTTAAATATGCTTTATTAGAGGCAGTTCAACATCCAAGAGAAAAACACTACCATCACATACTTACAATTAGATCTGTTTTTGGATTCAGTTCTCTGCTCTCGTTCTGCCTTCATTTGTTCTGGTTCAGTGTCATCCACGTAAGCTTTACCCTCCTTCATCAATTTTTCACACATTTCAAGCATTAAATCAAAGTAACTGGATGTGTGAGTGAATTCATCAGGCTTGATTTCCAGCATTTCCAAATCTTCTAAAATGACCTGTTAAGACAAGGAAAAAACCATAATGGAAATTGTTTAACATGAATTCATAGTTACTATATTCAATCAACATGATTGACAGCAAAGTACCTTTTCAAAGTCAACTTTTTCTTTGGCTGGGTTGGTGTCATCAAACCTCATAATAAGTTTTCCTTTGAATGCTTGCTGATAGTATTGATTCAGTAGTGCAGCTTTAGCATGACCAATGTGAAGATAACTAGAATACAGTCAAGATGTTAAAGAAAGGAATGAAAAACCCTTAGAGAACATGGTCAGATCATCCCAATGTTGCTTACCCACTGGCCTCAGGGGGAAATCGGACAACCACTTTTCCCATCTCTGCTCCAGGCAGATCAATGAATTTGCCCTCCTCTTTGCGCCCAGATTCATCCATCGGCTGACTTTGGCTCTTTGGTGCAGCCTTCACTTCTTCAGGTAGAGAAGAAATCACCGACTGAACAGATGGCAGCGATTTAATGAATTCGTACCATCGCTTCACATTGGGATAAATCTTCTTGTTCAGAAGAGCAGCAAATTTACTGGAACCTGCAAACGATCAGGTGATCAGTTGAAATACTTCAAAACACATCTTCAACAGTAAGATTGCCACAATACTTACCGTAAAGTGCACCCCATACAGCAAAATCTGCCGCTGTCAATGTTTCGCCAACAAGATAAGTGACAGGCCCCAAAATGCGATCGAAGTATGCTACAGCATCCTCAAAGTCTTGAGCGCAGACCAAAGGTCCTGAGCTGAAGGACAGCCAGTGGTCAACCTAGAAAATAGAGGGGGAAAAACGAACTAGATGCACATCACGCATTGGAAACAAAACATGATGAAACTCTTGTTAGCACTTACCTCAGTTTGTTGCAAAATGTTTCCACCATAGAGAGCAAGCTTTGAGGTGCTCCGAGCAAGGTATCGACAAATTGTGGGGACAGAGGAGAAAGTATCGGCGCCAATCTTCAATGAGGTCTCCTTGGCCCATTCTACCTTTACTTTCTTTAAATCCTTGACGTAGTCAACCATCAGCAAAGCGCCTGGAAAAAAAATGTAAGCCATCAGTCCCGCAGATCAAATGTATCACAACATGTTCAACATACATTAAATTTTTGGGAAACGCATGAAGTCCCATAGATTAATCACTGAGTGATAATATTTCATAGCTAATGTTTTAAAGGTTATAATGAGACTCACCGATCGGCGCATCCGCCGAGTTCGCATACAAGACACAGGCCATGGTTGCTGCTGAGTGAGTAGATCGACGTTCCTAACGCCGATATACTTTAGAAGGTCACTAGAAAAATCTGTAGCAAGATCGTTGACAGGTGAAGAAAATATCCGAGTCCACCCACGAGTTCGACTCGGCAAGAACGCCAGCAGACGGACGACGGACCACGAACCGACAGTTGACAGCTCAGCTGACTTGCCTATTCGCAGTGAATATTCGCAGGTGTACCTGCGAATAGCCGCCAGCGTTGTTGTTGTTAACTGTTGACTCACACCCCCACGTCGTTCAACTCAGACGTTAATTAGAAGTTTGAAGAAGTGTTAAAGTGTCAAGATGATTCGTGTAGCCAGCTCTTCATCGGTAATTGCTGACCTGCTGGTACACTGTGACAATTTCTCCTTACCGTTGTATTAATTGTTATCTCAATCTTTGTTGCCTTCTCCAAACAAGAGTGTCCAATCTTTTGGACCACCACCAGTACCTCAATCCGAGTCTATTGGCTTTGATGAATGTGGAATTTACGACTTCAAGAAGTTGGACAACTGTCCTCTTGTATCATCCCTTGAAAAATTGGGCATTCACAAGAGATGTAGCCCTGCTCACCCGGCGTACATGACACTAGAGGCCCGATTAGAATCCTTCGAAAGCTGGCCTTGTGCATTAAAATTGAGACCGCAGGAGCTTGCTGATGCTGGTTTCTTTTACACAGGTAAGCTTATACTGGCATTGTGGTAGAGGCACACTGTCTCTTTTTAGTACACTGTAATTCCTCTTCTATTTTTTAATTCTTTTTATCTGCTAGGACTAGGAGATCAGACAATATGTTTCCAGTGTGGAGTAAGGCTTCGCAACTGGGCCGAGACTGATGAACCTTGGAGGGAACATGCGCTGCATTCCTCTAATTGTGGATATATACTGCAAGACAAGGGCAGAAAATATTCAAATGTAGTTGGACAATGCCCCCAGTCTGCAACTTCAAGGTATGTGGATTTCTTTAGAAATTGGCCACTGATAGTTTTTATTTATCAGAAAAATTAGCAGTTTTCTAAAACAGTTCCATTTACGGCAAATTTACCAAATTTTAAATTGTTAATTTATTTTTTCTGCTTCACAGCACTACTGAGGAAGTTTCGTCCCTAGAAGCCAACACATCGAATGTTGATGAGAATGAGAGCAGCTTGACCGCTTCTAGGATCGCAGTACCTTCCCAGTCATCTGATACCAAACAGGTGGATGATGCAAGGGCTTGTAAAATATGCCTCACTGAAGAAATTGCAATGGTATTTCTTCCCTGTGGACATTTGGTGTCTTGCGTGCGGTGTGCGTCGTCGCTCACCACTTGTGCAGTATGCCGTGAGCCCCTTGTTGCAACGGTCAGAGCTTACTTGTCCTAACATATGGTGTGTAGTTGGTTTATATTAAGAAGAGAAACATTTCTGTAATTTTATTTTCATTTTAAATTAATCTAATTCAAGCAGGAAATGTGGGCAGACAAGGATTCAGGTACATTTCTTAGGAATGTAAGAGCCACAATCATTGAAAGCTGGAACAACTGTTTCATAAGTGAGGAAGCTACAGGGGGAACAATAATTGATTTCTTTAAGTGCCACTGATGAAAACTTCCTAGACAGCAGGTGCTCCTTGAAACGCTCCTAATTTTTCAGAAAATACACATAAACTGACAGTAACAGAAGAAAACAGCAAATGATGGTATGAACAAATACCATCAATTATTTAATAATAATTTTGCGAAGAATAAAAAGCCCTCATGAAGTGGCTGTTGAACATGATTTTACATTACAGACAACTTGTCATCTTAATCTTGGTAAAGCAGTATACACAACAGACAACATGAAGAGCCTACATGGCATTGGCATTAGAGAGGCATGCAGCCCAATAAATACTGACCTTTTCTCACATTAAATACTTAGTAAATAAAAATTACTATGTATGGCATGAACTAAAACTGTATGTCACAATGAACCAAGTGCAGAAGCATACTATTGCCACCACCAAAACTAGGTTTAAAGTAAAAAGTCATGGACTAGACATATTCCTTAGATTTACAGTCATTTGATGCATACATTCTCATAACAAAATTACTTAAAATATCTAACAATTATTGACAAAGGAATACAACTATCCTTGGACAAAATATTTAAACTTAACACTCAAATACTAAATGAATACCCATGATTTAGGAAGAGAAATTTTATTACAACTCCCATCACCTATTCCTTCCTGTTTGGAAAACTGTTTTAGGTTCCTCACAAAAGAAAAGAAAAAGACCTTCTCAGATCTCTTTCAATATTTATAAAATGGCATGATCAACCATACCATCAAGTACAGTAATACTGCTCCTTCACAGTACTACGCCCATACCACTCACTTAAGTTATAACATTTGATAAAGGTAAATTCAGGTAATCTAGCAGCAACATACTGCTTAAAATGGACAGTGTTAAATCTTTTAAGTAAAATATCCATTGCCAACAAAACATGAGTGATAATCTTACCCAGCTTATTTTACCTGGTATCATAAGTTTCCTCAGTAAAAAAATTGATCCAAACAGAAAATATGAAACAAAAAGTTGAACATATTTCATACAATAAAATGAAAACAGCAAGTCAGTCGCACTTTAAAAAAGAAAAGAGGATGATTCAGTCATGGCATCTGAAGGACAATAACCTATAGTGAAAGTTATGAGTGTGTTCTTGGGTGTTGTACAAGAGAGACAAAGAATTTACAGATTGCTGCATTTTGTGCGTAAATAAAATGAGTCACCCTGATTAATTTTTAGCCAAAAGTTCAATTTTACGCAATTGCTAAGACTATTGCTGTTACTTAAGAAGCTCACTAATAGGGAGGAGGGATAATGATCATGACTTTAATTTGTCTCGAAAGTAAGATTAATAGTGTTACACGGAGTAAAGAAATCCTTCATGCTTCATTCGGGGAAGAGGAGTAGTGAATGGGGAGAACCAAGATATTGAAAAGCGTCCAAAAACAGCTTGAATACTCTTCCAACGGGATTTTTTCACCCACCGTGCTTCTTCCTTTTTCAGTTGTTCAATGCCCTTGAAAGAGAAGAAAAATGATTAAAATGAAAGTATGTACCACTTCAACACAGTAGTAAATACAATAAAAAGGAGCGAGAAAATTGAATGAACATGTGAAACAAAATTGATCCGTACCGTTTCATCATTCCAAATAGCCTGCATTTGGGCCGCCAACATTATGACCGTAAAGATTGCAAAGAGTAGGGCCTCAAATACAAGGAAGAGCAAGAGAACTACAGTTGCTGGTGGAGAGTAAACAGAACAGTCCTTCCACTCATGTTTAACACAAGTGATAGTTTGATTCACCGACAGGAAGAGAGCATGTATTGAAATTGAAGCAATGTAAAACTGAAAGCAACATCACCATATCAGAGTTAGTCTCATATAGAATTTGAATCAAAATTTTCAGATAAATAAATTTAATGCAAGCCTACAGTAAAAAGGACGAAGTACTTCTGGTTGTTTTCACCAACACAATTGTTGACCCAAGGGCAGTGATGGTCCATTTTACGAATGCACCTGGAAGATAATAGGTCTGTTGAGAACCACATTACGTAAATGAAACACAGCGAAACAGACCAGAAAATGTTTACCTCTGGCATACAGAACAATGGTGAGCTCTCTCAGGTTTGATGCTGCAGCACTTATGGCATTTGAAAAACATTTGACCCTCTCTGAACCCCATCAGCTGTATCATCTCTTTTGTAGCATTTCCTTTGGGAACAGCACCCTTGAAAATAGAATGCAGATAAATGAAATAAAATCAACAACTAGAAATAAGTTGAATAAGAAGCGTCCTTACTGGGTCTGTAAACATTGTGCGAAGATGTGATGCAAATGCAAGAAATGCAAGTGATTGAAAAACAACGCCATTAATTGTGCTATAGACTGGATAAGGACTGGGAATTAACATGACGACCATGACCACAAACTCGGCATACAAGATGAGTAGCCATGTTAGGGCAGCACACATAATCCCACATATATCCTTGAAAACAAACAATCAAAACCAAAATGAACATTCTGATTATGAACGATCCTATACATTCACCAGTATGAGATAATGAGTGTGTTCAAAATAACGAGACCATACCTTGATGCACCAAACAAGGCCTCCACAACATCTATTATGCATGTCTGCCTCTTTCCTAAGAACAGTGTACTCAAATTCCATCATCTAAATACTGGTAGAAAATTTTTTTCACTCAACTACGACACGTTAGCAAGGGCTTGTAAGACCTGGAACACATGAGAAAATAGAAGTCAAGTACATCACAAAGGACAAAAAATAATCATAAATCAATCGAAAATAACAGAAACTCTCAGTCCCAGCAAATACCTTGGCCATTCACCAAATAAGTGGCCTAGATAAAGGTGCTCATGAATTTGAAGGTTATAATCTAAGTAAAGCAATGTTTGATTGGGGACGAAATTTAACTTGAATATCTAAGAGGAACATTGGTATTCCGGACATGCAAACAAAATTTCGCGAGCATAAATAAAGAAAAAGACAAAGTTCATTCAAAACAGAATACCCACAAGCCATTTACTGGGGCCCGGTGAATTCACCGCTTGAGAGGCGACCCCCGTCGTTTCGGCTCAAATGCGCAGGGAACTCCATGCCTTTCCATCTCTCTATCTCAATCAACATCACAACTTGCAGCCATCTCCAGTTTATGAAACGTTTCCCATGGGCGGTGTCGAGAGACTTTTCTTCTGCTGTGAAATGAAACAAGTCATACGCTGTTCACAACACAACACGCCTTCTTCCTTTTGTTGTTCTTTTTCGCCCCGCCGATCGGCGTTTGTTGTTTGTTTCGGGCACTGCCAATAAGACTAGACTTTGGCGCCAAATCTAAATGAATGATAGGCGTCGCCTCCCCCTCGCACCCTTACGGGTCACCTCATGAGTGCAACAGTGACTAAGTGCCCAGAGAACTCCTCGCGAAAAGGAGAAAGAAGAAAGAGTTGAATGCTTTCGACAAAGACAGGCGCGGACATTGTAACAGAGGTCCTCTTTGCCTGTTGAGGGACCTGAAACCTGGGGCTGTGCTTTATCCAGGGTTCTAGTTGTTCTCGACAGGGGAGAATGTCGGCGTCGTCGGCAGTGCAGTCAGGAGACTGATTCCGAGAGTCGTTCTCGTCGCTGTCTCTCTCGCTCGCACTCATGGGACGTCCCGTATAGGTGCGAGAGAGACGGAGCGACAAAAACGACCCTCGGCGTCAGTCAAGAGGAGAGAAGGAAGCCCCAGGTTGTCGACCGCAGTCGCCAGCAGCCAATGGACGGCCGCTAAACCTGTCCCCAGCCCCCGGCCCCGGCCGACCTGAAGCCCCAGGGGCCCCAGGGGCCGAGGACGAGGACTAGCCGCGTCGTGGTGCCTGGTGGTGGTGGTGCAGCAGTCACAGCCCGACTACGGCGAGTGCGGCGACCGGCGGCATGGACAAGGAAGGTCCGTCAGCGACAGTACCGTCGCACAGTGGGCCAGAAGACCGGCGCATGGGACTCGAACCGAACGTGTGACCCCACCAATGGATTCCTCGCTCGGAGAGCTATCCATCGGCAGGGTCACACGATCGGCCCGAGTCACCTTTAGCGACTCTGTGGCTCGAAACGCGTCTAGAGTTTTGTCCGCCTGATCGTCCGGCCGGCCCACTGTGCTGTGTGTGACACAGGGGTGGCGCGGTCCGGGGCGCACCGCTACGCCGATGGCTCCCGGTACGCGGGCGGCTGGAACGACCGCGGCCTGAAGCACGGACCCGGCCGCCTCGCCCTGCCCGACGGCACGCGCTACGACGGCGGCTTCAAGGACGGCATGTGCTCCGGCATCGGCGTCATGATCTTCCCGGACGGCGCCAAGTAAGCGTCTCTCTCTCTCTCTCTCTCTCTCTCTCTCTCTCTCTCTCTCTCTCTCTCTCTCTCTCTCTCTCTCTCTCTCTCTCTCTCTCTCTCTCTCTCTCTCTCAGAATAAGGCCTTCTGGCCCACTGTGCGCCCCATGAGCGCGACAGAGACAGGCAGAGCCCTTTGTCGGCAGGTACGAGGGCGAGCTGATGCAGGGCTGGTTCCACGGCCACGGCGTCTTCTGGAGAGCCGACGGCATGAAGTTCGAAGGGGAGTTCCGGGGCGGCCGCATCTGGGGCCTGGGTGAGCGCGTCAAAGAGCAGAGCGAGCGGGTCGCACCGTGGGCCGGAAGACCGGCGGAGGAGGCCGAAATTCGAGACGCGTTTTGAGCTTCCAGAGTCGCTGAATGGTACTCGAACCAAACGTGTGACCCCCACCAATGGATTCCTCTTAGAAGGAGGAATCCATTGGTGGGGTCACACGCTCGGTTCGAGTCCTGTCTGGAGCTCAAAACGCGCCTAGAGTTTTGGCCGCCCGCGCCGGTCTTCTGGCCCACTGTGCACGGACCGGCCGTGGAGTGCGAGAGACACGGAGTGACGCGAGAGGCTCGTGGAGTGCTGTAATATGCGTTGTGGGTTCGGCAGGCCTGGTGACCTACCCCGACAACAGCCACGGCTTCCCCCGCAACGAGGGCTTCTTCCAGGACTGCCGCATGGTGCGGCGCAAGGGCTGCCCCGAGGTGGTGCAGCGCGCCCAGAAGGTGGCCCTGCTGTCGCGCCGCCAGAAGGACCAGCTGCAGTCGTCCCGCGGGGCGTAGCATGTTATACATGATTTAAATTGATTCGATCCGCACGATCAAAAATAAACATTCAAGCCTCGTTGACGTCCTACCGGTTATTTTTGTCGTCCCCGTCGAGACAAGGACCGCAAGAAAGACTTCCTCTTTTTTTCTGCCGCTGCGGTGCTTCCCTCCCCTCCCCGCCCCTCCCTTCCCCTCCCCGCGCAACAGGTGGGGCTGGCCCCTGGCAGCAGGGGCAGAAGGGGGCGCGGTGAGGTCACCGCTACGCGGCGGGGCACCGCGGAGCCCCCGGGCCGCTGCTAGGAGGATGGGCAGCGGGGGCTCACCTCAACAGGTCACACACGCGCCGTGACACTCTCTCTCTCTCTCTCTCTCTCTCTCTCTCTCTCTCTCACACGCACACAAACACACAGAAAGACACTAACACGGCATTTCATTCCTTGGAATTTCCATTTATTTTTTTTTAACAGTGTGGGTCTGTAACGCTGTCCATGAACGCGGCCGGGCGCCAACGAGAAGGCGCGCATGCCGGCACCATATTAGGCTAGGGGTGGACTGCTCGGCACACACTCGGCTCTCGGCGCGCGGTGACTAAATGATGCACTATAGTCTGCGAATGAGGGTGGGCGGCGGACGGCTCCGGCGGGGCGTCAAGTTAGATGGAAGTATGAATGTTTGACGGCGGCAGGCCAGCGCCAGGCCCGGCCGGCCAGGCCACTTGGAGCGAGCCGCCACGCCGGCCGGTCCATGCCGGCCGTCTGTTTGGCCCCCCCGCGGGTCTTCTGGCCCACTATGCGGGGGGCCTCGAGGGGGGCACGGGTATGGGCCTCCGGGGAAGACCCGCCCCACCCCGCCCCGCCCCGCCTCGCCCGCAACACGGGACTCGAGTATGAGATAGTCGACCATCACGATGGACGGAGGTCAAGCGAGCCGTGGCGGCCACCCGCGGGGGGACCATTACAACCCGGCCACGCCTTTTGCAGCCCGGGGGGGAGGGGAGGGGGGGGGGGCAGCCAGAGTCACGCTTGCGCGCGAGCGATGAGGAGGAGTGGAGTTATGCCAGCGGAATAAACGGCGAGCCCCGGCGAAGCGGCCAAGTGCACTCTGGACGTGAAGCCAGCCTTTCCTCCCGCACACAGTGGGCCGGGCGTCCCGGCAGCAGCGGGACCGTCAGCCAATGACATTTCTGCTGACAATAGCAGCTGCAGACTCCGAGGGTCATCGCTCTGTCTCTCTCGCACTCACGGGGCGTCCCGTGTAAGTGCGAGAGAGACGAAAACGATTTTCGGAACCAGACTGGAGGAGGGGTTCGATCCCGGATCAAGTCGGCGCCCCACTCCCCCGATAAAACCTCCGCGCCGCCGCCGCCACTGGGATCATCGCTCGCTCATTTCTTTCGCCGTGTTTTCAAACGGAGCGCCGGGGAGCTGTCAAGAAATTGGCGCCACGTCGCTCTGTCTAGCGCGCCGTCTGATGGGGCTCCTGCTGGGGACTACCGGGCCGGACGGGGGAAAAAAAGAAGAAAGTAAGAGCTTTCAGTGGGAATACAAGGAAAGGGGACCGAGAGGCCGGCGTCGTGGAGGGGAAGGGAGGGGGGAGGTTAGATAAAAGGAAAACGGATGACATCGTCCCGGAAATTGGGAGTCATAGGCCCCGACCCGTCAGGCAGGCGGGTGGGGGTGTGCTCGGAGGTCTGCAGGGGGAGATCTAACTAACTGTGACCGAGGGCGTGACGTGGCGCGGTGCTGCGGTGCGGTGAGGCCAGTGGGCGAGAAGGAGTCCATGAGAATGGCGGTGAGAGCCGTCTGTCCGGCGCTAGGTGTTGTGGCGCACAGCAAGCCCTCTCTAGACGGAGGTGCTCTCCTTTTCATCGTTTTCTCTTCGTTTTTGTTTTCCTCCTCTCCCTGTGTCCGTTCGTCTCCCTCTCTTTCCGCGTCCGTTCGCGGGGCGCGGCACGTTCCACGGTGGGCCAGAAGAATTGGTGGGGTCACCGCGTTTGGTTCGAGTCACATTGAGCTACTCTGAGAGCTCAAAACGCGTCGAGAGTGTTGGCCGCCTGCGCGACCTTCTGGCCCACTGTGCGTGCGGAGAGCGCCCGCGGACGGCCGGGTAGGCAACCCGCGTGCAGCCGAGCGCCGCGCGTTGCCTATCTCGATCCGCGCGGTCCGCTGCAACCCCACCCCACCACACCTTCGCACAGTGGGCCAGGCAACGCTCAGCGGCGCCCTAATCCCGCAAACTGTACCCGCTGTGTATTTTCGCGGCGAATACAGAACGGCGGGAGATGAAAACGGGGCGGCAGCTTAATAACCCCGCTAGCGAAATTGAGGGCGAAGCGTTCTAGTCGTTGCCTAGTTTCGTGACCGTGATGGGCGACGCCTCACCTGTGCGAGGCTGCGTTTTGTATACACAGTGTATACGCTGTACTAGCTTTTAGCGCCGCCGTGAAACAAGGAAAAATGAAGGGTGACCCGTTTTGGAGAACATAATGAGATTTTGGGCATAAAGTTCCCCTGCCATACGAACGCGGCGGTGGCGGAAGCTAATGAAATAGGGGGCCGCCCCGCCCCGCCCCGCCTCGCCCCGCCCCGCCCCGCCCCGCCCTGCTCCCTGCTGTCGGTAAGGCGGCAGGGCGAGCAAGCGGCGCAGCCTGACATGATAGGCAGGCAACTCGCAACACTCTTGGCTCAAGTCATTCTTCAGTCCGATAAGCGTACGCCCTATGTGTGAGTTTTGATCGGTTTTGTTGACGCCGTTCGGTCGAACCCAGTCACCTTACGGGGTTGTGTCAGAAAGGTCCTGCATGGGCGGGAAAATCCGAGGAAAAATCAATCCAAAACGACAAAAAAAAAAAAAAAATAAAAAAAAAATAGTTATTACTTTTTTTTCGAAGAGTTGAACCCGCGTTGATTCTCTTTGGCGGGCAGCGTGGTCTGACCGCTGGACCGTAAGCCGACGCACAGTGTGACCAAATGAAAAATAAGCGGACAAAAATCAATTTTCGAGGTTTGTCCCAGGTCGATATGGGCTATATTTTATGAAAAAGCGATGTTCAAACACCCTAAAGCCGTTGAAATCTTTACATATCTCGCATCGTGCAGCTGGAGACGAGCTCCGCAACTTGGCGTTTTGTGCCGGGCGGCGCGGCCAGTCAGCCAGCCCAAAAAATACACCTTTTCCCGATCCTCTGTGAGAGGACATCTGGCATGCATACCTAAAACTGTTGACATATACCCATAAAACGTGCTTTTCTCTTTCAAAGTCTATATCGGAACATATTTCTTTCGCTTCAGATAATTATCAAAACAAACTTTTCCCGAGAGCTTGCACACTTTCAAAAACCAAACTATTAAACGACAAGAAATTGAGTTTTAAATGGGATTGCCGTCGATTGCTGTTATGATTTTTAGCTCGTATTAAAGCTTAGACCTTCCCCTACAAGATCGCGTTGGAATTAGCTGCTAATATTTGCTACCCGCTGTTCTACGGCCAATAAAGTGCGGCCGGCCCGGCACGGCCCGCGCGCGCGCGCGCAGCAGCAGCAGCGCTGCATGTTGCTGCAGGTGCGATTGTGGCTACGAAACGAGCACTACGAATCGACTGTTGGCTTCCCAGTATAATCCAGAATCCCTGACGCACAGTTCGGCTCGTCCAGCTCAATGGTTCTTTTTTGAATATAAGGTACGTGTAATATTAGTGTGAACGGTTAGTCGTGATTTACCCTAAATTTGGCACAGTATGTAACGGAAAACTGGATAGTAAACATTGCCAAAAGTTACCTAGCGTAACGGGCTTTGCTGATCTGAAATTTTTAGCTGATTGCAATGGTGCTAGTGCTATTAAACCTCCGGAGTACTCGTTTTTATTGTTTTAAATTACCATACTGGTTGATTATTTTATTTTTTATGAATTACGACCGAATGTCTATAATATATATATGAAATACGACAGAAATATGTCTGAAGACATTAAAACGAAGATTTTTCTTCTTTATCCACATCTACACACTGACCCCGCAAAGGAATATTGCATTGTTTTCGCAAAATTTCATACTGTTTCCTTCGTCAATGCCTCTGATCTACTCCACTACTCAAAACTAATCCCAGAATCGTTCTCTGAGACTACGAAAACGTACACAGGGTCAATCGAATTAAATTTCAGTAAAAAAATGCGATTTTCACCTACGCCACGGACTTTGCCCTACGCCAATGGTCAAAACTAACACCAGAATCGTGTTCAGCGACCTCCCAAACGTCAAGATAAGCTGTATCATTAAATCTGGGCGAATTTCACGATTTTGACCTATGCTACTGACTTTCCCCTTCGCCACTATTCTAAAATAACACCAGGATCGTGTTCAGCACCCTCAAAAACCCATAAGTCCATATTAGCAGCGAAATCGGGCGAGCGGTTTACTTACAACGATTTTAGTCCGCTTATTTTTCATTTGGTCACACTGTGCGACGCCCGGCCTGCGCCCAGCGCGCCCCCCGCCGCGCGCCTCTCTCTCCCACAGGAGCTAGGTGAGGAAGGCAGCAGCAAGACTTATGAGACACTCACTCACACACACACACACACACACACACACACACACACAACACGGCGCGACATTCAAACGCAGCCCTCTCTGGGTTATGGCGAGGGGGGTGCTCCACGGCCCGCGGTCCGCGGCGGGCAGGGGGTGGGGCTGGGGGTGGGGGGAGGCGCAGCTGTAGCCTAGCAACGGGGCGCTCTCACTGGGCCCTCTGCCCTCTCTCTCTCTCCCTCTGCGGCGTGGGCGGACGGCCGCGGACGGGACGGCCTGCCTGCCAGCCCTGCCTGCCCTGCCTGCCCTGCCAGCCCCCAGGCTCCCGACCAGGCCCTCATACAACCCCCTCCCTCTCCGCCGCGCCGCCACCCCGATCGCGCCCAGTCCCGCTGCTCTCCTCAGTTCCACTCGGGGCGGTGTCGTGAACGCACGAACCCAGAGCCGCTGCCGCCGTCGCGCGCCGAGTGCTCACGAGTGTTGTTGTCATTACTGTCGCGTCTGTTGTTGTTATTGTCGTTGCCTCGTCGCGGCGTTGCTTGGCCGTCGTTGTGGCGAAGCGCTCGTCCGGGGGTTGTCTTTGTGTGACGAGGCAGACAGGGAGGAGGAACACACGCCGCGTCTCAGGTGAGCGTCGCCACCCCCCTCCCCTGCGCTGCTGCTCCCCGCCGCTCTGATTTCGCAGGTGGCGCGAGTGTTTATTCTGTCAGCGTAGGGAGGCTGTCACTGGGGCGGCCGCCGGTCTCGACGACGGAGATGACGACGGTGATGATGGCCGCAAGAGGGTTTGGGTGGGGGTGGGGGGATAGGCGTAGCAGCGCGTAGCAGTGAAGCAATGATTTGTATCCGCGCAGCGCGTGGCGCGGAGCGGAACGGAACGGGGAGAGAGCAGGTCGCCGCCGTCAAGTGGATCCGATTGGACCTCGTTATCCCTGTTATCCCGCGCGAGGGCGAGTGCTCTCCTCGTCGGGCTGTCTCTCTCTCTCTCGCTCTCATGAGGCGTCACGCACGGTTGCGAGAGAACAACGATGTGAGCCTCTGGCGCTGTGCCTCCGGCTTCTCTTTATCTCTGTCTGTCTATCTGTCTCTCTCTCTCTCTCTCTCTCTCTCTCTCTCTCTCTCTCTCTCTCTCTCACTCTCACTCTCACTCTCACTCTCTCCCTCTCTCTCTCTCTCTCTCTCTCTCTCTCTCTCTCTCTCTCTCTCTCTCTCTCTCTCTCTCTCTCTCTCTCTCTCTCCCCCCCCGACCCACAGCCAAAATGAAAGCTTAGCCCGAGTCAAGTGGGCCACGCGGCGTGGCGTCGGGGTTGTCGTGTTGAGGCGCATTTGATTTGCGTGGGGCGCAGTGTAGGCCTTTTCCGGGACGGCGGCCTTTGTGGTGGCATGTCAGGTCAGCCTCTGAGGAGTCTGACAAGTCTGATGGGTCTGGCTGGAGTCTAACAGGTCTGACGAGTCTGGACAAGTCGCGCGAGGTGGACCGCGGGGATGGCCGCTGTGCTGGGGTGGAACCCTCTGGAACCCGCAACGGAACCCGAGAACGAGATGAAATCTCCATCTCTGTGGCCCGCAGCCTCGCGATGCCTCGCTGCGCGGCACAGTAATGGGACCTCCCTCTCCACACCGCCCCTCACACCCTACCCCTTGTCGTGTTGTATTGTCCGCCACCCTTCGCATTCGCACACCTTTCTGCGCCGATCCGTTCCTCCTTCCTCCATCGTTCCATAATCCTACAACGGCGTCCCCCGTGCTCGACCACCGCGTCAGGCGCACGCACACACTCTCTCTCTCTCTCTCTCACACACACACACACACACACACACACACACACACACACACACACTGACGCGCAGCACGCACACACACACACCTCACCGGAATCGAAATCTGGCTCACATCTCGATCGCGAGCGCGTGATCGGAGTCCAATATGACGTCGCGCGGGAAGGGTGAACCCCCCGACGGGACCCCATTCTCTGTGCGTGTGTGTGTGTGTCTGTGTGTGTCTGTGTGCGCGTGTGTGTATGTGTGTGTGTGTGTGAGTGACACAGGGCGTGGCGCGGTGTGTTGCGACCGCCAAATTAGGTTAGAAGGCCGTCAATTGTTTGCCCCTGCCTGTTGGGAAAAGAAAGAGACGAGGCCAAGTTGGGCGTGCGAGGGACGGGTCGGGGCGCGGCGCCGTGGCACAGTGGGCCAGAGGAACGGCGCAGGCGTGGCTATGGCGTGGAAGGGCTCGCGACGCAGAGGTAGTCATGAATTTAGAAAAAAAAAGAAAGGTGTTGTTTAAAAATAAATGAACGCGCGGGACTGGTTGATTAAAACGTATGGGACCTTCAGGCCGCAGGGGCTGCGCGGGCGCGCGGCCCACGTGGACGCTGCGATGTGGCGCGGCTGCCGGCGGCTGCCGGCGGCTGCGGACGCCACAGAGTGCACACTGTTCCGGGAGACGATGTCCAACAAACAACTCTGGACAGTTCGCCCCCGCAGGTCGGGCTTATGTTATGTTCGTCTCCAGCCCCCCCCCCCCCCCACGACAAACTCCGCGTCCACAGCGGTCTGGGTCGGCCAAGGTAGTTCAGTCTTCATCGTCTCCAGCTGCCACATTGTTAAGCTGTCCGAACTCTCAGTGTTGTGTGTAGCAAGGGGCACTTCCGGGTCCTCACATAAATTGGAACGTCAGTGATCCAAGGGGGTTAATCGTACTCCCTCTGCTGCGGGGCGGCGCACGGTGGGCCAGAAGACAGACAGACAGACAGACAGACAGACAGACAGACAGACAGAGACGTATTATTGCGCGGCACGACCAGGATGTAAGCGGCACGGCACGGCGCACTGCAGGGACGCACGCACACTAAATCACGCAATGAGTGCGCGAAGCACGGCGAGGTTCGGATGGGGGTTGCCCTTCTGGAAAGGCACGCGGCTCGTGTACCTTGGCCCTCGGCTCTGCTGGGGCGCGCCGCACAGTGGGCCAGAAGACCCGCGGCGCAGCCGGTCAAAACTCTAGACGCGTTTTGAGCTCCAGAGTCGCTAAATGGCACTGACCCCACCAATGGATTGCTCTCCGAAGCAGAAATCCATCGGTGGGGTCACTCGTTCGAGTCCCATTTAGGGACTCGGGAGCTCAAAACCCGTTTCGGCCGCTTGCGCCGCCGGTCTTCTGGTCCACTGTGCGGCGGATGTGCAGGGGGAGGGGTGGGCGCTACCATAGTCTAAGGAAGAGACAATGCGCGTTGCGCAGCCGACAATTTTTTTTTATTTTTTTTATTTTTTTTACAAATGCCATTGCGTTTGTTTTCCTCTTTTGGGGGTGTCTCTTGACCCGCGCGCAGTAGGCTTTTGATGGATGCCCTCGAGCCAGCGGTGGCGTGGGCGGCGGCGTGGCGGCGGAGGCTTACAGCGCCGGCCCAGCCCCGGGGTTGCGCCAGGTCAGCGACTCTCCCGCCTTCTCTTCCAGACAAGTCAGCCGCCGGGGCCGCGGCAACGCGCGCGAGCAATTAATTAAAAAGTTTCCGCTCCAAAATGGAATTTAAGGCCAATATTTTTTGCTGGCCTCTGTGTGTGTGTGTGTGTGTGTGTGTGTGTGTGTGTGTGTGTGTGTGTGTGTGTGTGTCTGTCTGTCTGTCTGTGTGTGTCTGTGTGTGACTTGGGGGACTCGGGCACGTAGCGGAGCCCCTGGACCGAAACTAGTCGCTGGGCTGCTGTCCCCCTCCCCTGCTGGACCGTGGTCCGTGTACCTGATTCGATTTCACTCTTCCAGCATGTCCTCGGTCGGATGACGAGTATGGCGTCGGACAGGGGTGCTGCCGACGCCGAGAGGCCCAACTTGGGCTTGGGAAAAAACACTTGGGGAAAAAAAGGAGGGGGAAGGAGAAGAGGAGATTCGGAGTGTGCCCGCGCGGAAGGATCTGTAGTTCAAATTGCAGCTGAGAATTGTACATAGATTGTATTTTGTTATGTAGAAAAATTTCAGTTAAACTAAAACTGAAGCAGAGCCTAAGTATCTTCGACACAGCTCTTAATTATGCAGAACTAATTATATGAAGATTGCAGTGAAAGTGCAGTCAAGTGGCTGCAGTTAGTATGTAGTTGGAATGCAGTTAACTGCAGTTTCAACTGCAGTTATCTGCACTCTAGCTGTGCCTAAACTGCCAAAAAAGTAGTACTTTTTTAGGACCTTTTCAGTTAAACTGCAGTTTCGGGCCCAGTTTTCAGACAGTTTCAAAATGAAGCACGTTTGCTAACTTTTGAAAAATAAATTCAATTTTGAACCCAAGTAATCCCATTGCAAGGTCATTTCGGTGAAGAATCATGAAGTCCTGATGTGGAGTTGAACCCGGGACGCTGCTTCGCCGATCTGCCTCGCTGCCAACTGCGCCACGGGGCCGCCTGCGGGAATGGTGGTGCGGCGTCGATGACTACAGACCGTCCCGCGCGTATTGCAATGCAACCGAAACTGCAGTTTACGACTGCAAGGGATACTGCACACGGGGCTATGCTCAGCTTTTGCATTAGAATTTCCTTCTTAAGTGTTACTGAACTCAAGTTTAAAAGTGCACTTGAGGCAACAGTTCACATTTGCAGTGCAAATGTATTAAAACTGCCATTTCGACTGCACTCTAAAATGGAGACTAAGACTGTAGTCAGATTTGGCAGAAATGAGCAGTCATATGACAGTTTTAAACCACTTTAAAACACACTTACTTGTGCAGTTGGTACTTCAAAGTTAAATATGCTTTTATAATATTTTGAGCGCAGTTATCAACTGCCCATATTGAGTGCAGTCAAGCCACTACAGTTTCATCTGCAGTTTAACTTCTGATCTTTCCGCGCGGGTGGTGCAGTGTCCTCTCTCCCTCACACCCCTAACTTGCCCACCTTATCCTTTTGCCCCTTTCACCAAAGTTACTCGCCTCCCTCTTTCCATTCATCCATTTTCCTTTTTATTATTTTCCTGTTCTGCCACCCCCGCTGTGCTGCGGGTAACAGGACCCCGGCCTGTCCACCGGAGTGACCTCTGCAGCCGTCCCTCTACAGCCTCCCCACACAGTGGGTCAGAAGACCGGCGCAGGCGACGGAAACTCTAGACGCGTTTTGAGCTCCAGAGTCGCTAAATGGGACTCGAACCGAACGTGTGACTCATCCAATGGATTCCTCGTTCGGAGAGCGAACCATTGGTGAGGTCACACGTTCGGCTCGAGTCCCATTTAGCGACTCTGGAGCTCTGAACCTGCCCGGAACCAGCCTCCACGGGTCTTCTGGCCCACTGTGCTCCCACTTTTCCTCACGCCCATCTCAACCCCTGAGGCCGACCCTACACGCTGAAATAAAACAGAGTGAGGTCGAATTTATCATAATTGTCCCAGTAAAACACTTCTTTCATCCCGCTCAATTCAACCCTCAAAATGAACTTCGTGACAACCAGGATTTCTTGTAATCGTATTTATATTTTTTTCTTACTTCTCCTTTTTTCTGGCAGTTCCCCCTACGCCACGTCGTCCCTTGGCACCGTTGCCGCGGTGCCGCTCGCTCGGGGCGGCGGGGCGGGGAGACCTAATCCTGCTTGGACTCTTTTCATTTCGGGAATATAATTTGCAAGACAATTTGCCCCGCCTCTAAGGGGGGCGTGGGAGGGGGAGGGGGTATGTAGTTGGCGGTGTAATTCCACCCCGAGTCGCCGAGTCTTCGGCAGCAGCACCCAGTACTGCCAGTACCGGCGCCTGTTTGAAGACACCCGACCCAGACTTTGCCCTCAGGCCACTCGACTCTTTAAGTCGACAAGGTCCCGCCCCGCCCCGCCCCGCCGGCCCTTTCCACTTGCCCCCTTTGGCTAACTTTCCGAGAAGGCGACGCGCCGTGTCGATTCAAGTTAGGAGGAGAAAATGTGCACACTCTGAAAGCTTTGTTTTTTTTCTCCCGCTAAACGGCGCACAGTGGGCCAGAAGACCGGCGCAGGTGGCCAAAACTCTAGACGCGTTTTGAGCCCCAAAGTCGCTAAATAATGGGACTCCAGAGCTAAAAAAAACTATCCCGGATTTTGACCGCCTCCAGCGGTCTTCTGGCCCACTGGTGCGGCGGCGCAGCTCCCGATGTAGGTCGTGCGGTTGTTTCTTCGTTAAGGCTTTTATTTTTATCGTCGTGAGAGTGGCGCGCGGCGGCGGGGCCGGAGCCGGCCGGAGCCGGCCGGAGCAGCAGTGGCGCTTGCGAGTACTGCACTCCGGGCCGGAAGCAACCCATTCGCCTTGATGGCTCAATTGTACCCTGGGGCGAGATTCCCTGACCTGGCCGGCGAGGATCTTGGCCGAGGAGGTCTTGGCCCTCTGCCCCGGACGAGACTTCGCAAAGAGGGGGAGAGGGGGGAGGGGGAGGGGGCGCTGAGCCAAAGTCCAATTTTTCCGTCCGCGACGACGCGACGCGCCGTGTCGAATATCTAATGATTATTTTGACGCGCGGCGTCGCCAAGAATACCAACGCCTTGCCTCCGGGCGCCTCCCCCCCCCCCCACTCCCCCGCGACAATGTGCCGGCAGCTGGGAGCGATTATGAGGGAGCAGGGCTTCCTGGCGGAAGAGGGGGAGGGGAGGGGGGAGGAGGAGTGGGGAGGGGGAGGCGAGGGGGAGGGGAAAGGGGAGGGGGGTGACAGAAACATGTGTCGTTCGAGAAGCAGACGGCGTTGCGAAGCTGGGGAAGGAAGGGCTGCCTCTGCTCCGCTCCAGACTCTCCTAGAAGAGTCTGTGAGATCTCTGATCAGAGTCATTAGCTACGTACAGTGGGCCAGAAGACCGGTCATCACAGGACTCGAACCGAACGTGTGACCCCACCAATGGTTTCCTCGTTCGGAGAGCAATCCATTGGTGGGGTCAACGCGTTCAATCCGAGTCCCATTTAGCGACCGTGGAGCTCAAAACACAACACGTCGAGAGTTTTTGCCGCCCGCGTCAGTCTTCTGGCCCACCGTGCGGAGCCAAGTGGGGGGCAGGCTGCGCCGTGCCGGTGGTGAATATTGAGATTGAAAATGCATTGACGGATGGAAGCGGAAAGTAAAGAGACAAAGAGATTTGTAGGTCACCCCCTCCACCCTGCTCGCGGAAACAAACACGTGGATGCGGGAATGATGCGCAACAGTGTGTCGACGGGAGAGCAGTGCACTCCGCGCTCTCCGCGCGACTCGGGATCACGGAGTCACGGAATGGGATTTGCGTCGACTTTTGGTCGGCGACATGCTCCCCGCTGCCGCCCCGCTGCCGCCCCGCTTCCTCGCTCCTCACGCCAGTGTACCCCCTCCCCCCCCCCCTTCTCTTTTCCTCTTTCTGGCTCTCTGACGGAGGACGCGTTTTCGCCGAGCAGCACACAGCGGCACACAACCCCGCGGCGAAAGGAAACCGAATCGAAGATGTCTTTTGGCGCGGTGCATAATTACTTACAGCCATCGGCCAAGTTTTTCCGCCCTCGCCCTCGCCCATGACACAGTGGGCCAGAAGGCCGGCGCAGGAAGCCAAAACTCTAGACGCGATGGATTCCTCGTTTGGAGAGCAATCCATTAGTTGGGTCACACGCTCGGTTCTAGTCCCACTCTGGAGCTCAAAAGGCCGTCCGAGACTTTGACCGCCTCCACCGGTCTCCTGGCTTGTTCTGGACCACTGTGCCACGGCTCGGTACACAACGGCGCCGACCCCGGCCCGGCTGTACGGCTGTACACTCTGGTGCAGAAGTGTGTCTGCACAGTTAGGCCGGGAGCAACACATTGGCCTTGCGGAAAAGTTTGGTTTGGAAAAAGTTTTAGCGTGGCGCGGCGTGGCGCGGAGGCCATGACGACTGCTAAGGCCGGCGGAGCGGTGTCTGGTTGGTCCGCAGTGAATCCCTCCCCGCCTTAAACCGGAGGAAATGTTAAATGCCGCGGAGAGTTACTGCACCACAGTGGACTCGGCTGGAAGAGAATAGCAGAGTGGAACGGATATGGCAAAGCCGTCCGTCCGCCCCACCTGCCTCCGCCAGCGCGCTGCACTGCACATCACCATTTTTGAAAGCGAACCTAAATAAGAGATGCGGCATTATTTTTTCAGCTCGACTCCTCGTGTGGGTGAGACGTGAGACTTGCCAGGCGGGCTCTGGGCTGGCCGGGCCCAGCCGGGGGAATGCTGCTGTCTTCATTTGTCAGCCGAGGCACCCCACCCTTTCTCCCCCCCCCCCCCCCGTGCCCGGCTACGCCCCTGCGCACAGCGGGCCAGAAGACCGGCGCTGGCGGCGAAAACGCTAGACGCGTTCTGAGCTCCAGAGTCTCTAAATGGGACTCGAACCGAACGTGTGACCTCGCCAATGGATTGCTCTCCGAACGAGAGAACCATTGGTGGGGTCACACGTTCGGTTCGGGTCCCGTTTACCGACTCAGGAGCTCAAAACGCGTCTAGCGTTTCGGTCGCCTGCGCCGGTCTTCTGGCCCACTGTGCGGCGGCCGCCTCCCTCGCGCATGGCTTGGCCGTGCCGTGAACATCCAGCTCGACAAGCCAAGGGCCCGAAGAGCAGTGCCATACCCCGCAAGGGAGCCCTTGCTTTGAAAAATGGACAGACGCGAGACGCGGCCCGAGGGCAGGGCGGGGCGGCGGCATTGTAGCGAATATTATTACGTTTTAGCGCTCCTTTCCGCCCACAGTCCCCCCTTGAAACGCACGACTGTCCTTCACTGTTGAAAAAAAAAAATACTGGAAATTCTCAGAGAACTTGTCGGGGGAAATATATTGCATCCAAGTTTCGGAAAAAATCACGGCGCACGTGCTGCTGTGTGTTGTGGGGCCGATGGAAACGGGGGGAGGCACAGTGGGCCAGAAGACCTCTAAACGCATTTTGAGCTCTAGAGTCGCTAAATGGGACTCGAACCGAACGTGTGACCCCACCAACAGATTCCTCGTTGAGAGAGCAATCCGTTGGTGGGGCCACACGTTCGGTTCGAGTCCCATTTAGCGACTGTAGAGCTCAAAACGCGTCCCGGATTTTGACCGCCTCCACCGGTCTTCTGGCCGACTGTGGGAGAGGTGGGGGGAGGTGGGGGGAGGTGGAGAGACGGCCGAGTCAGCAGCGTCAGTGCGGAGGCGTGTCTCCGCAGGCAGGACGCGTCCTTTGGGGTTGTTCCTCCCTCCTCCTCCTCATAGGCGCGTCTAATCTTTTAATCTGACAAAGTGGAGAGGCAGGGCCGGCCGCGAGGAGGGTCCTTACTCGGTCCTTTGCGGTCGACCCGATGGACCGGAACCACTGGAACAGCTTGGAACTACCGGAACCGCTGGAACCACTGGGGCCGGGACTGACTGCCTTCTGGCCCACTGTGAAGCGCCCGCGAGACGGGTGGTAGGCCACCCGGCGGACGCGCCTGCGTGGAGCCGCGGAGCGCTGCCTACCTCGCAGGCGCTCTTGGCGCACGAACGAGAGAGAGATTTTTATTGTTTTCTCCTGCTCTTGATTTGTCCCAATGAACAGCACGATGAAGGCGCATATCGGTCTGCAGAGAGCGAGGAGGTCGAAATAAAAATAAAAACTTGTGCCCGTTTGGCCGCGTTCCAGACCGAGGAGGCATGCGCTGAGGCCACAGAGCGACAGACCGCCACCGCCGCCGCCATGGATTACATCCGTGAGTTCGACATCCGGCTGGACCGCGAGATGTACTACGCCGGCGAGACCATTGTCGGCCACGTCCTGCTGGACACCATCGAGAACTTCAAACTGCGAGGTGAGTCGTAAAGACGGCGAGACGTGGTCGTCCGTCGTCGGGACGGCCGCGGAAGTGCATGGGGAATGGGCTGGCTGGAGCCGCGCGGCACAGTGGGCCGGAGGACCGGTGGAGGAGGTCCAGAGTCGCTAAATGGGACTCGAATCGAACGTGTGACCCCACCAATGGATTGCTCCCTGAACAAGGAAGCCATCGGTGGGGTCGCACGTTTGGTTCGAGTCCCGTCTAGCGACTAGGAGCTCAAAACGCGTCTCAAGAGTTATGGCCGCCTGCGCCGGTCTTTTGACCCACTGGATAGCCAATACGTGCCTGTGATTTCGTACACAGATAAGGGCGCTGGGGGATATCCCTGTCCGAACTGCAAAGCCTCGCCGAGCCCAGCGCGGCGGTTCTGGAATCCCCCCCCCCCCGCACCTCCCTAGGCGCGGCCCCATGCTGTCGGGGCGGTTCTAGGACGGGCGCAGGTTGCGGTGAAACGGCAATGGAACCCACAGCCTCATGCCGCAGCCCGCGTCCCCTGGCAGTAGGCTTGCCGGCAGGCCCCTTCGTTAGCCGGCTGCAGAGGCTGCTCCCGCGAACACAGCGCCCTGTCTCTCTCGCACCCCTGCAGGACGCCCCACGGCTGCGAGAGAGACAGGGCGCTCTGCTCACCGCGGAATCAGCCTGCAGGTGTGGAGGCCGGGCCGGGCCGGGCCGGGCCGGGTGGAGGTGGCGGTGCGGCAAACCATTTCGCCAGACATCGCCGACGATTCACGGACGATTCATTCATCATGCAGCAGAAGGGCTCATCACCATTAGCAGGAACTCCCTTGGAGACGACGGGGTCTGTCTGTCTCGCACTCGCGGGCCTGAGACCCGGGGGGTGGGGGTGGGGGGGCACTCAGAATCCCCCCCCCCACGGAACCAGCCCGGCACCGCAGAGAGCGGCACTGCTATGTAAACTACAATTTAAATTCCTTTCGCGTCCCCGCCTTATTTTATTTTTCTGCGTGTTTCACTGAGAAGCGAAACAAAAGAAACAACGAAACTTTCCAAGTTGAATATATGGAGTTTCCTCTTCCATGAGCTGCAGGGGTTTTACCCGGCAATCCACCTGTCTGCCTGCCTCGCTGTACGGGACCTCCTCCCCCCCCCCTTCCCCCTCGTTCCGCCCCGGGCGAGCCATCACGTCTCATTAAATACCGCTGTGGCGCTGCCCTCCGAGCGCCGCCAAGGTTTGTTTAATTTAGCGCCAGACTGCCGTGGCGGGTGTGGCACGCCAGGCAGGCCGCCGTGGCCGAGGTGGAGGCGCCTGTCTTCGCACCAACAATCTCCTTCGCCCCGTCACGCCGTCCCGACGCGCGTCACGCGCACCGCCAGACAGACAGACAGACAGACAGACAGACAGACAGACAGACAGACAACAAAGTCAGAGTTCGGCGCGGAACACCACGCCAAAAAATTTCTTCGCCGACAAAATCATCATGGTATTGACACGCTGGGGAAACTTTTGCGAAAACAAGCACCAAGAGGAACCGCGCGCTTCAAACTAGTATAGACATTTAAAGTGCACCACCGCTCTCGAGGGGTTGGCGTGTGACCTTCGCCCCGGTGACCTTCGCTTCGCGCGGTGACATTCTGACATTTGGTGGCCGCAGCAGCCCCGCACGTGCATTCCCCCCCCCCCTCTCTCTCTCTCTCTCTCTCTCTCTCTCTCTCTCTCTCTCTCTCTCTCTCTCTCTCTCTCTCTCTCTCTCTCTCTCTCTCTCTCTCTCTCTTTCTCTCCCCCCCCTTCGCCCCGCCCCTGCCTCTCGCTGCATCGCAATGCGAAGCCAGCGACGAGCTAATGAGACAAGTTTTGCCGGAGGGAGTATCCACTCCCCTCCCCTCCCCTCCCCTGCAGTCTCTACATGGGACTCGAACCAAACGTGTGACCCCACCGATGGACTCCTCGTTCGGAGAGCAGCAAGCCATATTCGTGGGGTCACACACTCGGTTTGAGTCCCATTTAGCGACTCTGGAGCTCAAAACCCGTCCGGGACTTTTAACCCCCTAACGGTCTTCTGGCCCACCGTGCTGCGCGAGGCACCAGCAGCAGCGGCCCGGGGGAGGGGGGGGGAGGGGGAGGGCACATTCCGAGTCCATCAGGAAATCAAGCACGGCACGATCGTTCTCGACATCCCCTGATTCCCCTCAATCATGAGCACCGCTTTCCACAAAGGGGGAGGGACCCCCAGGGGGGCTCGCGGAGCGGCACGGGGCGCGGGGCGCGGGGCGCGGGGCGCGGGGCGCGGGGCGCGGGGCGCGGGGCGCGGGGCGCGGGGCGCGGGGCGCGGGGCGCGGGGCGCGGCAGTTTTGATTTATTCCAAGATCCCCCGCCCGACCCGACTCACTCCCCGCCCCGTTCACTTTCTTAGTGATTCCGGACACGGCGGCTTAGGCCCGGAGGAACATTCAGACTGTCCGTCCGTCTGTCTGTCTCCATGTCCGTCAGCCTGCCTTTGCGCTGCGCGCTTTCCAATGTTCCCTGAAGAAGAAAGAAAATCCTATCGATGCACCAGTGTTGAAAGGGTTGCCAGTAGACAACATCCATTCGGTTCGAGTCCCTATTTAGCGACTCTGGCGCTCAAAACGCGTCCTGGATTTGACCGCCTTCACCGCGGTATTCCGGCCCACTGTGAGGACAAATAGCTGCGACCGCGACGTCGGCCCCTTTTGACAACGTCCCCCTCATATTCCGGACGTCCTGAATGGCCTGGATAGCCTCTGGATGACCGCGCCCTCCGACACTTGTTGCGCGAGAAGGTGTGCACCCTTTGTGTCGCCCGGCACGCACCATTTGACGGCAGCAAACAACAACCACAACAAACTACCAAAAAACAGCAACAAAAACATAAACAAAACAAAAATAACAACAAAAAACGACAAAAACAGCAACGAAAGAAAAAAACAACAACAACATGTTGAGTTCTGAAACTCACGCCGCCTGGTGACTTCATTCGCTTCTCCCACGATGGGCAACGAGGAACAGCATGACCAGCAAGGAAAAGCTGCTGGGAAAGCGCGCTAGGAAAGCTTCTCCTCGACTCTCGACTCGGAAGTTTTCTTTTTTTTTCTCCCCGAGGGTGTTGCCTCCGAGGGGAGCACAGCGCGGCCGCCGCCATGCTGCCGCGGAGCGAAGCAGCGAAGGGAAGAGGTGGGGTAACGCTGCGCCAAATTATCTTCGCCAGTTTCATTTCTCTTGGCGAAACCCATTCGATTCCGTTATTCGATTACTCGATTCCATTACTCGCTTAGCTGCAGCGGCGAAATCGTGGGCGCGTCACGGCCCCGCGCGCATGGCATGGCGACACAGACCATCAAAGGCCTTTTTTTTTTTTCATATGCCTTTCATTAGTTTATTATTACTTCAGCCCCCCTTTATGCGGTTTTTCTGCATCATGTGACAGTGGTGTGTGTGTGTGTAAGTGTGTGTGTGTGTTCGTTTTTTCAAAAATATTTTCTTAAACTCATAGAAACGTAAGGCAATTTTTGTAATTTTTCGAAAATCAGAGGCCTTTCTTTTTCTATAAAGTTCTCTGGGAACTTCCTAATTATTTTTTTTAACAGTGTGGTTTTACCCGCCCGTTGCCGTTGTTTTGACTTTCCCGACGAGGCTGGGACCGAGGCAGGCAGGCAGGCAGGCGGGCGGGCAGGCAGGCAGGCAGGCAGGCAGGCAGCGGGGTAAGCAAGGCCGCCACTGGATGTGGCCTTCAACTTGGGCGGATTGGCCGCGGGCTGCGCGTGGCGTTAGGACCGCGTAACGCCTTGACTGACTCACAAGAGAGTAAAAAAGTGATTATTTTTCTTTTTTTTTTGTTTGTTTTTTTGTTGCTTTTTTTGTTTGCATTTTATAAGCGTTCTTTACAAGAGAGAAATCACTCGCGATTTTCAAGTACACAGAATATGAAAATCTATGAATGTTATGAATAATAAAGAATACTAATGCGCCCACTTTAAAAAAAATACTACTAACCTAAAAACCACGGCAAGATTTCTTTTACCGCAACAACCCTTTTATGGTAAATGTACGATTCGTAGGAGAGCTAAAGAATGGGGCAAGAACGGTCATGCCAATGAACTGATTCGGAAGGAGATCGGTGACTCGCTCCGGCGGGGAGGACAGATCTGATTGTGTTACTCGTCTGTTAACATCCCCCCCCCCGGGCTTCCCCCCCCCCTTTTGCCTCGTCGGCGAGACGGTGCAGCGTGCAACCCCCCGGCCCGCTGGCCGCTTGGGGCGCTAGGTGTCTTTGGCCGGCGCCCAAACGGCATGCCCGTCTGCGAACCGATTCCGAGAGGGAGTTGCCTTCGCTCTCTCTCTCTCTCTCTCTCTCTCTCTCTCTCTCTCTCTCTCTCTCTCTCTCTCTCTCTCTCTCTCTCTCTCTCTCTCTCTCTCTCTCTCCCCACCCCACCCCACCCCACCCCAGTGGACTGCGGTGCGGAGCGCCTCACGAGTGCGACAGAGACGGTAACAGCGCCTTGCCTGCCTCGGCCTCGCTGCTCGCTCCGGGACTTAGATTGAGTCGGCAATTAATTCGGCCGGCCGAGTCCGGGGGTCCCGAGTGGAGGCTGAGGGCTGAGGGAGCACTTGACCCCCGGGGTGGTGGGGCGGGGCTGACCAGCACGTCGCCGTCAAGCACCATCGATCTAGGCCCCTATTAATAAACGCGGGCCGCCACTGCCCGACTCCCCCCCCCCTTCCCCTCTCCGCCCGCACCCCGCTCGCTGACCAAACCGCGCGGGGGAATCCTTCCTGACAGGTGGCAAGCCTGCAGCGGTGCGGTGTGCACGCGTGCACGTCCCACCGCCTCTAGCCGTGACCGCCAGACTGGCGCACAGTGGACCGCAGAGGACCGGTGGTGGAGGCGGCCAGAATTCGGAGCGCCTTTAGGAGCTCCAGAATCGCTGAATAGGACTCGAACTGAATTAACGTGTGACCCCACCAATGGATTGCTCTCCGGACGAGGAATCCATTGGTGGGGGTGACACGTTCGGTTCGAGTTCTGTTTAGCGACTCTGCAGCTCAAAACGCGTCTTAGGTTCAGCCTTAGGCGAAGGGCATTCCGGCGGTGATCCCGCACCACGCCACGCCCTCCACGGCGACGCCACGGCGGCGGGGCGGCGCGCGGCTGAACCGAGCCCTTTTGGCTTTTTACATGATAAGGACTGCTATAAATTCAGTATGACGGGCGATAAACGGTCAGGAGGAGGACGGGCAGGGAGAGAGGCGACACGGGTAGGGTACAGGGGGTGGGGGGAGGAGGAGATGACAACAAAGCAGGGGGACGCCGGAGGAGGAGAAAGGAGGAGGAGAGGGGCGCGAAGAAGGACGAAGAAGAAGAAGAAGAAGAAGGGCATGGAAAGGACGAAAGGGAGCCGGGGATGCGAACCGGACGTAACCGGAGTGAACCATTGTGTTGGGAAGGTGTGCGTGGGACACGGCAGGCCGGGCCCAGGCCCGGCCCAGCGGAGGGGAAGCTGGCTTATTGCATCGAGCCGAGGCTGTATTTCATCCTGAAATCACCCGGAAACTGTGTTCGGCCCTTCAGAGCTTTCCTTTCGTCCGAGGGCCTTTTTTATCCCCCTGCCCACACATATTGGCAGCCATTTTTGGGTCGCGAGCCGAATAAGGTTGGGAACCGCTGGTCTAGTTCATTTCTGGGTGGGAAGAAAACCCTTTTTGATCGCTAGGGGCTCGGAACCTAGTCAGGGCCAGTCAAGACTATATAGGGAGGGTAGGCGATCGGGGTTTCCCACCCTTCCCGCCCGGGCTCCACCCCACAGTCCAAAGTGGACCAGAAGACCGCCTCCACCGGTCTTCTGGTCCACTGCGCGCCCCAGCAGCAACAGCAGCGCCAGAGCGTACTTCACTGCTCCATTCAGCCTCCCAACTCACTCCAGCGGCCCTCCAGTTCCGCGGGGCACAGCGGCACGGCTCCGCTAGGCTCCGCTCCAGCGCGGCGTGGTCGCGGTGACGGATCGATCCCGACCGCCTGTCGCCTTTTCGGCCGAGAGTTGCAGATCTATCCAGCAGCCGGGCTCAAAATTTCCGCGTGTACTTCCACCGTCGGTGGCATGCAAACTCCTGCTGGCCTTGGCCGCGGCAAAGTTGGCCGCGCACAGTGGGCCAGATGACCAGCGCAGCCGCTCGAAAATCCAGACGCGTTTCTAGCTCCACAGCCGCTAATTGGACCCGAACCGAACGAGTGATCCCACCAATGGATTCCTCGTTCCAAGAGCAATCCATTGGCGGGGTCACACGTTCTGTTCGAGTCCTGGACTCTGGAGTTCCAAACGCGTCTAGAGATTTGGCCGGCCGCGCCGGTCTTCTGACCCACTGTGCCGCGTCCGAGCCACAAGCTACGCGGGCATCCCGAGTTGGTTAAGACCACGAAGAACTGTGTTCGGTGTTCTGAAAGGGAGCCGGTGCTAGGCTTTGCGGTGGCCGCCGTCGTGGAGAACCACGGCTGCGTAAGGACGGACGCGACGGTTATCACAGAGGCCAACATCTAATTACGCGACCGGAACCATGTTCACTGCGTTGGCATTCGGATTTTAATTAATTTCTTTTTTGCAGTTTTATTAATTCTACGCTAACATTTAATTGGTTTTGCCGTTAATGGTGTGCAAACAAATTTTAGAGGTCGCTTTCAGCCTCAGCGACGCAATCAACCGGCTCTCCTTGGTAGTCCGGTCAACTTCACAACAACATTCAAACGCGCCAGCGTCTCTTGACGAACAACCCGCCGTGAGCTGGCCGGCAGGGAAGGTGGTTACCGCGCCGCACAGTGGGCCAGAAGACCGGTGGAGGCGTCTAGAGTTTCGGCCGCTTGCACCGGTCTTCTGGCCCACGGTGCGCCGCGCCACGCCGCGCCACGCCGCGCCTCGAGAGCCAGGAGCCCCGGGACTTGGGGGCTTAAACTGTACAAACCAGGTAAACCGACGATGTTGTTGTCCGCTCCCCGCGGACCGAGGCGAGGCTATCATTGGAGGGAGGGAAATCCGAAGCAAAGCGGCGCAATCCACTCCACTCGGCTCCACTCGGGAGGGACGGACTTTTTAGAGCCACTTTACAGCGAGGCGGTAATACCGTTGGCGAATCCGCCATGTTCTCGCTAGCGTTTGATCGCGCAGCCCTTTCCCCTGCTTTCGCTGGCCGCCCCCCCCCCCCCCTCTCCCCCTCCAAGCCCCCCTTCCCCTCGCGCCAATCATCGGGACGCTTCGGCCCGCTCTCTTTGAGGGCCGAGCAGCGCGCGCTCTCTGCAGGGCAGACTCTATTTCAAGTCATTATGAAAGTAAAAGAAATAAAAAACAATAACGGAAGCGGGGATGGGGAAACGACAAACAACAGGCAAAGAAGGCGGACAAACGCGATTTAAAAGAGCGAGAGAGAGAGAGAGGGGGGGGGAGAGAGAGAGAGAGAGAGAGAGTCGGAATGATTAAAGCGGCGCGGCGGGTGCGTAAAAGGTGTCGGCCCCTCCTCCTCGCTGAACCCCAACGCCAGCGCTGGCGTCCCGGACGAGGAAAAAAGATGCAAAGGCTTCACGGCTCCACTTAGCAGCCTCACCTGGAGTGGGAGGCGTTCGATGAGTTACGACCCGTGTCAACACGTCAAGTCAGTAGTAGCGATCATCCGTCACCGTGACATCTCTATCTCT
Source organism: Stenchaetothrips biformis (assembly GCA_030522485.1). NCBI lineage: Eukaryota > Metazoa > Arthropoda > Insecta > Thysanoptera > Thripidae > Stenchaetothrips > Stenchaetothrips biformis. The sequence goes on along the minus strand of CM060089.1, from coordinate 16,048,715 downwards.
CTCTCTCTCCCTGTCTCCTCCCTCTCTCCCTCTCTCTCTCTCGCTCCGGCGAGAAAATTGTTGGCCCGTCGGCGGCGAGCGGCGCCATTCTCTCGACAGCAATCAGTGTTTAGCGCGCGACTCGCACGCCTCACAGTGGGCCAGACGACCGGCGCGGGCGGCAAAAACTCTAGACGCGTTTTGAGCTCCAGAGTCGCTAGATGGGACTGGAATCGAACGTGTGACCCCACCAATGGATTCCCCGTCGGAGCGCAATCCATTGGTGGGGTCACACGTTCGGTTCGAGTCCCAGTCAGCGACTCTGCTGCTCAAAACGCGTCTAGAGTTTTGGCCGGCCGCGCCGGTCTTCTGGCCCATGCACTGTGCAGCGCGTTTCCACCGGAAGCGCGCTTGCCGCGGAAGAGAGCAGACAGTGACACAGGAGCCACGCTGCCGCCCCCCTTTCCCTCTATTTTCCCCCTCCCCCTCCCTTTCTCTCCCCTGCCTGCCCCCAGCATCTCCCGATAACTTTTCCCATTACGCAGGCAATATTAATGATGCGCCCTGCACTACGCAGGAATTCGCAAATTGGCCCGCGAGCCGCGCTCAGGCCGCGCTGCCGGGGAAGGTGAAGGTAGCCGCGCCGCTCTCCCCCTTCTCTCTCTCTCTCTCTCTCTCTCTCTCTCTCTCTCTCTCTCTCTCTCTCTCTCTCTCTCTCTCTCTCTCTCTCTCTCTCTCTCTCTCTCTCTCTCTCTCTCTCTCGCTAAACGGGAATCGAAGGCCTCCACCGGTCTTCTGGCCCACTGTGCGGACAGGCAGTCCCAAAGTGAGTGGGCTGCTCGTATGGAAGCCGGCTGCCCACACGCGGGCTTTCACTCAGACTGTACACACGCCAGCGCTGTTTGTTCCCGCTAAGTAGTAGAGAGTCCAGCGGGAACGGAAACAAAGACAACTGGGGTCAGCCCGATTTGGCTCTGTTTACTCTTTTATGTTTGTTGAATATTAAAGGACGATGAATGGGTGAATCAATCATAAAACGAATTCGGTTTTAGCCTCAATCCCCCCCGATTTGCTGCGCTGGATTACTTTCTTTCCCTCCCTCGATTGAAAGGGTCTGCTTTCGCTCTGGTCGAGTCCAACAATGGATTCCTCGATCAAAAAGCAATCCATTGGTGGGGTCACGCGTTCGGTTGAGTCCCATTTAGCGACTCTGGAACTCAAAACGCGTCTGGAGTTGTGGCCGCACGCGCCGGTCCTCTGGCCCACTGTGCGTCATGCCATCGGCTGCGGACATGTGAGGCAAGGCGGGCAAGGCAGAGGTCTGCAGCGGGTCATCTCGAGCCATTCTGCGGACCCGAGTGGGCAGAGTGTTCCATTTAACTGGGCTTTGTTGACGGACACATTCGAATGGGGTCGCAGCGCTGGAGCCCGCTTGGCCGGGCATAGGGGGTAGTAGGGGGAGGGGGGCGCACCGCCCAGTGGGCCGGAAGACCGGTGGGGACGGTCGAAATCTCGGGCGGGTTTTGAGCTCCAGAGTCGCTAAATGGGACTCGAAACAAACGTGTGACCCCACCAATGGATTGCTCCCCGAACGAGGAATCCACTGGTGTTGTCACTCGTTCGGTTCGAGTCCTGTTTGTCGACTCTGGAGGTCAAAACGCGTCTAGGGCCGTCTGCGGCGGTCTTCTGGCCCACTGTGGGGCGCCAGGGGGCGGGCGGGCCGTCACTGCTGAGTCTCGGCGCAGCCAGGCCCGAGGTGTGTGAGTCAGTCAGGCAGTTCATACATCATTCTGACCTTTCATTAAAACTTTTTCAACAAAACCACTTCATCCCTCTCGGCGCGTCCGCGTCGCTGAGCCGTAGTCGTGTCTCGCCGCCGCAATGGTCCGGAAAGGCGAAGCGCGCCAAAAAAAATTGTCCAAAAAAAAAATTAAACAAAAAAAAAACCAAAAGGTGTCTTTTAACAGTGCGGCCAGGATGGTGTTGTCAACGAGCCAGGTCGGGAACGGGCGCTGGTTTCTTTGGACCGGCTCCAGAAAGGGCGGGGACTGTTTTTCGTATCTATTTACTTTGAAGGCACAGGGAGGCGCGCGCGACTGGCGCACCGTGGGACAGAAAACCGGCACAGGCGGCCAAAACTCAAGACGCGGTTAAAGCCCCAGAGTCGCTAAACAGGACTCGAACATCTCCCCAACATTTCCCCCCCCCCAAAAAAAAATGAAATCTAGAATTTCTTTTTCTTTTTCTAGAAAAAGACACAACAGAATGAGGCAAGGACTCGTCGTCTGCTCGTACGAGGCCCCTCCAGTCAGTCTGTTTGCACGCCGTTGTTGTTTGCTCGAGTTGTTTGTTATTTTTGCGCTTTTCGCTGAGTCGAGGGTGAGCAGGCGGCAGCGGGGCGCCGGGCCGGGGGCCCAGGATATGCCACTGAGTGTGTTGGTTCAGGTTCTTAGGGAGGTCCTGGCCCTAGGGAGGCACACCGCCCTGCTGTATATATGGGGGGTGAGATGAGCTCGTGTGTGAGAGAGAGAGAGAGAGAGAGAGAGAGAGAGAGAGAGAGAGAGAGAGAGAGAGAGAGAGAGAGAGAGAGAGAGAGAGAGAGAGAGAGAGAGAGGTGCAGACAGATAGACTCTCGGAATCAGTCCGTGCGGAAGTCACCGCGCCGTGTGTCACGGTGGAACACCACGACGACAACACACAAAAAGTAAAAAGTAGAAACACGGCTCCAACGACAGCAAAAATAACAACAGGCACCGCACGCGGCGACAGCGCGACGGGAAAATCCGCTTGAATTGCATTTCGGCTCCCAATATGTGGATTTGGTTGTTTTCTGCTTCTCCTCCCTTTCTCTCTCTCTCTCTCTCTCTCTCTCTCTCTCTCTCTCTCTCTCTCTCTCTCTCTCTCTCTCTCTCTCTCTCTCTCTCTCTCTCTCTCACACACACACACACACACACACACACACATGCTTCTCATCCCTACCGAAATCCCTTCTCCTTTGCCGCACTGCAAGGCAATGAGGCCTCATCCGCAGAGCCGAGCCAGCAGCAGCAGCAAGGGGCGGCGGCGGGATGGGGGCAGAGGTATAGCGGCCCTACCATGAGGAGAAATTTGCCGATCGAATTTGCGCGCTGTCTTGGCCCTTTACCTCGCAGGAAATGACGACCGCGTAAAAAGGAATAACGCAAGGTGTGAGTCGGAAGAATATCCCTGAGGGGAGGGGACCGTGATTCCGCCGCCTCGCCCGCCTCGCTCACCTTGTTCTGGTCATGGTTTGGTTCAAGGTTAAATAAGTACGAAAGTACTCCTCAGAATACTGGTACGACTTTACTCTCTATGAGTGCAAAGGGGAATACTCTGGTCCACACACACGAGTAGGAGACAAAGGATAACAGTTGACAGTCGACATGACGTGGCACCCATGTTGGCATCCTGTTCTGCGTGGCGCGAACCTTTAAGTTACGCTTAGAACATAATCCCTACTGGAGTCTCTACTTAGTTACACTTAGAACACACCTCACGCGACGCGACTGCTCGGCAAGGCTCGGCCCACCGCGCCGGCCGCTTGCCTTGCCGAGCACCCATCCTCTCAGACGGGCTGGGAAGCGCGCAATCCGGCAACGCCGCGCCGCTTCCCCCCCCCCCCCCCCCCCAACCCCTCCCCCCATGCGTGAGGCATTGTTGGTGCGGCAACGCTTGCAGCCTCGCCGCTGCCGTTGCGGCCGGCCAGGCGGCCAGGCGGCCAGGCAAGCTGGCAAGACGAGCTGGGACACGCACGATCCGGCATCGCCGCGCCGCTTCTTGCGTCTGGCATTGTCTGCGGTGGGGGGGGACGATACTTCAGTCGGTCGGCTCACGAGACGCGCCGGGAGTCACCAAGTGGGCCATAACAGTGAGTGCGTTAGAGCTACGCATGCGAATAAAACTTTTTGGTTAGTTCGAAATTATCTTGGAGAGCACTTCAAGGGACCGTCATCTGCTTTCATGGTCTGGACTTTCCTGAACTTTTATTTTTCTTTGGCTTTCCGAAGTATAGATGGTATTTCCGAGCGCGCCTATGCAGAGCCGCATAGCTATGTCAGAACTTCCCGTGTAATCCTTCGTTCGAAGTGTTGGCCTGGCGATGCGCTGAATCCGCAGGGAGACGGAGAGGCGAGAGCGTCCCGCGTCACTCTCCGGTCCTGCAGCCTTTCTGACGCCTCTGCCGTCGCGACGCCCGGAGAAAAACGACGCTCGTTTATACAGCGTCGTGGGGCCAAAATCAACCCTGTCCAGCGAGGCGGAGTGGGGCGGGGGCGGCGGGGGGCGTGGAGTGGTGCGGGAACCGTGTCAAGCAGCACGGCGACGATCTGCTTCCAACGACACCGCCGGGGCTCCTTCCCGCCATCAAGCTCGCGCCTCGCCTGCCTTCTGGCCCACTGTGCCCCGCCCCGCCACCCTTCTCATTATGGCCCATCATCGCCCTGCTCTCTCTGTGCTCCGTTTCTCTCCGTGGTTTTGTTTTTTTCCGCCAGTCATAGCGCGACGCGTATGGCTGCCAGCGTCACACCGCGTCGGCCGGCCAGCCATCATGTATCGCGCCTGAAAAGTACTGTCCTCAAAAAAGCAATGTTGTGAAAAAAAAAACAATAAAAAAAACTTTGAAACGAAAAATAAACGCCCACAAAACACAGATGTTTCCTCTCGTTCGTTTGGTCCCTGTTGTTTGGTTTTCCGGGTTGTTGTTTAAGATTCACGAGGTTGCGCGGATATTTTCGTGATCTTTCTTTTTTCCAAGCAGGACGGGGCAGAGAGGACGATGAGAAGGGCACGGCGGCGGCCGACCGGGGGGGGAGGGGGGTGCAATGGATTGGACCGGACCACCCCGCGGCAGCAGACTCGCTCCGAACAGTCGCGTCGTTTCGTCGCTCTGTCTGCGTCGCACTCGTGGGTGGGCCCGTAAGAGTGCAAGAGAGAGAGAGAGAGAGAGAGAGAGAGAGAGAGAGAGAGAAGACTCTTCGGAATCACTCGGCTGGTGGGCAGGCACGCCAGCAGGTGAAGGGGCGGAGAGTGGGACGGGGGGGGGGGGGGCGAAGCCTCGGACACATTTGCTCCTGCCGGACAGGATAATGGATCCCACTCGCCGAAACAAGAGTCACCCTGGCTCTCTCGCTCCCTGTCCCCTCCTTCTATTAGACCTCAAGCTCCCGTCGCTCTCTCTCCCGCTCCCTCGCACAGTGGGCTAGAAGACCGGTAGAGGCGGTCAAAATCAAAATCGAACGTGTGACCCCACCAATAGATTGCTCTTCGGACAAGGAATCCGCTGGTGGGGTCACACGTTCGGTTCGAGTCCCGTTTTGCAACTCTGGAGCTCAAAACGCGTCGAGAACTTTGGCCACTTCTGACCCACTGTGCCTTTTACAAAAAAGGGGGGAAAAAGCAATGAGATATTGAGATTTGATCCCGGGACTCTCCTGTTCCAAACCGACGCCTCTGCGATCTCGGCCACCACGGCTTATTGTGGTCAATTGAACTAACGAAGCCTTGTGTTGCAGCGGTGCGCGTGGTGCTGCGCGGCAAGGCGCACGCCGAGTGGAAGGTGGTGCTGAGCGGGGACCGGCGCACCGTCAAGGACGACCAGTACTTCATCGACGACCGCGCCATCATCTGGGGCTCAGGTAAGGTACCTGGTCTCCGTTTCCGGTTGCCGCACAGTGGGCTGGCGCAGGCGGCTGAAACTCGATACTACAGACGCGTTTTTAGCTCCAGAGTCGCAAAACAGGACTCGAACCGAACGTGTGACCGGGGCGCCGGGGCGTGGGGGATTCGGTCCTTTTGCCGTCGTTATCAGGGTGGCAGCGCTGGCGCTGCAAGTCTTCGACAGGCGCAGTGCGATAGCCGTGTCGCCGTCGCGCGGCCCCTAGGGAGAAAAGGGAGGGGGGGGGGCAGCTACGCGAATAAAATAACCAGGGCGCGGCGGCGGCGAGAAAGAGGGCGGCTGTTTGGACAAGAGGAATAAAAAAAAAAGAAAGAGATCCGGTGAAGACCAGTTTATTGGCCATGTTGGCAACGACGCGAACTATTATGAGGGCCGCCTTTACGCCGCGCTAGTCTCTCCCCCTCCCCTCTGCGTCTGGAGACAAGTCGCGCGGCTTGCTATAGCTTTTATCTCCTATTTTGCAGATTATACACCGCCTTCTTGCACGGCGCCGCGGCGGCCCGGGGGAGAGGGAGGGGTAGGGGCACGTCGGCATCACGGAGATAAAAGGAATTGGAGGGAGGCGGCGGAGCCTGAGTCTGGTCGGGAAGGGTCTCTGTGCCGGCGGGCGCGGCGCCCTGAGCGGCTTGCCATGGAGGTGCGCGCTCGCGAGGCACACCCCCAAAGGTGCGCCCCGGAGGTACGCCCCAGAGGTACGCCCCGGAGGTACGCCCCGGAGGTACGCCCCGGAGGTACGCCCCTCCCTGAGGTGCGCCGACCACCGGCCGACCGATGCGCGGTTCGCATTACGTCCCAATTATTTCGATGAAGGGATACTCGAGGAGTGGGCGGCGGCGGCGAGGATGATCGAGGAGGGTGGGCCGGTCGGACAGTGGGCCGCAAGAGGTGGTCACGTGTCTGTCGGCGTCCAGACAACGCCGCCGCGTGCAGCTAGCCCGCCTTGCGGCCTGGCGCGGGGGCGGGACAAGAAGAGGGGGCTCTGGGTGACGAGCGCGGTGGCGGCGGTGGCCCAGTTTCACTGCCTCGCTCCAACCCTCTTCCCTCCCTCTCTCTCTCTCTCTCTCTCTCTCTCTCTCTCTCTCTCTCTCTCTCTCTCTCTCTCTCTCTCTCTCTCTCTCTCTCTCTCTCTCTCTCTCTCTCTCTCTCTCTGCCGCGCGTCTTTGGGTCGGGGCGGGGAGGGGGCAGGACTGCGACTACCTGTAGTGGAGGCCCTGGATGGAGCCGGCTGGGCGGGGAGTGTCGGGAGGAGGACTTTGCGCAAGTCGAGCATGGCGGGAGGCCGTTATGGAAATCGAACTGTGACCCTGCGACGGAAACTTTGGAGGGGTAACACCGTTACAGGCTGCTGACCGGCGAGTCCCGTGTCGACCTGACCGGCTGCTGGGCCCCGACCCCGACCCCGGCCGACCCCAGCGCGCAGTGGGCCGCACGGCCGTTCACTGTTAAAAATAATTATTTTTTTCTTCCTAAAGTTTTTTGGATTACTCATGCAACATAAAAACATTGGAGGTTTTGGGGAATTTCCGAAGATCGGAGGCAATTTTTTCCTTCCAACAAGTCCTCCGGGGATTTCCAAGAATTTTTTTTTCATCAGTGTGCTGTTGCATGTTGTTGTCCCGCTGTGTTGAGACTGTGTCTAGGGCTCAGGCATGCCCTCCAGCAGGTCCGTCAGGTCGGTGGGGCCAAGCGAAGTGAAGGACTGCCGCCGCGATCGGAGGACATTTTCGTGGAACGAAAATGACCCGAGTCGAAGGGGCCGACTGGGGCGGGGCGCGGGGCGGAGGCCAAGAAAGTTGTTATTGGCTTTGACGGCGCGGCGGCCATGCCGAAAGGGGACGGCAGCGCGGGGGAAAATGATTTCTCAGAACGTGTGTCCTTTGCCTCTAACCACAGGCCATACTGGGCCTGGGCCAGAAGCCGTTGAGGCGGCCAAAGTTCTAGACGTGTTTTGAGCTCCAGAGTCGCTACATGGGACTCAAATTGAACGTGTGACTGGCCCCCTGGCCCCCAGGCCCCAGGCCCCGGGGGATGGATGGGCCCCGTTGCGGCCCCACTGGCACGGCGTAATTGAAATGCTAATCGAGAATCACGCGTCAATCACCAATCAGGTTCAGCCAATCAGTATTCAATAATCCGAGCCGGGTCGAGAGCAGTCGAGCCTGCGGAACAGTGGGCCGGCGCAGCCCCGGCGGACAGAGGGGGGGGGGGGAGAGAGAGAGAGAGAGAGAGAGAGAGAGAGAGAGAGAGAGAGAGAGAGAGAGAGAGAGAGAGAGACGCACAGGAATCGATCCGAATCGATATACCCCTGTTTGCATCATCCTAGGCGTGGATCACTGTGGTCGAGAGCGAGCCCCCAGGTTGATAAGAACCGGCGGGCTGGCAGATGCCATGTCCGTTACTATGTGACGCCAACAGTGGCAGCAGTGTACAGTGTAGTGGTGGACTCTACTATATATTCCGGTTAATTCGGTTTCGCGATGGCGTGTTGGGAGGCCCTCTGGAGGGAGGGATGGAGGGTTGGGGGGGGAGGGGGGCGCCACGGTCACGGCAGCCACTCCATCGGGGACGCGCTCCATAATGCAGGCACGGCTGGGCTGCATCATGCAGGGTAGTGGCACCTGTCAGAGGGGGGTGTCGAGGTGAAACTGGGAGACTTTGCCGAGGCAACGGCCCCGTCAAAGTACATTCGTCCTGAAGGCGCCCCGCCGCGCGCAGCGCCAAACTAATTTCCTAATTCAAACAAAACGATCTCGCCGTGAAAGCAAATTTAATTCCACTGCAGAGACGAGGGGGGAGATTACGGCGCTACAGCGGTGGGCAGCGGCCATCCACGCGGAGTTAATCGGATGCAGTTCCGGAGGCCGTCGCAGCACAGTGGGCCAGAGGACCGGTGGAGGCGGTCCAAATCCCGGACTAAACAGGACTCGAACCGAACGTGTGACCCCACCAATGGATTCCTCGCTCGGAGCGCAATCCGTTGGTGGCGGGTCACACGTTCGGTTCGGGTCCTGTTTAGCGACTCTGGAGCTCAAAACCCTGTCCGGGATTTTGACGGCGCCGCGCACCCTCCGGTCTTCTGGCCCACTGGGCGTGGTCGGAGCCCCGCGCGGCGGCCGGGCCCCGCGATCCTCACAAATCCGCCCGTCGTCGTCGGCGCCGCGCAAATCTGTCCTGGAATGCAAATGTGGTCCCTGTTTGCAGACAAGCCCGAGGGCAACGTGCCGATCCTGCCGCGCGGCCACCACCAGTTCCCCTTCAAGTTCCAGCTGCCCGAGTCGTCGCTGCCCTGCTCCTTCGAGAGCAAGCCGGGCTTCATCCGGTACTACATCAAGGTGAGCAGAAATAAAACAAAAAGCTATCAAAGCGTGCTAAAAAAAAACAAACAAAAAAAAAAAAAAACTTTATTTTAATTCCTTGAAAGAAAAAAGGCAATGTAGAGGCTTTTTTTTCTTTTTAAGTTTGACGTTTGGCGTCACAAACGCTGTTCTTAAAAAAAGGTGGAAAAAGACGAATTTTTTTTTTTTTTTTTTTTTTTTGCAACCGCTAGTAGACCTGCTACTAGAAGGTGTGGCCGGGCGGGGTCGGACCGGACACCGACCATAAATCGACGATAAATCGACCACTCGAGCCATAAAGGCCGGGACCGCTAGAGCACACCGGCCGCCACCGATAGATACAACGGAGCATGGAGCGAGGGGTGCTGCCCCGCCCCGCCCCGCCCTGCCCCGCCCCGCCCTGCCTCGCCTTAGCGGGCCATGACCAATTTAAAGGCGGAGCCTCGCCGCAGCCGGTTAGCAAGAAACCCCCACACCCTCCTTTTCTCTTTTCTGTCGGTTTGACCCGACTGATCTGGATGGGCATTATAGTGCGGGTCGCGGAAATAGGCGCGCGTGAGCTGCAGCAAACTACACGTGCAGGGGAACAAAGATGCACTCACCAAATTTATGAGCTATAACTTTCCGTCGGTATTAGCTTCTCTCCGCGTCCCTCCTTTATGCCTCTATATTCTACCCTCATGTGTGAGCGTGTGTGTGTGTGTGTGTGTGTGTGTGTGTGTGTGTTGAGTGCACGTGCGTGTGTGTTAGTGTGTGTGCGAGTGAAGGGGCTGGTCGTAAGCTTCAAGTGGGGCGCGTCCGCCCGAGGGCAAAAGGTATACTACAGGCAACGTGGAAAATAAGCAAAAAAGAAATAAAAATTGAGAAATAAAAAGATGAAAGCAAACCAAGCGTGTGAAGCGACGCTGCTCGCAGGCCTCTCGCTCAGCTCAAAGATAATGTAATGACCGCGACCTGCCCTCTGCCTGCCTTCCCTTTTCATCCCTTCTCATGTCCTTTTTCATCCTTCCTTCGCAGGTCACAGTGGACATCCCCTACGCCTCGCCGCCCCAGGGGATGAAGTACTTCACCATCATCGGACCGCACATCGACTGCATGGACGAGCAGTACCTCGTGAGTAGCCTCATTTTTTTTTCTCATTTTTTTAAATATTTTTTTCATACCATTTTTCACACAAGTGAAAAGGGATAACCTTTACCGTCTTTCGGGTATTTTTTTTTTTTTTGTGGTGGCTCTCCCAGTCAGGGGCAGACCCCATGTCCTTTCTCTGAACGCGGGTGTGTGCGCGTATTTTATTGTAATCTGCTTCTTTTTTTTCTTCAATTATTTTTCTATTTTGCCCGTTTTTTTTTTTTTTCGCTGCTCCCAACCCTGGTGGTAGGTCCCTTAATTGAGGAAGCGCGTAAAATCAAGCAGAGGTGGACCGGCACTTTATCAGGGGGTCCAGTCCAGCGGCCCGGGAGGGGGGGGGGAGGGGTTAGGTGGCACGGCGGGCCGCGCGGCAGGGTCGAGTATTGGCCTGTGGCGCTTGGCCGCTTGGGTAGGCGGCCGGACTGCGGTGGGCTGTGGTGGGCTATGGCGGGCACGGCCGGCCAGTAGGCTGACTCCGAATAACAGCCATGGCTGTTGTGTCGTCCTTCGGTCTCGCTCTCTCTCTCCACCTGAAGGGAACGTGCCAGTGCGTGACGCAGGCGGGGCGACGACCGCACCCCTGTTCGGGACCATCAGCCTGCTTGGCTCTCGGCATGTTCCGAGCGAGCGAGCGAGCGAGAGAGAGAGAGAGAGAGAGAGAGAGAGAGAGAGAGAGAGAGAGAGAGAGAGAGAGAGAGAGAGAGAGAGAGAGAGAGAGAGAGAGAGAGAGAGAGAGAGAGAGATGGGGGGAGCGCGGCGCTTTGAGCTTCGTGCTTTGTGGTCGCCCCACCGCACGCCTGGTGGCCAACGTTCGACCTTTAACGGAACTGGACCCTGGCACGCCACACACCCACGCACCAACACTCTCTCTCTCTGTCTCTCTCTCTCTCTCTCTCTCTCTCTCTCTCTCTCTCTCTCTCTCTCTCTCTCTCTCTCTCTCTCTCTCTCTCTCTCTCTCTCTCTCTCTCTCTCTCTCTCTCTCTCACACACACACACACACACACACACACACACACACACACACGCACGCACACTCGGACCAGGGTAAACCAAGGCATAAGCGGTGTTTGAACCTTGCAGAAGCCGATGGTGGGGCAGGACAAGCGGCCCACCTGCTGCCTGTGCTGCCAGAAGGGCGCGGTGATGCTGAGCACGCAGCTGGAGCGCTCCGCCTACTGCTCCGGCGAGTCGCTCAAGCTGCGCGCCTCCGTGGAGAACCAGGGCGAGGAGAAGGTGCGCCTCAAGGTCCGCCTCATGCAGGTGAGTGCTCCTCCGCGGTGCGCCGCCACAGTGGGCCGGAAGACCGGCGCGAGCGCGGCCGAAACTCTTGACGCGTTTTGAGCTTTAGAGTACGTAGTCCCGCTGAACGGGTGACCCCACCGATGGATTCCTCGTTCGGAGAGCAATCCATCGGTGGACTCACACGCTCGGTTCGGGTCCCATTTAGCGACTCTGGAGCTCAAAACCCGTCCGAGACGTTCACCGCCCCCACCGGTCTTCTTCTGGCCCACTGTGCGCCCCGCCGCCGCCGCCGCCGCAAGCTCCCCAACGTCTTCGTGGTCGTCCTCAATGCCATGGCTGTGACTGTCCCGCAGTACGTGGAGTACTTCATCGACCGGGGCATGCTCGGCGTGACCAAGGAGCTGCAGCACCTGGTGCTGGAGTACCGCGGCGAGGAGGTGGGCCCGCACTCGCACCGCACCTGGGACTCTGGCGGGACGCTCCGCCTGCCCGTCATGCCGCCGTCGCTGGTCGGCGTGTGCCGCCTGCTGCAGATCTACTACGTCCTCAAGGTCAGTGTGTGCCTCGGCCCGCCTGTGCCAGGGCCCACAGTGGGCCAGGAGACCGGTGGAGGCGTCAAAATCCCGGACGGGTCGCAGAATGGGACTCGAGCCGAACGTGTGACCCCACCAATGGATTGCTTTTCGAGCGAGGAATCCAGTGGCGGGGTCGCACGTTCGGTTCGAGTCCTGTTGAGCGACTGTGGAGCTCAAAACGCGCCAGGTGTTTTGGCCGCCTGCTGGCCCACTGTGACCGCCTGGCAGGTAGGCGCCGCGGGACGCCGCTGCCCGGCGGGCTGGCCTACCTCGAGCTCCGCGGGCGCTCTGCCGGGCCGTGCGCGTCAGCGTCAGTCGCTCCGCGTCCATAATGTCGGTGGCAGGGGCGTGCACAGCTCGCTTCCGCAGCCTAGGCCTACTGACTTGTTTTTTGTTTTTTTTTTCCCGCAGGTGAACCTGGAGTTCGAGCGGTCCGGCGACGACCTGCAGATGCACTTCCCGGTGACCATCGCCACGGTGCCGTTCCGCATCCCCAACAGCCCCACCCAGCCCAACATCCAATACGGTGCGTGGGCGGCGTAGCGAAGCGCAGCGGCTGCGGCCGGCACAGTGGGCCAGAAGACCGGCGCAGGCGGTCGAAATTCTGGGCGCGTTTTGAGCTCCAAAGTCGCTGAATGTGACTCGAATTGAACGTGTGACCCCCACCAAATGAATTACTCTCCGAACGAGGAATCCATTGGTGGGGTCACTCGTTCGTGTCGAGTTCCATTTAGCGACTCTGGCGCTCAAAACGCGTCTAGAATTCTGGCCGCCTTCGCCGGTCCTCTGACCCACTGTGCGGCGCGGGCCGTTTGAGTATCGCCTAACGCCTTCTCTGTCCTTGGGTGTCCGCAGAGGTGGCGAGCGAGCACGTGGAGGGCGGCACGTACATCGGCCCCGAGTTCCTGCTGGGCCAGGTGTACGACGGCAGCACCAACCTGCCGCAGGAGACGGTCGTGCTGTACCGGCCCGTGTACGTCGCCGTCGTGCCCAACAAGGAGTAGCGCGCCCCAGAAACGGACGGATTCAACGTGGCCGTGTACCCTCCCCCGCGAGGATCTGTTTGGTGGTGTCAATTTTGAACTCATCGGGGGCTTAAAAAAATAATAAAATGGAAAACGCCGAAGAGGACCAAGACGTAGGGCTAGAGGAGAGCGAAGGGCAACGTGGCCGCCGTCGTCGGGCGGACGAGCCGACCCCGGGCCTGGGACGCTTGCCTGGGCCGCGCCGAGCCGTCGTGGGTTTTTGGATTATTTTTTTTCCCTGTGGACCAGAAGCCATAAGGAAGTGAATTAGTGAAATTGTGATAAGCGCCGCAGGCCGGCTTTAGTGTCAGCGTGAGAGAAATGTGTACAGTAGTCGTTCTTGCTATTAATAATTATTATAAGAGTTATTAGTTTTACGTGTGTGTTTTGTCATCGTTGATGCCATTCAGTCTGTGTTTTCACAAGGAGGAAAACATATTTAAAAAAATACTATGTGTGCTATCAATTATTAAAAATCTTTTTCTGCTAGTACTGTGTCCTTCCAAGGAGAGATGAATGATTGGAGTTATAGGAGAGCATTGAGGTATGGAAGACTGGAAGAGGTGGCAAAAGTCTTGGGAGGATAATGTGTGTATGCAGATACAGAATACAGAACTTAGTCAATCAACAATGTGTCTTTGCTCAGAGCTCACATTATTTTCAAGCAACTGTACTTTTTGGGATTACCGGAATAATTTTTTATATTTTTTTTTGAAAAAATCCTATTTTTATTCTTTTTAAGGCAAAGGCAGTGCCACTTTCAAAATTTTAGTTGTTACAATCACGTTGATTTATTCCCCTCTAGTTTTGTGATGAAAAAATCGCCTATTTTGAGATTGTATTGCAACTGTTTGCAAGTTATTTTTCATTACAGAGTAGGTAAAAATCAGGGTTGCATCACTCATGAATATAACGGATGTCTCGCTATCTCTGATGGTCTTAGTTTTTGAGACAGAAAAACAGTTAAAAATGCTCTGTCTTTGCCACCTCATCCTTCTTATAGGGAGCATTTTGTTCAGTCACGGATGATTATATATGTTATTTTTCCATTGGACTTTATACAATTTTTAAAGTTTACTTATATTGTCGTTCAGCAGCTAAAGTGTAGTTGATGACAAGAATCTAGCACAGGTCTGTATGAAATACGCTTACTGGTATCAGTACAATGGAAGATTACCTTAATATGTGTGGCTAAAAGAAAAACTTAAATACACTCTCAACTGCTCAAACCTAAACTTTTTCAATGTATGTGTGAACGATACACAAGGAATTTTTAAAAATTAGTTCACATATTATTGTAACACTTAAAAAGATAATAATTTTTATGTTCTGAGCACATGCTGTATGAAAATGAATTGGCGATGCAATGTCATATCCTCCAAATAAATACAGTAATGCTCCTGATGTCAGGTGGGTGTAGAGCCTCGTTTTCGTAAATCATCTCTTTCATCCTTCCCCAACATGCCCATGAGTGACCCTTTAGTTTTTCATTTGCTCATGAGGTGAAGTTCGTATCTTGTTATTATAATTATCTAGTAAAGAATGTAAATGTTCAATTTTTATAATGTATTAATTAGCACTAAGTTATACAGATGAGGATTGAAGTGCTTTTTTGTTTGTTAAATCATAGAGAAAAATCTTAATGATCGTAAATCATTGTATACGAAAAGCAGTCTTTTAAATGTTGTTCAGAAAGAAGTCTTGTGTTTAGCAGAGCTATAGCCAGCAATGTGCTGTGCCCTGATTTGCCTTTGAGTTGTTTTCTTTCTATTTCCATTGGGCTTATCCCTTTAAACCAACTCAACAATAATCAATTGCAAGTATTTAATTAAATGTTGTTTCCTTTATGTTGTGTACAGTGCAAAATATTCTTCAAATGTTACTTGATGTCATGACTGAATCCTATTGCAAATAAATATAAGTAATAAATCCAAATGTTCTTATTGCAAAACTAATGCCTTTAAAATGTGTTTTCCTTTTTAGTATTGTGTGAAGAAAAGGGCAAGGGTAATGCGAAAGAAAATGGAGATAAGATGTAAATGTTTTATTGGAAAATTGTCCAGAGGAATTTGAATGTCATATCAACCATGGATCAATACAGATGTGATGAAGAATAAACAAGACGGCATTCAAACTGTGCACTTGATTTTCAGAAGACCTAGCTCCAGGATCAGGGGACCAATTCTTGAAAAGATGCTGTCTTAGAACATTACACCTTCCACCCACACCTACTCTAACGGCAAGAATACAAACTATGACTATATGACAGGGAGATGTAAGATAGGAGAAAAGACCATTTTTTCAAAAAGGCTGCAGTAGCTTCTCTGTATATGCTAAGAGCTTCTCCAGTTAAGTGTTCCCTCCCTGATTTTTGCATCATTGTTTACAATTGAACTTGACAAGAGACAATATGTAAAAACATAATGAAAGAAGATCACAGCATGTTACTTAAAATCTAACAGGAGTACAAAACCATACCCAAAATGGAAATCCACGCAGTAATCCAACCAAAGAGACATGCTTTCATCCAAAATTTCTATGACAAATTAATTTGAAAGTTATATCTTGATTAACCATTAACTACAAATATATTGGTAATGTTTGAGCCATTGGAACAATACCCCTTCAGGTGGAAAAGTTTCATGTTCAATTAATGTATTTACTTACACATACACACACACACAAACATAACAAACTGATAGTATCCAGACATAATAATTTTGAAAATTAATCTAGATAGAGACAACTCAACACCAATGTCTAACTGGTACTATCAGGAATAGTCTTTGTCACGCAAGTGCACAATTTGAAAAAATATAAATATAATTTAAACTTGTAATTAAAATTAGCCTTTCAGTTCGTCACAATGTAATCTTCAGCCGTGTCTCTGCAAATAATGATAAGGAAATCTAATTAGTACAGAACAAACTCACAAAACAAAATCAAAGTGATATCAAAGTGTGGATTTGAAATTTACCTTGTCTGTCCGGCTGATGACCTTACAGTTAACCTTAGGGTGAAGACCATCGTGCAGGGAGCACTTGCAGTCCTGAACTATTTCTCCTCCTGTGAGAGAATCGGTGACTCTCTTGGAGACCACACTGACGAATTGCTTTCTCTGAGGTGGTTTGGAGGCAAGGAAGTTCTTTGAGCTGAATGCTGATCCATAGGTCTGAAAAAGACAAAGGGGCATGATATTATCCCAAAGTTTTGAAAAGTCATTCACAGTAGGATAAGGATCTGATACTTACGCCGAGGGCAACCTTGATGCAGGTGTCTGATTCATGCTTGAGGTGATCACGCAACTCTTTGTCGCCGTCGAAAGGCTTCTTCTTGTCATCACCAGTGGTGTACACGTGGTCAGAATCAAAGCCAACAATATCTGCGGATGGCTTGTCGTTGTCAAGAGCCAAGTCGTTCAGAGGGGAGATAATGTGCAGGGAGATGCCCTGGTCGCGGTACCGGTAGCTTGCCAGATGGGCGCGGACCTGCATCAGGGAGATGGGCAGCAGAGAGCCTTCACAGCCCTGGCCCATCACACCGATGATCGACTTGACGGCACCAGCGCGGAAGGGGAATTCCCCGGCCTCAGTGAAGGCATCGACAAGCTTCAGGTTTCCGGTCTCCAGGTCAATCTGGTGCTTGATCCACTTGAGCTTCTTCTCAACAGTATCCAGGGGCTTCTCGTAGGTGGTGGGAGCACCGAACCAAATGTTCTTGGTCTTGCCTTCGAAGGAGAGCTCGCCGCCGGAAGTGTAGTGGGCGGGCCACTTCTGTTCGGGGGCTCCAAAGCCGAGCAGGGAGAAGTGCACGTCAGTGATGCCCTTGCCCTTCAGCTCGTTGCTGAGGGAGGCAATCAGCGGCACAACAAGGTCCTTGAAGACTTCCTCGTTGGGCTTGATCTGCTCCACGACCAGGATGATGTCGGCCATGGTCTGGGGGGACTTGACGCTCACGGTGTCTCCGATGGCGATGGGACTGTTGCCCGCGGTGCAGCTGGCGCAGCTGGCCGGGATGTCGACCTTCACGTGCTCGAAGCGGCAGGCCTGGGTGTAGGCGAAGGCCAGGTTGCAGGCGGCCTTCTTCTTGGTGTCCTCAGACTTGGCTTCGGTGGCAACGTGCTCACAGGCAGTGCGGAAAGCAGAGGGGTTGATGTAGGGGAAGCAAGAGCTGAAACAAAATAAATAAACAAACAAATAAGAAAGATTTTTCTTTTTCTTTTTAGAGGTACTGAGGTATCAAAGAAGGCAGGGGACGAATGAAGAATTAAATGCATACCTCAGAGGAGAGCTACCGCTGAAGAATTTGTTGCATTCTCCATAGGATTCCTTGGAGTGATCATGTTCAACATGGGGCACATCACTGCACTCTGAGTTGACCTTCCAGGCATTTCCGAAGTCAGCAATTTTGTTGGCAATCTGTAAACACCCATTTCAAAAATTTAGAACACAATTTATGGCAAGTAATAAGACAGAAATTAAATAGTTGAGGTAGTGACAAACATTACCTTTCCGTTGGGCAGAACCAGGTCATCAAACTGCTCGTAGTTCATGTTTCCAAGCAGACCACGGGTCTTGCCAAAGTAGAAACCACTGATGAAGAACTGGCATACCTCCCTCTTCAGGTCGCAAGTAACAAAGACACCGGAGGCGGACCTGAGGTTGGCAGAGTCGTAGCGCCGCCAGGCAGTCAGGTCGCCTTGAGAGACAGGGAAGTCCTGGGGCTTGCCGTTCACCAGGATGGACATGTCCGATTCCAGCTCGATGGAGTCCTTGGCGTCATTCAACAAGATGGACTTGAACTTGCCACCCTCCAGGTTCACCACCAGACTGAAGTTGCCGTCAACGAAGTCCTGAGCCAGGACGTAGGAGCAGGCGCCCTTGAAGTTGTAGTACTTGCGGTCGAAGGTGTAGAAGTTGTGGGAGTCGACCAGGATGCCGTACATCTTGTAGGGAGGGACCCAGTCGAGAGGATTGAGGGTGGGCCTGTAGGTGTAGTAGGCCTCAGACAGCGAAGGCAAGTCACCACTCTGCAGCCACTTCAGAGGGCTGAAGTGGATGGGAGCGAAGATGGGCAGCTGGAACCAGGACGACCCGGGCAGAGGAACGGCGGCGAACTTGACCAGCTTGTCGAGGTCGGACTGAGAGACCTGGCTCTTGACCAGGTTGATGAGAGACTTGACGGCGGCGATGGCGCTGTTGAGGATGGCCTTAAGCTCCTCGACGTCGTTCACAGGCTCGTGCTTGAGGTGCTTCTCGGCGTAGCTGCTGATGTCCTCCAGGAGCTTCCCCACCTCGGGCGTGGGCATGGAGGCGCCCAGAGCACTGATCAAGTCGTTGATCATGGACCAAGCCTGGTCGGGGATCTGGTACTTCTTGAGCTCATTGTACCTCTCCTTGAGGACTTCGTAGATCGGCAGGGCCTTGAGCTGTTCCATGAAGAGCTTGACGAACTCCTCAACCTCGTGGCGGATCTGGCCGACGGCCTTGCTGACGATGCGACCGACGTCCTGGATGCCCTGACCGACGACGGTGGCGATCCTCTTGATCTCCTCCTCGTGCTTGCGCACCAGCTCGACGATCTTGCTCATGTAGTTGGCGAGCAGCTGGGCGATGGCGTCGCAGGCGCTGACGGCGGAGTCGGCCACGGAGGCGTACACTTCGTTCAGCTTGACGACCCACTGCTTCAGCATGTCGAACAGCTGCTTCAGGGGCTTCTCCAGGATCTCGGCGTACTTCTGGAACTCGGCCTGGATCCTCTCCAGGATGGCGGTGATACGGGTGACGGCTTCCTTGCTGGAATGCAGAATAAAGAATATTCGAATGAATAAAATAAAGAGAATTTAAAATGTCATTAAATTAAGAGTTGCAACATACACAATATCTGTGATCTCCTTGGCCAGCTTCTCATTGGCAAGTTCATCAGCCAGAGCCTTGAGCTCCTTCTGATAGGTCTCAGTGACAGGCTTGATGTTAGGCCTGGCCTCCTTGATTTTGTCGGCAATGTCACGGACATTGTTGTTGGCTTCCAGGACAGCATCAGCGATCTGGATCCTTGCCTGGTTGGCGAAAGCATTACCCTCCTTGCGAAGGCCGTCCTGCACAAAGAATGAAGAATAAAGTACACGGTAATCCAAAGGGTAAAGAAAACATAATATTATTACACAACAAGAAATGTACTTACAATTGTTGCCTTAACATTGTCATAAGAACCACCATACTCAGTCTGGAGGAAGTGAGACTCATCGAGAGCCACGGTAACATGGAACAGGTCATTCTTGGCATCGCCATCCTGCTTGGTAGCTCTCACTTCAGCCACCTGACCCCATGCAACGCCACCCTTAAAGGACAGCTTCTTCTTGGGATCCTCTGTAAAAAAAAATAAATCAAAATTTGTTAATAAAAGCATTTTTTTTTCAGCTTTTTAAAATATTTTTCATAATATTTAAATGAATTCCACCCACTTACCCTTCTTGAAGATACTGAAGATAACAGAGTTCAGGTCCTTGACTTCTCCTTGAACAACAACAGGCTTCATACCGAACAAGTCAATGGTGGAATCAATGCTCTGGACATCACGGGCGAGCTTCAGATCAGATTTGACCTTCAGAAGGACGGAACCAGGAATGGTAGCGACCAGAACTAGCTTTTCCTTGGACAGTTTGGCATAAGCACCAACATTGCGGGAGCCCTTCTTCACATCCTGGTACACAAGGAACTGAGATACAGAAATAACTTCAGGGCTGAGAGCAGCATGTCCCATCAGCTCAACATCCAGAGAAAGACCCTTGCTCTTGGCTCCGATGTTAACAGTGATGTTACGTCCACTGGGGATCTGAAGAGCTGCGACCTTAGCCTCCAAGACAACCTTCTGGTTCTGGTCAGCAAACACATCCAAATCAGCCTGAGCGTTGAGTAGGTTCTGGGGCCCTCCAACAGTGACTCGGGTGGTGGCAGCCAAGTCCTTTGCTCCAGGGTGAACAAAGCGGGCTTCTCCAGAGAGGGAAGCGCCATCCTGGTTCTGAGCAACATTACCAAGAATGATAATTGCGGATTTCAGGTTGGGCTGACGCTTCTTGTCAAGCCACAGAGACACGGCAGCCTTCAGGGATCCTTCCTGCTTTCCGTTGGGGATCTCGAGTTCAGCCAGGACTTCAATGGTGCGCTTAGGCAGGGTGATGATTACTCCGGCAGACTTCTCATGTGTGTAAGCCTTGCTTGAGATGGTAGTTTTCTCAGCACCAGAGTCCATGTTCAGAACAGAGTCAATGTCGATGATGCGGCCGTGGCGAACGCGAGTGTGGTGGAAGTTGAAGTCGTGAGGAACACCGAGAGACTTGAGGTCAAACACAATCTTCAGCTCACGATCAACATCAACAAAATCTGTAAATGATTTAAAAAAAGTAAAGAATAACATGAGGATGACATAAGCCTTGAGAGTACTATGTAAAGAATTGGAAATTTACCTTGCTTCTTGATGTTATGGTCATACTCCATTCGAGCGCACTTCTTGTCCTTATCACAATACACATTGACAACACGGTGCTGTTTGTTAGATAGCTTCCTCACCATCTGAATGCTTTCTTTTCCGCCGAGGTCAACATCAAGTTTATGCTAAAAAATATTTCAAAATATAATGATTAAAAAAATGGTAAAGGCTGGGCATAGTTCACATGAATGATGTCAATATTTAGGTGACTCACTTCAATTCCGATTTCCTGGTCCTGGGACAGGTCCAGCTGCTGCCTGGTGTACTTGAAGTGCGTGCTACGGGCCTCGTTCTTGATTTGAACGTTGCCAGAGCCCTCCATAGTCCACAGTTTGCCTTCCTCCTTGAACTGGTAGTTGGTGCTAGAAAAGATACAGACACATGAGCAAAGGCTAATAATTTTACAAATTCCACTTATGCTGTGAGTTAGAATACTTACGATCCACTGAGGATGTTGTGATCAGCAGACTTGCAAGAGAATGTAATTTGCTTCTTGTCTCCTGGTTTGCTGGCAACAGCGATCTCATACTTGTTCAGTTTTAGTTTCTCTGAGTCAATCTTACCCTTGATGTCAAAGTTGTCAACAGACTCAACCTTGGCTTCCATATCCCAAGCCAGCTTGCCGCCACCTTGGTAAGGCCACTCAATCTGACCCTCGTTCTTCACCTCCTTGTCAGACTTCCTTTCAGTCTTGGAGGCAAAACGGAGTTTGCCACCAGAATGCTCAACCTTAATATCAAACTTGGGACTCTTGTCAGCCATGTCAAGGTCCACACCAACATTCAATTTCTTTTCATCCAGAGAAAGGGACACATCAGTCTTGGATGTCTTCTCACTCTTGCGTTTGTTCAGAACATCAATGGCAAAGTCGTGCTTCTGGTTCACATTGGTAGTACCAGAAAGTTTAGCATGGATGTCGCTCAGATCCTTGAGTCCTTCAACCTTTAACTCCATCTTGACCTCCTTCTTCTCGTCCCACTGGGCATTGACAGTGCTGCTGAGCTTAGGGGGATCCTGGTCGAGTTCATGTACCCAGGAAGTCTGGATGGAGCGAGGCTTGTCATTGGGGAGGGTGAGAATGACCTTTGTTGAACCTCTCCTGAGATCGGCCTTCAGAGCACCATTCAGCTTAGTTGTTTTCTCATCCCAACTAATTTCGTTCAGAGCCTTGATCTGTTCAGGAATAAATTAAGATAATTATAATACTTGTCATAGAAATGGCCGATTTTTGTAGTGATGTTATAGTATGCTGACAAAACTGACCTCACAGGATGGCACCAGGTTGGGCACCAGCATAGAGAGAGTGGAAGCAAGCTTAAGACCCTTCTGGTTCCTCATCTTCTCAAGCATCTCCCACAAGTGCTTGAAACCCACTTGGCAGGGGGAGCCTTCCTCAGCATTCATGGTCCAGTCAGTCTTGATCTTAATATTCTTGATGTGGTCCGAGGGCAGTTTCAAGTCGATGGAAGTGTCAGCGTGTCTGCTGTGTTTGTCCTTCTCCAAGCCATGCACCACCTTACCATGGATATCATACTCCAAGCTCAGCACATTCTGACCCTTGAGCTTGTACGAGACCAGGTTGGGTGTAACCTCAGAGTTGACTTCAAAGTTAACAGGCTTAGATAGGTAAGCACTCTTGATGGAGCCCTTTACAATTGAGAGAAGAAAAAGAAATTGTCAGCATGAGATAATTCAAATGAAAATACAGATGACTTTGTTTTCAGAATGGCATTCTTACCTTGCCCTCAGCAACCCACTTCTTGTCACCAAGATAAGTGTTCTTGGCAGTAAGCTTAGCCTCAACATCTTTGCCACTGGGGGACTTGTAGTGGTAGTCAAGAGCACCATCAAAGGCTCCGTGTTTGACATCAATTCCCTTAGCAGTCACCTTCAGCTCTGAAGATCGAACAGCACTACCATTATGGTCTTCCAGGAGAACCAAGAGGTCTTCAGAGCCAGGCTGATCAGTCTTGAGGTGAAGTCCATAGTTGCAGCGCATCAAGAATCTACGTCCATTGGGAATGGTAATATCAATCTCATTGTTGGCTGTGCCATCAAGTTCAGTGCCGGTTCTCTCATGCTTGAAGTTGACAAGAGTTTTCCAGTCCATGATAACAATAGTGTTCCTGAAATATAAACCAATAAGTTCCAAGATGCCACAGCCAAAAAGAAAAATTTTTAAACAAAGGGTGAGGATTCATACTTTGAGTTAATTGCTTTGGCGGCAAGATCAGAGTCGGTCTCGAAGTGAATCTTCTGCTTGGGATCCTTGTCAGCATTCCACAAGAGATCAGCAGAGACCTTGTGTTTGGAACCAGAGGCAGACAACTCAGCAGATCCCTTAATCTTACGCTGGACCTTGGGAATGTCAATCACAAAGCTGCCTGATCCCTTGCCTCCGCCGTACTTCAAATCTCCGTGAGAGTCAAAGTAATCCTTAATAATGATCTGAGAAAAATAAATTTAAAAAAAGATTACTATCAAATTTGAGTTGACATAATTTGGGTTGATATAATTGGACAGCACAAAAAAATATTCTTTACCTTGTAGCTGCCACTGGCGCTTCCTGCACTGCGGTCAAGCTTTGCAGAAGAGTCCAAATACTTTGTGTCTCCATAGGTAACAAAGCAGTGGGTGTTGAAGCTGTTCGGGTTGTTGACAAAAGCAGTGCTAATTCTGAAACAGAAATAGAACAGTGATAAGTAAAACAAAAATGGAAAATAAATACTTGAGTGAATACTTCTTTGGGTGCAAAATTGACTACTCACTTGATATCAGGCTGTTGGTGCAGTTTGATCAAATGCTCACCGAGGTAGTTGATGTTGTTCTTTTCAAAATTGTAAGTGACATCAGAGCTCATTTCATATTTACCACCAGGGGTAAGTTCCAGGACATGGTGACCCTTGGCCTTGTCAGCAGCTGGCTTGCTACGCATACTCTCAATGGAAATTCCCTTCTCATTCACCTTAGCCTTTAAGAAAGAAATAGAAAAAAAAATATTCATAATAAGTTACACAGAACAACTTTTTATTTTAGATCAAAAGTTGTTTTCACTACTCACAGAGAACTTGACTTCGTAATCACCAACTGCCTTCTGGTTGACTTTGGCAGAGAGTTTGCTTTCCACCTTCTTGTTGTCATACTTAAGGGAGGCGTCATAGTTAACACTCTTCCTGGTTGCAGCAGCATCCAACTTGCCATCGATTCCAAGTGGAGGGTAAGTCAGTTTCTGCTTGGTAGAGACATCAAAGTTGGTCAGGCTGTCACCCTTCATGATACCTTGCTGGATAAGGGTGACACGGGATTCAGTGGCCTTAAGGTTTGCTCCATGGGCAACAATCAGCTTGTTGTCCACTTGGTTGTTTTCTCTCTTGTAGTCCCAATCGATAGCAAAGCTAAAGTCAGGGCTTTGGTTGGGCACCACTTCAATGTGAGCCTTATAGGCCTGAGGGCCAAGCCTCTGCAGATCAGTCTTCACATTGGCAGATGTCTTGTCCATGGACAGTTTCAGATCGTGGGCAAGGAGGTTGGCGTCTTTGGTAATAGCACCATCAATGCCGTACTTGCCCATTGGGGTGTTGATGGCAATGCCGTTGAACTTGTACTTGCGCCAGGTGTCTCCCTTCTTTTCTACGGTGACAGTGCCTGTAACAGGGGGAAAAAATGTAAAGAATAGTAACTTCTAAAATTTTTAAGAATTGAGTTTTCTGAGATAAAATAATGATATTATGAATTACGATATTACCTTCAATGCTGACACTCTGCTTCTTTCCGTCTTTTCCAGTGAGAGCTTCCTTGCGTCCACCTGGGGCGTTGTACTCTAGGACAGGGGCATAGGTGCGTGCTTCGGGGGGGCCAGTCACATCCAGACCAACATTAACTGAGTACTCAGCCTTGTCGTTGATCAACTTCCCTACAATCATCTGCTTCTTATCGCTGTCAATGATTTGGCCTTCCAGAGACAACTTCTTCCAGGGAGAGGTCAGAGCTGCCTTGACAGCATAATCAGGGCTGGAGGCACCTTCCAGAGTCAAAGCCACCTTGCGGTTAGTCTTTGAGCCGGGAGTGTCGATAGAGATTTCAAATGAGCGCTTATGAGGGTTCTTCTTGTCGTAAAAGGCCTTAAGGTGGTAGCCAGTCATGCCAGCGTCATCCTTCTCAGCCCTGACGGAAACCTTGGCAGGACCGCTCAAGGGGAAGAAGGCAGCATTGAAAGTGGGGGTCTCGGTGGGGAAGCCCAACTCGGTGCAGAAGGTGACTCCAATGATGGGGTTCAGCTGGTCAAAGCATCCATGGTAGTCCTTGCGCTTGGTGTTGAAAGCCAGTGGGGTGTTGACCTCAGACTGTCCCTTCTCCCTCTTGTAGTTGAAGATCTCAGACTGAAAGTAGACAACAATTTTAAAAATTGGCAAACATGTACTACTCCATAAAATGATTGAATTAAAAATCGTTCACCACCCACAAGCATACCTTGAGTGTGACCAAATCCTGCTTAGGGATGGGCAGACCAAAGTTGACGTCAATACCGTTGCCATTCAAAATCTTGACGGTAACATCAGAGCCAGTGGCAGTATGGACAGTGGTAGAGAGTTTCAGACCGGACTGCACAGCAATGGCATCAATCACCATCAGGCCATTGATTTCCACAGCAGCACTGGGAACAATGCTCAGTTTGGCCTCAGCATTGAGGGGGTCCTTCAGAATGGCGTGAAGGTCCATCTTGCCATCAAGCTTCAGATGAATGACAGCATTACCAGTGGCGGAGAGCTTGAGAGGCAGACCCAGACCAGTAGGGTAGGTGAGATCAGTGTCCAAGAACTGGTAGTGCCTCTGGATGTCGTACTGTGGACAGAAATTTACTGTAATGGTACTGACAGCAAAAATGTACTCAACAATTAATGAATTTTAATGAAACATACGTTGAATTTCTTAGCCTTGTCAATGCCAGCATCAATGCCATCAAAGATCTTATCCACAATACTGTCAGGGGACACGTGACCACCCTGGTAGTTCAACCAGATGCTCTCCAGACCGAAGACTTTCACAGAGAAGTCAATGTCAACATCGGCATCGAATTCTTTAGGTCCAAGAGAGACCTTCTTGGATACAGCATTGATCTGATCACGGCTGACGGAGCGCTTGCCACGGGTAGACTTGGCAAAGCGGGTTGAGATCTTTTCAGCAAGATCAACAAGCTTGTCCTTGCTTTCAGAGAACATGTCCTTGACATTGTTTGACCTAACGTAGCCCTTGGGCCCAAAGATGTGCTCCAGAACACGGTCAATATTTTCAGTACGAAGGCCCAACTACAGAAAAAAAATAAAAATGGTTTGAGTATGGGAGGGAAACCTGTATGTTTAAACATACGAATTTTTCTGATCAAATATTGTTAAAGCTCACCTCAAATAGATTCACAGAGTGGCCAAAGACATCAGTGGTCAGGTTCAAAGAGGCTGAACGAGGAACGTAGGACTTCTGAGAGAAGATGACGTTGGACTCAGCAGAGGCACCAATGTTCATGAGGTCAACCAGAGTGGAAACCTCAAAATTGCGGGAGAATTTGCGCAGGTCATTGGGGAATCGCTTAGTGGGCTTGATGTTTCCCAAATGAGCCTTAGCAGACTCCTTGTCAGGGTTAGCAGAGGCGCGGAGGTTGCGCAGGTGTGACACAATGAAAGCACCCACTGAAACCATGAAGAATACAGTTAAAATTGCGTTAAATTCTACATCTAACTTCTCTATAGACAATCTGAAAACTTACCTTGGTAGCTGGGTTCCTTTTCGATAAGATCCTTGAGGGCATTGGCAACCTGTCCGTTGGGGCAGTCCACAAGGGCAAGGTATGCCTTGATGCGGATTTCAGAATCTTCCTCAACATTCTTCAGAATATTCAAAGCGGTTTCACGAAGTTTGGGAATGCAAGCATCACCATGGAAAGCTTCAAGAGCAAAAACTCGGATCCTAGCAGGCAGGGAGGCGTCACTGGCACACTGAGCCACGGTCTTGGCAACAGCATCATTGAGGTTGTGGATGTTGTGGATAGCCTTCAAGGCAGCGATGATCTTGTTTTCGTCAGCCTTGTCTTTGGGCTTGCAGCCAGCACTGAGAGGACCAGCCAGCTTGGAGATGAGAGTGTTGAACTCTGACTTGTTGTCACATTCGTGCTCACGGCAGTAACGGCCAGCCAGGGCACCAGCACCCAACACCAGGCTGCGAGAGCTGCTACCATCAATCAGAGACTGGAATCAAACCAATTTTGTTGGTTGTAACAGGGGAAAAAAAGGTCAAAAGATCACCACTCAGAACCCTAAAAGAGTTCAGACAAACTTACAGCAACAGCAGACAGAGAACCAGGAGTAGCATGGCGAACAAAGCCAAGGCTCATGTACCAGATTTTCTCAGTAGTGCCCTTGATTTCCTTCTGCTTGATAAGTTCCACGCCAGCCTCGACAGCATCACCAGTTCCAGTGCGGATCAGACCTTCAATGAACATAGATCTGTAAAAAATGGGAAAATATTAGGAAAGGAATTATAAGAAACAATAATATATTGCAAATTAGAGATGACATCTTACTTGTGGTGAGTTTCTTTGAATGCCTTAAGGATGTCATCCTTGGTAGACTGACGCAGGACCTGGACAACATCACCAAAGTCACGGGCAGATGACTCGCCAACAATAGTCTTCATGTTTTCATGGGCCTTGTGCATAGCCTTGGAGATGGCCTCAGCATTTCCAGGGACAGTGGTGACATGGGGAACCTCAAAGATAATGGAGCGCTGATGGGTAACAGCAGCTGAAAAAACACATTCCACGGTAAATACCTATCTGCCATTTAGAAAATAAAATGGGAGCCAGTGATTTTGGTCCCGTCTCGTATCAGAGAACAGACACCGTGATAAAAACTTACTGCTTGAAGGGGCTTGCTTCTTGGTGGAGACCAACTTGATCTTCGTCTCAACGACAGTCTTGGCACCAGCATCACGGTTGGAGAGAGGGCGGTAGAAGTATTCCTCAGTGCTCTCAGCAGAGTCGATGACCTTGTTCTTGATCCTCTGGGTGGACTTCAGGGTGGACGCCATGAGGGGGGTGTTCTGAAGAGGGGAGGCGCCTGCATACCCGATGGACAGGATGTCGGACCTGAAGTCCTCGCGGTAGGCGCAGCGGTTGAGGTTGCGCTCCTTGCGGACGATGAGCACGTCTCCATCCTTGCTGAACGAGAATTCAGTGGGGCAGGAACCATAGACGTCAATCTGAAAATGCAGGGAGGAGGCCGAGGTTATCACCTTGAGACTTGCACACGCGAACACCATGGCACAGTCGGCCAGAGGGCCGGCGCAGGCGGCCAAAACTCTAGACGCGTTATGAACTTCGGAGTCGCTAAACAGGACTCGAACCAATGGATTCCTCGTTCGCAGAGCAATCCATTGGTGGGCTCACAAGTTCGGTGCGAGTCGCATTCAGCGACTCAGCTCGAAACGCGTCTAGAAGTCTCCTGGCCCACTGTGCATTGCTCCACAAGCTGAGAATGGTGGGGTCTTTACCTCGGTGAAGGTATTGCTGCCGTAGGACTGGGAAGCGGCGACTTGGAACAGGGACAGGATGGCCCGCTTCACGTTCAGGGCGGTCTGGGAGTCGTCCTCCACGGTGCACAGCTCGGCGTCGATGTGGCCGTCGTGGAAGTTGAAGCGCAGCGGGTGCTTCTCCAGGTCCTTCAAGTTGTCGTACTTCTGCGAACCACGGAACACGAAACAAACTCAGCCCTCGCTCGCTGTTTGCTGCAGGTTGACGTGTTTGTCATGTTTATGTTTACGTCCGGCGAAAACAAAACAACGTCGTTTCGTACGCTAGCAGACGACACGGGTGAAGAACTACCAACTTAAACCAGCACGAAAATGTCTCTGTCAGAAATAAAGAAGCCACTAAGGAGCTTGATTCTGATTTACCAGTTTTATCTTCAAACAAAAAAATATTTTAAAATATTATTTTTCACAGCATGATGCTAAAGGCGCGAAGAACGTGATCTCGGGAGAATATTTATGCTGGTGCACCTTGGCGCCATTTCGAAAGGAGATTACAAACCGACGCGCGCTACTGGCAACATATGATTTCTTCATTTTGGTGCGGACTACGGGTCTTCCTACAGGAGAATCGTTTCTTCGCTGTCTAACTCGCACTCATGGGGCGGGCGACCCTTAGGGGTGCGAGAGAGACAGAGCGACGAAACGTTCTTTCGGAATGAGGCGGCTAGGCGGGAACTTACCTTGCCATCGGAGCCGGTGACGGAAACGTCGCTGAGCTTCAGGAACTGGGCACAGTTGGGCTGGATGGAGAGTTCGGCGGTGGCTTTCACGGAGAGCTTGGACCCCTCGCCCTTGGTTCCGGTCAGGGAGGTGGTGGTTGTTCCCTCCACGCTGTACGTGTACGTGTTGCCCTCGACGTACGCAAAGTTGTTTGCCGTTGCTGAAATGGGAAAATGAAACAGGTAAGATTCCCAGTTGGCCATTCAAATCAGGTAAAAAATTTAAAAAAAATATATATTCTTGATTGATAGTGCGACACCCACCTCCATGATGACCACAGCCTGCTTTACATTTCGAGTCTGGAACCAAAACAGGATAAAAGTTTTAAATCAAAGTAGCATATCGAGAGAGATAAGAAGAGGGAACGTTGAACTTGAAAATGGATGTAACGCGACAAGGTCACGGTCAAATGTATCGCTTCTGTACCGATCTATCGGTGGTACAAGGGTCACGCGAAATAAAGCCGATGATGATTAGGCACGTTAATTACCGCAATAACAGGCCCAGGGACAATCACAACAAGCAAACATGATTTCGTCCAAGAATGTTTTTTCTCGGTTTGTTTTGTGGTTAAAAATTGGTGTTCAATTATTTTTTTTATCAATGACACAGCAATATTAATGGCAGCGCGACTAAGAGAGCGTCAAGAAATTACGGGATCGTAATCAGCGTGAGAAATCAGAGAAATAACGATTTGGCGCGTCTGGGCGTAGCACGAGGGCAGGCAGGGCATGCTGTGGTTTTCTTCCTGTTGGTTCTGGCCTGTCGGCAGGGCCTGCATGACCCCAGCTGATAACGAACAAACGACCCCTGCCTGTGACCCCTTGTTGCTTGGGAGCCTGCGACCCTTCTCTGACCCCGCGGGGGTCACCGGGGCAGGAATGTTTGGGAGGGGTGGTGGAAACGGCGGCCATTTTTCTGGATTCGTCAGCGAATCCCCCCTCTGTCCTCTCGGTCTGTGCGATTTCTTTCTAAAAAGTCGTTGTTAACGTGCGGGGACTCTGACTGGGGCCCGGGGCCCCCAAAGGTCAGGGAGTCAGAGGGAGATAGCCCCCTGGGCCGCACCCTGTCTGCGCTCCGCGCTCGCAAACAGGGTACAGGGTCCCCAAATGGCGCTGATCGAACATTTCGGCTCGCTTTATCTCGCTGCTCGCGGGCCAGACAGAGACAGAGCAGCCTACTCCTTCCGCCCGCCTCCGTCTGTCTGGCTGCCACCGCCACGTCCACCGGCGTGGCCGGGCGGTGCCGGGCTGTGCCGGCCGGCCCCCCCGCACAGTGGGCTGGGCACACCCAAGGGGAGAATCGTTGCGCAAAGGCATTTCTGGGAAAACCTCGTACGATCGAGATGGTTCTCGAACGGAAAGAGGAAAAAAGTTGTTTTTCAAGAAGAGGAGTGAGATAGGGCGGGTGTCTGGGGCGAGATAGGGAGGGCGGCTGGTCCGCTGGGCCGCTGGGCCACTGGACAGCGCGACGCACAGTGGGCCAGAAGACCGGTGGATGCGGTCAATGCATCCGACGCGTTTTGAGCTCCAGTGGACCACCAATGGATTACTCCAATGGATTACTCTCCGAAAGAGAAATCCATTGGTGGGGTCACACAATCGGTTCGAGTCCCGTGTAGCGACTCTGGAGCTCAAAACCCTTCCGCGTGATTTTGACCGCCTCCAGGCCTCCAGCGGTCTCCTGGCCCACTGTGCGCTGGCGGCGCTGGACGAGGTGACGACGCCGACCTCGATGCCGGCCGCCGCGTTTGACGACGACACCAATTCCAGCCGAGGGCCGGCCGGGCCGCTGGAGCTGGACAAGCAGGCGGCAAGGGGGGGGGGGACACTTAGGCGCGACGCCATTCAAAGCCTCATTCATCCCTCGATCATGGACATGGACAGCCACCCGCACCCGACGCGTCAAATTGAACCACGGGGGAAAATCACGCACTTGGAAATGACGCTCTGACTGCGACTACCACACAGCCTCGCTCAGAAGGAAACCACTCTAGCCAAATTTGTACACCAGAATTCATCAAGCATGTAAAATTCACTAAAATTAATCGAAATTCTTCTGAAAATTAAATACTTTTTGCCCGAGATCCGCCAAACTTCAACTGAAATTCATTTGACTTGTACACCGAAATTCACGGTAATTTCCCCTTAGCCCCACTCTCACGCACATCACCGTTAACTTTAACACATCACTTTGTCACTTTGCAACCCCTTACTTTCCAGCACACCAATTTCGCGCACTGTGCGTGGTTGCAAGGCGTTCCGTGGGGTGTTCCACGGGGCGCGCCACCAGGTGTCGCAAGGGGCGTTCCGCGGGGCGTTCCGCGGGGCGTTCCGCGGGGCGTTCCGCGGGGCGTTCCGCGGGGCGTTCCGCGGGGCGTTCCGCGGGGCGTTCCGCGGGGCGTTCCGCGGGGCGTTCCGCGGGGCGTTCCGCGGGGCGTTCCGCGGGGCGCCGTTGTGCTCGGCGTCGTCACGTACCTGCTAGGGCGGGCGCAGACAGGCAGAGAGCCGCGAGCACCAGCGGTCCCAGATAGGTCCCCATGTTGCGCGGTCCCTGTCGCTTGAGGGGTGTCAAGCACGGGAGTAGACAAGAAGCACGAGGCGCTAGGGGGTTCTTATATAGCCTCCGACGGGCCCGGTCCGGCCCGGCCGGCCGGCGACACAGGGCCTAACGCGTCGCCACCGAAAGCCGCCGGTGGTGGGGGCGTTCAGCATCCACCGAGCAGCCTGGCCCGCC
Organism: Stenchaetothrips biformis; assembly: GCA_030522485.1. Taxonomy (NCBI): domain Eukaryota; kingdom Metazoa; phylum Arthropoda; class Insecta; order Thysanoptera; family Thripidae; genus Stenchaetothrips; species Stenchaetothrips biformis. Next base: position 16,017,208 of record CM060089.1, on the reverse strand, counting down.
CGCCGCACAGTGGGCCGGAAGATCGGCGTAGGCGGCTAAAACTCTAGACGCGTTTTCAGCACCAGAGTCGCAAAAAAACACAAAAAAAACTCGAATCGATCGTGTGATCCCACCAATAGATTCCTCGTTTGCAGAGCGATTCATCGGTAGGGGTGACACGTTCGGTTCGAGTCCCATTTAGCGACTCTGGCGCTCAAAACGCGTTTAGAGTTTTGACCGCCTAAGTCGGTCTTCTGGCCCACTGTGTGCCGGCCAGCCGGGCCCAGAGGCCGGGCCCGGGCCGCCCTATCGACCTTTCGACACAACACCGCTCACGGCTCACAACACCGTCGCGTCCCCTCCCTGTCCATCCACCGATGTGCATTAACTGTTGTGCAGTGATGTGCTGCATCGTGTTCTTGATCCATTCACGACGCGCGTTCATTCAAAGGGAGCCTTAATCCCATTCATGATTTTTTGGCTATACTTTCGGCAGGCGCCCCTGATGTCGTGGTTTCGGGGAGGCCGACCGAATATCTCGCAGGACCAAGGGCGACAGCCTGCCCCTGCCGCCACCCTCCCCCCTGACAGTGAACGTACGCGAAGCTCATTGGTCCGTGATTTGGGATCCGCGGGGCGTGCCATGCTGTGCCATGCTGCGATGCCATGCCACGCCGGGGCAATCTTTGGTCGCCGAGAAATGCGGTGAGACAATGGCGGGCCTTGGTGCGCCTGATCCGAATCATCGGCCCCGCCCCGCCCCCCGCCCCACAGTGGGCCAGAAGACCGGTGGGGGCGCGGCTGTCAAAATCCCGGACGGGTTTTGAGCTCCAGAGTCGCTAAATGGGACTCGAACCGAACGTGTGACCCCACTAAATGGATTGCTCTTCGAACGAGGAATCCATCGGTGTGGTCACACGTGCGGTTCGTTCGAGTCCCATTTAGCGACTCAGAAGCCTAAAACGCGTCTGGAGTTTTGGCCGCCTGCGCTGGTCTTGTGGCCCACTGTGCGCCCCGACCCCTTCTGTCGTTCTGCGGACAAACAAATTTAGGGAAGGACGCGCCTGAATTTCGTAATCGCTGGGCAGGAGCGCCGCGGCCGCGAAGGAACGGGCGCCGGGCGCCAGCAGGGCTAGCAGGGCCAGCAGGGCCAGCAGGGCCACAGCCCAGAGACGGGGACGGGGCGCCCGACGATGGCGGCGTAGGCCAGCCGCCGCGCACACCTGTGCACCGGGTCGGGCGAGGCGAGGCGCAGCGACGCGAAGCCCCTACAGACGGCCGCGCATCAGTGTTGCCAGATAAGTAGGCAAAAAGTAGCCCAAACACACAGGGGTGCGGCAGGCTTCATCTCCTCCTGCCTACTAGGCGACTTCTCGCCACAGCTGTTCAGTAGCTGCCTAGTAGGCAGGAGGAGATGCAGCCCACCGCACACCTGTGTGTTTGGGCTACTTTTTGCCTACTTTTCTGGCCACACTGCCGCGCATACCCTTTTAGCCTAGCCATCCCAGCCGCTCGCTCGGCCGGCACGAGAGTACAACCACTATAATACATTTATAATTATAATTTCTGTTTCTGTTTCTGCGAATAGCTGTGTGCATAAATGTATCACCTGCTAAAAATCACCTCTCGCTGCGTTTGGCGACCAGCCCGATTCGGATTCAGATTCATTTCATCCCAGCAGTCTTAGGGCCAAGTCTCGACCGTGGCCGTGCCTTGGTGGTGGTGGTGGCCCGCACCGCGCGGCCGGTCCCATAGCCAGGCCTGGCCGCGCCGCCGCGCCGCCGCGCTGCTGGTCCGGTACAATCACCTCCCTCCATTTACCAATTGAGCAGAGGGAGCAGTGTCGCGACGCCACACACTCACGACCACACACGCACACACGTCGCTCTGGCTCTGTCGCACTCGTGGGCCTTTCCGTGAAGGTCCTGTGTGGCGACTCTGGAGCTCAACGCGCGTCTAGAGTTTCAGCCGCCTGCGCCGGTCTTCTGGCCCACTGTGTATTTGCCCGGAATTCGCATCATTGCTAGCAATGAATGGCGGCGGCGCGGAGACGAGAGATGGAGGGGGGGGGGGCGAGGAAGGGCGCGCAGACAAATTGAGGTAGATTAGCGGAGTGACTTCCTGACGTGACAGTGACAGCGTGCTGTCGGCAGATCCCGCATAGCACGTGACTCGCCGGTCTCGCACGTGCAGGTGCACGAGCTTCCAACAGGCCCGACTGCGCACACGCCTAAGACCCCCACCCCCCACCCCACACACAAAAATAATAAATAAAATATTTGAGCTCGTTCGACCGATCTCACGGGAGGTAAGTCCAGTGCCAGTGAGTCGTGCTCGCCGCGCCCGTTTCCCATCTTATCACCGTGTCAACGTTGACTTTTCTTTCGGTTGCGAGTAGGGGATGTAAATAGCGTCCACGGAGGCCGGGCAGCCGGGCTGCATGCCGGCTCATTCCGGGAGTCGCTCTGTCCGTCTCGCACTCACAGGGCGTCCCGTATGGGTGCGAGAGAGACAGGGCGACGACTCTCGGAAGCGGTCTGCAGGCCGAAATGGAGCTGCGGAGACGGATCTGCCGAGTGGGTCGGCAGGCGGAACGGCCGCCGCCCTGCCGCCTGCACAAAAAAAAAGTGGTTTCTTGATTTTTGTTTTCTTGGCTTTTTTCAAAAAAAAAAATCTTGATACAAGAAAATTTTTCTCTATACGAGAAAAAAAAGGTTGGCCCAAGAAAATTTTTCTTGAAAAAAAAAACAAAAAAAAACAGGAAAAGTTAATTTTCTCTTGATTCAAGAAGTCATTAAGAAGTCTTTTTTTTTTTTGGGTGTGCTGCACCCTTCTCCCCAATCAAGCCGAGTGTCACCCGCAGGTAGGCGAGAATTCACTCTCCATCCAACCCCTGAGTTAGGCCATTTTCGCCATCCCCCTGCCGTCCCTTGTCCCTTCTGGATCCGCTGCTGTCATACATTCTGCCCGGCCCTTGGCGATGGACAAAAACGATCGCACGGGAACAAAGCCGCGATAACGTGGATAACGCGGTGAAGGCATTCCAAGAAGTCAAAGCAGGAGTTAAGGCCTGCATGCGTCACCCTCCGGTCCGACCGGTCGTGGACCGTGCTGAAGCCGCGTCACGGAATCAACTCATTTCGACTCGCCCTCATCCCCTTTATGATACATGTGACCCCACCAATGACGTCCTCGGCGACGCAGCAGCCGCCCCTTTCCTAAAATCGTTTCGTCTCTCTGTCTCTCTCGCACTCATGAGGCGTTCGGTAGGGGTGCGAGAGGGACAGAGCGACGAAACGCGGCCTCGGCGTATAGTTCAGTTCGGAGATTCCCGCACATAATGTGCCGACGCACGCAGAACACTCGCTAATGCGTCTCTCCGTTGTTTGTCTGCTGCGTTCCGAGAAACAACCCGCGGCCGCGACGAGGCGCAGGACGGGGAATTATCGTCGCCCCCGAATCAATGGAAAAGCCGGAAAAAAAAAAGGTTCGACGTGGGCCATTGGCGATTGCACCCACTGTAACTGCAAGGCCCGAGGGCCGGCCCACCGTGGGCCAGAGGACCGGTGGAGCGTCGCTGAATGGGACTCGAATCGAACGTGTGACCCCACCAATGGATTGCTCTCTGAACGCGGAATCCATTGATGGGGGTCACAAGTTCGGTTCGCGTCTCATTTAGCGACTCTGGAGCTCAAAACGCGTCTAGAGTTTCGGCCGCATGCGCCGGTTCTCTAGCCCACTGTGAGGCCGCACATCCCACCCACAGCGCCCCCACGCATCGAATCCGAAATGCATTACATTCGTGTCCGTTTTCTGCTTTTTCGTTCCGCCTGTGGCACTGGGGCGGCGCGGGGAGGGCTTTTGCCTTTACATAACACTCCCGCCTCGCGTGATAAGACGGAAGGGAACACATTCATATGTCGCAAGTCGTCGCGCTAATTTAATTCTTTTTGGAACGGAGGAAGACGAAAATAATTTTTTGAAAAATATGGCAAAGTTGGGCACGTGTAGGCCGTACGTTGACCCCGAGCAGGCCAAATACTATGCGGCCTTGACCTCAACAAGGCAAAGGCGAGCACAGACCGAAAACAGTTCAGCTCCTGGGTCCGAGCCGAGGGCAGCAGGTTCTCCTCGAGCCTTTGAGGGTCCTAGAGGGCTAAGTAAGTTTCAACGAGACAAGCAATAAAAGGGAGGTGAACACTGGATTTTATTTTCTTTCTGCTACATAAGTCTCCAGAGCAATAAAAGACAGAGAAAAAATCCAAGATTCAACAAGAACATGCTGCACCATGATGAATGGAGTTGAGATACATTTCGCACACATCAATAGACTGGTTTACGTTCAACATATAAACAAAGAAAAATATTAGAAACAAAGGCAATAATGGCACTTGTTTTTCTTTTAAGGTAGGCAAGGGGTTTGAAACATACTATGCCATTGCAACTATGTCTAACCACAAAAATATAAAGTACGCTCTGTAATAAAAATATGCATGAAGCTTCTATTTCAGTCTCCTTATTCTGCACATCTCACACACACAATCAAACATACACGTACATAATTAACAGGTACACTAGCACAAATGGCCATAAAACATTAGGTGAAATTACAAATTAAGAAAGGAGAAAGATATTGAAGGTTTAAAATTAAAAACACAGAAATGTGCACCAAAACCAGAAATGATGGAGCTGTTACCTTCAGGGACAGACAATATCACAAAAATTTGACAGAAAAAAAACAAACAAATATCTTATGTTGCCTCTATAGCAGTTCTTTGTATTTCAAAACTATGAACAATGTCTGAACCTAAATTGGGCCTCTACAGGTCAACAACTTTAAAATAAGCTAGCTTAAGACCGCACATGTAAAGAGACAGTGAAACAAAAGAACCAATAAATAAAAACACCAAATGGGTTAGTTGAAAAGTACAGCCTTAAAAGTAAAATGTACTACAGTTGACAAAATGAGTAAATTTCATGACACTGGTTGAAAAGACTGTAAATAATATCCACAAAAAATACCCTTTTTTAAATTTGCTTTTACTTATAATAATACTATTATCACATAGCACACTCTCCACACATGAGCAGAGAAGTAGGATTTACTATCCATGAAGCTTGGATAGGAATGACTCCACATCAAGGTTTTTTATAATTTCAGTTTCTGCAACTTTTTCCCCCTGGGAAATTATCAAGAAAATTAGTTATCATAATAAAAACAAAAGTATAATGAGATCAATCGCACAGAAGACTTTACCTTGTTGTTAGGCTTTGCAATCTTAGCAGGCGGAGCAGTTGAACTTAATGCCGCTTTAATCGAGGACCGTCTGAAAATGGAGGATATTATTATTGTTTATGTTTATTGTAAATAGAAATGAAAGGTCAAATATCAAGTCAGTAGAACTTACACTTGTTGGCCCTCAGGGTTGGTTGAGCTCAGCACACTGTGGCAACTGTCCTCAGAGGCCACATCAGGAGAAGTTGATAGCTTTCTCTTGCCTTTTTGAATCGGGGTACTGGTCTCCACAGAAGACACCTTGTGAGCATTAACTGAGCGTGGTGGAGCTCTTCGTCGAGTAACCATTCCACTCTGATCATTCTCATTCGAACCAATAGGTTCTGCTTCCTTAGAATTATTTTCAGTCTCCTCAGCATCATCACCAAGGACAGGAAAATTTGTACTATCCAAGTCAACATCTGCAAACAAAATAAATATGATGAATTGATTTGAAATTCGGTGCACTCATTAAGGAGACAAAATCCCACAAGATACAAACAAACACACATGTCAAAATTTTTATGGAAAGAGAAGAAACCTACGTACCATCTACATCTTCATCTCGTAAATCCCTGCCAAGCTTTTCCCCACCTGGTAATTTTTGACTCTGTATTTCAACACTACCCTTTTTCTTCGTTTTTCTTTCTGTCTCAGAACTTTCAGTCAAATCCATACTGACTTTTAATACTGACTGAGAAACTCTTCTAGTGGTTCGTTTTACCTTCAGTGGACTGGCATGGGTCTTCTTTGGCTCACTTTCTTTTGCACCTTTTCCTGTGGTGGTCATACTTTCCCTTGTACTTCTTTTGACAGGTCTCATATGAGGAGGGCTGGAGGCTTTTCTTCTTCTATTGTTGGTTTTAACTTCGAAATCACTACTTTCGGATGAAACTATTTCACCATCCTCTGCCTCGCTCCTCTCAACAGGTTTTGATCTCGAAGATTCACCAGGCCTTGACTCTGATTCAGAGGACCTTCTGAGATGTGAAGAATGGGCTTCATGCCTTCTATTGTAAGAATCTCTCCTTGAATAGTAATCCTGACCTCTGTGGGTATTTCGAACAGAACCTCGGTCATTATTATGATAACTGACACGCTTATATCTTGGAGAGGGAGATCTATTTCTTTTTGATCTGCTATCCTGGTGTCTTGAAGAGGTGCCATCCCACAATGTCCTGACTAGATTGCCACCATCTCGAGAGCCAGAAGTTCTTCTACTGAGATCACCCTTAGAAGTTCTACCCATATTTCTGTTGACTGGTTTGTGAGCTTGCTTCTCAGCAGATTCAGATTTGGGACTATGTTTGATTGGTGCCTTTCCAAACAAGGACAAAAATCCACTTGGAGCAAGAGATATTGGGTTGCCTTCACCCATCATGATTTTCAATGGTTTAGCAACATATAAATCTCGCTTTGGTACAAAATGTCCAAGTCCTTTATAGGTGAGTTTAAGCTCCATGGTATTACCAAGACTTGTATTGATCTCTTCAATAAAAGCATCATCTTCATCATCTGCATCCAAGTGCTCTTCTTCTGCATCTTGAGGATACATATTCCCTCTTGAATTAGATCTCTTCCTTGAATTAACAATGTCCTTTGAATTGCTAGTCTTCACTTCGGGTTTCTCTGATGTTGATTCTGCTTTCTGATTAGACTTCTCTGAATTTGCTACTTTTTTGTCAAGATTGTCTCCAGTTGTCTTCGTTTTACTTGATTGTCCTGGTACCTTAATCTTATCGTCAGTCTTTTCCTCATTGGACACAATTTTATCATCTTTCTTCTCTGAAGTTGCTTTTTTAACAGTAGATGCCACTTTTTTAATTTTTCCCGATGGAGGAGTAGGCAACTCACAGCCAAAACCTTTTTCCAAAAGTGTTTTCAGGACTTCATCAGCTGCTTTGCTCGACACTTTGGTAAAGAGAACCTTGCCACCCTGCACTGACACTTTAGGTGTTTGTGGCAGCTGGTCCTCTTTTTCCACCTTATCCACTATTTTCTTGGTTCTAAATACTACTGGCTTTTCATGAGCAGATACCACCACAAGAGGTTCTTTCGACAGCTGATCTACTTTCTCCAACTCATTGATTGCCTTCTGGGAGTGCATTTCTACAGTCTCTTCTTGTACAGATGTTCCAACAGCTGGCACCTTTGTCGGCTCATCCTCTTTGCTTACCTCAATAACTTCCTTCTGGGACTCCATTTCTAACGGCTTTTCATGTATAGACCCAGCAGGCACTTCCAACAGCTGGTCCTCTTTTCGTACCTCATCTACTACCTTCTGCGCGCCGATAACAATAGGTTGTTCAGTTACTACCACATCAGGAGACGAGACACCTTCATGCATAGCTGCTATTTGTTTTTCTACCTCATCTATTGGCTGAGCTGTTTCTGGTGGTAGTTCATCTTTGTCATCTTCTTCATCGAGATGAAGTTTGTATCCTTCATCTTCATCTGAGTGTGGATTGGTGGTGGTATCAGACGCAGCGCAACGTTTTTCTTGAGATTCTAGATCATTTAAAGGCTTTACTGGGCCAGATTTGGGTCGTTGTTTCTTTGGCGCTTCAGTACGTGGATTTGGCTCTTTGGTTTGTTCCTTATCAGCTATTCCAACCTGCTTCCTTTGAGAACCTATTTCTGGCTTCATAGATTCTAGTTTTTTTTGCATAGCAAATGGGTTTAATACTTTGTCCTTTGAATTTTTCGACCGGCCAGTCGAACCTCTCCTTAAAGCTTCAAGAGTGCGCCGCCGTTTCTCTTGCATTTCGTTCATAATATCAGAGACTTTTGCACTATGAGCATTTCGACTGCTGGCAATTCTTTGACAAGTTCCCATATCTTTGGTTTCTATTAAAGACTTTAATTCATGATTAACATGTACTGCTGCTTCAGCTTCTTGAGACACTTGTCCAGATGAACCCACAACTTCTGACACAGTTGAGCAACTCTCAGTGATTTCATCTCCAGTTGATTTTGATAGTGGAGCTTGGTCAAGAGCATTTGGAGAAGCAGCAAGATCAGTTTTAGGTAGACCCTTTTCAGCAGACCTCCTAGTTCTTGATTTCAAGGGAGTAGGTTGCTTTTCAGGAGACACATTTTCTTTGACAGGTGTGCTTTCATCACTGCTGGATGAAGATGAAGAAGAATTCGAGTCTGAATCAGAGCTAGATCCTGATGATGTATCTGATGAACCATCATCACCATCATCTTCATCTGATACTACAGGATTTGGGTTTTGGGCTAGTTTCTTCTTAGAAGAGGGCGGATTGGACTTCTCCACACTTTTTATCTTCACAGGAGTTGAGGGAGATTTTCTCAATGGTGAACTTGCTTCATGCTGAAGCGGGTTAACATTAGAAACAGCCAAACCTTTACCAGGTTGTTTGTTATCTGAAGGAGATGCAACAGAAGGAGATGAATTAATTTTTGGAAGTGAGTAAAGTAATTTAGAAGGTGTAATGGAAAGCTTAGTGCCAAAAACTTTCCTACCAAGTACTTCTTCAGCTTCTTGAATATCTGCATTAACAGTTTTTATTAATGAATTTGAGGAACTTGTCAATGAAAGTCTACAAGATGTTGCTTCCTCATCATTGCATATACATTCACGAGGAATCTTTGACTGTGAGTTTCTTGATGGAGAAGATTGAGGTGATGCATCACATGTACATTCCTTGGGTTGAGATCCATCATTCACTGTAACTCCCAATGTGTCTTTTTGAGGTGACACAATCATGCAGTCTACATTTTCATCCGATGAGCAATTCTTTCGCCGTGAGGGCTCTGATAATGCATCTATTATTAGTTTATTCATTTGATCTTGACGCGGCTTCCTTTTATAGCTCATTAGCCTGGCACATCCCGATTCTTCCTTGACTACAACGACATCTTTGTTTTGCTCCTTGATAGCAGTGGAGGCGCCATCTTCACTAGAACTCTTTGTGATGTCAGCATCATCTTCACTTTCAGTTACAATTTGAATTGGATCTAAATTCTGAGAGGTTTCAATTACACATTTCTTGGGTAATTCACGCATCCCTGATGCTTCTAATCTAGAGCACTCTTGAACCAAAATACTGCTCAGGCAGTCAAGAGATTTCATTTTAGGAGAACTTTTGAAAATCTGTGTTCGGCGGGATGGTGACTCTTTGGGCTGATAGTAACACGCAGAGGGGGACACAGAAGGAGTAGTACGAATAGTTGGTGTCGGTGGGACGGTTGGTGTGTTACCTTCACTAGTTTCTGCTGAAGGGATCAAGGGAACAGGTATAGCTTTGATAATCTTGGTGCGTGGTGTATCTTCATTAGCGTGAGAGCTTGGGTCCAGGAAACATGGGGTTTGTGGGATCATATTTGCAAAAGCATTATCCTTCAATGGTGTCTCAAATGAGAAAGATTCCTTAAAAGTTGCCTGGCTGAGACGAAACTTGTCCACAGCTGATCCCATCAAGCCATCAGCCACTGGAGTGCTTGCCTTATCTGTGGCAGTTTCTTCACATTTATTCACAGATTCTTCCGCTGCTTGAGTTTCAGCAGGGATTGTTTCTTTAAGAGAATCTAACAATCCAATATTAGAAACACTGTTCACATTGCACACACTAACATTATTTGACTGATCCATTTGAGATGAAGATTTGCTTGAATCCTCATGAGACCTTTCTTCTGTTGCAGTTTCAGACAATGCTCGTTTTGCACAGGATGATTCACAATTATCAGCATTGGGTCCAATGACTTTCTTCTCACAGGGTATTTCTGTGTTTTTCTCACTTATCTTAGAAGTTGTGATAGAGGATTTAGATGGACTTTCCTTCTTTGTACTCTCAGAACTTGCATCCATTAAATTATTTTCTAACATTTTGGCCATTTCACAATCTGATGCAGTACTCACTTCATGACTCTTTTCGAAGGATCTTTTCTCTACAGCACTTTTATCGATAATTTTGTCATCTTCATTTTCTTTATTAAGAGGTTCTTCCTCTTTTGACTTTGCCTCTTCTATCACCTGATTTTTCTTCAGTCTTGATCGTCTCCTCTGAGCAAGAGGTGGTGCTTTCCGTTTTGGAGCATGCTGCGCGCTTGGAGGTTCCTTTGGTAAAGGCTCAGGATCCGAGCTGATAAGAGATCTCAGATCAGAATCCCACGACTTCAGTCCCTTTTTGCACTGAGGCTCCACACGCTTAACAGGCGACACAGCTGATTCAAGGATAAGGCTTACTCCGCCAATTTTGTCCCAGGCACTACTGGGTTGTGGTAGTGTGTCACCATCTTTACTGCAACTCGGTTCACAAGGTGTACTCGTAACAGCAGCAGATGGAATTTTGTACCCACTTGACAAGGCTAAAGGGTAGTCAGGGGACTTGAAAAGATGGGCTTTGACTTTACTTGTCCTCTGAGAGCCATCAACTGGAGCCTTAAACAGGTTGCCCGCTAACGAGGACTTCATTGATTTGCCTGTAGTGTTTGGCGACAGAGCATTTAAGGACATATTTTTGGGTGATGTATTAGCTCTTCTGAGGGATTGGTCACTTTCTTTCGGTGGTGTGTTGAAGTCAAGCGCTCGAATGTGGCTGAGACGCCTTCGGGGAGTGCTGAAGCTCATACGTTTCTCATTAGCTCTGGCAGGGCCGTTGAACCCAGGGGTATTGCGAATGAGGGATGCATTCAGAGGAGGTAAGCAGTTTTCTTCTTCCTTTGGACCACTCTTTTCTATACCTGGCGCAATTGGTGCATCACTAGTTGACTCAGCAAGTCTGTTATCACTGGGCTCGTTTTGAGCATTTTTTGACAAGTCCTCATGACTACTGTCACATTCTAAAGGCTGAATTTCAGAAGCTTCATCAGAATTATCTGACATAAGAATGGGCAGATCTGAAGAGCTACTATATGAAACAGTCTTACATTCTATACCATCAGCAGCATAGATTGTTACTAGTCCTGCTGTGTCAGTCTCTGCAGCTGCGTCAATGGCAACAGCTGCATCATTGGCACCAGCTGCATCATTGACAACAACTGCGTCATTGGTAACAGCTGCATCTTTGGCAGCAGGTGCTTCTTTGGCAGCTCGCAATCGTCCACTTGACTGCCGGCCTCCTCTTGTTGTGCAACGCTTTGCACGCGGTCTTCTCTTTGGTGGTTCTGATTGAGCTGTTTCATAAGGAACTGGAAAACAAATTAAACAGGAAAACAAAGTTACTATCGTGGTTACTTTAAACTTGGAGACAAACTATTAGCTTAGTAACATACCTTGAAGCAAAACTTCACCTGGCTTAAATTTTGGGGCAATCGGTTTGAATGAACTGTGCTGGGTCAATACCTCAATCGTACCTGTAGCTAACAAAAATGATGGATCAGTTCACTTATTAACTGAGGATCGACTAGTTAATGTAATTAAGGCAAGGAACTCATGACTAATGACAGTAGTACTCACAAATGGTGCTGACTCCTTCTTGATTGCTGTACTCTACCACTTCCGTTGGACTGCAATTTACTACTGGTACATGAAGAGGAGGTCCATTGGGTCTAGGTATTTCAATTACGTTACTCAGGGGAATAGGATAGGTATGACAAAACTGAGTCGGTGCCTGCGGTGCTTGTGAGGATTGTTCTTTACATGGTTGATCAATAAGATTAGAGAATTGAGTAGGCTCCAGGTACAATTCTCCACTAGGTGAGGTAATCGACTTCAGAAGTTTTGTCATGGGTGTCATGACTTCAGCTTCTACTGCCCCTTTTGCAGGTGTTGCTCGTTCAGGTACAGTCAAATTGGCAGAGTTAATAAGTTTGACAAGAGATTGTTTGGATGGCGAGCTGCCTTCACCACCTTTAGGAAAATAAAACAGAGCATTACAATTTCTGTTTGGTAACAAAATGTTATGTCAGGAAAATCAACTTACTTATATTTGAGACAGCATTTTCACACAGTTGTTGCAGCTTGCTAACACCACCACTATTTTTCTTTGCAGCAGATTTCTTTTTCTTTGAACCCGGTGAATTATTTCTGAAAAGTTATGATGATAACAATAAGAAATACAGCATTTGAAACTCAAGACTCAAAAGAAGAAAAAAGAAATCACTTACAACACACCATCTGGTTCGCCTTCAGAACTTATTGTGATATCATGATCATCTGTAACTGATGGAAAAACACAATCAGTAGAACAATACTTAAATGAACACTCAACTAGAATACTGACAACATACATTGTAAGAACTCATGAAGAAAGTCCTCAAGGTATGGCTCTTTGGAAAATTCAGCAAATGATTCTGAGGGGACTGTTACAGAAATATCAGATTCCTTTGCTGGGGTGTAGACTTTGTTAATATTTTCTACGAGTTTTAACACCATGACATCATCGTTTAAAAGTTTTTCTTTAAACTTTTCTGTAGCTTCTGCAAGTATCTGCAAACACAATTTAACAGTGTAAAGTTTACACGCAACTTCAAAGCACATACGTATATCTTATAAATAATTAATTGATGAACATACTCTTTTATCAACTTGAGTCTTAGTGGGAGTAAGAATTGGAGCATAATCATAGTTGTCTGAAAAAGCAAAAAAAACAACAAAAAAACAACACATTTTAACATGGAAAATTTTCAATGTTCCGCAGTAAAGAGAAAAGAAAGTGCTTCACACCTTGAATGGTATTAGTGGGGGGTAAATTTCTAGATGTGCACGGTTCAGAAAGAGCGTTATTATCCAAGAAAACAATGCTAGAGCCATAACATTTAGTGACAAATGAACAACTAGATTCTTCTGGCTTGGGACAGTTCTTTTGTGTCTTGACACTTTCTAATCGTAAATATTCAGCACCTACATGCATCACTTCCTCTAGATTAGAATTGATCGCTGAAGAGGGAAGTTGTTGAGAACTTCTTAATACAAGAGATGGGTCGGATTGTTGGGTGGTGGTTATTGAGGGGTTTTGTTCCTGTGTATCCACATTCATAATCTGAAATGTGCTGTTTGACTCTGGCATAACATTTTGAACAGGATCTGATGATATACCACCATTTTGACAACTTGGAAAACCTGACAGGCTGGATGAGCTGAACTCTGTATCCATGTTGACATCTTGATTCACTTGAGTACAGACTGTATTACCAGCTGTCAGAAGTTGTGGCTCATGGAGAGGAGGTTGGGCAGTCAGGTGAGTATCTGTACTGCTTATTGCAACCAAGCCCTCAGTAGAACTGCTATCTTTGACTGTTGTATTTGATGCTGAAAGAGAAGAAAACATTAAAATAAAAAGCGCACAGTCTTTGAGGAATAAACAAATGTTAAAAACAAACCTGGTTGAGAGATGGATGCTTGATCCACATTTTCAACAATTTGCCCTTGAGTAACAGTGGCCTTCCTAGAACGTGGGCGGTTAGAACCCATAGACGAGTCAAAATTTTCAGATTTACTTGTTGATGTATTTTGCCCCTGAAATTAAGGTTGAGAAGATATAAATTCATATTGTAAGTAAAAAGCATTTGATGATACAAGAGGAACAAGTAAAAGCTACAAACCTGAGGATGTAAATTAATGTGAACTTGAACTGGTTGACAATGACGAACCACATACCGCAGGTTGTCTATTAAACTGCCGCCATTTGGCTGTTCTGTCATTGAGGAGAGACTTTCCTGGACTGCAAACCAAATGACAGTGAGAGCTTTGAAATATTGACACGATGCGCACTTTATAGTTAACATAATACCATAACCTCTTGAATAACAAAAATGTAAATAAAAGAGGTAATATGCATTGGGTACACAGGCAAATAAGACACTGAAATGACGATGAAACAAAATCCAAGAAGGAAACAATCAACAACTTACCAATGGTACAAATCACACAGTATTCTTCTAGCACCTCTGCCAAACTAAATCCATTCACTTTGGTAGGATATTTTTTTCCTCTTTGAGCAAGGATACGTATTTCGTTTAGATGAGGTGAGGAATCCAGGAAACATTTTGCCGCATCTGTGCATTTTTCTTCCTCTAGATAGCCTGAAACAGGTTTAAAATGGGACAAATTCATTACGTTTGTCGCTTAACACTTACTATCACATTCAATATGAGAATGACAGGTATTTAACTTCATTAACACATAGACTACTAAAGTACATCATAGTAAAGTACATCATTTAGCATGAGTCCAATCCAAGGATCGAAAATAAAGTGCTAAGACAAAATTATCGACATGGTTCATAGAAAGTTACAAATTAAATAGAGTAACCACATAAGAGGAAGGAAAAGACTCCATGAGAGAAACGCATATGTTCCAAAACAGCGCACGTGCGCCACCAAGTCAATGTCGACGGTATCAAAATATTAAATAACAAAGACATAGGAACTACAGCCAAGGAGTACATCTATTCAGCCCAGAATTATTTTTTTTAAACTAGATAATTAAAGCAAACAGCAACATCTTAGTAGAAAGGGAAGAGACACCCAATACTTAAAAGGCTAGAAATACAGCAAAACCGAAAGTGGTAAAATAAATTGTGCAAAAAATTTGATCAAGGGCCTGCACGATTTCCCGCCTAGACAAACGATCCAAACACCGTTGTTTCTACGAACCTAAAACAAGTCTTGCGACCTCGGAAGGGAGTAAAGTTTCCATTGCGATTGACGCGAGCACCAATCATGTGAAGAGCAAACACCTCACAATCACATATCAACGCACAAATGTTCTAGGTTCTCGTCTAATCCATCACAAGCACAACACCACACTTCGGTCTCAAATACTGCCCCTCTCTCTTCTCTCCTTCTCGCTCATCACAACATTTAACATTTGTTTGTTTCTTTGTCTTGTCGCACTCTTGAGCCGTTTGGCTAATAGAGCCTGCCAGTGTCATGGGCCTGAGCCTGAGCTGTTGCATTCAAATTCGCAGTAGGTGATGCAACTAGCCTATTTTTCCATTTGGAATATTCTGATTGAAATGAATTGTCCTACATTAAGTCTTTTCCAGCGGCTATGGGAACTGTTTCAGCGCGAAAATGCTTAAACTAAGATCTGTGGTATCCGTTATGACCGACAGATGGCTCTTGGAGCGACCGAGGGTCCCGAATTTAACAGTCTCTTGCTGCCTAATTTTCAAGTAACTTCCTTGAACTGCTGGCTTTAGTGCCATAAAATTTGCTCCTCTACAGGAATCCTCTTTTTGTTTTCACTGTCAGTTCGCTATCTCCGTTCACTGCCAGTCCACTTGAGAACTTTTCAAATTTAGTGCGATAATTTTGCAGCATATGACGTCACAGTGTGCGCCGCACGCTATGTTTCCGCCGTGACGCATGCGTAATTTTGAGAAGTCTGGGTGAAGACTAGGTGAAGAGCTGTCCCGGTTTTGTCATTTTTTGTGTTTTGATAATCTGATTGTTTCAAATTTGGTTGTAAACACGCTTAGACCATGTCGAAAACGGACCAGGTTTTAATCATAGATCCTCAACATGAGCTGAAGTTTGTAGGTGAGTGTAAAATACTACCGAACCCTCGGTGGAGGAAAAAAAATGGACCAGGTTTTGATGTGGGCCTAATGCGTTTTTAGGGCCTCTGTCTTTTGCTCGAAATACACTTCCCTACCATCTCGTTTTCTTCTGTTGGTTTGGAGACCAAATCCCTAAATTTTATGCGTTGCGTTACGCCCCCTCGCCTCCGACGCCCAACCGTTTTGAACGGGTTCTCCTAGGGGTGCCACCGATGACAGTTTCCAAGATTTGACCCATGTCGCATATTTCTCCGCTATCGGCGTTGTCTTGAATTTTTTCGTATTCTCTTTTTCATTTCGTATCATTGTCTGATATTAGCCGCTTTACTTTGTTCAACCTTCGCTCGATCAAAGTCTTTACCCTCCTTGTGGGTCAACTTTTCTTTGCCTCTGCACACAATATAAGTGTTAAGATTCTTTTTATGTTAGGGCGTTTTAAACACCATTTTCTTTCCTCTAACCTGCCCTTACTTTTCTTCCTTCTAATCACTGGTGGCGAAAGTTTCATATGCTGCTTTGTTAGATAACTCTAACCTAGTTAGGGTTAAGTCAATATTATCATTGTTTGATATAAAATATGTAATAAGGCACAAAAATCTCTAAAGTCTGCACTATTTTCAAGTTTTTCTTAACATTACATTATATTCTGTATAATATCTGTGCTGCCAATTGAATAAAAAAAGGTCATCGAATATTTGAATTGTGTCATCTATTTCTTGGCTCGATTACTGAGGGCTGTCTCTACTCAATGGGGGTTTCTTCATATATTTTGCAGCATACAATGTAGAGTACTGCAAAAAAAAGAATCAAAATTATATGTACACTAATCTATCTCAAAAAATATTTTTTTCAATATTATGCAATTTGGGTTAAATTTTGACCAACTCTATTAGATATCCTTTTACAATATTCTTATCAATGTGTTTTGTTTATGTTGCAGGGTCATTCAAAAGTCCGATCACATCGTATATAAAACTAACAAATCCATCAGATAAAAAAATTGGTTTTAAAATTAAAACAACAGCACCAAAGAAATATTGTGTTCGGCCAAATTCTGGAACTTTGCAACCGAAAGAATTCACTGACATTGCTGGTGAGTATGGAAACTGATATGAGGTGACGTGGGGGGGAAAAAAAGGAAGAGAGAATGGTTCACATTTCACACGTTCATATTTGTTTGCAAATGTGTTTCAGTGAGTCTTCAGGCACTTGACTTTGATCAATCAGAAAAAAATAAACACAAATTCATGGTGCAGTCCATTTTTGTACCTGATGGAGACTATAATCTGGAATCTTTGGTAAGTTCAGATTTTCTTTTACCTTCCATGTGATCATTTACCCACCATGCTGTTGCTTTATTCTTAAACTGTGTGTTCATGTTGTTGCAGTGGAAGGATGTTAAAGAAGATGCTGTTATGGGCACAAAGTTGAAATGTGTGTTTGAAAGAAAGGAGAGTAACACAGTCGGCTCAGGACCTGCTGTGGAAGCATCAAGCGCTGTTCTTTCTAATGCAGCGCCAAGCCATGAAGACAAGAACAAGAGGATTGGTGATTCGGTAGGTTTTTCCCTCTTCTGATAAGCATTGGGTTTTAGTTGTTTTATATTGCTCATGTTGGCTATTTTTCAAACAGCCAAGCATTCATCATCAAGACGGGGAACTACAAAAGGCTGCTAAAGAGGTGAAGCAACTGCGGGAAGATGAAAGCTCTTTGCGACATGAAAATATGATGCTCAAGGTTGGTGTCCTATCTCTTAAATTTATTCTGAAACTACTGTTGAATGTGGTCTCAATGGTCATTACTAATTTTGTTGTGTTTCCTTTTTAACTTATCAGGAAGAGGTCTTGAGACTTCAACTCCTATGCAAGTCTGAAGGCCACAGTCAGTCAGTCCCAATGCGTTCATCAATGGCACAGCAAGCGGCACAGCCTGTTCAACCTGTGATGGTTATCATTGCTATTGTCGTTTGCATGGTGGGCATTGTTCTTGGCAAATTTATCCTCTGATTGCTTATACTTAATGCAGCTTCAAATTTGCTGATATGGAATTTATTCTTGGCAACAGTATGTGTACTCCTTGATATCCCTTCCCTCCATCTCTCTCTCTCTTGTTGCCTTAGTCATGTCTCCATTCCACATAAAATTTAATGTTAGTGGATAAATTCTAATTCCCAGACAAGAGCTTTGGTTTTACTCCCCCTCTACCCACTCTATATCAGTGAATCCCTGAAGTGTTATTGTAGGAAAAGTGGTTTGCCTTTGCACTCATTTCTTTAAAAGCATTTTGCCCTCCCCCTTTTTTAAAAAAGAAAAACTAAATTTTTACCTACTTTAATTGACCCCCAAATTTGGCTTAAGGTGTAAGATGCAGTTGTGAATAGATAAAATATAGGTTGTTCCATATTATCTAACCATTTGATGGTTGTTTATGGACTCTGCTATCCGTTATGTATCTAACACTATGGCCACATCTGGTTATTTGGATCATATTTTGCTTTATTCTGAGCCTAGTTCAGTGGTTGAATGAAGAGAGTTTCTCTCTAGTTACAACATGCTTGTAATATTCCTTCAAAGTGCAGGCTCCTCTGAAGCTTATTAAATGATTTAGTGTTTTTAACGCATCCTAGGTGCTTCAAATTGGTTTCATCTTAAATCTCTTGTGTTATCTATTCACCTGCTTCTCATTTTTCATTGACTTTTAAAGTGATATTTATGTTTTGAGGTGTAATTTCTTTTTGGTGTTTGTGGATGTGTGTGTTTGTGTGTGTGTGTGTGTTTACGCGCGCGAGTATCATTAGCTTTCAAACTGCCCTCCGCCTCTAGTTCTCAAAAGTTCTTTAAAATGTGAGTTGTTATCACATTGGGAATCCTAGCTACTTTTCAGAAAGGGAATGAAATTGTTGTCTCCTACGGACAGCTTATTCTGACTTGTCGTTTATATAGGCTGTGACACATCAAGATTGCGCTAGTTGTTAATATTATTTATTTACCTTGTGTTGCAAAGCTCAATGCTTACTCCTGTATTTTGTTTCCTCTGTTGTCACACCTTGTAGTAAGAGGTAATGATAATTAGCAATTTCTTCAGTCTAGCTTTGTTTAATTCTTGTTTGTGCTCTGCTTTTACAAATTCCTATCTCTGAGAGCAGATAAGTTGGGATTTAGTGGGAATGAAGTCCTAGGTCCTTTGTTCATGTTTTCCTATAGGTTTTACTTGTTTTAAGTGGGTGATAAGATTTCAACTGTCACAATTTGCATAAATTTTCCAGCCATGTTGAAAAAATGCATTTTTTTCACTTCTCTGTAGAGGAACCTGCACTGTCCTTTTAACAAACCAGATGTATCCTCTGTGTTTGATTGTGTGTAACATATTTTGGAGAGCTTTAACGTATAAAATGAGTTTGTTACTACTGTGTATGTATTTTGGTCATCTTATTCTTATGCCTTTACCATACTCCTGTCTGTGTGACATTTTATTCTTTTAAAATTTCTATGAGTAGTCATTTCTATGTTCAGATAGTTGTTTGCAGAGGGGATTGATATCACTTTTTATTAAGTTGTGGCTTCAACTGATTATCTCCAAATAAATGTTAACAGCAAACATAACTGTGATTACTTCTTCATCATTTTAAAGAGACAAGTGGCACTACATGGTGTGTGTAAGCACTCTGCTCAAAGCATTGATAATGCTTTCAATGTTTGTCCTCTTTGGCACATCTGATTTTTAACTGTTGACTTCATTCAAAAGTGCAGAGAGAAAGCTTTTGAGATGTGACATGTGACTGTCCTCTGTTTGAAATATTACCATTTCTATTTTGCTTTTATTTTGAAACTACTTAAGCTTCTGTTTTCTGTGGGTTTCACCAAGCTCTTAGGGATGTTTACAATCACCTCTTTAGACTAAAGATTTGGAGACCGTTTATTTTCTAATATTAATAATTTAATAAAGTTTTTGACCATCTAGATTTCATTCATATTATGATTTGATTTTCTGTCACCATTAATATTTACTGTGAGACTGGAGAAGAAATCCATTTGTTTATAAAATACATTGGAACATCCTGATATATAAGAGTCCAGATTAGGTGTAAAAATGTAAATTTAGTCATAAATGGCACGTTTTGTAAATAATTTTTGTGTGTTTAGGCTGATTATACCAACAAATACCATTCTGAGCAAAATTAAATAAAAATGTTTCTGGTCTATGAATTTATGTATAAATTTACATGTCTTTGGTCTTAAGTATAAATGCTGTACTTCTATATTTGTGACGGACGTCTGTTTTCCTCGTGATTTTTTTTTTTTTTTTTAAAGAGATAGCAGGAAATATTTTACTGTTGGATGCAATCTTCAGGAAAAATTTAAAGACAGCTCATGGTTGAAGATTGCCTTAGTTGAACACGTTATGATTGAAGAAGAAAGGTTGCCTTTTTGTAAGAATTGTAGTCTCTCGGAACTTGCACATTACAGTGCTGGCCTCATTTCACCTCTCAATACCTTAATCTGTGCCATTGGTTGCTTCTGAACCCACTCATTGCTAGTATATGGGGAAAGAGGTCATAACAAAGGAACCTTGCTGACGTTTATCTACTGCAACAAATGGCATAAGATCCTAGAATGTTTCCAAGAGTAATTTAATAATACTCAGGAATTTTCTTGTAGTCCTTTAGGATGTATGTTATTAGCTGTTTCCGTTTCTAGGAATAATTGAAGAGACAGAATTTAAAGACCTCTGGAGCCACACCTCTTGGGTCAGGTGATGAGTTGGTTGTTTCGTTGACTTGTTTTATTCTTTATGGTTGCCTCAGCCTTCATTTACAGTCAGGATTTGCCTTCAAGCAAAGATCTGGGTACCTATGATCATTATTCATTGCTTATGGAAGGGATTGCTGAAGTCAGTCAATTTAAGGTGTTGGCTTCACAACACAATGAAAAACATAATCAATCCTACACTAAGTCATTAGTGAAGTATAAATAGCTGCATTTTAAACTTTTGAGTATGTACTGTCCGATTTGCAGAATTTTATACTTATGATAGGTGTCAGCATGTCATCTTGGTTATGGTGTGTATTATTAATAGTGAAAATGCTGCAAAGCATATGACAAGTGATTGTCAGAAAAAGGAAAAAAAAATTGTTATGTAATTACTATGAATTATTAAATGTTAGAAGTGCAATACTTTGGTCATGTTTTGCCTTACGCTTGAGAGCCATGTGAGAATTAAGCTCTTCCTATCATTTTTCTTCAAAGTTGAGATGTTGCAAACTAGGAGTCATCTGTTCACTTGTACTCTCTCTTGTGGCTAAATTTCTGAACTGTTCTGCAACAATATTTAGTGATGTCTAATTTCTACCATGACTCAACCATGAAAATGTGAGAGAATCTGCAAAGGCTCTAGAATTGTAGGCATGATTATGCTATTTTACATCCTGATGCTCTTTGGGAGTTCTGCCATGATAGCTAAGGATTTAATAGGCTATTGGTTAAGAAAATTGTATTTCCTGTTTGGCTTGTTGAAAACAAATCCATTATATTTAAAAGTGTATAAACAAAACAAAAAAAGGAACAATAATCATATGGGTTTGTTTGTGACTGGTTTACAAAGCTGATTAAAGAAAAGGAAAAATAAAAAAAGTTGTGTTATGATTGGATCTTAATAAAGTTTCCATATGGTAATGATTCAGTTAAAGACAAGTAACAGTATATATACCCACACACAAGGTTTGAGGAACAGGAGAGCCATATGAGTCAAGTAAGCAAGACCACTTTTCAAAAACTGTATGTTACAGTGTTTGAAGTCATTGCATCATAGATAAAAGTATTATTAACTGGTTTGTATTGATGAGTTATGAATTTGATGACTTCTTGAGCAGCACAGCCACCTGAATGAAAAAGTTATGAGCGTGACTTCATTCGCACTAAAAAGAAGTGACGACTCGGGAATATTTGTTCAATTCTTACCAATAAATGATGAAACTGAGTGCAGTTCTGCTCCTCCATAACGACAAATTTCATGAACGTAGTCATCCTTGGCTAATGTCCCACATCCCCACTCACTTAGGAGTTTTGATATGCAACTCTGTTTTCAACAGTCACAGTTTTACAAGATGTTAGAGCTGTCATTAAAGAAATAATGGCTCAAGGAGAAGACACAACTTACCTTCAGTTTTATTATATCAGGCTCTACTTCAAACTCCCCGGGGTACACATTGTACTCAGAGTAAAATCGATCTATTCCACGAAGCATAACATAGTAAACCATCATACTGTCCGGGTTCTCTAGCTCTTGAGCTGAAAATATTTCCATAACAATAAGACTTAAAAAGTAGAAAATTACAGAACCCTTACAGTGGAACCCAGTTAGAAAAAAACCTATCTGAATCAATTTTCTTTTTCCCACAGGATAACACATTACTTTGTGTGTTTAAGTGCTCACTTGCTTACCTATTAATGCAGCATTGGTAGATTTTGAGACATATTCTTCCGCAATTTTGGTGCCCCTCATAACACTAAGACATGCTGCATGTTTGCAAAATTGTTTAACATCAGACTCTGAAATAGTATCTGCAGGTTGATTGAGCTGGTGCAAAAGCTGTTGAACACGGCGGTATACCACGTCAGTATCACGGGCTGCTTGTTCATGATACCTGTAAAATCATCAGAACTATGTAACTCAGAACTACAGCAAAAGCTAAATGTGACCAATAATTTTTGAAAAAACAAAACAAAAAACAACGCCCTTACACTTGCTGAAGAGCAACATAGTAGTCAGTTTTTGCTGTCATGTCAGGAACAGAACCACGCAAAGGTAAGTTACCATTTCCTTCGTTTTCGACAAAGTCTCTGATAGCTTTAGCCATAATCCAAAATGGTTTGCTCTGCAAAACAATATTTTAAACAGTAAAGTGAAGTCTGAAAAAACTTAGATAAAAAAAAAAAAAGAATCGCCATAAGGTTAACAGTAATAAAGGAAACCTTTGCAGTAAGGTTGACACATGCATCATCATCCAATATCTCTTTAACACTAAAAGGTATTGAAGTCGGCTGCACAGTTGAGTTCACAGCTTTTATTGCTTCCTCAAAATTTTCCTCAGATTCTACATTGCCATGTTCATCAACTAGAAGACCTAAAAACATTTAAGATCTACAATTAAAAAAACAAACAAACAATTGAGTGGAGAAAATCTTAATTTAAGAAAAGAGACAAGTTCAAACCTTGTCTTATCATTTCCTTGAATTGCTCTTTTTCTTTCCTATCCTTGGGAAGGCATGGCCCCTTTTCAGCTTTCCACTTTTCTAAGAACTTGAGTAAAAGGATCACATAAGGTATGTGAGCATGTTCCTTGAGCTCTAATGAACTAAGCTGTATGGATGCAACATGCTCTTGAAGGCTGGGAAAAGGCTGGTCTAGGCGCAGATCAGGATTTTGATTGTCAGGATGAGACTCCACCACCTGAAATAAGCATTTGATAAGACAAGACAAATACCAATAAAATAAAAAAACAATTTAATATCAAAGCGTTTCTTACAGTATGTTCAGCTACTTGAATACGCATGTATCCAAGAAAACCGTAACTGCGACAAGTTATTAGAGGTATTCCACATTCCCACAGCTTTTCAGAGAGAGCTGTCAATGTCCTAGGATTGGACAAAACCCATTAATAGTTAAAAATAGGATAAAGTCACAATTGGGTTTACAATCATCTGAGCAGTACCTTTCTGACAAAGCTGTTCCAATCACAACATGAAAGCTGTTGAAGAAGTCTGGGTTGTTGACAAGAACTTGATCAACATCCTCATCTACAGAATCCCCATGTACATCTGGATTTAATTCTAGCAGTAAACGCAAGGCCACAGCAGCTCTGGATTTACCAACATTATCAGCTTCTAGGAAAAAACTGCAGCAACATAAGCAGTGAGTAACCAAATAGTTCAAAAAATTACTCCTTCGTAACTATAAAGTCAAATGAAAATTCTGCTCACTTCGATCCAATGTCTTCCTCTGCTATTTTTTTTCCGTCCACTATTGTAAAACCACCAATACCGGGAAGAACCAGAGATTTTAAAATTTCTGTTCCCATTGCTGTGGCATTGATGAGACACACTTGTGATGCTTCAAGGGCAGCCTGACCATGATCACCCCATAATCTGGAAGGGTAACTCTACAACATTAACTTTCTGGATACGATCGAGTTGGAAGCTGGCTTCAACCATCGAACAACCTCTTGAGTGCCTTACCTGAGTTGTCTGTCATATTTCTTTGTCTTGTCTGATTGCTCAGGAGACTTTGGAGCAGGAGAGGACATGATGCAACTAGAAATGAAAGCAAGAATCCATATGCAAAACATAAATACTAGTGCGTTGACTTCGATACCATAGGAACACGTAAGAGTGAATTCAGGCATGGTCGTTTTAATTTTGAGGAAAATTTGCAAGTGACAAATGAAAGGCGTATTACCCAGGGGCGAAATAAATAGGAAACTAAAGGCATCATAACCGGCAGCCGGCAATGCATTGAATAACGGAGGTCGAACTGTCAAAACAGAAAGTCTACATTCCATCCAAGAAAATAGCATTAAAGTGACAATACTCACATGAGCAAAATCGCTTCCCTTAAACAGAGGACTCTCCGAAAAATCCAGCACGAGCCAACGTTGGTTGACAAAACATGGACAACAATGAATGAAGCCGTTAAGAATACCGACCAGCTGAGAAATCTAACCAAACATCAACCATCTAGGAAAGACACTATTCACACCACACCCCCCAGCTGCAAATAAACTCAGACTTGTCACTACGGGTAATTGTGGTGACCTGCCAGCGCTTTGAAAACACTCTGACAGTGTCCATTATTCTGTAACTCTTTAAAAACGGCGCATATTTATCCTTTCAAGCTTTTATGACATATTTACTCGACATTTGACCTCTTCTCGGGGTTTGGCTGTCGTGGACCCTGTTGGCGGGACCACGCGCGGCCATTTCAAATCAACTGTTCGTGGTGTGCTGGCTGGCACCTTTGGTGATATGTAATCTTCAAAAGTGTTTGAAACAGGAAAATTAAAGAGTCACTTTATTTTTCATTATTTTGTTTACTGATTCAAATTACTGTAGTATTATGATTAGTTTACACTTTCATAGCTCCTCTTAACTTAGCTTTTCTAACACGACTATCTGAGCTGTCAGCATGCCCTTTTGCAGTTATGACATGCTTGCTCAGGGGTGACCATTGGGAATTTCTCAATTCATTTATTTCATCTGTACTCAAATTGAAAGACTGGCTGTAATATTTCAATGGGACTGGATTTGGGTTATTTTCCAAGACATTGCCGGTAATGTGCCTCTTTACAATTAAATCTTCTAAGTGATTGAATGTTAATGATACAATACGTCCGCCCTTCTTCAAGTATTGCTCTGCCAAGAGCATAGCATAGTTAAGTTCATTGAATTCATTATTAACAAATGTTCGTAGAGCATAAAATACATTTTGTACTGCTCTATTGCTTTTAACATCACAAATTCCACTTACAAAATCTCTAAGCTGTAGAGTGGATTTCAAAGGTTCAAATGTATGTCTACACCTTACAATAGCTCCGGCAATTTTTTTACCCTGCACTTCTCCGCCATATATCCTTAAAATTCGAGCCAAGTCATGTTCATTAGCAGTCATGAGAACATCCATAGCTGTGATAGTGTTAGAAGTATCAGGGCCGTCCATTCTCATATCCAATGGGCCATCAATTTCAGAGGAGAAACCTCGTTCTGCATCATTAAGCTGTTTTGTAGAGCAGCCTACGTCTAAGAGGACAGCATCAAGGAAATTTTGTGCAACTCCTAATGGGCTCAGAAGCGTTGGTAGGTCACTGATACGCCCCAACAGAGGTTTCAATCGTCCAGGATACTCCCCAGCAAGTGTTTGTGCTCTGAGGAAAGCATTTGGATCTCTGTCTAAAGCTATCACATTGACATTAGGATTCGATCTTAAAATGGCTTCAGTATGCAAGCCTTCACCAAATGTCATATCAAGAATGGTATGCCCATCTTTAACATCCAGCTGCTTCAAAACTTCATCTACCATGAGTGGGGATTCTTTTCCAGGCAGATTTGTACAGAAGTTTCTACCTAATCTCTTAAAAAGAAATGTACAAAACAGTGACGATGAGACAGGAAAATTGGCCATTGCAGTCCACAGATTTAGGCCTTTTCTTTATCTGAACCTCTTCTGAATAAATTTAAAATGCTTTGAAACAAAGATGTAGTTGCCGATGTCTCCAGAGCCTTCTGATAGCTATCAGACAAGGCATAAACACATTGTTCAGCCGTCAGTCCTAGAGCACCAGTTTCTTTGGTTCGTGGATAGGCACGAGCAAATTGATTATTCGTCAGTCTTTCAAGACTGCTCAGGCGTTTTTCACACTTTAGTGTATCTCCTGCGAATTCTCCTCTTGCTGAGAAAGCAGCTTTACCCTGATCCCTTATGTAAGAAGGAAGACTCCTGTAATGATATGAAATATCTGTTAACAGAAGGACAGGGCAGGTGGCACACAGTCAATAAAACGTGGTGAATTATTTTTGACTGACACTTTGACACTAATTGATTCTACAATTTGATAACGAGAGAAACTAATTTACCTCAGAGGGGTAGGAGAATCAGCATGGAGCGGCCACTTTTGAAGGACTTTCAGGAACCTCTCGTACAGCTGAGCCATAACATCAAATGAATCAGTGAAGTGAGGGAAGTGCAATTGAGAACATGGAGTACCAAGAACTTATTTCGGGATGTGCAGAGATGTAAATAACCTCAGAAAATTTAATGGCACGCTCATCTGTGACTGAGCAGGGGGAGAGGGGGGGGGGGAGTGCAGGGGGTCGCAGGTTGTCTTTTACCAACATAAGAACGGGTGTTTTGTTTCGCACCAAACTATCTCCAGACTCAGCGCCTCCTCAATCACAGACATTCATTCATCCTCTGGAATTCCAAGCAACCGCGTCAGCTGGTAGAGCTGCTGAAATTTTTACGCGATTTTTCCCATGAGTCACACACGAAATCGCATTGTGGTGTTCGCCGTACGGGAAATTTCGCGCTCGAAACTCATTCGCAAAGTGAAACGACAGGCTCCGTCCGTCCGATTTCTCTGTAGCGAGATCGGGGAGTTCGATATGATCGCTCGCAACGAGTGGGCGAGTCTCGGCGACTCGCCGCGGGTCGCGGCGACTCGCGCGGCTCGTAGCGACTCCTTATCGTGTTATATTCACTAAACTTCACTTTTTTCATTCGGTTAATGGTAAAGAAACGACCCAATTTTTTCAAATGTGATGATCAGGCGTTATTATTGCTGTAAAATGACGATTTTTACTGTTTCGACCGGAGTGCTAGTGTCGCGCCGGGCAGAGAACGACTCAATGGCCGTTCTGCCGGCAAAAGAGCACTGAAGAAGCGAAGTCAAAAGACGCGAGAACGCGGAATGGACTTCAAATAAATTTTAAATTATTCTATCAACGTGTTAAAAATAAAACCTGTCCTAAAAAGTATTGAAAAGTAGCCTCTACGCGATCGGCCAATCGGGGCCGAGCTCGGCTTCGGGCTTCGGGCCCGGGCCGCCCGTTCAAACCAACAACCAACCGTCACCCACCCACCGCTGTGATGCCGGCAAAGCTGACAAATTATTTATTGGTTTATTGACTTCATCTAATCGTTCAAGGTTTGCATCAGCCCTATTATCGACTTAAATATACGTTCTTTAACGATGCCAGTAATTATTTGGCTGATTTAAAGATATTTGTGAACGAGCCGGACTGGCAGTTAGGCCGATGCCGGTTGATGGGCTCAAATTTTGTGCGGTTCGCTAACATCTCAATAGCTTAGCACTAGTACACGTTCACAGCTTCCTTGCTTAGTCCGTTTGCGAGCAATTTACAAAAAAAAAAAAAAAAAAAAACCCTTAATTTTTGTAGAGGTTTCCGTGCAATACGATAAATTAAATCGGGGTTGGGCGCCTTAACCTTGTCTGCTCTTTGTTTGTGAACACAGTGCCTCTCTCTTTTATCTGCAGATGCGAAATCCACCGCCAGACGTTCACTTCGTCCCTAATGTTCGAGCACCCGTGAGTGATGAACAGAAGGAGTTTCTTTTAAGCTACATGGAACAAGACATCCTCTTTAGTCAAGGGGAGTTCCGTTGTGCAATGGGAAAGGAGGCGCATCGCAAAGAGTGGGAAACTCTGGCGTTACTGCTAAATGAACTCCCTGGTGCCAGCAAAGATGGATCCAAATGGAAAACCGTATGTATGCCTCGCATTTACCTAGTCTGTTGCCTATCTTATTAAGACTTGGTTGTTTTTGTGTTGTGTGCAGTACTGGTCTGACCAGAGAGACGCCGTGAAACTAGCAGCTCAAGAGTTAACTCGTTCTTTAAATCGAGGAACCGGCGGAGGGCCCCCAGCAGGTGAACTAACCGATTACCAGCAACGGGTGTTGACCTGTATGGGAGGATGGAAAAGAGTTGTTGGTTTCTCAGGTGTGAAAGATCCACTTCAGGTAATGCTTTAGGCTGTGCCATTAAATACACTAAATTTGTCATTCTCCTAAAAGTCATTGGTCGTTTTATTTTTCAGATTGAGATTAATCCATCAGCAAGATTGTCTGCAATCATGAAACGCAGCAAAATTGATGTAAGTTATTCAGAATAAAGCCACTAGTCTGTTAAATTTCAAGGGAGCATGCAACTACAGCAACTTATCACTGTCAAATTATGTTTGCCCAGTATTAGAATCTAGGGTAGTAGTTTATTTGACTCTTGTTGCAGGATCATGATGTTACTCGAAAAGGGCAGCGCAGCAGATCTACCTCATCTACCTCAAGATCCAGAGGGAGAAGCACCAGAAGAAGATCGAGATCCAGTACAAGCAAATCACGCTCCAGAGGGCGGCATAGCAGGTCTACCTCAAGATCTAGAGGGGGAAGCACTAGAAGAAGATCGAGATCTAGTAGAAACAAATCCCGTTCCAAGGGGCGCCACAGCAGATCTACCTCAAGATCCAGAGGGAGAAGCACCAGAAGAAGATCGAGATCTAGTAGAAACAAATCCCGTTCCAAGGGGCGCCACAGCAGATCTACCTCAAGATCCAGAGGGAGAAGCACCAGAAGAAGATCGAGATCTAGTAGAAACAAATCCCGTTCCAAGGGGCGCCACAGCAGATCTACCTCAAGATCCAGAGGGAGAAGCACCAGAAGAAGATCGAGATCTAGTAGAAACAAATCCCGTTCCAAGGGGCGCCACAGCAGATCTACCTCAAGATCCAGAGGGAGAAGCACCAGAAGAAGATCGAGATCTAGTAGAAACAAATCCCGTTCCAAGGGGCGCCACAGCAGATCTACCTCAAGATCCAGAGGGAGAAGCACCAGAAGAAGATCGAGATCTAGTAGAAACAAATCCCGTTCCAAGGGGCGCCACAGCAGATCTACCTCAAGATCCAGAGGGAGAAGCACCAGAAGAAGATCGAGATCTAGCAGAAACAAATCCCGTTCCAAAGGGCGGCAAAGCAGATCTACCTCTGGGTCAAACTCAAAAACCCTCTGAAAACCTCCACCACAGAGGATATTCCAGCCTATTTACTGAAGGAGACTCCCATTGATTCGGAAGGATGGCAGATTCCACCAACTGAAGTGATAGGTTTATGACCCATCTTATGTTAAACCAAATATTTAATTAAGTTTGCACATTAATGTTAATTGGCTATACGTGATTTTTTAAATATTAGGACACTCATTGTTGTGTTGTTCATGTACGATAAGTTAACTACTTACTGCTGAATTTTGTGTTTTATCGGTAAGATTGAGCAAATGTGATTTTTCTTTTGCACTCTAAGAAGCCACTGAAAATGTTAATTAGAAGTTCCTTCAGTAATAGCATATATAGTGATTTCTGCTGAAATAGGTTTATGACCCACCCACCTTATGTTCAAACAAATATTTAATTAAGTTTGCATGTTAATGTTAATTGGCTATACGTGATTTTTTTAATAGTAGGACACTCATTGTCGTGTTGTTCATGTACGATAAGTTAACTACTTACTGCTGAATTTTGTGTTTTATCGGTAAGATTGAGCAAATGTGATTTTTCTTTTGCACTCTAAGAAGCCACTGAAAATGTTAATGAGAAGTTCCTTCAGTAATAGTATATATTGTGATTTCTGCTGAAATAGGTTTATGACCCACCCACCTTATGTTCAAACAAATATTTAATTAAGTTTGCACATTAATGTTAATTGGCTATACGTGATTTTTTAAATATTAGGACACTCATTGTTGTGTTCAGGTACGATAAGTTAACCACTCATTACTGATCTAGTGAGTCCATTTTGTGTCATCTGTAAGATTGAACAAATGTGATTTCTCTTTTACACCCTAAGAAGCTACTAAAAATATTAATAACAAGTTCCTACAGTAATAGCATTTATTGTCATTTGTACTGAAATAGGTTCATGACCCACCCACCTTATGTTCAAACAAATATTTAATTAAGTTTGCATGTTAATGTTAATTGGCTATTCGTGATTTTTAAAATATTTGAACACTCATTGTAGTGTTGGTCATGTACGACAAGTTAACTACTTACTGCTGAATTTTGTGTTTCATTGGTAACATTGAACAAATGTGATTTTTCTTTTGCACTGAAAATTTTAATTAGAAGCTCCTTCAGTAATAGCATCTTTTGTGATTTGTACTGAAATAGGTTCATGACCCACCCACCTTATGTTCAAACAAATATTTAATTAAGTTTGCATGTTAATGGTAATTGGCTATATGTGATTTTTTAAATATTACAACACTCATTGTTGTGTTGTTCATGTACGATAAGTTAACTACTTACTGCTGAATTTTGTGTTTTATCCGTAAGATTGAGCAAATGTGATTTTTCTTTTGCACTCTAAGAAGCTACTGAAAATGTTAATGAGAAGTTCCTTCAGTAATAGCATATATTGTGATTTCTGCTGAAATAGGTTTATGACCCATCTTATGTTGAAGCAAATATTTAATTGATTTGCACATTAATGTAAATTGGCTACATGTGATTTTTTAAATATTAGAACACTCATTGTTGTGTTGTTCATTTAAATAGCATCTTGGTTTGTTAATTTCACTTTATTATAGTTTTGTGATTTGCCCACATTACAATATACATGACAAAACCATAGCACAATTTGTGAATAAAGGAGCCATTCAAGTTTTGTAGTAATGCTGAGATTTTATACTTCCTTTCTTCATCACTTTAAGAGCAACATGCAGAAGAGCTGCAATATTGCTCCCTTTAGACATTTCATAACACTGCAAACCACAAGTGTCTTGGGGACTTGAAGTGATAGAACAAAGAAACAAAGGAGCCAATGTGAACACATAATAACTTTAATTCTTTAACCCTGTTATTATAACTCAAATCTGAGAGGCAAACTGCCGGATGTGGTCGGCTGCACTCATGGGACACAGATCAAAATTAAAGCTGTAACAGCAACTAACAAAAAGTATGCATTCATTGGCAGAAAGAGCATTAAAGCTCAGATTCTAAGTATAAACACTGCTTTTGTGTTTTCATGACAAACTATACCCATTTGGAATTTTGTTGTTGTTTTGTTTTTCTTTTAAAGATATAAATTTTAGACCTGGAACAGACACATGTCCATCACGAATGATAACTCTATTCTAGCATACAGAAGACAAGAAACTTACTAAGTTCCACTGAGACGGTTTTGCAACAGTTATCAAGAAGCATTTTGTTAAAAAGGTGACAACTGGCTATCAAAATAAATCATGAAAACATCCCATAGAAATAATAAATTATGAGTGATTATCTAAGAAGGCAACTGAAACTAGGTCCTGGCTAGAAGAATAACACATGGAAGAACGGATTTAAGTTCAATGAGCTACACAGTTACATCCTGGGGGGAAAATGGGGGCAAATGAACTAAGTCAATTACAAATCAAAGAACAAACAGTAGAAATGTTCAATTCATCTCAGAACAGCTCTAATGTAGTGTATCTTTGATGGAATTACAAGTTAAGGCAGCACCACAGTGGTCATAAAGACAAAAGGATAAAACATACAGGTGTTCAAGTTCATCTGTGGGATATTACCTATTCCAAAATCACAAAATGTCATGACCAGATGGTAAGTAAACTAGACTTTTAAATGAAAGTTCTCAGTAGGCTGAACCTGCATCTAAAATCATGGACAGGCAAACATCAGAATGAATATACAAGATTTTTTGAAAAAGTGCAGTACATCTGAATAAATCACTGGACTTAAATCTAATATATTCACTTCCATACAAGTAACTTTACAAGGTACAGTAGTCGGTATTAGCATTTCTTTTCCACATCTATATGACAAAAAAAGATGCTCTAAGTGCAAGGAGGCATACATAACATAGAATATAATTCAGAGGAAACTTAATAGTTCTTTTTGTTGTTATGTTTTTCTTTTAAAGATATAAATTTTAGACCTGGGACAGACACATGTACATCACGAATGATAACTCTATTCTAGCATACAGAAGACAAGACACCTGAGGCCAGCTTCAGTAAGGATCCTTGGAGCCACCAACATGTTGTAGAAGGGTGTCTATCGAAACACTTCGGACCACAGCAAACAAGCTGATGGAACAAGGAAACGAAGGAGACAATGTAAACACACATCAATATAAATTCTTTTATCCAGCAACTTCTTTTTCTACTATAAACACGCATTTCCAGTCCATTGCACTTGACATTAGTGTTGCCGCAGCAGCTCCAGCTCGTTGACAATCTCCTGACGCACTTGTTGTCCAAGGACTAGGATGGCTCGTTGTTGCCTCCTACCTTCCGGAACATCTTCATCATCCAGATCATCATCGTCCTCTTCAGGGCCTTCTTCGTTAACATTAATATTTCTCAGGAGATGAGCACCTTCTTGATAGTGCGGCAAATTACTAAGCACACACAAATTGTGTAATACCACTGCAGCATTTACAAACTGTCCAACTTTTACATAATCATAATGCAGTGTGCGCTCGTCATTTATGAACCTGAAAAACATAGTGTTGACAAT
The DNA here is from genome assembly GCA_030522485.1 of Stenchaetothrips biformis. Taxonomy (NCBI): domain Eukaryota; kingdom Metazoa; phylum Arthropoda; class Insecta; order Thysanoptera; family Thripidae; genus Stenchaetothrips; species Stenchaetothrips biformis. The sequence continues at coordinate 15,984,406 of CM060089.1, read as the reverse complement.
TACTTTGATATTTGGCAGGACAGAAATCATGCAAGTTCCAGTTTCAGCAATCAGTATTCCCACTTAAATTACCTCCATCGTTCCTTCAGAAGGCCAATAGTCCGTTCTACAACATTTCTATCACTGCAATGTGCCTTGTTGTACCGGGCCTCTGGTGTATTATCCTCTGTTTGCCGGAATGGCGTTAACATCCAGGGCTGCTGTGCATAACCCGTGTCTCCTACAGCACAGGATAAAGTGTCAAGTGAAGAGCATAGGCGAGTGTGGGGACTGTTGCCCCTTGAGAAAACAAGCCCAAAATTTACCAAGAAGATGACAGCGCCGCCTGTTGTAGAAGGTGACCATTTTGCGACGCAGAGCACTACCAGAGAAAATAAAAGAATCTGCTGTGGAGCCAGGGAAATTTGGCACAACATTTGTTATGTACATGCGACGGTCACAGGTCTAAAATTTAATCAAAAAAGAAAAGAAAAACAGTCATTTTTTGGAATGGGTTTGGTCTTACATGAAAACTCAAAAGCAGTGTTTATACTTACAATCTGAGCGTTGATGCAGGGTACTCCTTTTCTGCCCATAAATGCATGCTTGTTGTTAGAAATTGATGGGGCTTTAATTTTTATCAATGTCCCATCAGTGCAGCCGACCACACCCGGCAGTTTGCCTCCCAGATTCTGGTTCCTGTTCAGAAAAATGCCAAATCAAAACATTAAAATCTTTAGGAAACGGTGCAGAGCAAGGTGCATGGGGAAAAAAAATTATGCAACACTCTTCAAAATTTGCAATGGCAATTTAAGGAAGTATTCAGAATTTCTTTACAGCGGAAAGGTCCAGCACCTTTCAATGCAGTGGTTAAGTTCTTGCAAAGTTGATGGAAATCTGATAAAGTGAGTGAGGATCGCATCTTCATTTAAGACATTGGTTATCTCTGTGATATATGCACTCAATGTTGGCTGGGCAATGGGGCAATCAAATTGCTTCCCAGTTGGCGTTTGATAAGACCCTGATGCATAGAAACTAAGAACTGAAAGCACCTGTAAGACAACAAGAACCATTTTGTTAGGAGTGTTACCTAAAATTTGCTATTTTCAGACAAAATTTTAACATCAAAATTTAATTAGTATCTTGATAACATTTCACCTTGTGTTCAAGGGGTACCGCCAGAGCGCTTGTGGTCGGTCTCACGAAGGGACGCAAGAGATCTATGAGACTTAGAGCAAGATCCTGTGACAGTCTGTAACTCCTCACAAATGATTCGTAGGTGACATCAAATGGATTGCTTGTATCTCTCAGTCTTCGACGATTTAACCTGAGGAGGCATTTCTGCCTATGTCGCTCTTCATTGTATTCATATTGTGGATTGAATGGATCCATGGCAATAAGTTCATCTTCTTCTGCATCATCCAGGAGATGAGGGTCGTGCATCTCGACAGGGTAACACTTGGCGCCTCGGAGCCGAGACAAGAGAGCTCGTGGCGAACGACGCGAAGGACTACCTGAGAGCACAGCCGCCGAGGGCTCTGAACCTGTTGATGCATTAAAACGATTACAAACTGAGCAGTTTCAACAGCAAATAATGATAACTATGAGTCATGGTCATACAGATTACTTACATTTAACAGTTGCTGAACAAGAATCAACGTTCCAGGCTTGAAAGAGAAACCCGGCCGCGGTTGTCAGCGTGACGTGAGATGTCAACAAGGATTTGGTGTACAGACTGGTACAGACTCGGGGCTGATGTTCAATCTGAGATTTCCGCGTTTGCTGCGCGTTTGAGCACAGACAGAAACTCGTTCAACCTTCGAAGAGCAGATAGCAGATACAAGCGTCAAGCGTCGAGGCATTCAGCATTCAGCCTATGGTACCCAGGTGGGGATTGCGGCTGGAAGTCTTCTTTTTCTTTTGTTGATTCGGTGGGCGTCAGGGGGCGTCGTGCGGGGCTTCTTCCGCGGGTCATCCGAGGCGGTGGGTGGTGGGATTCACACCTCACCGGGGGTTTTCTTTCTAGGGAAGGCCTGGGTACGAATACATACTGAAAAATATAGAAAATACTCATTTCATACAACAGCCCTCCCCCTCAACCGTGGTGGGAGAGGGAATCTGTTAGTGAGGGAATTCCCATTCCCAGTCCCGCAGCAGCACCTGTGAGTGAGGAGGCGAGATCAAGGAGGCTGCAATGCCAACACTAATGGCAACTAGTCATAGTTGCTGGGCAACAGCTTGTTTGAGCGCGCATCTCGTTGTAACGTGTCTCACCGCGCCGATGCTGTGACATGTACTTAGGGAAAAAACTGATTAGAATCAAGAAACTTTTCCATAAGGTTTTACGGATGAAGTCAGGTAAGCGCAACCTTCTTGCAGTACTCCCATCGTTCCGCTAATACCTGCTAATACCTGTCGGCCTTACCCCGTCCGTTCAGACAATGTGGACAATATCCCGACTGGAAGCTTACCTGTGGAGGCCATGGCTGGTCCCTCAACGTCGGCCTTGGCGCGTGGTGCGTTTCGCTCGCTCCAACTGGAGCGTCCAGGATTGCCGCGGTCAGTGAGGTGGAAGTCCAGGATACCATCGGCAACTCCGTGGTGGTGAGTTAATGCATTAATTTGTTCGAGTTCAAGATTGTACTCAGTATTTTCTTTTTCAAACAACAACTAACTTATTCTATAATTAGTATCCAACAGTGTTGTTTAGTTTCTTTAAGCAAATCCTATTAACAGGAGGAGGTGCTTGCCCCACTGCCATTCCAAACTGGAACGAGAGATGCGAGATATTGAGGAGGAGGTGGAAGATATCCACTTAGACATGAATTTATTGAAGGACGAGGTGAGCTCCATAAAGGACGAAGTGAAATCTGTAAAGGACGAAGTTGGGACCGTCAAGGAGGAACTGGGAGCCTTGAAGGCTGAGTTGGAGTCATTGAAACACGAAGTGCAGGTCTTAAATGAGGCAGTGAAATTGGTTTTGCATCAACAAGAAGAAGAGCGGGGTTTCCGTTTGGCGTTCGAAGAACGGTTCTTGCAGGCCCTCCAAGACATTAGAAATTTAGATACCAAAGTCACTAATTTACCTGATACTGGAAATGTGTAAGAAACATGTAAAAGTTACTGTATGTACCTGTTAAGTTGCAGTATGGACAACGCTTGTGTATCAATTTCCATGCATGTTGAGTATAAGTTGATTTGTAATTTTTACTGCCTCCATGGTCAGGAAGCAAGCTCTCTGTGTGACTTGTCCTTTAGTTTTAATTGCAAAATATATTTTTTTAATTTCATAATGCATGTTGACTATGAATGTGCATTCAAAGTCCATGAGTATGGTTTTGCCAAACCTCAGACAGTACTTTAATCATTGCTCATGATGAGGCTGCATCATCTATACTTGGGAGGAGATCCTCTCTCTGATAATTTTCAACTAGTTTTCCATGTGATTTAAAGAAGGACTGGGAATCTCTCCGAATTAATTATAATAAAAAATATTTTAAACAAGGATCTCTGAGACTTTTACACATTCGTATTTATTGATGTGGACACAATTTAAACTACTTGTTGGCAACAGAGAAGCAACTGCTTTACAAATGAGCATGTATACTTTAAGGAAACTTTATCACATAAATATTCACATTTAGTCTTACACAGTGAGCACAGCCCAAAAGATATAATTGACTTCAAACTAAGAATTAACTACATTACGTATATAATGAGCACGACAATACAGGAATTAATTATAACAAAAAATATTTTAAACAAGGATCGCTGAGACTTTTACACATTCGTATTTATTGACGTGGACAATTTTAACTACTTATTGGCAACAGAGAAGCAACTGCTTTACAAATGAGCATGTATACTTTAAGCTAACTTTATCAGATAAATATTCACATTTAGTCTTACGCAGTGAACACAGCCTAAAAGATATCATTGACTTCAAACAAAGAAACAACTACATTACGTATATAATGAGCACGACAATACAGGAATTAATTATAACAAAAAATATTTTAAACAAGGATCTCTGAGACTTTTACACATTCGTATTTATTGATGTGGACACAATTTAAACTACTTATTGGCAACAGAGAAGCAACTTCTTTACAAATGAGCATGTATACTTTAAGGAAACTTTATCACATAAATATTCACATTTAGTCTTACACAGTGAACACAGCCCAAAAGATATCATTGACTTCAAACTAAGAATTAACTACATTACATATATAATGAGCAAGACAATACAGGAATTAATTATAACAAAAAATATTTTAAACAAGGATCTCTGAGACTTTTACACATTCGTATTTACTGATGTAGACAATTTAAACTACTTATTGGCAACAGAGAAGCAACTGCTTCACAAATGAGCATGTATATTTGAAGCAAACTTTATCACATAAATATTCACATTTAGTCTTACACAGTAAACACAGCCCAAAAGATGTATACTTTATGCATACTTCATCACATATATATTCACGTTCAGTATGAAGAAGAATTAAATAAAACAAACAAAAAACTTAAACAGGAACTCATGACTTATGCAAATTTGTAATATTGTTCAAAGGGTAGGTTTGAACTACATGAAAGAGTTTTCCATTGATAACTTTTTGAATTATCTTAAACTTTTTTGATGGTATGGGGATCTTTGGGACAGTGTCCGCAACCAGAGCCAGTGTGTCCAGCCCAGATGTCATGCACACTATCTTTGGAGCAGAAGCAACACCTACAACAAAAACAGGGAAGTAACCACCAGCACAAAAATAAATTTTACAGCACGCTAAGTTTACTCTCCTCCAAAAGAACCATTCATTTGATTAGAATGTAAATGTGTTCAGTAAGTACCTGTCGGTGGTGCAGAATTTGCCAAAGAGCCATTGCCAGTTGTTGCTGCAGGAGTTGTTTGCTTGCTAACAGCAGCAACACCTAAAACATGAACACAAGAAAGTCACCGCCAACACAGAAACAAATTTTACAGCACGCTAAGTTTACTCTCCTCCAAAAGAGCCATACATTCGATTAGAATGTAAATGTGTTCAGTAAGTACCTGTCGGTGGTGCAGAATTTGCCAAAGAGCCATTGCCAGTTGTTGCTGCAGGAGTTCTTTGCTTGCTAACAGCAGCAACACCTAAAACATGAACACAAGAAAGTCACCACCAACACAGAAATAAATTTTACAGCACGCTAAGTTTACTCTCCTCCAAAAGAGCCATTCATTCGATTAGAATGTAAATGTGTTCAGTAAGTACCTGTCGGTGGTGCAGAATTTGCCAAAGACCCATTGCCAGTTGTTGCTGCAGGAGTTCTTTGCTTGCTAACAGCAGCAACACCTAAAACATGAACACAAGAAAGTCACCACCAACACAGAAATAAATTTTACAGCACGCTAAGTTTACTCTCCTCCAAAAGAGCCATTCATTCGATTAGAATGTAAATGTGTTCAGTAAGTACCTGTCGGTGGTGCAGAATTTGCCAAAGACCCATTGCCAGTTGTTGCTGCAGCAGTTCTTTGCTTGCTAACAGCTGTTTCTACAACTTTTGCTGGGGAGATCTGCCCGCCTTCAGAATCCATGTAATTGTTCACAAAGTTCGATGTGTCATAATGGGAAGACGGGGACCTAGATCTTAGCAAAGAGTTAGATCTTGATTTGCTGCGTTGGAACAGAGGTATAGAGCGCTGCCTGGATCTTGAGGTGGATCTGCTGTTCTGACCTCCGGAACTTGAATTGTTTCTTGTAGATCCCGATCTGCTGCAGGTGCTTCTCCCTCTAAATCTTGAGGTGGATCTCCGGTTCCGCCCTCTGGAACTGCTTCTACTTGATTTTGATCTTCTTCCTCTGGATCTTGAGGTGGATCTCCGGTTCCGCCCTCTGGAACTGCTTCCACTTGATCTTGATCTTCTTCCTCTGGATCTTGAGGTTGATCTCCGGTTCCGCCCTCTGGAACTGCTTCCACTTGATCTTGATCTTCTTCCTCTGGATCTTGAGGTGGATCTCCGGTTCCGCCCCCTGGAACTGCTTCTACTTGATCTTGATCTTCTTCCTCTGGATCTTGAGGTGGATCTCCGGTTCCGCCCTCTGGAACTGCTTCTACTTGATCTTGATCTTCTTCCTCTGGATCTTGAGGTGGATCTCCGGTTCCGCCCTCTGGAACTACTTCTACTTGATCTTGATCTTCTTCCTCTGCTGCTTCTCCCTCTGGATCTTGAGGTGGATCTGCAGTTCCGCCCTCTGGAACTGCTTCTACCGGATCTTGATCTTCTTCTTCTGGTGCTTCTCCCTCTGGATCTTGAGGTGGATCTGCTTGTACTTGATCTAGATCTTCTTCTTCTGGTGCTTCTTCCCCTGGATCTTGAGGTGGATCTGCTGATCCGCCCTCTGGAACTTATTCTCCTTGATCTTGATCTTCTGGTGCTTCTCCCTCTTGAGGTAGATCTGCTGTGCCTGGATTTGTTTCGATATGGTCTGGGTCTTCTCCCTCTGCTGCGTATCCCTCTCGACCGACTGCCCCGCCTGGATGTTGAGATAGATCTTGATCTACTTCTGCTGCGTCTGGAGGATCTCGATCTGGATCGAGAGGCAAGCGGATTGACCTAAAATTAACAAAATTCTTTTAGTAACAGGATGTGAAAGACTGAATGATGGTTACTCCCTGCAGAGCAGCTTACCTCCAGCAAGTTGATCCTTTCTTCGGCCACGACATTCCTCCAGCCACCCATTAGTGCCACAACTCTTGTTTGGTAGGTAGTCAGAAGGGATGTTAAGTGTGTTCTTTTGTATCGATGGTGCGCCTGCCTCTGCAAATGCTGCTGTGCAGCCCTAACCCTTTTACGCACAGCATCCTTTTGGTCTACCCAGTACTGCGGCAACACAAGATAGGGCATTACAGTAAATAAAGTAAGGCAACGGCTGGCAAACAAATAGATAAGCCAGACTTACCTTTTGCCATTGGGCCACACATTTTTCTGAGCCCCCTGGAAAATTGTTGAGGGCCTCGGAGAGACGTTCCCACTTTTCCACATAATCAGCATGGCACAGTTCTGAAAGCCTATCTCCCTTGCTAAATTTTGGGAACTTCTCCATGTATTTAAGCAAATATTCTTTCTGGTCTGGAGTTGCAGGTCGAGCATTAGGGACGAAGTGAACGTCTGGCGGTGGATTTCGCATCTGCAGATAAAAAGAGAGAGGCACTGTGTTTACAAACAAAGAGCAGACAAGGTTAAGGCGCCCAACCCCGATTTAATTTATCGTATTGCACGGAAACCTCTACAAAAATTAAGGGTTTTTTTTTTTTTTTTTTTTGTAAATTGCTCGCAAACGGACTAAGCAAGGAAGCTGTGAACGTGTACTAGTGCTAAGCTATTGAGATGTTAGCGAACCGCACAAAATTTGAGCCCATCAACCGGCATCGGCCTAACTGCCAGTCCGGCTCGTTCACAAATATCTTTAAATCAGCCAAATAATTACTGGCATCGTTAAAGAACGTATATTTAAGTCGATAATAGGGCTGATGCAAACCTTGAACGATTAGATGAAGTCAATAAACCAATAAATAATTTGTCAGCTTTGCCGGCATCACAGCGGTGGGTGGGTGACGGTTGGTTGTTGGTTTGAACGGGCGGCCCGGGCCCGAAGCCCGAAGCCGAGCTCGGCCCCGATTGGCCGATCGCGTAGAGGCTACTTTTCAATACTTTTTAGGACAGGTTTTATTTTTAACACGTTGATAGAATAATTTAAAATTTATTTGAAGTCCATTCCGCGTTCTCGCGTCTTTTGACTTCGCTTCTTCAGTGCTCTTTTGCCGGCAGAACGGCCATTGAGTCGTTCTCTGCCCGGCGCGACACTAGCACTCCGGTCGAAACAGTAAAAATCGTCATTTTACAGCAATAATAACGCCTGATCATCACATTTGAAAAAATTGGGTCGTTTCTTTACCATTAACCGAATGAAAAAAGTGAAGTTTAGTGAATATAACACGATAAGGAGTCGCTACGAGCCGCGCGAGTCGCCGCGACCCGCGGCGAGTCGCCGAGACTCGCCCACTCGTTGCGAGCGATCATATCGAACTCCCCGATCTCGCTGCTGAAACATTTGGTTCAAGTTAAATTGGTCCTACGTCACATTCGCACTTTAATTTTCAAGCATTACTTCAGTATGGGAAAATGTCCGTCCCGACCAGCTAGAACGACCATGCTTTGAGGGGATTTCGGCCGGTATTTACCTGGCAACTCCGACGCCGATTTTGTTTCACTTCCATCATGGCGGGTAAGTAGCAAGTCTGTTGTTAGTGGGCCAGATAAAATTCGACCCGGACGTATGCAAGCAAGATTTTTCTATTGCAGAAATGGTGAATCGGGACGTTGGGGAGGATTCTGATGGAGGTGAGTACCGCTCTAGGCCCAGCCCGCAGTTTACGGCATTATGTGCCCCATCACATTCTTTTGATTTGCCAGTGCCCAAAACCATTCATGAATACAATCCACTTTGTTTTTGGTGCGGTTTTCTGCCCTTTCCCCATTATGTTTAGCGTTATGGTTTGAATTGTTTTAAGTGCCTCGGAGTTATTCTCGAAAGGTTTGGTTTCTTATGAGTCATATGAGTCAACCATAACCTCTTTGTATGACGATGGTTCAGCACCATCGTTCCAAGCAGTGTTTCTCCATCTTAATATTTTTGAGCGGTGCTTCGCGTCTCCGTCGTGTTGCAACTTTGTGGAATTGGTTATCGTGGGTTCAGGCCCGATCTGAGTGTTTTTTAATCGCAGGTTTTGAATGAAACACACAATGTCAAACCTGTCATCTCCATTGTTTTCTTTGTGCTTCTGTTGGCTTTCAGGAGTTTTATGGTGCTTGATTTAGTGGATTTAAGTCTGGTAACGTTATTTTTAACCCAGTCTTTTTGCTGAAAGAGCTCCTTCTGTTAGTGGGGGAGCAACGTGTTGAAATTGTGTTAACTCAAATGAGAAGTTGAACTGATGCTGACACAAGTTGACTGGGTAACAGTTCCGTCATTTATCATCATGAGTATCGTTGTGCAATGTTTTCTTCAAAATTTGGCTTGGTGCCTAGGAGCTTTGGAGATTTTTATGTCTAGTGTAGGATGTTAGGGTGTCTTCATATTTGATAATAGAATACACAAAAGTTTAACCCTTATTATTTTTTCCATCTTTCAGTGGACAGAGGGGAAACCTCCCACACTGCAGAGCTGGAGAATGAGGACGAATTGGATGAAGATGAGGATGCATGGGCGCTTCAGGAGAGTTCTTCAGGTCCCCTAGGCGACGTGGCTGTTGGAACAAGTGAGTGGACTCGTTGAGGGTGGAATGTTGACGCACGTATACTGTATTGGTAACTTTACACAAAAATGGGTATTTTTAAAGATCCATGAAGCTTTTTGGAAGGAGGTAAACAGGGAGGATGCTTTGATGCATGGGATGAGAGACAGGATGAAGAGTGGAGAGGAAACAATAAAAAGGCAGGGGGGGGGGGGACTTTGAGTACCCACTCTGGAGCGTGTCACTCGGCAGCATGACGTGGATCATGTTGATGCGGGCCGAAATTTAGTCCGGCGCGCCTATTGGACGGCGCCACCCCACCGCGTCGAGTTTAACAGCTTATTAACGAAACTAGGCGCTGGATTTCTTGCCGGCTCGACGACGGGAGGGGAGGGGGTGTCCGGCCCGGTGCCTCCCTACAATTCCCTGCGCTGCAGACCGATGCCGAGCACTGCTATATCGTCACTCTGTGTCTCTCTCGTTGCCTATGAGTCGCTGACCAGAACTCGAATCGAACATGTGACCCCACCAATGGATTGCCCTCCGAACGAGGAATCCGTTGGTGGGGTCACACGTTCGGTTCGAGTCCCATTTAGCGACTCTGGAGCTCAAACTGCGTCTGGAGATTTGGCCGCCTGAGCCGGTCTTCTTGCCTACTGTGTGCCTGCCGGCCTGGCCACCGGAAGCGTCAAGGGCGGGGCACTTCTGAGCATCCGACCCACTGCTTACTGGTTGGCTCGCCACATGTCGGCCGCCGCCAACGCCACACCACGTTGATACTGAACTCACACACCCCGAGCAGCGTATCCTTGTCCGCACGGGTCAACGCTCGCCCCGCCGGCTCGGGCTTATGGCGCTCGGGCTGTTGTTGAGACCGCCGCCCGGAACCGGAAGTGCTCAATTGGTGGGGGTAACGCGGAGGGAGGGGGGCGTCCTGGGGGTGGAAGCCCTCTCTCCGGCAAGGCCGCGCCGCCCCGGCGTCCGTGCCCCGAGTGGCGCTGCGCCCAGACTGCCCTGTCCTGCCCCTTGACCTCCGCACCTCTTTAGGAACTTGATGAAACTTGATGCAAGTTATGGGCCCGTTCGTTGACCTGTGGCGTTGGTCCGGTCCGGGCCAGGCAGGCAGGCAGGCAGGCCTTGCACAGTGGGCCAGAAGACCGGCGCAGGCGGCCGAAACTCAAAACGCGTTTTGAGCTCCAGAGTCGCTAAATGGGACACGAAATGACCGCGTAACCCCACCAATGGATTTCTCTTCGAACGAGGAATCTATTGGTGGGGTCACACGTTCGGTTTGAGTTCTCTTACGCGACAATGGAGCTCCAATCGCGTCTTGAGGATTTGGCTGCCTGCGCCGGTCCTCTGGTCTGGACGCCGCGCGTGTTGCCTACCTCAAGGCTGGGGCTCTAGGGCTCTGTTTTCAGGCGGGACTTGTCTCGTCGAATGAATGTCGGGGATTGGGCGTTCGGCTCTCGGAATCGGGCCCACTGTGCAGCCCGATTGGCGGTGCCCTAACGGAAAGCCGGTGTCGTGGAGCTCGTGACGCTTGTTTGCAAAATATTATCTTTAGCACCGTGCGGCGGGGCGGCGCGGGGACTGAATGCCGCCGAGATAAGTTCGAAATGGGAGAGTCGGTCCCGTTGGAATAGAAGGGGGGGGGGGATACTCGCGGCTCTCTACGTACTACTAAAGCCCTCTTCGCCGCCCAGGTTTGGTGCTGCTTGGTCCAACGCAGTGTGACGTCAGCAGGCACGAGGTGGGGTCGTCGCTCTGCCGTGGAGGTGCGAGAGAGACAGCGACTGTCCTGCTCGCTGTGTGGTGGTAGATTCGCTGGACGTATGGCTGGTTTCGCGGCAGGGTTCTCTGTAGATTAGCTCTCCTTGCTGCTGCTTACATGTGCCCCTCTGGATGCATGCTTCACCGCAGAGGCCCCCGGCGGCCTGCTGGCGCACAGCGCACAGTGTGGCGCGGCGGGTTGTTTTGATCCTTCTGGTCATGAGCGGCTGGTGGGGGAGTCCAGCAGCCCCCCGTCGGCCGTCCCAGGTGGTTGGGGCCGGTCCGGGCCGTGGTCCGGGCGCGGGAAGCAAGCCGGGCGCAACGCGCGCCGCCTTGGTCTGCCGCCGTCCTGGGTCGCGGCGCTCTGGCTTGACCCCTTCGGCCCCCGCCGGCCGGGGATAAAAAGACGTTTGGTGCGGACTGGAGTGCAGCGGGTGGGCGGGGCGGGCGGGGCGGGCGGGGCATGGCGGCAGGCGGTCGCTGCTTTTGGCAAGGACGTGTTGTTTGTGCGGCGGCGGGCCGGCCGGCCGAGGAGGGAGGAGGGCGGCTGGCGTTCCATGTTCCAGCAGACCGATTCCGAGAGTCGTTGTCGTCGCTCTGTCCTCTCACGCACTCATGGGACGTCCCCTGAAGGAGCGAGAGAGACAGCGACTCTTGGATTCAGTCTGCAACCTCGTTCCCTGTGGTGGTCGCAGCCCAGCCCAGCCCGCCCGCCCGCCACGGCCAACGCTTTGGCCGGGTTACACCGCGCCACCCGCCCGCCAAGGACAAGACGCCCCTGCCGGCGAGTATCGAACCCGCGCGTCCGGCTGTACACACTGGTGTCCGCGCGGTGTCGGCGGCCCTGACGGATGAAGATCGATGCGCAGTTGGGCCGTGCAGGCTGATGCCCAACTGCGTTTCGCGGCGTCCTCTCTCGCACAGTGGCGGTACGGGGCGAGGCCTCAAGAGGGACAGGTATCGCGCTTCCTTCTCACGAGGCTCACGGCGGCGTCCTGTTTTGAGTCGGGCGGGCTGCCTGCCTACCCGGCGGCCCCGTCGTCGCCGCGAGTGCCGCAGCGCTGCAACGTGATGCATGGAGATTGGAGACAATTACACTGGCGCGCAATTAAAACGGGCGGCGTGAATTAGCGTTCGGTGGGCGGGGCGGGAGCCGTTTGTTGCGCCTCTCGTTTTTCTAAGGTTGACGTGCCCGCCCCGCCCCGCTCCTGGACGTGGATAGCGTGTCGGGGTTTGAATTTTTATGTCCGCTGGCGCCGTGTATGAAAATGAAGCCTGCAGAAAAATACGCGGCCACGGCGTGGCACAACCTACTTCCTTGCCTTCTTCAGTACGTCCGGCTGAATGTTTTGGTGTGTGGCGGTTTGAATTTTGTAGCGGAGATGGGGAGGGGGGATGGAGTTTCCAGTCCTGCCCCTCGCCGCCCGGCCCGCTCGAGACGCACCGAGACACACGATGAGGCCTCATGGCACGACGGCGTCCGTTGGCCCCGCCGCCGGCCTTCCTCACGAAACTGCGCAGAAAACAAGTGAGTGGCGCGGCTCGGCGCGGCCCGGCCGGCTGGCCTGCCGAGCTGGCCTGGCCGAGCGATGCAGTGTGGGTACTACCCGTTAGCCTGGGCCGAGCGGCATCCAAGGGGCAAGCCAAAGGGGTACTCCTCCTCCCCTCCCTCCCTCGGGGGCGCTCCTCCACGCTGCTCCATGTGACGGTGGGACGGTTTCCGGCCGTGCGTTGCCCTTCTCGCGTGTCCCGCCCGTTGGCTCCAGCCTTGCAGTGTCTGTCGTTTGCTCTCTCCATTCCTCCCGGTCGCACAGTGGGCCGGAAGACAGGCGCAGGCGGCCAAACCTCAAGACGCGTTTTGACCTCCCGTGTCGCTAAACGGTCCGAGTCCTGTCCTGCGACTCGGGAGCTCAAATCGCGCGTATAGAGTTTTGGCCGCCTGCGCTGATCTTCTGTCCCACTTACTCAGTACAGTCATTTAGTGTTTTTGACCCAGGAAAATTCCGAACAGCACCGGCGTCGGGCCGTTGGAGTGCCCCCCGTTCACCTCTTTAATTTTTGTGTAATTAATCCAGCCGAGCGGAACCGGCGGCGGTGCGGCGGACGGTCGGACGCGTGAAAAAAAAAGCGATTTTTTTAAATTTATTTTGCGGTGCGGCTGCCCTCGTTTGGCTGACCGACTGACTTTGACTGAGTCGGCTGCCTTTGAGCTGACGGCGCCGCGGCTGCCCTCGTTTGGCTGACCGACTGACTTTGACTGAGTCGGCTGCCTTTGAGCTGACGGCGCCGCGGCTGGGGGCGCACAAGCAAAGAAGCGCACCAATTTTTGTTTGATTTTTTTTTTTTCGCGGAGCCGCTTGGTTTTTGGTGTGTGGCAGGCTGCACAGAAACATAATGGAAATGGCCCCAGTTCCGTTGAGGCCTTTCTTATCATGCCGCGGCTTCTACTGCGTAGTGCTGCTGGAGAGTGGCCGTCGTCGGCACGTACTGCACTGTGCACTATGTACGCACTGCGGCGACGCTTCTTGCCTGACGTCAGTGCGGGTGAACGCGGTCTATGAACCTGCAGCCTCGGCGCCGCGCCGCCGTCGTCACACACACCGAATCTCGGGGGGGCCCCCGCGCTCCATTTAGCACGTGTGTGTGTGTGGCGGCATAGTGGGCACGACCACGGCGGTATACTCGCGGGGCCGAGATGGAATGTTGCCTTCCTGGTTGGTTGACAGCGCTTTGTGCGTCCGTGCCACAGTGGGCCAGAAGACCGGCATCATCATCATCATCATCAGCGCTGTTACGCAGCCGATGGATTCCTCGTTCGGAGACCAATGCACTGGTGGGGTCACACGTTCGGTCCGAGTCCCATTTAGCGACTCTGGCGCTCAAAACGCGTCACTTCGACGTTGCAGTTTTCGATCGCAGGTCGCACGCACTTGACCACTTCGTTGCGGGTACACTACGTAGCCTCTCTGGCGACGCCGGCTCGCCTCTTGGCGCGCACTTGCCCGGGGCTCGCACGCCGTGCACGTGGCTTGGCCAGGCTTGGCCGGTGCAGAGAGTCGTCGCTCTCTCTCTCTCTCGCTCTCACGGGACGCACCGCACAGGTGCGAGAGAGACGGCGGCGCAAACGACTCTCAAGTCTGCAGGCTTGGCGCGGCCGCATTCCGGAAGTGGCTTGCTGCCGCGCCCCGCACGGCCCCGCGCCGGTCGGCGTGCTGGCTCGCGGCGGACTTGTGCTGCTCCTGGACGGATGCCGGCCGTGGCGGCGAGCGGCACGCGGCGGCCGAAATCGGAGGAATATTCCACAAACACGGGCCTGGAAAATGGCCAGGGTCCCGTGTGCCGTGCGGCTGGTGCGGCTCGCTCGTCTTCTCAGCGACCTGTTGGACCTGGCCAAATGGTTGGGGCGGGGCGGGGCGGGGCGAGGCGGGGCGAGGCGGATCGGGGCGTACTACGCGGTGCGGCGGGGCGCGGTGGGGCCGTGGGGGCCTATCGATCTAGAATCCAACCGCGGCAGGAGGCTGGGCGGCGGCAACCCAGGCGGTGCTGCCCCCTGGCGGCGGCCATCCCAAGCTGCGCTGCCGCGGCGAGGCGCGGGGGGGAGGGAGGAGGGAGCTCTGGGCGTGGCGGCGGGGCGCGTACGTCGGCGCGCTCGAAGCTTGGAGAGGCGGTGGCGTCGCGTCGGATGATTCTCTTCTCCTGGGCCTGCAGGGCCTGCAGGGCCTTCAAGGCGCGCTCTGGTCCGGCCGGCCAGCCCTTGGCGGTGCGTGGAACGCCGGGCTTGTCCCCTGGACTCGTGGAGGACCTCGATGACGCCCAGCAGCGGTCGCATCGCAGGAACGTTTCCCTCTCGCTGGAACTCGGTGTTGTAGTAACGGAGGAGCGGTCCTGGATGGTCCTCGACGGGGTGATTGACTTGGCTCCAAATTGTCTTCCGCTGGGTTTCCGACTTGCGGCCAGACAGACGCGTCCCTGCAGCCACTCTACTCATGCTCCGCTCTGCCGTGCCGTGCCGCGCCCGCCAGTACAGCAGCCAGACAAGCGAGTGGTTCGTTGCCCTGCCTGCCCCCACCCTCCCCGCCCTTCTCTCTCTCTCTCTCTCACTCTCGCTCTGCCGGCCGCGTCTTCATCTCGCTCTCACCCTCGTCCTTTCCTCCCTCCGTCGGTCGGTCGGTTCGTTCGCCGGGCCGACTCCGTCCGACCGTCCGTCCGTCCGTCGTCCGGCCTCCGGGTGTGTTGCCCTCTGCCTCAACACGAATGCAATGCAGCTGCATGGGGTCCGTCCCTAAAAACGTGGGGTTTTTGGAAAACGGCCGTGGGGCCCCGCGTGCCGGCTGGAGCCAGGCTGGAGCGCTGGTGCGAAGGCCAGAGGCTGGAGCATCCCGACGTCCTCCGCGTCCGTTGTCGCCGTCCGCGTGACCGAGCGAGCAACAGGAACGCTGCCGCCGCAGCGTGTGGCGGCCAACGACGCGTTTTGAGCTCCAAAGTCGCTAAATAGGACTTGAACTGAACGTGTGACGCCACCAATGGAATCCCCCCTCTCGAAGAGCAATCCTAAGGTGGCGGTCACACGTTCGGTGCGAGTCCCATTTAGCGACTCTGGAGCTCAACACGCGTCTGGAATTTTGTCCGCTCCATGTGACGCAGTTTGCACCGGCGAACCCCTTGCCCCGCGGTGCGCCTGCGCGCCTCAAGGTGCGTCGTGCGGGTCCTGGGGTCGGCGGGAGGTCGCGGAGAGGAAGTACGCGGGGCAACGCCATGGGCATGCACGTGCTTGAGTGACTTTTCGGGGGCGTTTTCGGCATGTCTGGTTGACGCAGCGCTACGCATGCACGCACGCCCCACCGCGTCCTCGGCGACGAGGGTGAAGGGCGGGGCCGGGCGTCCTTAGGCGCACGGGGTACTGCAGGGGTTTTGGAGCGGCCCGGTCGATAATCATAAGGGTATTCGCCCTGGCCGGGTGCACGCTGCAGGGGGAGGAAGGGGTGGCCTGGGGCCCCGCCGGGGTGGACGGACGCCGCCTCCCCCTCTCGGCGGGGCTCCGTTGGGATGGCCCCACCTTCCCCTGACTTTCACTTTTGGCCCCGGGGCTGGAGGAGGTTGGGTGGGGGTAGTGGGGCGTGCTGCGTGTCGCGGCCCCCGCACAGGACTGGGGGTAGGTAGCTGGCGGGGGGAAGGTCCCCACCCCCGTCGCACAGTGGGCCAGAAGACCAGCGCTGGCGGCCTAAACCCTAGATGCGTTTTGAGCTACAGAGGCGCTAAATAGGACTCGATCTGAACGTGTGACCCCATCAATAGATTCCTCGTTCGAGGAGCAATCTATTGGTGGGATCACACGTTCGGTTCGAGTCCCATTTAGTGACTCTGGAGCTCGAAACGCGTCCGGAGTTTTGACCGCCTCCACTGGCCCACTGTGCGTCGGCGAGGGTTTTTTTTTGGCGTCTGCGGAGGCAACGCACGGAGGTTTCGAGTTGGTGAGGAGTGTGATCCCCTCATGACTGCCGCGGGTTCGACTCTGGGCGCAGCCGCCGCCTTTTTTCTCTCCCACATGATGGGCGTGTTGACACGCGTGTCGCGGCCCCGTGGTGCCGCCACGTGCGCGCCCCCGACGCGCGCCCTCGCTGCGCCCCCGCGTGTTTTTCCAACCCGTTGGCTTCGCTGCGCTTCCGCCCAGCCTGATGGTTTTGTTCGTTGTTGTTTTTGCAGTGTCGGACGATGGCGCGGGCGACACGGACGCGACGTCGGCGCAGGGCTACGACTCGTACGACTTTCTGCCGCCGCTCCAGCGCCTGGAGAAGTACGCCCTGACGCTGCTCTACAAGAGGTGAGTTGCGCATGGTGGTGGAGCCACAGTGGGCCGGAAGACCGAAGAAGGCGGTCAAAATCCCGGACGGTGTTTCGAGCTCCATAGAGACCCCACCGATAGGTTGCCCTCCGAACGAGGAATCCATTGGCGGGGTCACACGTCCGGTTCGAGTCCGATTTATTATCGACTCTGGAGCTCAAAACGCGCCCAGAGTTTTGGCCTCCTCCGCCGTTCTTCTGGCCCACTGTGGCCGACGGCGGACGCGCCCCGGTGCACACGGTCTGCCTCCTCCTTGCAGGCCTTGCAGACTGATGCCGAAACAGTTTGGTCGCTCCGTCTCTGTCGCTCTCTCGCGAGGCGTACGCCGCGGCGGTGCGAGAGAGACGGAGCGACGATCCGGTCCGGGCGGGGCGCGGCGGCGCGGCAGACGCCAGGTGGTGACTCGTGCCCCCACACTGTTACCCCCTCCGGCCCCCCTGCCCCTCGCTTGCGCACCCTCTCGGCTTTTTGTTGCCTTCTCTCCGCGCGTCGCCGGGGATGGCCGCCGTCTGGCCGTGTGCGCCGCGCTCCTCCAAGGAGGGTCGCCGTCTGGAGGGTGTGCCTACTGTGCTGTGGCCGCCCCGCGTAGCGCTAGAGTATGGAGTCCCCGCCGCAGATGGCGCGGTATGGTAACGACGGCGTTGTCGCCGCCGTCCTCGCTGCGCTGCGCGCCGATCCCTCCTTGCACGCGCTGCACTAGTAGTCGTCGTCTGATGCCGGAGGATGTGTCGCTCTGTCTCTCTCGCACCCCTGCGGGACGCCCCGTGAGTGCGACAGAGACAGCGCGACGGTGCGATCCTCCGGCATGGAGCGGCCGGTGCCGGCCTTGTCGCCCCGTGTCCCCGATTACAAATGCGGCCCGGATTAGCGGCGCATTGTGCGCGGGATTCGACGGGTCCTGGTTCTTCTAACATTCTCTCTCTCTCTCTCTCTCTCTCTCTCTCTCTCTCTCTCTCTCGCTCCCTCTCTCCCCGGCGGCGCGGTCGGTCGGTTTGTGGGTCTGATCAAGGGTCCACCCCGCCCCGTTCACCCCGACGACGACGCGGACGTGACAACGTGACCCGGCAAGGGTTACGCGTCTCTCGGCGGGCTCGACTGGGCCAGACTGGCCGTCGCTCGGGCAGACGAACGGACGGCTGAACAGACAGACAGACAGACGGTGTGCGAATGGTAAATGGTCGGTGCGCGCTCCATGTATCATTTTCTGGAGGAGCTCGATTCGCCGTTCCTCTGCCTCTTGCGGCCTTTTTCGAGAATTGACTCGATTTGCCGCGGCGCGCCTTCGCCTTGCGCCTCGGCTCTCATCTCCGCCCGCGGCTGTCCCCCCCCCCTCCCTGCTGGGGTTTGAAGCGGCAATTTCGGCCAAGAGTAGCGCCGCGAGTAGCGCACCCCGCCCCGCCCCGCCCCGCCCCGTCGAGGAGGAGAGGACCCGCTCCTAACGGTATTTGCTTTGCGGCGGAGAGGGCTGCTGAGTGAGAGGGATTTCGGCGGGACTTTGCTCGCGCCGCCGCGAACGCGCCGCGAAATGGAGCTTGTTAGCATTTCTCTCTTTTTGGAGAGGGCGCCAATGGGCGAGGCGGCCTGCCGCCGCCGCCGCCGTCCGTCCGTCGATATGTGCGCTGCACAGTGGGCCAGAAGACGGGTGGAGGCGGTCGAAATCCCGGGGTGGTTTTGAGCTCCACAGTCGTCGCTAAATGGGACTCGTACCGATCCATGTGACCCCACCGATGGATTGCTCTCCGATCGAGGAATCCATTCGTGGGGGTCACATACGTTCGGTTCGAGTCGCATTTTGCGACTCTGGAGCTGATCAAACCGCGTCTGGAGTTTTGGCCGCCTGCGCCGGTCTCCCGGCCCACTGTGCGGTCGTGGCGTTCGTCTCGGCTGGGGCGGGGCGGGGCGGGCGGGCGCCCCTCGTGGCTCGCTGATGGCGCTTCTGCGAACGGTAAGAACGAACCCGTGTGTCACCGCGTGCAGCCTTGCGCCCTTCTCCTTCTTCTTCTCCTTCTGCTCCTTCTGCTCCTTCTGCTCCTCCTTCTGCCACCGCGGGCGGGCCTTTGATGGGCAGCGCGGCACTGCTGCTGCGGCGTAGGCGCGTCGCGGCCATTGTCAAGCCGCGGATCGTGAAACCCGTAAACCGAGCGCATGACTCCGGCCGGGAACAACGACTGGCCGGCCGGCGTGTGTGGTGGCGCTGCCCGGGGTCATGGGGCGTTGGTCGCTCTCTCGCACTCGTGGCGGCGCGGCGGCGTCGGCTCGCCGGACGAGGTGGCGTGTGACGGCGGCGTGACGCGGCGCCGCCGCCGGTTCGGCGGAATAGGCGTGACGTGTGCGTGACGCGCGCGTGACGTCGGCGCCGTGACATGGCTCTTGTTCGTGACGCGTTGTCCGACCGGCCGGCCGGCCGCGTGTCTATGGGTTGTCTCAGTGCGACGCGGCGGCTTCGACCAGGTGCCGCGCGCTCGCGCCGATGGTCTCGTTTTTATTCAGGCGATGTACTACCCGAGGCCCCAAGGTGCGCGGCGTAGCGGTGCGCGGCCGAGGCCACGTGCTGCCTAATGTAACAGTGGCTGGCTCGGCGGCGGCTGCTCGCTGCTCTGCTGGGGGCCACTGGGGGCCGCCGGGGGCCGCCGGGCAGACAAACCTTCCAAGTATAGAGCGGCGTGCTGCTTATTTTGGGTGCGTGCGCCGCGTCTGCGCGTCTGGCCGAGGAAGAAGAGGAGGGTGCAGCAGCGAAGTGCAGCAGGCAAAGCAGGCAGCCCCCCTGCGGCTCACGTGAGGCCGTGAGGCTCCCCCCCCCTCCCCCCTTGGCCCGAGTCTCCCCCCCTGGTCCCGGTGGCGCAGCGCGTGGCGGCCTGGGGGATGCTGTGGCTGCTGCGCGCCGTTTGCCCACTGCGCCCTGCGTGTCCTGGATGGCCGCCTGGTGCCACGCTCCTCATGCTTTTCCTCGTTGAATTTGTCGGTTCGGTCTGTCTGTCTGTCTCTCTCTCTCTCTCTCTCTCTCTCTCTCTCTCTCTCTCTCTCTCTCTCTCTCTCTCTCTCTCTCTCTCTCTCTCTCTCTCTCTCTCTCTGTCTCTCTCTCTCTCTCTCTCTCTCTCTCTCTCTCTCTCTCTCTCTCTCTCTCTCTCTCTCTCTCTCTCTCCCAGAAACGCTTCAGTCCGTTGGGGCTGCTGCGGAAGCCCCCCCCCCCCGGCAATGACTTCCTGCCGCGCGGCACGCGTCGAGAAGCCCCCGATGCACCTCGACGCAGCCCCATGTGCGTTAGACATTGCGCCGTGTGTTTTGCTGTAGTAGCGGCCTGGCTCCGTCCATGAAGGCCTACACCCACGTACACACATACACGCGCACACACACACTCACTCACACGAACTCGCTTCGTCCACCCGCCGCCGTCGGTGGCCCGAGCTGCGCCCCTGGGAGGTAGACCGGCTCCGCGCTTTGACGCCGCCGCCGCGCTGTGGCAGCCTACCCTCCAGGCGGTTTCGACTGTATAACTTTTTCTCGTGTTAACGACTGTGTTGTTTTTTTGTCTGATTCCAGGGACCGGTGAGTGATCCAGGGATCGTAAAGAATCGGTAAGCGGCTGGCTGGTTCGCATGGCGGGCTGCGGCCACCAGCGCCGCGTTCTCGTCGCCGTTGTCCCCCCATGTAGGTGGGGGAGGTTTTGCGTTCGTGTGTGTGTGTGTGTGTGTGTGTGTGTGCGTGTGTGTGTGTGTGTGTGTGTGTGTGTGTGTGATGCGCGGGGGAGGGCACGAACGCGCGCGCTATCTTTTGTTGTGCTGCGTCGCTATCTGCTTGGCCTCGCGCTGCCCCTGGCCCGGCCCCCTGCGGCCCCCGGCCCGGCGGCCCGCTGCGCGCCCAGCACTGACCTTGCCCCTGCCTGTCCCTGTCGCCGTGATCCTCGTGCCTTTTCACTTTTACGGCGGCCATGTTCGCATGCGGCTGGGCTGTCTGTCGGTTGCTTGGCCACTCGCGGCCTACCTGGTCGCGGCCTGCCTGGTCACGCCCCCCGGTCGGTGGCGGAGCGGGGGTCACGGCGGGCCAGAAGACCGGTCGGTGGAGGCGGTCTAAATCCCGCACGTGTTTTTGAGCCAGCGTGTGAACCCACCAATGGATTTTGGCTCCGAGCGAGGAGGGGTGTCACACGTTCGGGCTTCTAAGCGTTTTGGCCGCCTGCGCTGGTCGTCTGGCCCACTGGGCGGGTGGAGCGCGAGGTGCATCTGCCGGTGTCTGGCCTTCTCGGTCGAGCGGGCAGATCAACGAACGAGGACCCACCCTCTCTGACGCGTGGCGGCCCGGCGGCCTGGCGGGGCGCGTGGGGTAGATAGACCGCGTGCTCCTCAGCCTGCTCGGCCTGCTCCCCGCCCTGACGCGCACCTGGCGCGCCACCTGCCGCCCCCCTCCATGATGCCGGGGCCTGCAGGGCCTGCTGCAAGCCTACGGTGCTTGGCGTGTGCTGGCCGTGGCCGCCGTCGTGGCCCCGGACCCTGTTGTTGCTGCGCGCGGCGGCAGCTGCCGCCCTTCGGCTCGGGTGGAGGAAAAGGAAAAGGGGGGGGGCTGTAGTTGGCTTTGCGGACCCCACGACGTCGACGTGGCGGCCGCCAAATGCCGCTTGGTCCTGCGAGGCGATTCGGCCGCGTGGGCTGCGGGCTAGGCGGCCGGCCGGTGCAAGGTTGGGGTCGAGGCCCTGGTGCTCTCTGCGACCTTGCGGCGGCGCGGTGCGTATCGCTGGCGCGGGCCGCGCGGGCCGACCGACCCTGAGGGAGCGCTACGCGCCGTGAAGCGGCCAGGACCAGCCAGGACCACGGCACGCCTTGCTTGGGGCATCCTGGAGCACGCACGCACGCACACGCGAACGCCCCCACCCCGCCTTCCCCCTTGCCGACTGCCGACACAGCGGGCAATGTCCTTCCGGTGCGCGCAGCCCGCGCGCTCCGAGACTGATCCTCCAAGTGAGCCGCCCGCCTCTGGCACACAGTGGGCCAGAAGACCGGGGCTGGCGGCCAAAACTAACGACGCGTTATGAGCTCGAGAGTAGCTTCACAGGATTTCAATGGAGCGTGTGACCCCTCACTGATGAATTCCTCGTTCGCAGAGCAATCCATTGGTGGGGTCACACCTTCGGTTCTCGTCCTTTTTAGCGATTCTGGAGCTCTAAACGCGTCTATAGAATTTTGGCCGCCTGCCTTCGGTCTTCTGGCCCACTGTGCTCTCCCTCGCTCCCTCCATCAAGTACCCCGAGGGGAGCCCCAGGACCGGGCCCCGCCGCGCGGCGCGCGTCGCGTTCGGTTGCCAGCTCGGGCGCCCCGTCGTGGAAAGGGCGTGCGATGGCGGCCGCGACGCGCGCGAGGAGGAGGAGGCTCTGCTCGGCGTGCCGCGGTCGTGATCGCTGCCTCTGTTTTGGCGGAGAGGAGCGGCGCACCGCGCGCCACAGGAAGCGAAGTGCGAACTCGCCTCGCCGTCGACGCCCTCGCGGCAGGATGTCGCCGCAACACGTGCGCTGACGACGGCCTCGTCCGGCAGCTCGCTGCACAGGAGAATGGCGCCGTTTCAACCCGCCGCCGCTCGCTTGACCTGCGGGTTCTTCCGTGTCGCCGGGCCGCGCCAGGGCCTCTTCGAGGGGGTCTCTTGGCGACATTTTACAAACTTGGCGCGTCGCAGCGCGGCCCCGTTTATTTTTAGAGCCGTTAGACTAAACCTAACCTCGGCGGCGGCAACGGCGGCGGCGGCCCCGACGAGGCCCGCGTCCGGGCATTCCTCCTACGGCCCGCGGCGCGGGGCCGCTGCGCCTGTTGGCCACTTCCGGTTTCGCGCGAGAATAGATTATTTTTTTCGGGCGGCGCGCGCACGCAGTGGCGGCGCGACGCGGCGGGAAGGAAGTGAAAAGGACGGCGACGGAAGTGAAGCGGGCGTGTTTAAATTTACTTTTCGGTCTCGTTTGACTGCGGGGGGCGGTCCTCGCGCGCTGCAGACTGATTCCGCACAGCGTTTCGTGCTCTCTCTCTCTCTCTCTCTCTCTCTCTCTCTCTCTCTCTCTCTCTCTCTCTCTCTCTCTCTCTCTCTCTCTCTCTCTCTCTCTCACTGGCCTACGGGACGCCCCATGACCGGAGCGAGTCAGAAGGATGACGAAACCGTTGGCCTGTAGCTACGCCACTGTGCCGGCGTACTACGACAACGTTGCACCGGGGGCGGGGCGGGGCACTCGGTGGTGGCGGCCCGGCCGGATGAATGGACGTGTGTAGGCTTGCGTCACATCCGGTCAAGGGCGGATCCAGAGATGGGTTCGGGCGGGGGGCGATGTCGCAAAAGTTGCTTGCCTACAGGGGCTAAGTGCGACTCGTTGCCTACCTTTCAGGCGGCTTCACCGCCTTCAAGGGGGGAGGGGCCGACGCCCCCATTCCCCCCCCCCATCTGGATCCGCGCCTGCATCCGGTCCAGGATGACGCTGTGGTGGCGGCGGCGGATGGCTTGCTGCAGGGCTCGTAGGGAAAGGACGACGGCATGGATAGCGGCGGGGTGGGGGGGGGGGAAGGAAGCCTTGCCGAGTCCAGGACAGCAGGACGCGCGATGCGCTGGGGTCCCGACGATGCTCCGCTCGATCGATGCCGTCTCGGTGCCCGATGGTGGTGGAGACGCGGATGTGCGTGTGTCTTTGCGGCGCAGGACGCCCTTTTGGCAGCCTTCAGGACGCCCCCCTTCAAAGGGCGGTCGCCCTAGGGCTGCTGCAGGACGACAGAGGGCCCGTTCTCCAGGGGCGGGCGGGAAGGGTGAGGGGGCGGCAGCAGCAGCCCTTTCGGCGGAGCGAGACGGGCCGGGCTCGCCAGGGCCCGGCCTGGCTGGCTGGAGCGGCTGGAGCGGTGCGCCGCTGCTGCTTTCCAGGGCTGCGTCGTCGCGCCGTGCCGCGTCGCTGTTGTACGCCGTACCGCGTCGCGCCGCACACCGAGCCGCGCTAGCCGCGCCCTGGTGGTGGCGCGCACCGCGCCGTGCCGAGCCGCGGCAAGACGTGCTAGCTGCGCGGGCCTCTGCCTCGCCAGCCTGCGCCAGCCTGCGCCAGCCGGGCATGGACGGACGGGCTTTGGCCTCCCTGTCGCTCCCGCCGCCCCGGCGGCAGCGCCCGTCTCTCTCGCACGCCCGCTCTTTCATATCTAGAAGAGACCGACCCCCGGCCCTGAGAACAAAACACGAGCGGTTCCCGCGCTGCGCCACGCTGCGCTGCCAGCCCGCCGGCCCTGGGCTGGGGGAGGGGGCTGGAGAGTGAGTGTACTCTTCGCGGCGCGGCTCGCCACGGCCCGGGACCCGCGGCTTCCGGCCGTCTGTCTGTCTGTCTGTGTGTCTGTCCGTCCGTCCGTCCCTCCCTCGTGGGGCTCCTCGGCGTTGGCCCCGCCCCTGGCTGGCTCTCAGTGCGTTGGCGCTCTGGTGGCGTGTGGCGGCGGTGCGCGGTGCGACGAGTAGCGGTGCGCTTCCTGCTGCAGGCCGTGGGGGCCGGGCTGTCCGTCCGGCACCGACTCAGTGGATGGATAAAGTGACCCTGTGACAGTGGTGCGGTCAAGATGACCGTGGTGGTGCGAGTGATGGCGGGGGACGCCGCCGAAGAGGAGATCTCCGACGACGACGCTGCGGCCCTGCCGGTGGTGGCGGCGGCCACCGTCCTGGGGCAGGCCGTCGGTGGTGGTGTCTTGTCTGAGGTGAGTCTTGGCTCGCACGTGGTGTGCGCGGCCGCCACGCCCGGTCGCGGTGCTGCCGCCGAGTCGCGCGGTCCCGCGGTTCCGCGGCCACGCCCCGCCACGCCCGCGGTGGTCGATGACCCTCGCTTGGCTCGCCTGGCGCGGCGCATGGCGGTGCCAGCGGTGCCGGGGCGGCAGGGCGGCTCTGGCGTGGAGCTCTCGGAGAGAGAGAGGATGGATTGTGAAAGTTGCCATGCTTGTACAGCGAGCGGCGCGCGGGCAGCACACGGCCGCCATGTTTGTACCGTCTTGCTAACGCCCTGGTTGCCGAGCAGCGCCGAGGAGCGGGGCGCCTGGCGAGCCCCCCCCCCCCCCTGCTGCTCCTCATGGCCCCCCGATACCACTGTTTACTCATCTCCAAACAAATAATGCGTTCCGAGACTTGCCGCTTTATCAGTGTCGCTTCATTGATAAGGTGCGCGGCCCCGGCGGGGCAGCGGGGCCCTAGCGGGCCCTGCCCTGCCGGCAGTGCGCGCGCCGCGCGTTGGGTCTCTGGTGCCGGGCCTGGTGGGAGTGGTGGGGGATGTTTATGGTGTGTGAATCGAGTTCGGCTCTTGGTCTTCTTCTTACAGAGATTTTCTTTATGCCTGGCCCGGGCCTCCTTTTGGTTTTATTTCGGTGTCGTCGTCTTCTTTCCCTCTCCCTCTCCCCCCGGGCGGCGGCCGGGGTGCGCGCGTCGCGGCGGCGCGTCGGGGGGTGAGGCATCCGCGGCGGCGGGGCGCACCCAGTGCACTCGGCGTCGTGCTCTTGAAATAGCAGACGGCGGTGCCGGCGGCGCCCGTTGGCCTGGCCGGCCGGACGCCGCCTCGCCGCGCGGACAGCAAGCACGGGGTGACTGACTCACTGACCCCCCCTCTCTCCCTTCTTTTCTTCCCCCCCCCCCTCTCTCTCTCTTTCTCCTCCTGCCACCTCGCCGTCCTTTGGCGCTTGAGAGGGGTGCGTCGCAGAAGCACAACGACGGCACCCCTCGCTTCCCGAGGGGGTTTGGCGGCGTGCGTGGGCGGATACAGTGGGCGGACGCGGACGGCGTCGAGCAGGCGTGTGTTGCTGACGGCCGCCGCGACGCCCGTCTAGACGGCCGCGGCGTGCCCTGGCCCATTTCATCTGACTAGAGGGGCATTAGCGGGCGGCACCTGCCGAGGGGGGCACAGCCTCGCGCGCATTCTTAGCCTGTTCGCCGTCGTCTCTGCTTGTGCATCCGCCCCAAGCATGCTCTTACAGTGCCCACTGCGCCAGGGTTGTCACTTTCCTGCGGGGCCACGTGAATTTACTTGCCCAATGGTCTTGGAAATCTTCAAGAAATTTTTTACAGTGAGGTGTTTGCCGCCGAGGCGCCGGCCAATTGGCGAGCTCCATACTTTTTGGCGGGAACTTGGAAAGGACAGCGGACAAAGCATTGTCTTCGAGCAGAAGTCTCTCCGAACGAGCAATCCATTGGTGGGGGTCACACGTTCGGTTCGAGTCCCATCTAGCGACTCTGCGGAGCTCAAAACGCGTCTAGAGTTAGTTCTGGCCGCCTGTGCCGGTCTCCTGGCCCACTGTGAGGCGGACTGCTGGTGCCGTTGTGCCGTTGCCTCCTGGCCCAAGGCCCGGCCTACCTCACTGGCGCGCCGTGCCGCGGCGTCCGTCCGTCCGTCCGTCCGTCCGTCCGTCCGTCCGTCCGTCCGTCCGTCCGTCCGTCCGGGCAGTCCAAGAGGGTCGCTCCGTTTTTGAGCGTCGAAATGAAGCGTTTTGATTGGCCGCCGCCGCCGAGTGGCGCGCGGCGGCGGCGGCGGCGGGGCCTGTGCCAACGTACCGCGGAATTTCACTTAACGGTGCCTTTTTCCCGTCCGTCCGTCCGTCCGTCCGTCCGTCGTTGTCGGTCGGTTCGGCCGGGTAGGTAGGTCAAGAGCACGCCAAGGTCGCGCTGCGCCGCGCTGCGCCACGCTGCGCCGCGTTGTCCGGGTGCGATGGGCTTGGCCCGCGGCCGCCGACCTCGTCCCCTGGGGTTCGATCCGTCCGCATCTGGCGCCTGTCAACGGCCTATACTTTTGGTTGATCGATTCCGCCACCGGGATGAGGGGTTGGTGATCTTGGTCGCGATGGCGCCCCTCGCGGTCGTGTTCGCGGGTCGCCGGTGATCGTCGTCGTCGTCGTCCTCGCGCCGCCGGTCGTCTTCTACCAGATTTAAGAGCGTTTGGTTGTTGTTTGCTTTGGGAGTCCGGTACACAGTGGGCCAGAGGACCGGCGCAAGAGTTTCGGCCGCCTGCGCCGGTCGTCTGGCCCACTGTGCGGGGCGGCTCCCGCATCCGGTTGATGGGGCCGGTCGGTCGGTCGCTTCCCCGAACAAATCTGTCATTCCCCTCCACATTGGGCGGCCTGTTTTTCCGCCACCAAGGAAGACTTATCCGTCTGTCGCCCCCACTATCAATGAGAGAAGAGCCCCTCGGCTCTGTGGGGCCACAGTGGGCCACAGGGATGTGGGGCCCTCGCCCGGCCCCCGTGGCCCCCGGACCCCGCCGCCTCGCCACGGCCCATACGGCAACACCATGCCTGTATCAAGTGGCCCGCCGGCAGGCCGACAGGCCCGGCCCCTCTCAAGCCCGCCGCCTCTGTGAAACTTGGCAACCAGGCGTCTGCCTGCCTGCCTGCCTGCTTGGCCTGCTGTCTGCCTGTGCGTTCGCCTGCATTTTTGTCGGAGTGCGTGTGACGATTTTCGGATGGCGTCCCCCCCCCCTCGCCGCGTCTGCTACGCACGTCGCAACGTCCAGCGGTAATCCAGCGCGCCATGGCACAGTGGGCCAGAAGACGGGCGCACGCGGCCAAAACTCTAGACGCGTTTTGAGCTCCTAGAGTCGCTAAACAGGACTCGGACCGGACGTGTGACCGCATCAATGGACTCATCGTTCGGAGAGCAATCCATCGGCGGGGTCACACGTCGGTTGGAGTCCCCTTCAGCGACTCTGGAGCTCGAAACCCGTCCCGGATTTTGGCCGCTTCGGCCCACTGTGCCGCGTAGGCGTGGCTGAAAGCCCAGCTATGAAATCGCCGCTCGCCAGCTTTCCTGGTCGCGCAGGCACAGTGAGGCGGCTCTGAAACACCCCGATGCGGTCCTTTTAGGCCCCAAGACGTTCGAAGACGTGTGCGCGCGCACTCGTTCCACCGACCGGTCAGGTCGTTCACTTTGGAGCGCGCGCGAGTGTGAGTGTGTGAGCCCGCCTTGTCCCCCGCCCCTATCCTCTCTTCCCGCGTCATACAGCTCTTGGAATGCTGTCCTGCTGCTGCTGCTGCTGCCACCGCCGCCAGACCGAGCTGGCGGCCGGGCCCACGACGGCGGCCGCCCAGACGGGGCTGGCAGCCAGCCTTCCAGCTCCAGCCAAGTGGTCGAGGCTGGCGAGGCCTGGCCGGCGTGCTGCGCAAGAGACACACACGGCCTCGAGCAGCTCCAGCGGCACGGAGACGCGTGCGACGTCCGTCTCGACGTCGTCGGCGTCCTCGCGGCGCGCGCACCGCTCAGTGGGCTGGAAGACCGGCGCAGGCGGACAAAATTCTTTGACGCGGTTTGAGCTTAAGAGCCCCTGAACCGATCGCCTCACCCCACTCATTGATTCGTCTCCGAACGAGGATTCTATTGGTGGGCGGGTCACAGCGCATAGCGCGTCGAGAATTCCGGCCGCCTGCGCCGGTCTTCTGGCCCACTGTGCGCCGGCGGCGCCGCGGAAGCGTGGGAACCTGCCTGGGCCGCCGCCGCGGTGAAAGCACAGCGCGCACTGTTTTTAGATCGAATGCCGGCAAAGAGGGGCACTCGGAGACAAACCAAGCCACCAGCATACACACGCACACAGACCTAATCCACGGCGCATTCCAAACGGACTCCCCCCTTCCCCCCCCCTTCTCGTTTTTCCCGAAAGAGCAGCGTTCTGGCCGCATCACCGCCCACCCAGTGGGCCACACAAGGAACTGGCGGTAACCTGCTTCGCTTGCATTTCGGAAAACGAGTACCGGGAAGGAGATCTACACCCTGCGGGGCGTGGCGGGGCGCGTCGGCATCGCAAGGAATGTGGAAGGGCAAGGCCAGCTCGTCCCCCCCCCTCTCCTGTTTTTAAACCACCCCAAACGGCTAGATTTCCCGCCAAAAGAGGCCCCTCTCTCACCGTCTCTTTATCTCTCCCTAGCCTTCTTGGACAAGCGTTTCCAGGACACACAGGAGACTGGAGGCCTCCCCGAAGCCCCAGCCTGGGCCAGCCCCACCGACCGCGGCACAGTGGGCCAGAAGACCGGCTCAGGCGACCTAAACTCTATGTATAGACGCGTTTTGAGCTCCACAGTCGCTAAATGGGACTCAAACCGAGCGTGTGACCCCACCAATAGATCGCTCTCCAAACGAGGAATCCAGTGGATGAGTCACTCGTTCGGCTTGAGTCCCGCTGAGCGACTCTGGAGCTCTGAGAACGCGTCCAGAGGTTTGGCCACCTGCACCGGTCTTCTGGCCCACCGTGCGCGGCCGGCCGAGGCAGGCACAGGACCGAGCCAGAGCCCGCAAGCAAGCGGCACAGGACGGCGCTGCGCCGCGCTTGCCCGCCGCATTCCGCGCGTGCCTTTAGCGTGGCGTGTCGCGGCGTCGCACCGCGCCGCGCCTTTGCCGTATCGCGTCGCGGGACGGCGGAACGGAACGGGACAGCAGCGTTGGGGCCCGGCGATCGCGGGGAGGGGGAGGGGGGGAGGAGGACGGCCGGCGGCGTCGTCTCCCTCTGGAGAGGAGTTAGCGATTATCAGGAAGCGGGGATCTTGTGACCCGCCTCGCCTCGAACTGCACTGGCACTGCACCACCTCGGCCGCAAAAACGCCACCGGCGGCGTCCTTTGCGGACGGACACCTCCTTGGGGCGCCGGCTGACTGGTCTGCAGTAGAGTCCTAAATGCAGTATTTGGGACCCTGGTCTGCAGTCGCTGTCCCTCAGGGGGCCGCCAGGGCGGCCGGCGTGGCGTCGACGCCGCATCAGGCTTGAGCCTTTTCCCTCCATTTCTATGGAAATTGAAGGAAGACCGCGCGGGCCCCCCTCTTCTCCGAGGGGGAAGGGGGCCGAAGGGGGCCGGGTGGTTGGTTTCCCGCCCTATCTCGCCAGACGGCCGGCGGGCGGCCGGCGAAGGCGGTGAGCAGGGCTTCTTCACAAGGACCGCTCCCCCTCCTCTTCCTCCTCCTCACACGTACACGCACACATCGACGGCGGTCCCCCCCCCCCGCCCCTCTCCCTGCCCCCATTTCTCGGAAGGCGTAAGGGCGCGGAGGAGAGGCTAGCCAGCCCGGACCTTCTCGCTCGGCGTGATGCTGGGCAAGATGCAAGCGCCGAATGCACCACGCAGTGCCTAGCAGGGGCCCGCACAATGGCGCAGCCACATAAATCTGTCGCAAAGTCTCTCCCCCCCCCCCCCTCAGGGAGGAGAGGGGGTGGGGCGGGCCCTCCTCGCTGCTGCAAGCCGCTATGTCAGGTGCCGGTTGTCGTCGGGGGCCCCGTCGTCGGTCCGTCTAAAACGGCGTGTAACCTTCGCTTGTTTTTACGGGTAGCGCTGCAGCGCGGCATTTCCTGCGAAGCGGCGGCAGGTCGGGCGATTCCACCACACAGCGCTTCGTCTCAGGGGTTCGAGAGAGACGGAGCGACGCGAGAACTGTGCGGCATCAGCCTGGCTTGCAGGCCAGGCCGGTCTCGTTGTTTTCCAGAGGAATGTCCGGAGGCCGTTGCGGACCTTGCCCTGCGCTCGTCGTTCTAGTACTCGGGTTGGGATGGCGTTGAACAACGCGGGTTCGAATCCGCGCGCCGCCGCCGCCGAGCCTTTGTATTTTCGGCCCGCGGTCGTGGTTCCCGTCGTCGTTCCCACACCGCACTGACCCTACTATACTATATATATATATATGTACTACACGACGCCGTACTACGACGTGGCGGCGCGGTGGGCCTGGTGGGCCCCAAGGGCTGGTATGCTGGAATGCGGCGCAGCTCGCCACGGCCCGGCGGGGCTCTGGACGGCCTGGATGGCGCGCTGGCGCGCGGGAACGAGCGGGATGGAGTGCGCTGCTGCTACTTCTTCTCCTTCTTCGTCTTCCTCTCCTCCGGGAGGGCTCTGGACCCCTCTTGCCCCCTCCGGGGCCTGCCTTCGTCTCTCCCGGAGCGGCGACATACATACCACGCCACCTGGACGTAAACAAAGCTCTCCGGGGCCGGCGGCTTGGACTCCAGGCGGTTGCCGGCCGGGGCATGAACGAACGAGGCAGGGTCCAGGCCTGGAAGTCTTGGAGGCTCCAGGACTGCTGCTCAACCCCCCCCCCCTTTCCCTTCGGCCGTGGACCGGCAGAATGGACGGGAAGGTTAGACCTGCCTGACTGCATTCCAGGTATTTGAGTCCTTCGCTCGGCTCGCATCGGCTCGCTGTGTCTGAGGCTTGACACAAAAGGCAGCGCCCCAAACGGGGCCCCACGCCGCCATGTGTGTGTGTGTGTGTGTGTGTGTGTGTGTGTGTGTGTGTGTGTGTGTGTGTGTGTGTGTGTGTGTGTGTGTGTGAGAGAGAGAGAGAGAGAGAGAGAGAGAGAGAGAGAGAGAGAGAGAGAGAGAGAGAGAGAGAGAGAGAGAGAGAGAGAGAGAGAGAGAGAGAGAGAGTAAATACGCGGCCCTTGTGAGCGTCCCGTCGCTGCGTATGGCGTCCTGGCAGGAATAGGCGCGCGTATTGTTGTGCGGAAAAGTCCGGACCTATTCCACGGCGTCGCGCCGTAGCACCGTGACGGACCGGCGGGCCGCGTGACGTGCCGTACCCGACTGACAGCCACGGAGCGCGCTTGTGTGTGTGTGTGTGTGTGTGTGTGAGTGCGTGTGTGTGTGCGTGTGCGAATGGAGTGGAACGGAAACTGGCGGTCGTTCGGTTCGCCTGAACGACCGACCGAGAAATAGCGGGCCTTGCTGGTGTTTTCAGGCCGCGCGCCCACTCGCGCTCCTCCTGTGTCGCGGAGGAGGAGGGGGAGTGAGGGTTCGTCGCCGCGCGTCGCGTCATTGTGAATGACTTCTGGATGCACTTTTGTTGGCGCTGCTGCTGCACGGTGTGCCCGTTGGAATGTGTTCCGGCGGAGGGCGGCCGGGGGAGGAGGGTTGGGCCGCCGAGGAGCGTCGTCCTGGGTGCGGCCGGCCCGCCGCCGCACAGTGGGCCAGAAGACCGGCGCGGGTGACCTGAAGTCTAGACGCGTTTTCAGGTCCAGAGTCGCGAAATGAGACTCGAACCGAGCGTGTGACCCCACCCGCGGGTCACACGTTCGGTTCGAGTCCTACGCAGGGTCTCTGGAGCTCGAAATCCGTCCGGGATGTCGTCTGCCTCCACCGGTCTTCTGGCCCACTGCGCGCCGGGACGCGGTGCGACGCGGTGCGTCGCGGCTGCCGCGGCTGGCGCAGCCTGTAGCCGAGCCCCTCGCGCAGTGCAGCTGCTGCCGCTGCTCCCCACCGCCGCTGCACCGCGCGCCCCCCTCCCCCTTCCCCAGGGCCGCCGCCAGGCCCTCTCATGAATGGACGCCGTGTGGCGGCGGCGGTGGCCGGGCGGGGCGCAACGTAGCGCAGCGTAGTGAACGGCGGCGTGGTGGTGGTGGTGGGGCGTGGCTGGGCGTAGTCGTGGCCACGTGGCCCCCACTTGGCCGTCGTGTTGGTCGGCAGGGACTGACACTTGCCGTTTCCTTTTTCGAGGTGCCCGCAATGATGATGTGCCTCGCCGTCGGCCTCGCCGGCCGCGCGTTATTGTTTTCACGGAAGGCGGGCGTATTTTTGGCGCCGCTCCGTCGGGGTGCGTTTGGAAACGGCTTCCACCTGCAGGCTCCCCACCCCCCCACCCCCGCCTTCTGGCCGAGCGCCCCCTGTCACTCGCGAGGCCGCCGAGTGGGACGGAGACAAAACAAACCCTGAGCCGGGAGACCAGCCTGTCGCTGAAGCGCGCTCGCTTCGAGCATACGTCCTACCGATGCGGATGGCTACAGTGGGCCCGCTTTGCTCGATGATGATAACCCGTTCCTCCTGGCGTTATGGCGCGAACATGACGGCGGCGTTGCGACGAGGCGATGACCCCTCCTCGCAGCCGCAACCGAAAGGGGGGAGGGGAGGGGTGGGCTATTTTTCATTAACGCCGAAACATGGCGCATGACGCTGTCGTATGTGCAGCGGCTTGTTTGTGCCGCAGCCGCTGTGTGGCCCGCTGTGTGGCCCACTGTGTGTCGCATCCCGCTGCCGCCGGTCGACGCCATCCTCGCCGGCCCCGCGGGGCTCCACGGGACGCCGCGGCGTGCAGCGGCTTGAGCGAACGGTTTGAGAAAGGGGCCCCCGCAGGTAGCGGGCCCCGGAGTGGCCGCGGGGCCGCCGCCGCCTCGCTACATGTTGAAAACAAGTTTGGACTTTTCTTGTAGCAGCAACGCCGGCAGGCAACGCCGGGGCTCCCTCTGTGTGTCCGTCCGTCCGTGCCCGTGGCGGGTTCGGCGGCTCGGCCGGGGTGTTGTGGCGCGGCGCGGCGGTTATTTGCAGACGCCTTTCCAGGAAAAGCCGCCTGCGTCCCTGCGTGCTTGGCCTGCTTTCGGTGGCGTGCACCTCCGCGGCCCGCTGCACAGTGGGCCAGAAGACCGCGCAGTCGGCCTAAACTCTCAACGCGTTTTGAGCTCCAGAGTCGCTGAATGGGAGTCGAACCAAACGTGGGACCCCCACCAATAAATTTCTCGTTTGGAGACCAACCCATTGGTGGCGACACACGTTCGGTTCGAGTCCCATTTAGCGACTCGGAAGCTCAAAACGCGTCTGGAGTTTCGGCCGCCTTTGCGGTCCTCCGGCCCACTGTGCGCTGGAGGTGGTGGCGGCCGTGTTGTGGCCGAGGGCTCGGCTCGGCCCCGCCACGCCACGCCGCATAGTTCGGCCAACGCCTTATCAGTGCGTCTAGCCGGCCGGCTTATCAATGGTGGCGTTGCTGTGCGTTGCCTCATTCATCGGCCGGTGCCGTTCGTCCATTCATTTGATGCGCCAATGGGCGTTCGTTGTGGGAAAGCGAGAGTCGCGGCCCCGAACGGCAAACGGCGGCGGCGGCGGCCCGAGTTCGGAATGCTGTCTTTTATTGCTCGGACGGACGATAGTGCGACGAGCCTGGCTTTTGGTTATCTGCGGCCTCGTCGCTCCGCTAGGGCAATGAGATGGTGCCTCGGGGCCCGCCATTGCTCCGTGCAGGGCGGAGGGACGGACGGAGGGAGGGAGGGCGAGGTTGAAGGAAGGGGTTTTGGCGGGAAAGGGGCTACGGTACCCGCCCTGGCCTTTCGTGACGTCGGAGCGGCGCGCGGGGCGGCGGCGGCGGCGCGTTGGAGCGGATGGGGCGGGGCGGGCGGGAGAGAGAGACCCGAGGGACTAGACAGCCGTACCGCCTCCATCCCCTACTCGCACCAACCGTGCCTCACCCCCCGATGCGCACCGAACGGACCCCGACCGCGCCGTGACGAGCCGGGCCGGGCCGGGCCGGCGAGGGGCAGGGCAGGCCACGGCGCGGCGGACCGGCGTAGCCTGGCGTAGCCCGGCGGTGCGGCACGACAGGGTACGGCTAGTCGGTTTGGCGCGGCTCGGCGCGGCCCGGGCTCGGCTTGGGCTCGGCGCGGGATGGCGCTGGCGCGCGGGGCAGGGTGGAGGGGCGGCGGCGCGGCGCGGTGGCGGTGCGCTGTGCAGTCAGTTCGTCCCGTGAGCGGGCCGGGGAACCGCTGTCCGTGCGTTCCGCCTCTCGCACCGCCTCGCCGCGGCGTCGCTTGCCCGCTTGTGGAGCCTAGCCCCTGGGCTTGGGTGTCGGCCTGTCGCCGTGCTTCTCCGGACTCGGAGCAGCGCCCCTGTGGATTTAAAGTGCAGTGTGTGGAGTGAGCAGTGAAAGTGATGTGGTGCAGTGCGATGTGGATTGGGTGCGCCGGGAGCCGCAGGATGGCGGCCGCTAGCCGCCCGAGCGTGGTGGCGTTGCAGCGGCGGCAATGTGGGGAGGTGAGTTTCGTGTCGGTGAGCGTCCGAGACGCCGTCTGTGTGTGAGTGTGTGTGTGTGGGAGAGAGAGCGATAGCGAGTGGGCGAGTGTGGGTTCACGGCGTTCACGCGTGGGTGTCCGTCCGCGGGGCTCTCGGCGTGGCGTGGCGTGGTCAGCGATGGCGGCAATGGCGGCCGGGCGGTGGCGGGGTGTGGCGTGTGTGGTGCCGGCACCCGGTCCGCGCCGAGGCAGGCCCAAGGCTTGAGGCTCTGGGCCTGGCGTCAACCCTGTGCGCGGCCGCCGTGCCGCCGTGCCCGACCCTTGACACCCCCGCAGGCCGGCGGCCGCCCCGCAGCAGCTCGGCGTGGCCCCTATGCAGGCCCCCCTCGCTGGCCCCAATGCGCGCTGCGCGGCGGTTGAGCCGGGATGGCGTCAGGGCGGCGCGCCGTTGGTGCTGCGTTCCTCCGAGCATCCGGCGCGGGGCAGAGCCTTGCTGTACCGGGGTGGCGCGCCGGCAGTACAGTGGGCTAGAAGACCGGCGCAGGCGGGTAAAACTCTGGACGCGTTTTGAGCTCCAGAGTCGCTAAACCGAACGTGTGACCCCACTATTGCTCTCCGAACGAGGAATCCATAGGTGGGGTCTCAGCTCTAATTGCGCCTAGTCTCTAGGCTGGGCTCGTGGCCCACTGTGGGCAGGCCAGGCAAGCCGAGGCGATGGAAGAAGCCACACCCATGGCGGCCGCATGACCTACCGCATGCTGCAGCTTGGTGCAGCTGCAGCGGCGCCGGCCGTTGGTCGGGCTGCAGTAGACTGCAGCTGCCGCGGTATGCCTGCCGCCGCCTGCCGCCTCGGCGTCGCTCGGCTCGAAACCCGCCCGGCGTCCATCTTACTTTGCCTACGCCCTCCCCTCCACCCCTGCCGCTCGGGCCGCTGGACTCTCCACGTGGGTGCACGTGGTTACGAGCCGGCAACGGCGCCTACTTCGGAGTGTCTGCCCGCCCTGACGCGGGTTAGCCACTCGGTTTTATTTTTTTATGGGTTTTGCCCCGCTGTCCGATGCGTCGTAAGATGAAGCCGGCCGGACAGGTGATATCGTTCGCGATGGATTTCGGGCTCATGAAATCGGTCAATTTTATGACACCCAAATAATTGTTTCTAAGTTTTTTTTTACGTTGGATAGTGACGGCCTTGTCGTAGTAAACTGACCGCCGCTAACTTTTTTTTTTATGGCGGGAAACATTTTTTGTACGCCCCAAATTTGGGAAAAATTTTCAGGTCCTTGCGTTTAGTGAAAAGCTTTAAATTAATGTATTTTCTTTTCTCTTCTTTTCAGGAACATGGTTGGGAGGTTGTTCCTGGAGACGTTAAAATCCGTAGCCGACAACCCCCATGATGTGGCGACCGTTATGTGGATTTTGTACAACATGTCCGAGAATGAAGGTGTGTATCTCTGTCGTAAGGCAGAGCTTCAACGAAGTTACCTCTCCCACTCTCTGGAGTCGCTGAACTTGGACGCTGATTAAATGACAATATTTTGGGTTATCAGCTCCAAGTTCATGTGACCTTCCAATTTCAGTACCTTGACCGCGCCAGCACGACCTTATCATGACCCGAGTCGCCGGCCATTGGCGGAACCGTGCGCCGCGGCGTTGTGACGCTCATAGATGTGTGATTACAGATCTAATGGACACACATCTTTGGTTCGGCCTTGTTGATGCTGTATTTTTCACCTCCTTGGCAAATTGGAGTTGAGTGGGCGGCGAGGTTCTTGGAGAAAAGGCGTTGCAATTGTCGTAGTGATGCTGGACGGTGTTGGCGGGGCGGCCTTGACTGCGCGGGGCTACCTTGGTGGCGCACAGCGCTGAGGCACGCCGTGGCACGGTTCGGCACATCGGGGTGGCCCTGCCTGACTAGGCCTGCCTGGCTGGCTGCCACCCCTGGCTGGCCGCCTCGTGCACCCCTCCCCGTTGTCGCGCGCTCTTGCTCCGGCGGGCTGGCCCGCTGCGCGTTCTGTCTCTCTTCTCAATAGTCTTATTGATCTTGTGGGTCGGCTCCGCGGCCACCCCACCCCACCCCGGTCCGCACCCTGGCCGCCCTGCCCCACCCCGCGAAACCCACCCCAACCCTAGCGCAACGCCGCGCCACGCCTCGTCCAGCCTATCCGGGTGGCGCGGCGCTCCTAGGCGGCGGCGGGCCCATTCCGAGGGTCGTCGCTCTGTCTCTGTCGCCCTCGTGGGGCGGTCCCGTGCAGGTGCGAGAGAGACGCGAACGACTCTTGTCGGCAGAGGAAGGGATATGTGGACGGCGCGGGCGTCGCGGCGCGGGCAGCACCCCGGCGACCCCGGCGTGGCGTCTGTGGCGCGAGAGAGACGGATGTTGTCTTCATTATGTCCCGCATCGTCCCCTCGCTATTTCTGTTCGTGCCTCTCCTCTGCCGCGGCGTGCCGTGCCGGTGCGTGCCATGCCGGTGCGTGCCGGTCTAGCGCACGCACCCGCCGCCTTACGCTCCGTCCTCTCCCCCTCCCCCGCCAACGTGGCGTGGCGCAGTGGTGAATGGACCTAACGCGTTCGGCCCGAGCGCAGTGGCCCCGAGGCATGTTGAATGCGGCGGGGCGCGAGGGTTAGTTCGCCCTCGGGTTCGGAAGGGTTTCCCCGACGTGGGGAGATGTCCACGACTGGCGGTCCTAATGTAGGCTGGGTTTTTGCTTGTTTCAGATCCTTCGATTCGTACCGAGCTGATGGACCACATACCCCACATTGCCATGCTGTGTCATTCGGAGAAGGAGAAGCTGCTGTACGTGGTGGACCACCTTCTGCCCTTCGTGGCCAAGCAGTTGACTGATAATGACGCACAGGTGCCTACTTTTGGAATGACGCTGTCGATTTTATCGCCAGCTTTCCGCGCCTTTCCCCCGCTGTTACCCGAATGTCGACCGTAGTCTGATGGTATGGTTTGCTTGGCAGGTTCGGAAGGCCGCTCAAGTTACTCTACTCGTACTAATGGACCAATCCCTGGTGGGCCAGTCGGCTGTGGAGGAAGTCGTTTGCCCCGTCGTCAACGTGCTCTCCGAGTCGGACCAGTACCCTGTAAATGCAGTTCAGGTGAGGCACTGTTCAGCCACTTTCCTGTACAGTATGTTGTGCATGATTTTTTTGCACAAGACTCTGTAAGCTTTGTTTAGAGTGCATGGTTGGCTTTGCATTTCATTGGAATCAAGTTGAAGACATTTGAAGACAACTGCAGTTGGGTGGCGTGAAAGACATGGGTAGTGAGATGTTTGCTCATGTATATCTCACTACCTTGTCTTTCATGCTGCTTTAAACTGCATGAACCCTGTGAAGTTGCAGCTGCAAGGATCTGACGTACGCATCAAAGCTGGTTTGTCATAGATCATTTTGAAAGGCTATCACAGCCAGCTTTGATGAGCTACGTTTGAGCCAAAATCATCGTTCAAGATCCACTCGTTGGAAGGACCACATCAAGTTACAAGAGGCTGGAGCCATCAATACGGCTGTGAGAGCGTGATTTTGATACCGTATCACAGCCACTTTGATGAGCTTTAGCTTCTTCCCGACTCTGCTGCCATCAGAGGGAAGCTTTTGCATGCATTTCCCTCCCTTCATACTGTCAGCTCCTGTACACTGGTGTTTGTATGCATGTACTGTGTTTGGGTGAAACTTCTTCTCTTGTGTTTTTTGTTATCGTACAGCACAGCAACGAATGTTGCTTGAGCCCCACCCGTCAAACTGGCTGTGACTTATGTGCATCTTTTTCATATCACAGCCATTTTTGACGAGTTGGGTTTCAAGTCTAGCATCGATGGATTCTTCCTTCAACGCTGCCTCCCAAGAAGATTGTGAAGCTCTATGCTCTGCTCACAAAGTGGCTGTCATGTGTGCTTTTAATATCATATCACAGCCAGCTTTGATGAGCGGGGCATTTTGCCACATCACCAGAGCAGAAGAGGAGCAGAGAGTGTTACTATGCTTAGTTGAGCACATCAAAGTGGCTGTTGTGTGTTATAATTTTCATATCACAGCCAGCTTTGATGAGCGCAAATGAGCAAATCTATCTGCACATCACCGAGTCACACGGTTACAAGAGCTTGCATGACTTAATGAGCTTTGAATGTGGGGAATTTTGTAGATGGGTTTTAGAGATATTTAGAATTGATATTTTTGTGCAATTTATTATATGGTTGTTTATTTTAATTTTTGCTAACAAACCTCTTGTTTGTGTTGCAGTTAATGAGCAAAATGGCGCCATTTCTTGGTCGTGTAGCAACTGAGCAGTTATTTCTGGCCAGATTTTGTGACTTGTGCCGTAACAGTGATATGCAAGTCCGCAAGATGTGTGCAGCCTATTTTGGTGAATTCTGTGCTGTTGTTGGACAGCCTACAACAGAAGAAAATCTGGTAAGATTTATTTTGTGTTTTTCAATTGGTAGTGTGCCTTTTAAATTGTGTTAACATAATTTTTTCCTGTTTCTTTTAGTTGTGCAGGTTTGTCGACCTGTGCCAAGATGATGTTCCTGGAGTGAGAAAAGCATGTGCTGAAGTCATCATGTCAGTCTCATGTGCCTGCACTCTTCAAAGGCGCAAAACAGTTCTAGCCCCAATGTTTGTCTCTCTATTGTGGGATCCTGTGCGTTGGGTCAGATCATCAGCATTTAAAACTTTAGGCCCATTCATCTCTACCTTTGCTGTTCCTAGTGTTGCTGACCTTGTTTACAATGAGAATGGAGAACTAGTTCTTGTTAATCGTGAGGGCTGTGAATTCAGGTAATTTCAGCTTACAAATTAAACCTTTTCCATACGAATTAATTTAAACATTGTTTTTGACATTGCATTCATTATTTTTCAGATTGAATCCCAATATAGATAGAGGTGATGCAGATATGGAAGATGATTTAGGATGTGATACACGTAAAGACAAAACTCTTCCCAGAGCTCACAAAAGTCGAGCACCCACTAGAATTGAAGATATAAAGAACTTCGACCGCAAGGGAGAGCAAAATCTACATCAAAGTGAGAATGGCAATAAAACCTCTGAAGAAAAAAACCTTGGCTTGGATAATGCTAATGAAAATATTCTTGGAAAGACTGGACAAGTTAATGAGGAAAATAGTGGAATCAAACCTTCAGTAGAATCAACCAATCAAGAAATTGTCAATAACAATAATAATCCTGAGATCGATAAGGAGAATCTAGTAGAGTCTATTGCCAATTCTAGTAAGCAAGTTACTACTGACTCAACACTAGGGCCATTTGTGGCATGTATCAACAATTTCAAGATAAAGAATAACTCGACAGAATCAATGGAGGCTGCAAGTGAATCCAGCTCTGATTGTGTTACCCAAGAAACAGATTTAGATGATTTTTGCCATAGTCAGGGTAGGTCTATTTCCCTTTGACAGTTCAGTCTCCCCACCCCTTTCTCCTTCGGTGTGAAATGTCCTCTCTAACTAATTTTCATTTTGTTGATTTACAGGGGACAACACCATTGAAAATTCTTTGGATCAGGATATGAGTAGTACCTCATCTACCCCTGTCACTACTCCTGAAGAGAATGACTTCAATAGTTTTTATTTTTGGAGGGTGCCCATTCCAGATATATCGGATCAAGATGAAGCAGTGGAAGATGGGGTTTTAGACTACCTGACTGGATTAGTTAGTAAGTGTACCCCAAGTCATCAATGACCCTGTTTGTGATAAGAAGAATTTCTAATATTGTTTTTTATCTTGCAGATGCATCTAATGCTACTGCCGTTCTCTGTGAAGATGACAATAGTGACCTGTTTCGTACGAAGGCCCCAGAAGCAGGACATAGACAAGACATTGTGCCACAAGAACTAGTAGAACTCTTTGTGTCAATGACCAATCCCCCTCATGCTCACATGACTGATATTGAAATAGCCCTACACTGTGCCTTCAGTTTACCGGCTGTTGCACTAACTCTTGGTCGAGAGAACTGGGGCTTCCTCAGAGGGACTTATGAACGCCTTGCTGCTGACATGCAGTGGAAAGTTCGAAAAACTGTGGCTTGCAGTGTACACGAACTAGCGGAAATTCTCGGAGAAGAACTAACAGCTAAAGACCTGGTACCAATCTACACTGGATTTATCAAGGACCTGGATGAAGTTCGGATTGGTGCCCTCAAACACTTGGCTGATTTTGTGAAGGTAATTACATTTCCCATAAGTTAATTCTTGGGTCAAACAATGTTTTTGTGGGAGTTAGTCTAATGTTTCCTCTTGCCTGTTTGTTGCAGCTCCTTCCTTCCATTAAGCGGAAATCTTTCTTAAGTCAATTTGAAATGTTCTTGGTGACTGACAATGAATGGAACTGGCGGTTTAGAGAAGAATTGGCTCAACAGCTTCTGAGTATCATTCCCCTCTACACTCCAGAAGAAACTTGTGTGCACTTGGTCCCGGTGGCTATTGCTTTATTAAGAGACAAAGTTGCTGCTGTGCGCACCACTGCACTTCTGCTGGTTAGTATTCTTTATGGTCATGGATTCGAGTTTTATTGTGCTCTGAGTTTGTTCTGACATGATAATCTTTCTCTTCAGGTAACACGTTTAGTCAATCATGTCACATCGGAGGGACCTCTTCTGCGTAAACTCTTACCCCTATTGGCTCAAGAATTTGCCAATAGTACTAGATGGGAGAGGCGCCAAGCTTTTGCACTGCTGTGTTCCCACCTTGTGGCTGGTCGCGTTTTAGGTGGTGATCAGTTTGCCCGTGAGGTGCTACCATATTTACTGGACCTTAGTTATGATAAAGTCCCCAATGTTAGACTGGCTGTTGCCAGAACTCTGGCGTCTGATATTATGGCTCACCGTACGTATATATGCTTATCATCTGCATCAGTAATGAAGTGTTGTGCTATCAACTTAATGGTGATTTGTTCCTGTTTGTCTGCAGAATTCTTCAGCAGTGATCAATCACCTCACCAAGAAGTGTTAATGCAAGTGCTGAAACGTCTGATAAACGATAAAGACAGAGATGTGAGATTCTTTGCTGATCCTCGGCGTGGGGCTCCCAGTCTAATTCAACAACAGATATCTAGTGGCGCAAGTCATGTGCAACTTCCAACTTGCTGAAATTTTTACCCGCCTGGGAACTTTTCTTTTTAAATCATGAATTTGTATTAATGAATTTTTATCATTTTCTTGTCTGATTTATTATCTTTTTTTTTTGTAATTAGGTTATTAAAATTGTCTTAAAATTATCAAGTCTTATTAAGAAGTGATGTTGTTATGTATAATAAATAAATTGTTGAATATTGTCAGTATGAGAAATTTATTAACCTAAGACCTTTAACACTGAAACCTAAACAGCCAACATCATAATTTGTACACTTTAAACGCGATCAGATTTCCTCTGCCTCTCGCTAGCTTCATCTTCATTTGCCTGGTTGGCATTGGATGGCTTAGCTTTCGCCTCCGCGGCTGCCTTGTCAGCCTCTTCACACATTGCTGCCAACCTTTCATGTTCAATATTCATTGGCTTGTCATACCCAAGCAAGCGAACCAGATGGCTCTTATCAAAGGCCTCGGTCTCGACCATCAATGGAATTCCACGAACTTCCAGAGTGGTGAAAATTCCTCCGTTGTCTGGCACTTTTGCTTCTCCTGGTGCAATGGGAATCTAGAACAAAATAAAATGGTGGAAGATGAAGTAAACTTTAATAGATATTTAACCCAGTATTGGTAATAGATGACAGTACACTTGGGCATGTCAAGTGAGGTCTAGACTGGTTGATAGACTCACCTGAATGTCTTTAAAGAAAAATGAAGTAGTGTGAGCAATATAATTGTCTTTTTTCTTGCTGTATGTAATTCGGTTGACATGCCGCTTTGCCAGTTGGTGAAGCAGGATAGGTGTGACAAATGTGAAAAATCCAGCAACTGTGCAGGTTGCTATTAAAACAGGAAGACTTGAGGCCTGACTATATAGGACTGGTTGGAAACATATTCCCATGATACTGGTTGTCATTGAAAATACTTTAACTCTAATGATATCTCTCTCTAGTCTGCCTTTATATATGACTTCACGTGACTCGTCATTTTTCTGCTTAACTGCACTGCTTAAATTACGTTGAAAAGGAAGGTAAAGTCGTTGTGACACCTGGAAAATCGAGAAAATTAGGAACTGAAGTCGCTGAAGTCTATTAAGAGCTCCCATCGAATTGACAGGTTTCTTGTAAAAACCGAACCAATTTTGATAATGAGCAAATTTTTTTCAACAGGCAATTTTTAAAAAAATGATATAGTATTAGCTCAAAATTAAATCATTTATTTCATGACTACGAGAAAAAATAAAACCTTACTTGACATGTTGGGGTTAGGTTTAAGACAACGCAAGTTTTAGCAACTCGCAGCTCACTGTTGAGGGTGATGGCTGCATTCACACACCGGCCGCCGAAAACTCGCAACATTTTTCACACTATGCCGTATTCCTTCAGGCGCTAAATGTCGCAGCACTTTAATGAATGTACGATTTGCGTCTCAGATCTGCAGCGAGAAACCTCCCGCAGCAGACATGTTAGAGCGAAGGACACGACAGACGAAATTTGAGTAATTTTTCATACAGGGTGTGTGTGTATGATAAACTCTTACGTTGCGCGCGAAAAACAAAAATCTAGAGAGAGAGAACCAGAGAGACGTGATATTTAGGTGGACAACGCTGAAGACAATATCTTGTAAGGAACACCGTCCTTTTGCGCTTATGAGGAGAAGATTGTCTATTTAGGTGTTCCTTTAACTTTAAATTGCAAGTTTGACCATATATTATTATTTTCAGAAGAGAGCATGTGTCTTACTTTGTATATGTGATTTTTTTTTTTTTTAAAGGCAAGATAGGGAAAAAAAGATCAGAGTAACAAAAATTATATTTTTAATACTTAATTCATGTTTACAACAGACGGATGAATCGACACAGACCATTCCCTACACACTGTACAAACTGTTATTTACAAAAATCACACATTATGAGCAAATGGAGGTAATAACTCCTTTTATTGGTAAAGTCTCCTCTACCAATATGGCATTTGAAGGAAACTACATGATTGAGATCGAATAAGAAATTCAGGCATCTTTCTTAAGTTAATTAGTATCACAAAATGAGCTTATTAATAGGGTAGATTATTTTTTTGGCTGCTGCTTTCCAATAGTATCTACTATTGTCCTCGGTATAA
Source organism: Stenchaetothrips biformis (assembly GCA_030522485.1). Taxonomy (NCBI): domain Eukaryota; kingdom Metazoa; phylum Arthropoda; class Insecta; order Thysanoptera; family Thripidae; genus Stenchaetothrips; species Stenchaetothrips biformis. Next base: position 15,940,632 of record CM060089.1, on the reverse strand, counting down.
AAGAACCACCACATCAATAAATAAAGTATCTAAAAGATGTCCCTTACTTGAAAAGGCAACATCCCTAAAAGAATCTGCAGAAGTTTAAGTGACCATACCAGACGAGACAAAGACTATCCAACCATCCTAAGGAAGGAACAGTCCCTGAATAAACCACAAAATTAGAGTTAAAGATTGATCTTTCTAAAAAGAAGATACACAAACCCTCTTAGGGATATTCACATCAATGATAGACTAACAATTATTAGAAGTGAAAGCAGCAGTGGGGTCACCTCACGCAGGCAACAGATCAAAGTCATCACTAACATGCACCATTGGAGGTGGGCACTCTTCACATGGGCCCATTTCTTTTACTTTCCAATCCCAATCCATGCGTTGCACAGCATGGAGCGACTCTGCCTCATTATGATGACGAAGCAGCATTGACTCCTGAAAACAGAACAAACAGCAAAGATAATAATCAAACGTTAAACAGAGTTCACAAATGTTACTGGAATACAAATTAAGTACCTTTATTTTTTCCCATTTGTCATCCACATCCTGCAGCCAACTTAAAAACAGCCGCCCATTGTAGCGAGACCGTGCATTTCTGTCCTTCTCTTCCTGTTCTGGAGTGATTACGTTATAAACTTCCTCATCTTTTAGAATAGAACATGCAGAGAAAGGCAGCGCCTGATTGGCCAAGGCTCGAGCTGCTCTACCATGGACTCTCAGTATCTCTTGTTCAACTGATAAAACTAGTTTTTCTTTCTCAATAATATGCTGAAAAATACAAAATAATTATTTAGAAAAGGGAATACAAATGGAAGTTTCACTAATTTATTTCAAAGCCCATAACTACTCACCTGCATTTTTAATTTCTGCCTTTCTTTTTCTTGATCTACAAATAATTCTTTCAATCCTCCTACTAATGAAGCTGGTGGTGAATTTGGAGCAGCAATTCTAGTTGAGGCATTGCTAGCCAGAACATAGGTACAGCGGTTCATCAAGTAATCTTTGAATCCTTGAGGAGGTTTAGGTTGAACTGGGAAGAGGTTCTTTCTTCGCCTTTCAATCTGTTGAAGAATGTAAAAAATTGCGCTTGAGTAAACCTATAATTGAAACAAAAGAAAAAAGAAAAAAAAACAGAAAAAGGGTTTATTTAACACAACCATACCTGCTTCCGTATGTTCAGGAAGAGCTGGTAACAGTTGGTTATTGGCTGCTCATGAGGATGCACCTCTGTTGTTGTGTATGATGTTTCAGTGCTTTCCGTGTTCCCCGTGCTGGGAGTTGGTGCAGGAGGCTGCTCCCGGTGTGGCTTCAATTTCCGCTTTCGAGGATGCAGCTCCATGGACACAGTCTGGGGTGCAGGTGCAGGAGTTGGTTGAGAAGTGATGGGATTAGTTTCAGTCGGTCCAGGTTTCTCATCCACAGGGGCACTGATAGGGGCAACGGTTGTCGTGGTGGTTGTTTTCCCCGGTGACGGTGCAGATGTGGTCTCAGGGACGATAGCCGCTGCAGCTTCAGAAGGAGCTGGTGATTGTTGCCTGGACTGTTGAGGGGACGTCTCTTCACCACCACCTGATCCTGCAGTAGGTGATGAACTTCTACTCCCTGACGGATTAGGGCCTCCATTGCCGGAACGGTTGGAACTCCTTAGTACTCTCTGGTGATGCAAAGCAGTTCTCTGGTCTTCAGTGAGATTGCTATCCTTTTTGTCAAGAGCATCAGTTGGACTTGCAGAACCAGAGCCACCACCACCTTCTTTTTCAGGAACTGAGTCATTGCTGTTAGAAGATGCGACAACGTAGGGAAGTGCCTGGTGGTGTCTTGAATTGCCATTCTTCCCCACTCTAGTTCCTGGCTCCGGCTCCAATGTTGCACTTTGTTGCGGTATCACAATTTTAAGCGGAGGCACCTTAGGGCCCACAGTGTCACCTGTTTTCCCTTGTGAATCTTCAGCATCAGCCTCAACAATTTTGTTGCTTGTCAGTGAAGATGATGTTGGAGCGGAGCTCGTTGGCTTAGGACTATTGGAACCAGAAGAGGTGCCGCTTTTCAGTTCCGGGTTCTTTTCAACATTGGCAGCTGGCTTCCCAACAGGGTTGCTCGCTGATTTGCTGGCAGTAGGTTTAGTTTTGTCATTGCTTGCACCTCCATTTCTCCCATTAGCAGCTCTCCCAGGGGCAGAGCTCCTAGGGTTGTCTTTAGAAGAGTTTTCTGTCTCCTTCCTTTTCTTCCTCCTGCTCTCTTCATCACCTTCTTCACCATCCACCATTTCAGTTGCACTCCGCTTGGCACCAGAATGAGTTGGTTCCGTTGGAGCATCTGCTTTTGACTCTCGTTCCTTGCTGTCACTGGCACTCGTTGTTTCACTCATCTTACTTAGAGGTTCAGGAGATGCGCTGGCACCTCGGACTGGCGTGGCCTCCTTGCTGCTTTTAAATTCATACACGTCGTCTCCACTGCCTTTGCCTTCCATGTTCCCACTCAATGACCTGAAACATAACAAAGAAAATGGGTAAAATATGATCTTAAAGGAGCTCAGGTACAAAGTTCAAGAACACAAACTTACTTTGAATTAGACTCTCTTTCAGATGGCTTGGCAGCACCTTTCCTGTCATCCCTTGTTTTGACGTGATGGAGCCTCAGGGTAACTCGTGGAGATGCAGACTTCTCAACAGCTGCAGGTGCAGACAAAAGAAAAACTCGGTTAAACAATGATAGATAGAAACAGAATTGAATCGGCAATGATGCTAGCGAACACATAATACAAGCACCGGAATTGGGTGGACGCACAAAATGCGACGGCAGATGTTCACGATCACAATTTCTAAACTTTCTCAAGAATCATCTAGAAAACACCACCAGGGGTCACTGCTCCTCAGTGCCAGAGCTGACTTAACCTCAAAGCAGCCAACACGGGCCGAGCGATTGCAGTGCGTGCGGCTGCAGCGGCTTCGCTTTCACACAGCAAACAGCGACTATTGTCCAAGTCCAAGGGACAACCGAGCCTCAGTCACAACAAACACGCGACCCACGGCAGACGAACTTCGCAGACGATCCAAGACGATCAACAGTCTCGGAACAAACGAACCCTGCCCCCCCCTCCCCCTCCCTGACTGCCAGTTCAAGGCTATTTCAGGTCACTTGCAGGGCGCTCCTCTCCTCACACACGACAACACTTACTTCACCACAAAACACACAGCAAAGGGCGGTCCAGTCTAGGGAAATACCCGATGTAAAAATAGAAAAATCGCAACCAGGGAGAGCATTTAAAACACAGTTCAAACAAGCAGGTTTTGAGACCCAGGCCGCGCCGCACCGCACAGGCCTCTCGACAGGGGAAGGGAAGGGAAGGGAAGGGATTGGAGGGGGGAGGAGGGGGTGTGACTGATGGCCGGCGGAGTGGAGGTGGGTGGAGGGCAACGCCGACCGGGTTCCTGCCGTCGCCGCAGGGAGAGCTGGTGGCGCCAACGACGCGGGGTATCGACACTTCCCGCGCCTTATGTTCCAGGCGCACAACACCCACAGTGGGCCAGAAGACCGGTGGCGGCGGTCAGAATCCCGGCCCCGGGGTCGCTAAATGGGACTCGAACCGAACGCGTGACCCACCTTTATTCTGCGGAGTTGCTCTCCGCATCTCAGACGGGGCTCCCCGAGCCGACGCCGTGCTGTTCCTCCTCGTCGGCGTCCTGGGCAGCACCAGCGCCCTGGCCGCGCCCTGGCCCCTCGTCGTGGAAGAGGGGCCGGCCGACGACGTGGAGGAAGAGGACGCCGCCGTGCCGGGGCCGGGGGCCGCGCCGGGGGCCGCGCCGGGGGCCGGGACCGTGCTCGGCGCCGTGTCCCCCGCCTCCGCGGCCCCGCTGGACTCCGACGTGGGGCCCGCCAGCACTGCAGCGAGCTCGGCGTCCTCCTCGTCGGAGAGGTCGGTGCTGTCCTCGTCGCTGGAGAACGGCTTGGGATCTGCGGACAGACATACAGTACAAATTGATTAGCTGGCAGACAGGAGCAGCGCACAGTGGGCCAGAGGACCAACGAAAGGCGGCCAAAACTCTAAACGCATCTTGAGCTCCAGAGTCGCTAAATGGGACTCGAACCGTACGTGTGACCCCACCAGTGGATTGCTCTCTGAACGAGGAATCCATTGGTAGGGTCACACGATCGGTTCGTCTCCAATGCAGTCCCGCGGGACCAGCGTTGGTAAGATTTCAATACTCGATTCCTCAAGTCATGAGCAACAATGAGCGAGAGCCAGGCGCCCTCCAGGTCTTCCAGGTATGATCAGAGCAGGCTTCGAGTACCCCTACTTGCGCTTTCGGATGGCAGACAACTTGGCTTAATCACGATGCGTCTAATCATGGATATACAGTGGGCCATACTAGTGACATACTACACATGTAGTATTTATCTCACGAGAAACACTGCTACTACCGTACACATCCATGCGACCAATGCACCGAACCGCGCCGCCTCGGCGGTTGGCTCGCATGCGCCAATGTGTAGGTGCATCCTGGCTGCAGTGACTGCTGCATCGCAACGTGCCATTGGGCAAGGTCGCGGTCGCGCCAAGTGACTCAGCGGCGAGGAAATTCCCGACAGCGGACGCCTCACCGGCCCACCGCACCTCACTCACTAGCCCACGAGGAGCACGCCAATCAGCGCGGGGGCTCCTCTCTTCCGCGCGGCCGTGCTGGCCGTGCTGGCCGTGTCCAGGCCGGCAGGCCGATCAGCTGACGGCGAGACGCGCCGCATCACAGTGGGCCAGAGGACCGGCGCAGGCGGCCAAAACTCTACACGCGTCTTCAGGTCCGCACTTGCCAAACAGGACGACCAATCTGTAGGTGGGGTCACACGTTCCGTTCGAGTCCTGTTTACCGACTCTGGAGCTCACAACGCGTCTCAGAGTTTCGGCCGCCTGCGCCCGTCTTCTGGGCCACTGTGCGACGCCGACACCGTCCCCGGGGAAGTCCTCGAATTCCACGACAGGACAGGCAGTGCGCGCCTCATCGCTCGTCGGCCCAGACACACCAGGAGGGGCGTAAGTGCAGGGTGCCGCGCGCCGCATCGCCTTTAAGACCCAACAATATCAACAGGTCAGCTTGCTGGCTTTGCTCTGCGCTTCGCGCGTACCGGACGCGGGCTCTCCCTGTCCACACTCCTCGGCCCGTGTCACAGACCGCCCACCTGCCGTCTCTGTCCCACTCGCACCGGACGCAGATGCACGTCCACACTCGAGCACACACACACACACACACGCACACACACACACACACACACTCTCTCTCTCTCTCTCTCACACACACACACACACACACACACACACACACACACACACACGAACTCACTATCGCGGTCCAAGCGGCTGCGGAGAGATCTTCCTGGTCACGACTAATCCACACACAGCAGCACGCCTCGTGGCGGACGCGGGCTGACGGACGCCCTGGACCACGCCGACGTCCGTCCTCTGGAGGCCGCGCCGCGCCGCTCCTGCGCTCCACCAAGCAGAGCCGCGCCGAGGCGGACGGACCGGCAGCCCGACACGCGATGCACACGCGGTGCGGGACGGGACGGCGGGTAGGGAGCGCCGCGGCGTTGCGCGCCGAGCCGAGCCGCCGAGCACCCTCTCGCTAGCGGTCTTCACCACGCTCTACCGCCATCTTGCCGCCGGATGGGCCAGGCCCTCGCCCGGCCGCCCCCCTCCCCGGCGAGGCGCGCGGAGCAAGCCGCTAGGCCCCGCCCCCGGCGCGAGGCCCCGCCCGCCCGCCGGGGCCGCCAGCGCCTGGGCCGCACTGTGGGCCAGAAGAACGGCGCAGGCGGCCCAAAGTCTGGACGCGTTTCGAGCTCCAGAGTCGATAAATAGGACTCGAACCGAACGTGTGACCCCACCAATGGATTCAGCGTTTGGAGAGCTATCCACTTGAGGGGTCACGTTTGGTTCGAGTCCCATTTACCGACTCTGGAGCTCAAAACGCGTCTATAGCTTTGTCCGCCTGCGCCGGTCTTCTGGCCCACTGTGGGCCGCCGCAGCCACAGCTGCATGGACTGCACCGCCGACACCATAATAACACACGTTGGGCTTCTTTATGGACGAAATTTTCAGCCATCATAACTCCTTACTTCAATAAAACTAAGGCGAGGGACGAGGTTTGCGTTGGCCGCCGCGTCGCGTGGCAAGGCAGGTCTCCGAGGTTTGCACGCAGGACGCGCCCCTCTCGCCGAATTTACAATCCAGACTCGGCCGGCCAAGGCGGCAGGGGCGTGCCCACGATTTTTTTTGATTTTTTTTTGAGGAGTTGGTCAAGCCAGCCTTTATACTTGCATTCGGGCGGCTGCAGGGTCATGACCCCCTGACACTCCCCCCCCCCCCTTGCACACGCCGCTGCAAGGCGGGGACGCGTAACACACCCTCTATAGCTCCTAACCAGGTCCAAACCACCAAACGGGTGGCAGAGTCGCCAGGTATGCCATTTGGTGCCACCGAGTGCTTGCTTGCAAGTGTGCACACAGTCCGCCTTGCCGAGAAAAACTGGTCCCACTTGCAAGACGGGAGCATGCTACGTTACTACAGTAGCCTGGCAGTATATGCAAGCTGCTTACGAAAATGCACAGCTGCACGTAAGCCTTGACGTAAGCCCGACTTTGTGATGATCAAGTCGACGCGTGGCCGCATTTAAAATGGCTTCGACAAACCTTGAACCTCATTCGGCTTACAACTCTGTTGGGGGCATCCGAAAAACCTCGTGGGGCCATCGTGCGCGCGCGCGCGTATGTGTGTGTGTGTGTGTGTGTGTGTGTGTGTGTGCACGTGTGAGTTTTCTTTCTGGGGGTGAGCCGCACGCCCAGCGAGGCCACAAGGCCACTAGAAAAAAAGAAAGGCCCCGGGCGGAGGAGGGGGAGAAGCTCTAACGAACTTCGCGGTTCGTGGACTTGAACCGGCACGCGTTTTCTGCGAAGTGTTCCAATGAAATGAAAGGGGGCTGGCTGGAGGGGTGAGAGAAAGAGGTAGTGCGCCATGGGCTCGTCGGACTTTGGGCCTGACGCGACGCGCTGCTCGTCCCTGGCGTTTTGTTTGCGCCACATTTCCCGCGCCAAAACAACAGAAACAACACGATTCCTCTCGCAGTCCAAAAACAAGGCGCGTAATGCGACACAAGTCTGCGCATTTACGCGTTTTCGTACGGAATATAGGGGTGTCCGAGAGAGAGAGAGAGAGAGAGAGAGAGAGAGAGAGAGAGAGAGAGAGAGAGAGAGAGAGAGAGAGAGAGAGAGAGAGAGAGAGAGAGAGAGAGAGAGAGAGAGAGAGTAATCTCTTTGTAAATCCCTCCGCCCCCCCCCCCCCCCTTCCCCGTGTGCCGACGCTTGTAAACACAAAATTCCACCAATTACACTGATTTGACACGCAAGCAGCGGTAGCCACGGCGGCGCCAGGCAGGCAGATTCCACGAACCCACCGTTCTGGCTGCGAGCGCGCTTCGTAAAGTTGCAATTACTGGATGTATGAGCTTGAGACGCGCTTGCTGGGTCGCCAGCTCCGCCGGTTCGCGGCGAGAGAGTGCCTGGCCCTCTCGCACCTGCAGGGAATGCCCTGGGAGTGCGAGAGAGACAGAGCGGCGCAATGTGCGGAATCGCAAATTAAAATCGCGAGGCTCTTTAGATAAAAGCGCCCCTTGTCGGCCAACCCACCAAGACCTGGCCCACCTGGGCCATCGGGGACGGGGGCAGTGTCTCACCACGCTCACGCCTTGTCGTGTGCTTCGAGGCGCGGCGTGCCCTACCTGAGGAGGCCGCGTGGCACCGCACCATATAAATAGCCACGGAGAGACCAGCTGGGCCGGTCGCGGCCGCGCGACTCTGTGTGTGTGTGTGTGAGAGAGACACACACGCACACGCACACACACACACACACACACACACACAACCGTGGCCCTGCGGCGCATAGTGCAGGCACGTCCTGGCCGCGTCGTCGTCGTGCCCACTGTGGTGGACTCACCCGTCATGAGGAAGATGACGTCCTGGCGCGCCACGTCCAGCGGCGTCTTGCCGCGCACGTTGCGGAGGTGCGGGTCGGCGCCGTGGCGCATCAGCATGCGCACCAGCTTGAAGTGGCCGTTGACGGCGGCGTCGTGGAGCGGCGAGTCGTCGTCCCAGCCCTTGACGTTGACGTGCGCCCCGGCCCGCAGCAGCGCCCGGGCCACCCGCAGCCAGCCGTGGTTGCTGGCCTCGTGCAGCGGCGTCCAGCCTGCAATCAGGGAAGGAAGCGTCGCGGGTTCGAGTACCGAGTGAGGCCTCAGTTTATTTTCAGCAGTGTGGACCACCAGTCCGCCGCAGACACGTGGTGTGTCCAGCGGCGAGGATGCGGAGCAGGCCGTGCAGGCGGTGCTGGCGGTGCAGCAGTATGCATGGCCCTCGCGGCCTGCCAAGGTCGCGCCGCACCGAGGAACGCTATACATATGCGGCGTGGGGCGGGGAATGTGCAGCGCGAGCTTTATTTGAATGACATTCCGCCGCGAGGGCACCCAGGAGAACAAGAGCGACGCTGTCAAGCCGCAGTCAAGCCGGGGACGCTACACAGAATCCACCAGATCATTGAGTGCTGCCGTCTCTGTCTCGTCTCAGCAGGAGCACAGTGGGTCAGAAGACCGGCGCAAGCGGCTAAAATTCTGGACCGCGAGATAAGGCGGCAGCTCGCGAAACATGGCACAAGGAAGGGGTCCTTCGCCCACAGGGAAGCGGATTTAGGTAAAAAGAGGCGACAAAAAAGGGGCGAAATGTAGTAATCCGAATGCAATGCTATACAATTGTCGCGGGGTGGAATGGAAGTGCAGTGCGCGCGTCGGGGGAGGGGGAGGAGGGGGTCGAACCCGAAACCTGCCTGCCGCCAGGCTAAAGCAGGCTCCAAGCTCCGACGCCGTGGCGGCGCGGCGGCGCGGCCCAGACCAGACGAGGCGACGCGGCAACGCCGCACTGGCTCGATCCTCACGCCGCCGCCAGCCCGCCAGGCCAGCGGCCAGCCAGCCAGCCAGCGCGGGCACTGCCGACGGCAGGCAAGGCGACATGACTCAGGGACCGTCTTTACGTCACAAACACATCATGCTAACGAGCTGGCTGCCTGGCTGCCTGCCTCTGCGACAGTGCACTTGGCGGACCATCATACATGCACGAGTCCCCCAAGGGCGTTTTCGGCATCGAGCGGCACTAGGGCATCGGCCCGCTACAGTGCGTACTCCACGCCTCACACGCCGCGCCGCCCGCACCGTAGTGCGTGGTGTTACAGCACACTGTTTCAGAGAGTCGTCGCTCTGTCTCTCTCGCACTCATGGGGCGTGCCGTGGCGGTGCGAGGGAGACAGAGCGACGAAAACGACGCTATGAATCGGTCTCTAGGTCTGACTGGCCCCGGTCGTTTCGGACCTGACAGGTGCGCTGTGGTGCACTGGACCTCAAAGCGCGCACTTACATTCTCACGTAAAGATCCGCCCAAAATCGGAAAATACGTTGTCTGATTTCCCGAAAGCGGCGGGCCGTCTCTCTTAAACCGCCGAATCGAGCGCCAATCTGGCAACGCTGGATGCTGCCAACTGGCAGCAGCGCCTGCGCGGACGAGCGGCCAGGGAGCGGGCAGCGCCGCCCAGCCGCCGCCAGTTCGCTCACAACAGTGGAGGGCAGAGCACAACAGTGCGCCTCGCAGTCTGAGGCGACTGTTGCGGTGCCGATCGTCGCGCGTGGGGCAGGCTGGAGCAGCGTCTACTGTTGCCGCCATGCCGCCAAATAAGCGGATGCTGACGGAGGAACAGAGAGAAAGGAAGAAGCAGAGAGAGCGGGAGCGTTATCTGAACATGTCCAGAGAGCAGCTGGAACTGAAACGGCAGCGCGACCGAATACGGCGGCGTCGCCTGAAGATGACTGAAGAGCAGCAGGACCCGAAACAGCAGCTAGAACTGCAAAAGCAGCTGGAACTGAAAGAGCAGCTGGAACTGCAAGAGCAGCGCGACCGGGACCGGCGGTGGGAAGAGTGCCGTCAAAAGGCCCTGACTTGGACGGAAGAGGAACTGGAACAGAAGCGGGAGCGAATTCGTGCCAAGATGACTGCAAAGCAGCTGAAACGGCTGAGACGGAGACAGGGCGCTCGGGACCGTCCAAGAACCGAGGCACACGCTGAAGAGCAATTCGTAGGGGAACGTCAAGCCGGGGACGTCGAGACGCAGGAGGACGACAGCAGCAACTCAGGGGACACCACTGGTACATACATTACGTCGCCTCGCTTCAGTATACTGAGAGACTTTTCCCACACATTATCTTTATGCATTTCTCTCTGGTTGTTTCTTGCACAGACGCTGAAACGGAGTCGATTTTGGTCGGCGGGTCGTCGATTCTGCCGGACCTGCTCCCCCCCGACGAGGAGGCTGAGGAGTCCGTGGAGTCCGACACGTGGCTGCTGATGATGCCCGACGCCATGAAGACCGAGATCAAGACCGAGGAGAGGGTCGACGACCAAGTGGATGCTGGCATGGACGACGACGACGACAACGAGGCCCCCGCGGAGATCGAGGTGGAGGAGTGCTGCCCGCCCCTCCAGGTCGTCGTCGGTGTTGTACCCTCCGCGCTGCTCTTGGTGGAGCAGCTGGTGACGTCGTTCATGAAGCAAAGCATCAGGTCCGGGACCAAGAGGCTGAGTGAGGTCGTGCCGCCCGACCTGCAGTCTACATTGGACGAAAACGCGGATGAGACTTTCAGTGTTCTGGATTTGTTCAAGACTAAGACTCAGATGCAGGCTCTGACGGGGGTGTCCGCTAATGTTATAGACTGCTTAGCCCAACTTATGACTCTGCTACTGCCGGCTCGTCTAGAAGGTAAATTGTCAATTAGGCAGAGGGTTGTCATGACACTGACTAAGCTACGTACAAACATGAGTTTTGATGTACTCGGTTCTCTTTTTGGAGTCGATAGACGGACCTGCGGGAAATTTTTCTCATCCACTATTAGATCATTGGCTCTCATTCTCAGGCCTTGCATTTACAGTCCAACAAAGGAGGAAAACTTAATGATTCAGAAACAATCTGAAACTGTTATGTTGCTAGCCATGGTCGAAATCTCTCTTGAGAGTACAAACTGCAGCGAGTGCCACAGTGAATTGTACGTACCCAACAATGGTAGCTCATTTATAAAATTTTACACCGGTGTTGTACCCTCAGGTCTAATCATATATTTAAGCAGGGTCCACAGTAGCATAGTAGATAATAAGAAAATTTTAGCAGAGAGTGATTTAATTCCAATGAAGTTGTCACAACCAAAGAGTGATATAGAAATCGTTGATGATGATGATGATATACAAATCATTGCTGAAAGTTTGCACCAAAAAAAAGTTTGTGAGGAGAATCACATCACAATGGATACTCCAAATGCTTGCAGGGAAGCAGATCTGCTGAATGCCAAAGAAGAGCTCAACAACGCAGTCCAGAAAATGAAAATGTTTAAAATTTGGTCCGGGAAGCTCAGTACCGCCATAGCTCCACTAATTGATGAGATTCTGACTGTCATTGCTGGGCTCATCAATCTGACCTCTCCTCTTATCTCAGGAGAATGCATAACTCCCGTGAAAGAATGTGCCTGCTGACTTTAACGCATTTTCTAGGTTGTTATTTTCCAATTGTCGTTATTTATGCTAGGATTTTTTAATTGTACCCCGCTACAGATGTTTCCTCTGAACTGTGTTATCCAATAAAATGAACGTTTTAGATACAAAATGCGCAACCGTCCTGATCTTTTATTGACGCACCAAACGGATGGCCGTCCGTCCACTGGAAAGGCGCTTGCCGCGCAACACACGACGCCGTCCGGCCGGAACCGCGTGACTCAGCGCCTCATTCCGAACAACGCTTTCGTCGCTCTGTCCGTCTCGCACTCGTGGGGCGTACTACCGTGTGGGTGAGAGAGAGAGAGAGAGAGAGAGAGAGAGAGAGAGAGAGAGAGAGAGAGAGAGAGAGCGGCGGAATCGGTCTGCTCGGTCCGCCTGCCTCATCGGACGTGACGTGCTGGTCCACCCGCCTTGTGACGCCGTGCCTGCCGTCCCGGCGTCGCGGCGCAGGCAGGCACGGCGGCAACGCGTCCTTGGGCTACTGACTGACTCGGTACTCTTTGCGGAGTCTCTGGAACGCCTCGCGGTTCGAGCTCCGCCGCGGCACGCCGCGTCTCTAAGCCCCAACGGCCCCAAGGACGCCGCGCCACGCCCCGCCACGCCCCGCCACGCGCCCCGCCACGCCCTTGAAGCGCTCCTACAGGCCGCGTGGACGACGCCTCGTCCGATTCAATGGCATTTCCTCCGATTCCCCGGGCAGGCGCAACGACCGCGCCCGGGTCGCCACACTCGGCCCGCATGCCGGTCGAACGGCAGTGTGGAACACAGTGGAGCCCCGCTGCCCCACGCCCGCGGGCTCCAACCAACACACGTCACGGCGATGCGGGGCAATCACTGATAGCACTGCGCCGTTCGTCACCAAGCCGCGGCTGGAGGCCGCCGCTGACACGTCGCCGTCGTCGTGGTGGCCAATGTGCACGGGATGCACCACGGTGGCGGCGCGGCGCTGCTGGCAGGGCCTGGCGGCGGGACGCGCGGGGCGTAGCGGGGCGCCAGCGCCATGGATGAAGCGGCGCGACGTGGCAACACCGCGCGAATGCCATTCCATTCCACGACGGGCCGCGACGAGCGAGAGAGACGCCGCGCGGGGGCACGGCCCGCCGCGATGGAGCGAGGGAGGCGGGCGCGGCGCCGTCCCGGATGCAACCCCGCGGCCCGACCCAGCAGGCGCCGCCGTATCTGGCGTATCTGCTCGGCCCGTGGGCCCGGCCGGCCGCGGACCGCGCTAGACCAGGCCGCGAGGAGGACGACCGCGGGCGCGGGTCCAGACGTCATCGAGCCTGACCTTCCCCAGTCTCGGCCGGGCCGGCGCCGAAGGCAGCCGATGGCCAGGATCCAAATCAGTGCGTTACCGCCGCACCTTACTGCCTGCAGGCCGGCGAGGCGCGTTGCCATTGGTCGCCGGAGCGAGGCGGCAGCGGAGGCGGCCAATCAGGACCCGTTCAGCGGGACGGCACCGACTCTTGACGCATTTTGAGCTCCAGAGTCGCCGAATGGGACTCGAACCGAACGTGTGACCCCGCCGATCGATTCGCTATCCATAGGTGCCTTCAAACGTTCGGTTCGGGTCCCATTTAGCGACTCTGGAGCTCAAAACGCGTCCGGGATAACCGCCTCCACCGGTCGTCTGGCCCACTGTGCTCCGCCGCGCCCAGCAAGCAAGGTGCGCCATACGGCCGTAATTTGAGATCTGACACATTCCGACATCTGCAGCAAAGACCCCGGCTTCGCGGCGGCTTAGCGCAGCCCGGCACTGACTCACTAGAGTCCTACAGTGACTATACATATAAATACATAACATAAAGTAGGACTGTATATGACTGACCTGCGAAGTCGGCCACGTTGGGGTCGGCGCCGGCCTCCAGAAGCCGCTCCACCTGGGACAGGTCGCCGCGGATGGCGGCGAGGTGCAGCGGCGTCTCCCCGCGCTCGTTGCGCGCTCTGGACCTCGACGGCGAGGGGTTGGCGGCGGGGCTGGTGACGGCCGCCACCGCCGCGCTGCTGCCGCCGCCGCCGCCGCCCACCTCCGAGGGCCCCGATCCAGGTCCTGGTCCTGAAAGGCAACAAATGACGCGCCATTGAGAGACTGGACCAAATATCTCAAGTCGTGTACTGAGAGCACTGCCGAAAACTATCATGACGGGAGTCCATTAGACCTGCGACAAATTCACTACCAGCCGGCTTCACGCTTTTTCCAGAACGGTAGCAAGAGAAAATGGAGAAAAATTAGCTGTGATGCGGGCGGGGCGCGGGGCCCCAGTTGGGGCAAAAGTTCTCTCCTCGCTCAGGGCTCTCTCTCTCTCTCTCTCTCTCTCTCTCTCTCTCTCTCTCTCTCTCTCTCTCTCTCTCTCTTTCTCGCACGCAGCCCCGCAAGGCCATAAAGGGCCGAAACGCGTCCGGGCTGCAGCGCTGCAGCGTGCAACACTGCTGCAGTAAAGTCGCGAGGGAACGACCGGAGTCGAACCCGGGACTTTTATACTGCAATCGCGAAGCGTATAGCGCATGGTGGACTACGAGGGACGCAGCACGAGCGAACGGACACGCATCCCCAGTCAAACCACGTAAACCCGGGATTGAAGGAGAGGCCCTTGTCAATGGTCTTGAACCCAACGAATTTTCATAACGACCATGACGCTCTGGATCTCGGCAAGAGCATCTCCAGGGCAGGACAACACTTTCTCCGGTGCTTATAACTCATGTGTCTATGGTTGGTACATTCAGAGTGCAACTTGCGTACTTGTCCACGTCCACAGACATTTCTCTGCCACAGGGTTCAATCGCAATTAACTTCTCCTCTTTTGGCTTTTTCGGACTCTGTTCTGCCCCACGACTTCGCCCCATGTGGCGGCGCGCGCTGCATGGATTTTCGCTGCTATCGGCGGTGATGCGAGATTGACGTTTCCTCCGATAAGATGCCGGCAGGCCCTGGCCCACTGTGTCGAGGTTCGAGACTGCTCCCCGGCCCCGGGTTCGAAAAAAATCGTTCCCGTTCCCGAGGTCCTCATACCGTTCATGGCGGCAAATTTTCAACAACTTCGGCGGCAGCAAAAGCCAGAGAGCGCGGCGCCGGGCTGGTCTCGAACCTCGAACCAAGCGCACGGAGCGCAGCCGGCCCAGCCAGCCTGCCGGCCCCCGGGAGCCTGGAGCAGATGAGGGAGCGAGAGGGCCTGCGGCGACGGCGGGGGCGGCGAGGGTGCGAGCGAGACGGGAGACGCCACCAACACCACCACCCCCCTGGCCTTCCCGGCAATCAATACGTACCGCATGGGGCGGCCTGGCAACGCCGCGCGCAGGGCGTGGCGGGGCGGGGCGGGGAGCGGCGGGGCGGGGAGCGGCGGGGCGGGGCGGGGGGCAGCGGCCCGCCGGGGCCGGCAGGGAACGATGAAAACTTAAAGGGGAACACCCCTTCTAGGGCCGAAAACCACGCCCCGGGCTGACGGCGGCGGCCACAAACCGCACAAACCCGACACGGGCAAAGTCGGCGCTTTTTGCGCAGCGGAGCGAGATCAGCAGCCGAGTCGCCCCTTCGTCGCACAGTGGGCCAGAAGACTGGCGCAGGCGGCCAAAACTCTAGACGCGCTTTGAGCTCCAGTTTGGCCGTCTGCGCCGGTCTTCTGGCCCACTGTGCGTGCGTGGGGATGGAGAGTGCCTTGTCGTTCTCCGCGGACATACGCACACAAAATGAATACAAATTCGAAACAGGTTCCCTCCCAAACCAGTCCGGCCTTTTTACCCGCTCGTTAAGGGAATGGCTCGGTAAATAGGAGCCCGGCCGCGACGAGGACATGACGCCAGGTCGGCCCTGTGGCAGCGGCCCAGCGGCCATGCCGGCCGGCCGAAGAAAGCACTGCATCGGCCGAGTGACGCCGCGGACCGCTGCGTACTCGCTGCCCTGGCCTGGCCGCTGCACAGTGGGCCCGCAGGCAGGTGCTTCGTCACATTTCGGTTCAAATTAGATCACGTTTGCACCAGACGCGCGCTCTCGAAGTAGAAGCTGCCTATGAATAGCCCGGCGGCAACCCCCTGGGCCAGGGCGGCCACCCATGCGGTTCCCTTCAAAACAAGAGGCTCGGCGCCGCGGCCCTGCAGCACAGCGCCCTTCATCCACATAGCATTCTCGCATTGCACCTCTCCAAACTTTCGGAACCAAGTCGTCCAGCTCCTCTGAATTCCAGCCTAAGTTCGGCCCCGGCTCGTAGCGGGTTTTGAGCTTCAGAGTCGCTAAATGGAACTTGAACCGAACGTGCGACTCCACCAATGGATTGCTCTCCGAACGGGGAATCTATTAGTGGGGTCTCACGTTCGGTTCGAGTCCTGTTTGGCAGCGCCGGTCGTCTTGCCCACTGTGCGGCGTGGCAGTGCCACGACGGTGAACAACGCAAAGACGTCCATCCAACCAGCCGCCCCATCAAGAGAGAAATGTCTCACTCCCGTGGTTCCAAGTTCCACGACGTGGCGTGCGCGCGCCGTTGTGTTGTGCACTTCACGGCCCTCAAGTGCGCCGCGTGGTCGGTCGGCCAGGCTGGGCCAGGCCTGTGCCTGCTGCCTGCTCAGCCCAAGGACGGACGGAGTGCTCCGGCCCCGTCTGGCCCACTGTGCGTCCGGCCGCTTCGCCGTCCTCGGCGTCCCCACTTGAGCCTCACCAATCCCACACGCCTCCATCCGGCCTAGAACCAGCCAACTAGTCCGTCGTCGTCGCCGTCTCGTTCAATCCGCGCGACCGTGACGTAATTTGGAGACAGAAAAGCAGGCAGAGCCGCGCACACGACGGAACACGCCTGTCCCTATCTATCTTCTATGTTTTCCTTGTTTTCCCGGCGAAGAGGCGAAGGCGCCATTCAATAATCTGCACTAATCGCGAATCGACGGTCAAGTGAAGTGCATCAATGGGAAGGCTTAGCTCACCCTGCCTAAGCACGATGCGCACGCACACCACTGTGGGCCAGAAGACCGGCGGAGGTGGCCGAAACTCAAGACGCCTTTTGAGCTCCCCAAACGTGTGACCCCACCAATGTCTTCCTCGATCGGAGAGCAATCCACTGGTGGGGTCCCTCGTTCGGTTCGAGTCCCATGCAGCGACTCAGGAGCTCGAAAACGCGTCTAGAGTTTCGGCCGCCTGCGCCGGCCTTACGGCCCACTGTGTGCTCGGGACTCGGCGGTGCGGCTCGTCCACAAAATCAGGCTTCTGTCTTGGGGGCCGCCTAGGGGGACCTCAAGGCCGGCGCAGCCGCAGCCGGCCGGGTCAAAGGCCGTCCTGGCCGTCCGCGCCTCGCCCGGTGCATGTCCTTCCCGCGGCCTTCCCGCGGCGACGCGAGGCTCTGCGAAGTCAGGGGCGCTGGGACCCGCGGGGAATCGGGCGTCTCCTTTCGCACGGCCTGCACTAAGGCTCCTCCTTGGCCTGCACCACGTGCACGGCGTGCTGCAGCCCGGACTCATTCTGAGAATCGCTTTCGTCGCTCTGTCTCTCTCGCACCTCTACGGGACGCCCCGTGAATGCGAGAGAGACAGAGCCACGAGAACGGCTCTCGGAATCAGTCTGCAGGTGCAGGTGTCTCGGCTCGGCACACCGTCGGCGCCTTCGCGCTTCGCGCTAACACTCAACGCGCCCTGGCGGTGGAGCGGGAAGCGCGGCGTCGCTACCCCTTGCGCTAGAGCCTGTCTCTCTCGCACTCGTGGGGCGTCCCGTATGGGTGCGAGAGAGACAGCGCGACGGCAACGACTCTGTGAGTCAGTACCCAGGGGGCAGCACCGTCCGGCTCTCTTCGTTTCCTTTCCCAAGTACCCCCCTCCCCCCACCTCAGGTCCCCTTGCCCTTGTTTTCCACCCGACCGGCTGAAATCTGAAACGGGACACTTGCGCCCAGCTGATCCTCGGTCCTTGCACCTGTCACTGACACCGCAGGGCCGCCCAAGGGGCCAGCCTCCAATGGCTTTTTAGGGAAAGCTGGCTTTGGAAGAGTGAAGTGAAATGATTGCTAGCTCCTTTGAGTGGTACTCTAGGGAAATAAGCTGATGGGTTGGTTTTGTTTCTATAAAAGCTGAGCACAAAAACGACTTTAACCTCAAATACCGAACATTGGCACAGACCGGCCTCCACTGGGAGATCAGAGGAAAGCAGGTTGAAGCGCCTCGTACTGGCGTAAGAAGGTAAGTGGCACAACCAACATTGTAAAGCGAGCTTCAGAGAACATCTTAAGCACGAAAAAATAGTTTCAGAGTATTAAAAAAAATAAAAAATCCTGAACTATTTCCTTAGATTAACGTTTCATTCGAGTCTCAGGAAGACATACCTTGGTTGTCATCGGATGTCATCTGCATCAGGAGGGCCAGTTGCTGCCTCTCTGAGACAGGAGCTGTGGCTCCTCGAACACCTTTGGAGACTTTAGCACGCCCTGTGGAGCCGGGCATGTTGAAATCATCCCCTTGCTGAGCCGGGCCTGAAGTCAAAGGTTAGTTTGTATGAATTTCGATGTGAGGCATTAGAACATACGTTAATGGTGATGAAACTGACTTAAACGTAAATTTTGATCTGTTCACTGTATCCATCCAATGCACAGAAATAAATACGCACATTAAAATTAAGTCTTGGAAAGGCTCCAACAAACCCCTGATTCATTCGATACTAAAAATTTCCTTACCCTCTCGTGACTCCCATTAACATATGACGCAATTTCACCATTGTCGAACAGCAATGAAATTAAGGGGAGATGTATAATTGACAGCTGTTTAAGACCCCTCCATGATGTACCCAAGAAAAGGAGAAAAATTTACAGAGGAAAGCCAAGTAGGAGCACTAACCAGACGGACTGGCAGAAGCACACTGGATACGCGCGAATGCCCCACAACATAATGCGAAGCAAGTGTTTTGAGGTTATAATGCTTGGGTGTTGCGTGCATTCTGATGGTTCAGCAAAATCGTGTGGGCAAGTGTCAACACTACTCAATGGAAGCGCATGAGAAATAACTGATATCAGTACAGTTTTAGGTGCAAAAAGAACGATTTTTAAGGGCAAATGCTGGGAATCGATCGTTTACACCTATCAGAACAAGGAGCTGCGAGTGCCTTAAAGTGAAAAAGTTCCCTCGAAACGACCTTTCAGGTGACTCAACGGTGTGTCAGTGTTCGTCCGAACACATTTTTTGCTGCTGAAACGCATTTCAGAGAATTTAGGAACGTTTTTAAGCGCTACGTTCACCGGCCAGTGCAACATTCCATAGGGATCATGCAGAGCATGTTAAGCACAACTTTCTAAGGAAGTTCCTTTCTTCCTTACAGCACGGCAAATACCTAATGCCACCTAGTCTCACCTTATGTAAGAGGTATTAACACAGATTTGGCTTGCAATAGCCACAATATTGGTGCGCTACGATTTCAAATTCAAATCGCGAGAAATCACAACAAAAATACTACGCACTGCCTTCTGTAACTGAAGGTCCTGCGCCTGCGCTTGTAAGCGCTTAAGCGCCAACGTCTTTTTGTACTGTAGACCATTTTTAAAGCCCGGGGTTGAGCAAATGACTGATTTTTGTTGCGCACCTCGTATTTTTAAAGCAGCAAGATCAATTAAAAATTTCCGAACGATTGCCAATTTTCGGGGGAAGACGAGAAACATCGTCCACGTACCACGCCCTCCTAGACGACCTGGGACTTACACATTTTTGAAATTTGACGGTAAAGGGTGCCACTGTCCTGCAAACGACGAAATTAAGTTGCGAAACCCCTTTCCCACGCAAGCTGCACACACCCTCCGGGATTTAAGCGTGCAGAGCCTACCCTTTAGCCTCGCCAACTAAGCGTGTTACATGGGGCGCCCTGTGGGTAGGCAGCTCATCGAACGCACATGCCCCGCCCCACCCGCCGAAGTGTGTCTACCTTCTGGGCGGACACGTTGTGAATATGTAAGAGTCCGAACGGTCCATTTTGTTGGCCGTATCGACATGAAATATTTTTCCTATACACTAAATGAACACTTGGTGCTGATAAGTACTTGGTTTATATGCAATAGGAGTGGGGATTGAATTTCACTGCTTGAACAACTAGATTTTATAAGTATGCTTTATTAGCTCCTGCAGGATCATGATTAATAGACATTGGAAAGAATTAACATAAAATAAAAACTAAATTGTTAGAATCAAGTTTACAGGTGATGCTGCAGTCTGCCAAATTTCCAAAAATATGCAGCAAAGAGACAAGAGGACAGATGCGATCAGATGAATAAAAAATACAAAACAAGGGAATACATAAGATTATCTTGGTCGAATTCTTAGGATTGAAACCTACGACACAAGCATATCATAATCTGGAGTTCCACCTTCACGGGACTTCAAGAATTTCACATGGTCAGAGACTTCTAAGAGGGAAGCCTTCACAGCTTCGTCTTCTTTCATAAACTTCTTCCATTGCAGCTGCAACCATACATAAATATGGGTAAGAAAAAGTTATTGGCTTAAATATATCTACACATAAAGGTTAATAGAAAACAATAAAAAACCCTCACCAATTTAGGGAACCTTTGTGGAGGCATCACAAATCTATCACCAGCAACAATGATCAACATGTCAGCTCGTTCACACCACGGCCAAATCATGTAATCAACCATACCTGGACGTGTACCTATGAAATGAAAAATTAATATAAATAAAAGTTTGTTTTATCATGGATTTTAGTTTTGCACAACTAAGTAAACAATACACGAGTAAACTTACCACTGAAATAAGGTGTTTCACGTTTAGAGAGTTCAGCTTCAAATTCATCAAGTGACTTCATAACTTCCTCAGAGACAAGGGCATTAATATCTGTATATATCTTGTAAAATAGAACAATGAACTAAAAAGAGAAGATGTAAACAAAGCAAATTATTTCAGTTGTCTGATTATATGATTTGGTCATCTCAAGAAATTTCACTGATTAGCATACCTGAGAAAAGCGATCAATCAAGAGTTTGTCCTTGGCTCGTTGAAGGGGGTCCGCACTAGCCAGGGGCCTGGTTGTTGAAGAGCTGTCCAAATATTCGGCCAGTATGAGGCTTTCGTACAACACAGTGCCATCCTCCAGTTCAATGGCTGGAACCTTGCCAAGAGGATGTTTTTTAAAAAGCCACTCTGGCTTGGTTGACAAATTCACATAGACAACATCGTAACTGCGAAAGGAAAATTTATTATGATTAAACCATCAAATCAACGTTTTTTGTTTTTTTAAAATCTCTTTCATGTGACACTTACGGAATTTTCTTCGCATCAAGAACCAAATGCACTCGTTGGGCATAAGGACAAAACCTCATGCTATACAGACGAAGTTTTCCATTCACTAGTGGAGGGGCGACACTCCCTGAAATTCCCCAAACAAATAAACGAAATCACACAAGAGTGAAGTCAACATGGCAATGACAGAAGAAGATCCTGTTCTGAGGATGCAAATAAACCAAACTGAAGATTACAGCTAGGACATGAATATTTTGGCTAATTACACCAGCTTTATGGAGAAGGTAATCAAATACTGACCTGCTGACAGATGGTGTCCACTAGTCATGATAACAGGTTGGTTGGTACTGGACTGCTGTGGAGAAACAAGGAAACAGGATTTTGATTAGGGGTATTATTATATGCACCAGGAGCTGTAACACACATAACACAATAAATTAAGTAAAAGAATGCTACAATATGACCTTTTCAAAGACAAAATGAAAACAATGAAAATCACAGTTTCATAAATTGGTAAAAACTAGAAAGGCAAGGAGTTAGAACTATACTTAGTTGTAAGAACAACACATTAAAAAAATATAATTTGAAGAACAAAGAATTCTTTGGTAAAAAATGTAAAAAAATTCAATATTGGTAAAATGGCTGCATCTCTTCTCAAGACAGAGACTTGCGAAGACGAAGTGGTGGTGCAACATTCCGTTTTCCAACAGACAACATTTTGCCATCATCATCATCATTTGGCTTAAGCTGTTTGTGCTTTGGGCATAAGTAAAACTCATTTTGATTTGGAAGTTCACCATAGTCTCTGACACATTTCCTATGATAGTACTCTTGGCAGCATTCACAAAAGTACATGTCTTCTAAAACTTTTTTACAATTTGATGCGCCACACTCCTCATCTGATGCTTTCCACAGATTGTCCAGAATGGATGGGAGCAGATCACGCGCTGATACCAGGTTTGGGGGAAATTCATCAATACGTGGCATTTCAAGCTCCCTCCATGGTCTTGGATAGTCGAGAGTTCCATTTGCAGCCATCTCATCATGTTCACGATACGTCAAATTTATGAATTCGACTTGGTCATCAATATTCTTGTTAGAGGGTACACTACAAATTAAGGAAACAAAGAATTAGTGAAATGTTTGAAAAAACACAGAACCGAAAATAGCAGGACATCTCTTAAGGGAGTTTGAAAAATGTACTTACGAAATGGACTGAGCTGTGCCATTGATGAGAATTTCATTCAGTATTGACGCCCTTATGTGATGTGACTGACTACAAATTTCAGCCGGCACCTCAACTGCAGCACAAATGGAGTACACCCACACACACACATATACTCCACAATCTGATCCATTTCTTTGGGTGGAGAGGTCCTGAGGAATACAAATCTTCCATTCTTTCCAAGTGACTGGAACTCCACGGCACTGGATATGACTCTTTTCAATCATAAGTCTCATGGTTTCTATTGACATGCGATGGCACTATCCATAAGTCATTGAATAATAGGTGTTTTGTTTCTGCCATGGAAATCAATAAATCCGAGCCCATGCTGACACAAGATCCACGTCAATCATATTTATTGTGTAGTTTAGTACCAAGTACGACTGTGATGTCGAATCTGCTGACAAACGACTTATTTAGCCAAAGAAAACTCAACTTTCAGAAGCAGAGCATTTCACAAAGATAGATAATTGTTAACGTACCACTGAAAAATGTCCTGATGTCTCGTGTTTTCTTTTGATATGTAGGTGCCCAAAATAAAAATGGTCTTGAACGAGAACATGTAGAAGAATAACATGCATAATATTCCCGACCAAAGTCTGGGCCTGGGGTAGAAATTTTCTTCTTCTCAAGATTGGCATTTTTACAAGTGAAGCAAAAGTAACTCTTCTCTGGAGTAAAGGCTTCTCTATTGTCTGCAAAAGAATTCACAATAAAATAAGAAATTAGAACTAATTGGGCAAAAGGAAAGTAACCTGACATTTGGGCAACAAAGGCAATTACCATCACTTTCCAATTTTGTAAGTAAGTCTTCCATACCATCAATCACAGTTCCTAGATCTGATGGTGTTGAAGTGTGTTTACTTAGATCTTCTTGTGTACCTAATGTCAAAGGGGGTGGGGGGGTGAGACTCTGTGTTTTCATTTCCATCACTTTCATTTTCATCAATTTCATGAATTTCATCTTCAGGTACATCACTGGAATGATTTTCTGTTGGATTGTCAGGTACATTAGATTTTGGAAGAGGAGCTTTCATTGTTCCATAGATAAAGCAAAAGCGCATAGATTAGGGCTTCAAGTAGTTTACCCTAAAATCTGATATGTTCAGATATTTCCCTGGCTTACCTGACTTTTCAGTTCCAATCCAGCGATGAAAAGCTTTGCATGCATCATTCTCACGTGAAGCGCAAAGAACAAATTTCCTTCTGTAATGTTGCTTTGTGTAAGATGTCCGCCTAGAGGGGAAAAGAAAAAAAAATTGAATCAGGACGGAGGTATTATTTTCCCTGTGTTAAAAGGCAAAAAGTGCCAAGCACTGTCATCGTGGAGTTCTTTTCAGCATTGTCTGTGAAAATAATCACTATTCAGAATAGGTGTAAAAACAGTGAGAATCTCCTCTGCAAGAAAGAGCATGTGACTTTTTTGGTAGAAAGATGATAAAACAATGCATGATAATAATTAAAATAAGTTACCTGGACCCTGTTTAATTTTTTCATCTTCGATAGGATCGTAGACAGGAATATCAGCTCGACCTTCTCCATCGAGACCAACCACTGCAACTTCCTTGCCCATCTGATATATCTGATGACTCACTTAAAAAAGTTTGTTTTTTTTTAACAATAAGCTGTAACAATCTACTTCATTTTTCCGGAATTACAATTATAGGAGAGGAAGGAAAGGCATGGGAGCTCCCATGTATTAGTCCAGACTGCAAGCAATGTTTCATGAGCAACTACCAACCAACACTATGGATTGAGAAACCTCAAATTTGGGACACAAAGTAAGAACCTTCTTACAAACAAGCAAATATGACAAATTTAAATGAATTATGGGTCTTGAGAATGACTAGGACACTATAGACTACAAACAACTTGACAACGCAAAAGGTTTCCAGCATACAAATACTATCACAACATACCTTTGATTAACACGTTTAGCTTTTCCTTCTACATGTTTATGTTGCCTTGGCTTGCCATAATGTTGGCAAGCAATGACCGCCTCTTTCCACTTAAATTGAGGAGGAACCTTCTCGCTTTCCTTTTGGCACTTCTCATTAAAGGTGTCTCTTTTCACGCTGTTGAAAACATTATAAGGAACTTTTTCCTCCTTGCGCGCATCATTAGTGTATGAGAAATTAGTTAGGAGGAAACAGGCACTACGGCATCTAGCACTATATTTAATTAATTAAAATATTTCATGGTACTTACCAACACTTGTGCATCAATGATACAAATTATTTTATTTAAAAAACCTCGCAAAGAATTTATGGTAACGAGATTGGGCGTTAATAAATAAGCAGCTGATGTACCGGTGCACATAACTAAGTTTCCCTTATCCACACCAGCCTGTGCACCTGGTAACTTGTTTGTTATACGCCCCAGCAACGTTCTCATTTTTCCTTTTATCAGTCCAACTTGGGCTGGTCCGGATATATATTTTTTTTTTTAAATTATGTAGTATTGAATCCGTTGTTATATTTAAATCGGAGGTCAGAGAATTGCTCTGGCAACACCGCATTCGAGGAAGTCCCAACTCGCTTTTGCCACCTCGCCATCTGATCCGCACCATCTGCCGGTTCATACAACCTTTTTTGTTTAGTATGCACCAGCTGGTGCATATAACATTACAGCTGTTGCCTGCACCGGCTGGGGTGAATGAAACTAAAAAGACATATACACACCAGAAAAAATCCCGCCCGGGATTACTGGTGTACATAATGTACCAGGCCTTTATAGACACCAGTCAAGCCGGTGCACATAACGTTCAGACGCTTGTTCGCACCAGCCTGGTGCGTATAATACTATCCTTTGATTAGTCTCTTGCAACGGGGCTAATGATGACAAGCCAAAGAGGAGTGATAGCCATAGCCAGTCATTCTAGCCGCACGTCGCACAAAAATTCGTCACAAACACTACCCTACCCCTATCTCAACTTCTCACAACTATCGGTGAGGAGATGGTGCGAAGTACAAGTGCCCTGTCTGATTACACAAGGGCTCTACCGTAATGCCGCTCTCACTTTTAAACTTGACTAACCCCGTACCTTGCTGCGAGTGTTTATCTCTTGCAGGCAGGTGACACTTACTGGTCCTTTCCTTTTATCGGCAATGTGCACTACGAACTACGAACGAGTCCACTTCCACTTCACTCACTCCCACACTTCACCGTCACCGAACCGAATATGAATGAAATGAAATCACATTCATATCGCAGTTCGCGCTCGGGTGGTTGTCGGGCGGAGAACGCCTCGACCAATCACGACAGACCACGATTATCAACATTTAATCTTGGTGGGGACAGCACACTCTAGTTGTGTCTAGTTGTGTCAGCCGTTCAGCGGAATGACACTTTTAGTCTCTAAAACGTCGTGTTTAAATAGGGTAATTGAATGACAGCTGTGGCCCACACCGTAGTTAATATGGATCGTTCTTTTAGACTGGGACCGAGAAAGTTGATACCGTGGATAGTACTTATTACGTTGGATTTATTATGCGATGGTAAGTTAACCTGGTCAATGTAGACAGACAGCAAAGCATTAACATTTGACTGAACAGCCCGAAACTTTATTTTCGACATTTGTTTAAAATGTACACTTATAATTTCTCTCTCTGTATGCCTCGAATTTCAAGTTTTGCTCTGTCTCATAAGTGTCATTCACAGACTGAACAGCCTACTTAATTGACAATAAGGAATATTTTGTTGCTCTGATTATTTATCAAGCCACTTTCCTTTGTTCGTTTCATTCCTGCTTTTATTCAAGTCCAGTCCCCAAAATTTGTAAGGTTTTACTACGCACCTATCTACTCGACTATTTATCAGCCCCACCTCTAAACAACTGATACAACGACAACTCAGCAAACATATTATATTTAGCTGCTTTTACATGTTTGTTCTTTTCTTTGTTATTGAAACTGCTCTTGCTATTTCATGTATCTGTTACATTTTCTGTGGCAAATTTTGGCTTGTACAGTACCTTACGTGAATTGTGATGTTCAGTTTCAGATGGTGCTTCCCAAGCAGAAATCAATAAGCACTTAGAGATAGGAAAGAAATTTTTGTCCAGTGGGCAGTTTCAGGACGCTTTAACTCATTATCATGCTGCTATTGGTAAGTCTAGCCGTTTTAATTTTTATAATTTATTGAAATGGCACCCTATCTTCATTTTACTTGATGCATCTAACACAATGTATTGGAATTTCAGAGGGGGATAACTCAAACGCAGTATCTTATTTCTCAAGAGGAACGGTGTACCTTGCACTTGGCAAGGCCAACTTAGCCCTTGCTGACTTCGACAAAGTTTTGGAGCTGAAACCTGACTTTGCTGCCGTGAGTAGTGATTTAATTTCAATGCCATCAAACATTCCTGAACTTTTAATGTAGTTTGATGCAATGGATGTCATATGCACCATCACAGTTATATCTCGTTAAATTACAGGCTCGAGTCCATCGTGGTCATATTCTTGTCAAACAAGCAAGGCTGGATGAAGCAGCAGAGGAACTTGACAGAGTTGTAAGTTCTTTGGATATTTGTGATGAGGCATATCAGCTGTTCAAACATTAACAGTAACCTCTAATTAATTTTTTCTCCCTTTAGTTTGCATGGGAACCTCACAATCCAGATGCAGCGCATTTCAGAAGCCTGATCGACCCAGCCAGACATGATATTGCCCTAGCCGAAGCATTTATGAGAGGAAGGGATTATCCTGCAGCTGTAGAACTAATAACTAAAATTTTAGAGGTGCATCTAAAATACAAAGCTTTCTATGTGTTTTAAAAAATGGGTTGGTTGATTATTTTCTACCATGTTCCTCTGACTTCCAGATCTGTCCTTGGTCATCAATGTTACGAGAATTGCGAGCTGAAGCTCATACTGCCTTGGGTGACAGTATGGCTGCTATATCTGATATTAAATCTACTACTCGACTACTGTCTGACAATACTGCTGGTTTTTTCAAACTATCTTTACTCTACTACAAACTTGGTCAAGCTCCTGAATCGTTAAAGTAAGTCCTTTAAAATGTTCTCTTAATACTGGTTGACAGTGATCCTCATTTAGATGCACCATGATATTTCATGCCCACACTTTCTGTTGCAGAGAAATTCGGGAATGTTTAAAATTGGATCCTGAACACAAGGATTGCTTCCCTCACTATAAAAAAGTGAAAAAAGTAGAGAAACAGTTAAATGATGCTCAAGAAGCACTTCAAGCAAATGATCACAAGAGATGTATTGAAATGTCCAAAAAGGTTAATATTTCAAAGCCTAATATTATTGACACTAATTTTAAAAATATCCATGGCCAAATTTCAATCTTGTGACAGGTTTTGGTGTCAGAACCCAACGTAGCCAACATCCGCTTCCAAGCTCATGATAAATTGTGCCAGTGCTATCACAAAGATGACCAAATTTCAGAGAGCTTACAAAGCTGTCAAGATGCTTTGGACATCCACATGGACGCGAGAATATTGTGTGATAGAGCTGAAGTGTACATAGCAAGTAGTATGTTTGATGACGGTATGTATTTATGCACCTCAGCAACCTCACCTTAAGCTCTGTGACAGTAGTGCGGAAAGATGTATGACTCTTCTCTTCTCTGGCTACAGCTATTAAAGATTATCACAAAGCCTTGGATATTGAAGAAGATTACCAGCGTGCTAAAGAGGGGATTCAAAAAGCCCAAAAGCTACAAAAGCAGGCAGAGCGTAGAGATTACTACAAGATTCTTGGAGTGTCTCGAAATGCAGGAAAACAGGAAATCATAAAGGCTTACAGGTAAAGACATGTTAAAAGAAGTGGTTGCTGAAGTTTATCTTGGCAACTTTAACAAATCTTATCCTTACCATCTTTCGTATTATCTCAATATCTAGAAAAGCAGCACAAAAATGGCACCCCGACAACTTCCAACAAAATGAGAGTGAGAAGAAAATAGCTGAGAAAAAGTTCATCGACATAGCAGCAGCTAAGGAAGTCTTAACTGATCCAGGTAAATTTCGCATGACCTGAATCCAATAGTTGTCTTATTTTAAATCTAAAAACAAAAATCTCTCTTTACAGAAAAAAGGCAAAAGTATGACAATGGAGAGGACCCTCTTGACCCTGAATCTGGACAGCATAATGGTTTCAACCCCTTCCAACAGTTCCATCAATTTCATCATGGTAGTCCTTTCCAATTTAAGTTCCACTTCAACTAAACGCTTGGTGAAAAGTGAAATCAAGTATACTTGTGCCACTCTCAATGGGCCCGCGGATTTTGTGTTCAGTACTGACTTCTTTTAGTCCACATTTCAATTTATGATAGAAAATCTATTTTCTATGAGAATAGTAAGAATACTTATTTATTTGTACTGTTACCTTTCCTATTTCTCCTCAGCATTGAACACTTTATCTGTAACCATACATCTAGATTAATTTCAAGTACCTGGTCGTGGAACATTTTGTAAAAGAGGAGTTCTAAATCAAATTTTGGAGATTAAAATTGAACTTTTTATCAAGTTCTTTTCTAATTGTCTTTTCCTTTCTAAAGTAAAGTTGAGAAAGGTACAAGTAGTATTCACTTTAATAAGTGGGTCATATGTTCTGCATATGCGGCGTTGGCACTTTAACTGTGATTTTTTTGTTTGTTGTAATTTGAAGAAGAGCACTGTTATATGAATTAGCTAATTTATTATTGGACTTGATCAAGACATGAGAGAAGGCCTCCCTGTACCAAAGCTGCATGTGTAGTTCTTACATGTCTTGTGTCTTATTCTGGCCTTCAATCATCATTTACAGTTGTTTTTTTTAATTATTTTTTTTTTAACATTTTTGGCAATTAAATTTGGGAGCAGTTTTTAGAAAATCAGAGGAGTTCTCACCAAGGTGAAATTGTTCCCTTCATTCCTCAAAATATACATCAAAGCTGGAATTGTATGTATTTTAACCTCTGCCCGTTGAAATTGGAGAGTTTATGCTTTTACCTCTTTCTTTTCATTTCCATACTCTTGGTTTTAAACTATAAGAGGAGACCTTGACTAGCAAGTGTTTCAGTTTCCTACACATTATAGTTCAATGAAGTATCAAATACAAATTTCAGGTGTGTAATTGTGTGTGCCATTTAGGTGTTCTTAAAAAGAAATCATCTAATCCTAACATGCATTAAGAGTGACTTTTGAAATTAATTTGTGCAGTCTACAGCTCTGCTGCATGCATATCGTAATAAATTCAGATTCTGAGAAAGAATATGTCCTTGCAAAATTTATGCATTTTATAATAAAGAAGTGGAGGTGAAGATTTTTACATATTTATATATTCAGGTATTTATCTTCCTTGTTATTTTTTCTCAAAAAATAAAGGGAAACAAATCGAATTGACTATTGTGTGACATTGTGTTTAATTGACCTGAGTGAACCGTGGACATTCGAAGTGATATGTCCATAGTTTATGTACGAAGATGATCTCGAAATGATTGAAGGGTTCTCTCAATCATTGTGGGCACAAAAGAAGAGAATTTGTCAACAATTGTGATGTTGTACCCAGACTAAAACTTTCTTTTAATGGGTTAGTTTTCCTACTAGGACAACTTTCATTAGCAAATACTTAAACTGTGACCTCTGTAATCTTCCAAGGTTTTGTTTTAAGATCTTTTGTTCGTAATAGTGTGCATGTGAATTGTGCATACATGTAGGTGTGTTGAACGATTACATTGTACTTGTTCTGGACATTTTGGCTTTTTGCTTTTTAAGTAAAGACTGATGTTACATTACAAGGAATGGCCATTTATTTTTACAATGTGTTGAAGGATCAGTCAACCCTCCCCCTTACGCTTTGCGAACACTAGTCCAAGCATGTCTGCTTTCTGTGACATGGTTATAAAACAATATCAGATACCAAAAGAACAAAACAGTTTATGAGTGTGCATGCATGCATGCATATTTGTAAAGGTTTATTTATGCAGTATTGCAGATGAAATAACGACAAGGAAGGAGTAACAAAATGATCATACATTTCTATGAATCTTAACAGGGATAAAACACATAAAATACAGCAATAAATGAAACTTAAAATACAATCAAATCTCAATAAGCAAGTTAAAAAAATCAAGAGAAAAACATTAGAAGTATTAAGTCAGAAAATTTGGCAACAACAAACAACTGTCTTTCCACAATCAATAAAGACATCACTCAAATATCACAAATTGGTACGGATCGCTGCAATGTAGCCATACAGAATTCCTCAGGGAGAAAATGGTTACATAGGCTTGATGTTAAATAACAGGTTTTTAAATCTCAACCTGAACAACTGAACTTCTAATGTGTTGCATTAACACCAAATGGCACATCTATTCTCAGACCCCGATCTTTATAGTCAGTCTTATGATCGTTACTTTATCTGACAGATAGTCAGAAAAGTGTAATACAATGCTTAACTTACAGGCGAACTACTCATGATGCCTGACCTAGCAGCGATGTGCAGTTCCAGGAGCGTGGGACGAACAGATCCCAGGATGAATCCTGTGACAAATAAAAGAAATTCAGCTCGCTCGATTTTCAAGGAGAAAGGTGAGACAAGGCTCCGTTTAAAGGGGCGACTCACAATAATTTGCGCGCAGTTTTCCCGGGCGAAGTGCTCCATCATGTACAAGCTGACCAGTATGCCGTCACCCAGGAACAGGGACAGCCACAGGCCGATGTTGCCCACCGCGGAGGAGCCGTCCTGGCTCACGGACAGGAAGGACAGCAGCACTGGAAAAGAGGACAGCGGCGTGAGACTCGTACGGCGAGGCTCACTCCGCAGGGGGTGCGCGGGAGGCAGGGCTCACGTCCGATGATGCCGAAGAAGACGTAAAGCATGGGGAAGAAGAAGCGCAGCGTGAAGCCCAGGATGAACTCGTGCATCACGGCCGAGATGCCGAAGATGGCGAAGCGCGCCGGCACGCCGCCGAACCCCATGTGCACCACGTCCTTGTAGATGTACGCGTACAGCCAGTCCTGCACCAGCACGTTCCACGTGCGGTAGTAGGCAGAGAACGAGCCCTGGTTCCACCAGTCCTGCAACAGAGGAAGCTACTCAGGACCTGTCCCACAGTGGGCCGCGTTTTGAGCTCCAGAGTCGGTAACAAGGACTCGAACCGAACGTGTGACCCCACCGATGGATTGCCCTCCGAAAGAGGAACCCATTGGTGGGGTCACACGTCCGGTTCGAGCCCTGTAAAGCGACTCTGGAGCTCAAAACGCGTCTAGAGTTTTGGCCGCCGGCGCCGGTCTCCCGGCCCACTGTGCGTCCGCCACGCACACTCACCATGTAGAACATGCGGTCCCCGAAGCGCATCATCTCGGCCCAGGCGTTCTGCCACGAGTGCAGCAGCATGTAGAAGCTGCACACGAAGGCCAGGCCGGACGGCAGCACGGCGCCCATCACGTTGGAGAACACCTCGAGCGGGGCCGCGGGGTGGGTGCCGAAGTCGCGGTGCAGCGGCACGATGTAGCGCTCCGCCAGGAAGCTGCAGTAGAAGATGCAGCCCACCACCTCCAACAGGTGGCACGCCACCACGCGCCAGCGGATCGACGGCGTCCTGAGCACAGTCGGAGACACACTTATTGGTGGGACCGGAGACCGGCGCGGCAGTCTACACCTCACTGCACTCTGAAAGCCTCCGTCGTCAAACTGCTGACGATACCGTATTATGATACGACGCACCTGGGGTAGTTGTCGGAGTACACGAGCGTGGGCGCGAACATGAAGTACAGCCAGTGCGAGAAGCCGGGACACGTGCCGTCCGTGAGCGCGCGCGGCGTGTTGGAGCGCACGAAGGCGTGCGTCTTCATGAGCAGGCGCACGGCCTCGGTCAGCAGCGCGAAGGACGACGCGAAGGGCATGGCGTAGTGCAGCATGCGCAGCACGGGCAGCGTCAGCAGCGCCGCGTCGAACGCCAGCAGCGCCGCCAGGAAGGCCCAGTCCCAGCACCGCCGCGCTGCCGGAGGATAGCCGTCAGTCAGAGCCCGCTCCACCTCTGTCGCACTCATGGGGCACCCCATGCCGCACAGTGGGCCGGACGGATCGGTTCGTCGCTCTGTCTCTCTCGCACCCTTATGAGTGCGACAGAGACAGAGCGACGAAATAACGACCCTTATTCTAGATCGCTCGGCAGACAGACAGACAGACCGGGGCGCGCTGGAGGCCGCTCGGCGCTCCAAGCGCCCGAGCACCGCGGGGTAGGCCACCCGCCCACGACGCGAGCCGCGCGGCACAGCCTACCCCGAGTCCTGCGGGCGCTCCGTTCCGCTCCGCTCCGGGGAGAGACTTACCCAGGGCGGGGAGCTGCTGCCGCCGCTGCGCCCAGTAGGTGAAGGCCACGTACTGCACCGTGGTGCCCAGCATCATGACGAGCCAGATGGTGATGACGCGGTGGAAGCCACCGAAGCAGTACCAGATCAGCCCCACGCTCATGTTTATCCTGGAAACAAACACTGCTGGAGGGAGAGGGCCCACTGCGGGGCGCTGCCGGGTAACAACCAGCCGTCCCGCGCCCACACTCACGTGCCGTGCGCCACCAGGTCGTCGACCAGGGTCTTGAGCACCAGGATGATGAGCACCACGACGGCGACGTGGTAGATGGTGCTGATGTGGTTCACGGCGAACAGGTCGGTGAGCGGCGAGTTGCGGACGGCGAACTCCTTGTCGCGGAGCTGCTTCTTGGCGGCGCTGCCGGCGCTGCCGGGGCTGCCGGTCTTGTCCCCGGGGCTGCCCTTGGCGTGCCCGTTGGCCTGCCCCCGCGCCCCCCACGACGACGCCACCGCCGCCGCTTCGGGCACCAGCGACGGCCGGTTCTCGCGGAGGGTCTCCCGCAGGGTGGCGCGCAGGTCCCGGATCTGGTCCTCGGCCGCCATCACCGCCGACGTCATCGTCTGGGGAGAACCAAGCAAAATACATGTGGTAAAAAATGAAAAATGCAGTCCCGTCTGATGAAAGATGAGGAACGTTCAGACATTCCGAAGATCTTCGTGGGGAAAAAAGGAAAGTCGTCTGTAAGTTTCTAAAATTACCAGAGATTATTTAATTATTTTTTTAAATGAAGAGATTAACAATGAAAACTGAAAGACATTATGGAGATGTTGGCAATTTTTAAAGAGGAAGACCTCAAAACAACCCCCTTCCCCCACCCCATTTAAAAAAAAATAATTTAAAATTTAAAAAAAAATTAAAAATATGCCTTTTTGTGAATAAATTAAAAAGTGTCCCACCTTGAGCTTGTTGTAGACCTGGGGTGACATGGCGCCGCCGTCGCGGCCCAGGTCCCTCCGAATGGGGGACCGGTCGCGGGCAGGAGAGAGCCGGCCATTGGGGAGGTACTCGCTGCCTGGAACGACAAAAACAAACCAAGTTGAAGGCCTCTCGCTCGCACTCTCCATGACGTCATCTCTCTCTCTCTCTCTGCGCAGGCCTTGTCCGGCAGGCAGAAGCTGGCCGTGTCTCCGCGCGACGGTCTCTGATGCCCGAGCTGGCGGCCAGCATCGCGACAACCCCCTCAAGGTCGTGTTCGAGTGCACTCGACCCCGGAACTCTTATCTCGCGTCCGAACACCAATCGCGCATTAACTTGGTGTGAAAAGTTCAATTCAGTGCGAACAAACGTCCTCAAGTCCCGCGCTAATCCGCCACAGGGGCCCCGCTCCCACCTTGACAAGCGTGACACACTACCGATACCGGCCGGCAGGGCGT
This sequence comes from Stenchaetothrips biformis, assembly GCA_030522485.1. Lineage (NCBI taxonomy): Eukaryota > Metazoa > Arthropoda > Insecta > Thysanoptera > Thripidae > Stenchaetothrips > Stenchaetothrips biformis. Next base: position 15,906,892 of record CM060089.1, on the reverse strand, counting down.
TCGTCTATCTCTCTCGCACCTACGCGGGACGCCCCATGAGCGCGAGAGAGACAGAACGACGTAATTACACGGAATATCGGACATCTCGCGGCGCGAACGAGCTCCTCGCAGAGTCAGGCCGAGCCCCCCTGCACAGTGGGCCAGAAGACCCGGCGCGCGGCCACAACTGTAGACAGACGCGTTCAGGGCTCCAGAGTCGCTAAATGGGACTCGAACCGAGCGTGTGAACCGTCCGGGATTTTGAACGCCTCCGGCCGGTATTCTGGCTCACTGTGCCCTGGCCGGCGGTAGTAGAATGGGGGATCATGGCGTGCTCGGCGGCTCGGCGTCACCGCTGACGCGGCCGGCCGGTGCCGTCCTTAGCGGTTCAATGCGATCGCCAGTCTCCCGTAACCACGGCGCCGATAACGTACGCCGATACGAAGGGGGGACGGGGGCCCCCGAACGCTACATGAGCCGATTTCAAAAGTTATGGCCGGAGCCGGGCGGCGGCCACGCTCGCCGTCGAGTCGCCCCACTCGGCCGGGCCGGCGTCAAACTCACCGGTGCTCCTCAACTTGACGCTCTCCAGTCCCTTCATCACGTTGTTGTTGTCGTGGTGCGTGGGCGAGGGTTGGCCGGGCGCCGCCGCCTGGTCCTCGCCGAGCAGCTGCATGTCGCGTCTGTTGCCGCTGTCTCCGTCCGTCTCCGTCACGCTCCCCACGCGGCTCGAGGAACACTGCACGCTGCACGACGACGCAAGCGGCACGGTGCACCCTCTCCGTCTGACCACGCGTCTTCACCAGCCTCAGCGAGCGCGCCGATTGGGCCGGACTGAGCCGGAGATTGACCGGCGCGGCTGCCTGCTCGGTCCGCCCCGCCGCCGCCGTCGTGCTGCCTGCAGGCTGCTTCCGAATCCGAGTTATCGTCACTCTATCGTGCGAGGAGAGAGTTTTCGGTATCAGCCGGGTGTAATCTCACCGCCGATAATTTGCGTGGGTTTCCGCGACAATGGGGCGGCGCTCCTGAGGAAGGACGCACCGCACAGTGGGCAGTGCGCAGTTCGCAGCAATCTTCAAAAGCGGAAGCGAACTCGGCGGTGCAGCGGCGCGCATAGAAGAGCTTATCACTACTAGAGGGCTAGAGCTCTAGTCCTCTAATCACTACTTGATGGCGCCCCGGGCAATGGGGTGGCGTCCACGCCGGTCCAAGTCCCCTTCACTGTTTGACGGTCCCGACGGACCCGATCGGTGCAGGCGCACTGGCGTTTATTGAGAGGACTGACCGAAGATCGAAGCACGCTCCAAATGCTGCTTTATCAGCGGTTTATCAGTGTGCGTGCACGGGCGGGCCGGCGGCATTATACCATAGCGGCAAGCGCGGCTACCAGTCGGTGCATCCGGACGCGCCGCGGCAGTCCGCGCTGCTCGCCGGCTGACTCCGCGCAGGGAAGTCCCGTCTGTCTGTCTGTCGGCCTGTCTCGCGCCCTTTCAGTGCACAGTGGGCCAGAAGACCGGCGCAGGCGGCGAAAACTCGAGACACGTGTGGGGCTCGGCTCGCGAGGCGGAAGGGGACAGCGAGGAAGAAGGGAGTGGCGACGGCGGCATCGACATGGAGAAGGAACACGCCACCGATAAGCAGTCGGGCGGCGGAATCCTCCTCGCTGTCTCTCCCGCACCACTACGGCACACTCCATGAGTGCGAGAGAGACAGAGAGGGCGAGGAGTGCGGGTGGCGGAATCGCAGCGCAGAAGCAGGGGCCACTCCAACGGGCGGACAACGGCACTGCTTGTTAGGACACAACGTAGTGGCCACAAACGGGGACGTCAACCCCAACCCAGCAGGCTCTGTTGTAAAGGAAAGGAGAGAAGAAACAAGTCTTCACTTTCTTTTGATTATGATAGGAAAAGTTTAATACAACAATCGTAAATACGTTGCAAGTAATGAAATATAAATTTGAATGGTTTCTCATCACATCAGCTTCGATTGGTTAAGGATTAAGGACTCCAAGTTTCCAACCAATATTTGTGCCAAAGAACAATGGCACTAGAAGCACTACCTTCCACTTCATTTGTAGTTGCAACCAAATTATTAATTCTTTGATTTTCACCACTCAGATCTTACACAGCAAAAAAAAATTGTACAGGTTAAAATGCTTTTTATGTTATTAACAACATTGGATAAATCCAGAATACATAAAACTTTACTTTGGTTTAGTAGAGACAGGAAAACAATAGGTGTTAATAATACTAGGTAGTTACAATAAAATGGAGATTTGTTCAAAAATTTGAAGTTAATCTGTAGGATGGATTTAGACTTTGATCAAAATAATTTGAAGAGGGAAATTTATGTTAGACTAATTTGTCTGTTCATAAGTATCAAAATTACCCCGAATCCACATCAGCCTTTCCTAGTATTGGTAGCACCAAGTTTTCCTTGGAACAATCACAAAATGACTACATCTAAATGGTATCGAAAAATATCAAACAGTTGCTTTGAAACAGTCTTTTCCTTTGGTGAAAGACCTGACCCTGGCATAGAGGCCATAAAGGAGCATTACGAATGTAGGAATCACACAATAGGTGTTGGCATTTGAACATTAACAGAAAAAAAGACAAGTACAAAAATCTACTTACTTTATGCACTGAGCTAAAGTTCGTCAATAAAATGTTTGGTCACACCAAGGACAGCTACTCTCATAAGAGTTTTAAAAATAATATTTGACACGCAATGTCTCATTAGCCTTTGCGATGAAACAGTAGGAACAAAGCAAGCTACAGAATGAAAGCACCCTTCTTCTAATGACTAAACAAAACAATCAAAATACATAGCACTTAAGGTGCTCTCACACTAGCCTTGCAATTAGTTCAAAAAATAATGTTCAAAATTTTGAAATGCAGACTGTTCAGAATGATTTCTAACAAATTACAGGACTTCTCAAACCAAACACCCCCTTCATCACATAAGCTCATGTCAAGAGGAACCCCCACAAATTTGAGCTCCACCTGGTAAAATTATGGCAGATTTCTTAAACGTTTATCACAACAACAAATATTTGTGAATATACAATTGAAATGAATTCATTTATATAACTAATCAAGTCAAAATTAATTGAATAAATCCTACCTATGGACAGAATGGCCCATTTTGTACCCTATAGTTAACATTTATGGAAAAAGATTAATGTACGACTGACCAGGCAGACAATGTAAAGCAAAGGCTACAATGGAAATGATTCAACATGACTAGGGAGTTAACATTTCCCCCACAAAAATAGATCATTACATTCACAGTAGACCAGCACAGTTGACCAGAGCAGCAATAATAAGGAGAATAGACTAATAAATAATTAATCAATAGTTAAAGTATACATACATTTAAGCATTGCAAATTGATTGTGCTCTGTGATTTCATAGCAGCTTTCACATCTAAAAATTAAATTAACAAACAACACGACCATTGAGTATTGGTGCATTGAGATGGGGACGCCAGCATAGCCATCACAAAAATGCTTGTCTTTCCAGATTTGGAATGGGAGAATAGGAGGCAGCTTTAACAACAAATTTTCTAATATCAATCTTTGACAAAAATAAAGTCATTAGCCAGATTGTTGGAATGAATGACAGTGTCCACAACTTTGTAACCTAAACTTTCCATATAGTTCTGCAAAGCATCTTTTCCTTCTGGCCCATGAATGAATTCTACAGACAGAACCTGCAATCAGAACATGTAATTATCATATTCATCGCATTTACAGGTTCAAGGTTTTTATTCAGTCTTAGTCTAAGTCTTACCTTAATATTTACTTTGGACCATGGTATTGTTTTAAGTACATCCAACTCTGCACCTTCAACATCTAAACTGAAATAATCAACAGTTGTCTTGTCAAGGGCAAGCAAAAATGAGTACAGCGGAAAGCACTGCACGTCGACATAGCCCGATTGTGAATGGCCAGCAGGATATTGAGAAACTTGGCCCATGTTAAAATTCTGCTTGAAAGACACCTGCAAAGAAAATCAGTCCTTAGTAGCACAAGGATGATGGAAGCTCTCACATCTCAACAATTAGAATGCAGTATGAATACTCACAACAGAGGGGTAAGGCTTCAAGGAGAGGCATGCTGGAGAGAGCCAGGCTTTCCGGTGTTTGTGGACCATTGCTGCATAGTTGCTGGGGTCTCCTTCAATGAGGAGGCCTGTCCAGCCTAAGTACCGTTCAAAGTAAAGGGTGTTTGATCGTATTTCCCCGTCAAGTGCTCCACACTCAATAAAGAAACCATTGCGCTAAAAGCAAAAAAGGATTGACAGTTTTAAATCATAAAGAAATTGGAGTAGAATTCAAAAATAAAATGAACTGCATCATCTATAAAGCCAACCTTATATTTCAGTAGTTTTTTAATAGTTTGTGCTTGTCCCATGCTAGTATCAAACTCCTCTGGGTCTGTAAGATTAAGGGGAACACTTGCTGGAGGTGGAGGTTTAAGGTAAACAGCACGGATCTTGGCTATGAGCCGCTCATCCTCTTGTGAAATAGATTTCCCATTCAAACCATCATTCTCTGCACAGAAAAACCATAAATAAATTCAAAATCAATTTACTCAAAAACAGTAAGTTGCAACAGTTAAAATAAAAAGCGAGTGTTTACTAATATTACCTATTATAATACTATGGAATACAGGTGCAGGGGGGCTAGACCCACGCTGATATATCATGATGAAACAAACGAGGAGGAAGAAAAGAAGGAGAAATCCTGCAGACAATAAAAACAGTAAATATCTCATGACAAAAACTTAACAGGTCAAATACATTACCCACTTGATGAAATTCCTAATGGCACAAACCTTTGGTTTTGCCCAGTCTCCATGCTGATAATTCCATTCTTCAGCCTGAAATCAAACGAAAATCATGAACATCCTCACATTCACTTTTGTCACAATTATTACTGAAGCAGCCTTACATCTACTGAGATGCAATCAAGTGAGGACCTAATTATTGACAGGGAGGCTACACAGGTCTCAGCAGCCCAAGCCGTGCATCAGGGCATTTTCCGCGTTTTTTTACCGGCACTTGGTTGCCCGGTACTCTGTTCAGCCTGTTCTGTGGACGAGTGCCTCGTCTTATCAGTCTAGGCACTTCCTGTTCCTATCAGGCTTTAACAACACAAACATGACGCCAAAAACGTTGGTTAATGGCTTCTTTAATTTAATTTGTTATCTTTTTCAGAATTGAGAGGCAAGGTCAAGCACTTACTCATCATGTATCAGTGTGATCAGGGAGAAATGTGGTGTGTTTTTGGACAGTGATTGGGTTCAGATCATGTTCATTATTAAAAGAGATATACAATTTTTTTCTTTTCATTCCATTTATTGTAAGTACACAAAAGATGTGTCATTTTAGAATTAATGGATAAACATCCATTCAGACCAACTGGCACTGTAAAAGCTGCATGGTGCAAAAGAACTAAAAATCAAAACAAAATGTAGGCCAAGTTTTAACTACCCATATTGAAAACAGAAGTAGTGGTTTACAAAATCTAAGACCTCCCTTTCCTGAGCAAATAATTACCTCTATAATTAATAAGAACAAAATATAAAGTAATGCAACATAATTATTGTTTTTAAGCGAACGACATTTATTATTATGATCAAAGGTGCTTAACCTTTGGTCAATGTTTGCTTTTGACTACATGCAAGTATTACAGAGGAAAAACAGAAGAAAAATTCACGTCACATTATAATTCATCAATCGTAAGAGTCATACGATAAAAGGTTGTCAATTTATGTTTAACATGTTAACAAGTCTTTCCTCACACCAAGATAGTCTCCCAGAGACAACGTTGGAACTCTGAAATCTAGGTGCGGATTAATTACTTTGACAAACCTTCCCTGAGATGCGTCATTAGAATCAACACTGTGTGATAACAATTGATGATACTGAGAAATGGCATGCATTATTAAACGTTCATAGCTAGACATGCTCTCAGACTCAAAAATTTCCAGGGGCTTTTCAATGAAGAAAGTAGTCACTCTCTCTTCCAGATTACTGAGCAGTCCCAAAGGAACCCTGCTTTTCCGTAGAAAAGAGCGAAGACTGCGATCCATGTTTTGGAAAGCATCTTCCCCTGAAAGCACCTCTCCCTTGGTATCTCTCTTCCGTTGAGCCTTTCCTCTGTTACCAAACTGCATCAAAAGACACTGCTGGGCTTCCTCGCTGCTTTCAACGAACTCATCCCACACAGCCATAGAGACGTTGTCTTTCAAAAGATGAGCAAACGGAGAGTCATTGTCTGGGACAAGATCCGAAATGGACACTTCACCAAACTCATCCTCTTCTACCAGCGTCATTAGGGTGCAAACATCTTGGTACCTGCGGGATTTCTTCTTGCCCAGAACCTTGCGAAGGCGGAAGAAATGAGTTGGGATGGGAGGGACACGGGACTTGGTGCGATTTGGATGGTGAACAGCAGGCGGGGGAGGAGGTAGTTCGTCTTCACTCGGAGGCTCGGAGGGAATGTGGAGACTTTCGGCTGAAGAGGCGTTAAAAAGCCCCTTCACCGGATCTTCCTTGGAGATGAGCCCCATGGCTGCAGCAGACGAACAACCAAGGCAGTAGCAGTAGACAAGATGTCAGCTGTGGTCCCTCTTTGAATGCTTGCGTTCAGCTTCCTTTTCTTCGTGTTTTTCGACGCGATAGCTAGAGTTGGTGGCGTGAACAATTCTTCTCGATTTCTTTTTCACTTCGAACGACACGATGCATCAACACAATGGGAGGAGATCATTGAAAACGGACAAAATGTCGAAGGAAAGGTAAACACAGTTCTGACCTCCAACACAGTAGGCAGCGCAGGCAACTTGAAAAAGTAACAAGAGTACAAGATTTACTTGCGAGTAAATCGATACTTTGTGCTGCTAGGACGATTGAAATGTATTGAAGTAAACTCAAGTAATGAACAGTTTTTGCCTATCATCGAGACAAAGCGACGTACGGTAAGCCTCTTCACAAAGAAAGTTGGTCACTGTTGTTCATATATTGGCAATACCGTCCTAAACCTAATTTCGGCGAAAAGCTTCTGCAGTCGCAGCATTTTCACGTTTCAGCGTTGAATCAAAGCCTATTTTCTCACCTGTAAGGTTGCTGCGGTCAGGTCCTTCGCCATCAGCACAAATCCTTCAAAAACACACACAGATGTTTGATTTCTGCGGGCCGTTCGTTAGACAAGCTGCTCCATTGCATGCCGACCACCCTGGTCACGTGATTTCTCACTGCCGTCGTGTCGTCTGCTGCGGCAGGAAACAGTTGATTGTCGTTCGCGCGGAGCGCGTAGTTCAAGTGTGTGCGCGAAATCGGGACGCACACCCAGACACGTTTGAACTTTCAACGCTTTCAATCATCATTCTGAGACAGGAGGGATAACGTTTCAATTGAATCCACTGCCAGACAAGGCACTACACAATAACTATAAAGAAAAACTTGAGATAAAAACAACAAGAACGACACCAAGAGTGTACCAACTTTTCAAAATGAATCTCAGCCTCAGCTCTCTTGTAATTTGGTACTTGGTGACGGTTCAACTGTATGATCAAAACCGTAGAACAGTACCGATTCCTTATTTGTTGCCAGTCCGGACATCCCTCGGCGTAAAAGAGGAATTTTGACAAAAAGAATCAAGAAGGCGTTGAGAGACAGGGGAGCTGAATACAGAAGTTTTGTGACGTAATCCAAGAGGTCCTGGACAACACTTTTAAATCCAAGAGAATTTTGCCATTAGTGTTCGCAATGGCTCACCGATTGTTATCATACAATCGTAAATATCAAAATGTGCTTTGGAAGAGTCTGTGTAAGGGTTCTCCCGAAAATGTCTGGGTACGTATAAGGAATGGCATCCTTCGTTAGTGCCACTTTGCGTTCAACCCGTCGTTATTTTCTAGGTTATGTATTACATTATATTTATTGCAGTTTTGAGTTAGATTCGACTTTAATGAGAGGAAGCGTCTGAAATTTGATCTTCTAAATGCTCCTGTCTGAGGTGTTGTCTGATAGCCCTTTCAGGCTATTGCCCTAACTTACATAATCATCATGGTGCAATAGTTTCAGTATATGGTGTCCTATTGAACAGTTTTGATATAAGAGTTGTACTTTTATTCGCACCAATCAACTGTCAGTTTATCAGACTTACTAGTTTCCTAAACTACCTCTTCTGATGGGTGACCTATTGCATCAGTTGTGCTGACATTTCCTCATTCTTGTTTTCGTTTTTAGATGCAACGCCAGTTGGGAACCTTTCGAGGGCTCCAATCAACTTCTCCAGTACTTAATGACATAATCGAACGAATCCTTCGCTTATTTAATGAGCCGCGATTTCCTCCAGCATTAAATATGAGTGCTGATAAATCCAAGCAACAGAAGAAATCAGGGAAGGAATGGCCGAAACTGAATTTAAACCCGTGAGTCTTACCTACACCTACAGCCCCTTCAGTTCTTATTCTTGTTTTTCGGGTATATTTATGTATGGTTCTTTACAGCCTCAATAAAAAAGAGACAGGGAGTGGCGGAAGTGGTGGGGGCGGTGGTGATTCTCAAAAACCCAACCCAGACTTCGACAAACTTGCCCTGATAGGTGGAGGTTTGATAGCTGCCTTTGCAGCTTATTCATATTTAGTGTTTTCAAGAAGTGGGGAGGAAATTACCTGGAAGGACTTTTTGAATAAGTAAGTTGTCAAGTCCCTTTGACTTTCATTAGTGAACCAGACAGATTATGTGTTGATTCCTTTTTTTTCTTTTTCAGTTACTTGAGTAAGGGAACTGTAGAAAGGCTAGAAGTAGTTAACAAGAAATTTGTTCGTGTAATTTCAACTGGGGGTGTAAGTGCTGTAAGTAACAAGTTATTATCTACAATTTTTTTCTGGCAAAGACAATATTTAATTACCTTTTTGCATGAATTATTATTTTGAATCCACTTTCAGCCTGTTTACTTCAACATTGGAAGTGTAGATTCTTTTGAAAGAAGCTTAGAAAACGCACAAGTGGAAATGAACCTAGATCCTCAACATTATGTACCAGTGGTGTACACATCTGAAGTGGAAGTTTTAAGAATTGTTCAAGCACTTCCTACCCTCCTCATGATTGGTCTGTACTTTTCATTCAGTTTGTGTTCTTCAAATTTCAAACACCGCACAACAGTTTGCTTATAAATTTATGTTATTCTGTTGCCAGGTTTTATCTTTGTGCTCTACCGCAAGTCTATGGGAATGATGAGCCAGGGCGGCCGTGGCCTTTTCAACAGCGTGACTAATACCAAAGCCAAGTTGGTCAACCCAAAAGATATTGGAGTTCAATTCAAGTAAATAAACCACTATACATTAGCAGTATCAAAACCACTTAATCAGCTTTCTTCAAATCTAATCTTTTCTTTTCTTTAAGGGATGTTGCTGGGTGTGAGGAAGCCAAAATAGAAATCATGGAATTTGTGAACTTCCTGAAGAATCCTGACCAGTATCTTAATCTTGGAGCCAAAATACCCAAGGGAGCCATCCTCACTGGTAAGATAGGTATTTCTGTTATTGAGCTGTTACCCCATTTTCTGAAGTCACCTTCATATTGCTTTATGATTTCAACAGGGCCACCTGGAACTGGAAAAACTCTACTAGCTAAGGCTACTGCTGGTGAGGCCAATGTTCCATTTATATCTGTATCTGGCTCTGAATTCCAAGAATTGTTTGTTGGTGTTGGTCCATCGAGGGTATGTTCATTTGACGATGAAATTATTGTGGAAAAGACTGTTCCTCTCCGGTTTGGTCTGTTGATTACCTATTCCATACTTCACAGGTTCGAGACATGTTTAAGCTTGCCCGAGATCAAGCCCCATGCATTTTGTTCATTGATGAAATTGATGCAGTTGGAAGGAAGCGCTCCCAGCGAGGCTTTGGGCATTCAGAACAAGAAAATACACTGAATCAGCTTCTTGTTGAAATGGATGGTAAGTGTGTTGATGGTGGTCTTTTTGTTTGGATGTCATGTGGAGATGTCTAGAATGTTCTCCAGCTGTGTAGCAGGGTCTTTACCAACCTTATCCATTTTCAGGATTTAACACATCCTCAAATGTAGTTGTACTTGCTGCTACAAACCGTATTGACATGTTGGACAGTGCTTTGCTCAGACCAGGAAGATTTGATCGTCAAATTTATGTTCCGAAACCTGATATTAAGGGAAGATCATCTATTTTTAAAGTTCATCTTGCTATGTTAAAAACATCCTTAAACAAGGATGAACTGTCCCGAAAAATGGCTGCCATGACTCCTGGATTCACAGGCAAGTAATTACATTATTACCACACGTTTAAAATCAAAATTGTTGTAATACTTGATGCGGAAATTCATGTTTGCAGGAGCTGATATTGCTAATGTCTGCAATGAGGCGGCCCTCATTGCTGCTCGTAACCTTGGTGAAGATATCACCATTAAAAATTTTGAAGCGGCTATTGAAAGAGTCATTGCTGGATTGGAGAGGAAAACTGTAGTATTACAACCAGAAGAGAAGAAAATTGTAGCATATCATGAGGCAGGTCATGCCATAGCTGGTTGGTTCCTTAAAAACACTGAACCTTTAGTCAAAGTAAGTTGTTAAAGATGAACTTTTGTTTTTAAAGTGTTGTGTTGTGGCTCTGTGTTCGTAACTTATTTATCGGGTACTTTGTTTTCTAGGTTTCTATTATTCCCAGAGGCCAAGCCCTTGGTTATGCTCAAGTCCTTCCTAGGGAAATGTTCCTTCAAACCAAAGAAGACATTTTTGATAAAATGTGCCAGTTATTGGGAGGCAGGGTATCAGAAGAAATTTTCTTTAATCGCATCACTACTGGTGCTCAGGATGATCTTAGAAAGATAACTCAAATTGCTTATGCTCAGGTAATATGAAATCTATTATTATAGTACATTCATTTTAAGGGATGTATGACATATTTTAAATCTGATACTTGTGTCCCCAAGGTAATGGAGTGGGGAATGAATGAAAAAGTTGGTAATGTCAGTTTCCAAATGCCTCGAGAGGGTGATTATGCAACAGAAAAACCCTACTCAGAGAGCACAGCACAGTTAATAGACACAGAGGTTCGACAGATTATTAAACAAGCCCACGAAGCAACGAGGGAAATCCTTACCAAGCACAGGGCCGACGTTGAAAAGGTTCTTATTACATGGACTGTTTAAAGACCTTTGTGAGATTTTTAAAGGGTACAGAAGATCAATTTTAATCCGCCTCCTTTTTTTTTTTTTTTTTTTTTTTTTTTTTTAGGTTGCTGAGTTTTTATTGAAGCAGGAGGTGTTGAGTAGAGATGATATGGTCAACCTTGTAGGCAAAAGGCCATTTGCTGAAAAAACAACTTATGAAGAATTTGTTGAAGGAACTGGTTCATTAGAAGAAAACACTGATATTCCAATTGGACTGAAGCAATGGAACAAGAAGGCTGATGGAAAAGATGCACCAGGAAAAGATGCAACACCACCGAAACATTTGCAAAAGTAGTGAAACTTATTTGATTAAACAATTAATTTTGTAATGAAAGTATGTGACTGTGTGAAAGAAAGTGTATGTATGTATGTATGTACGAGTGTGTGTTTATGTTTCTATGTGTGAATTTGCTCGTGTGTACATGTGCGTAAGTGTGTGAGTGTGAAAACAATGTTCTCGAGAGTAAATTATGATTCATTTTAGATGATTATTGTAAAATAGCATGTGACACTAAATTATGTGTTTGCATTTTCGAAGTCTATTGATTTGGGATATTGCTATTTCTCAGACCCTTTCAGAGATACCCATATAAGGTATGATTAAAATCAACTGTCATTCTTCAAACAAATGGAGTTCACTTAAGATTACTTTGCCATCTGTGTATCTTGGAATTCCTTGTTTCTGTTTTGCACTTGCTTTCTTGTTGAACGTCGTGACTCTAGATTGGTGGCTATGGTTTCCATCTCACTTTGGCATTTTCTCTGAAACTGAAGAGCTGATATCACATTGTAGCAGATGTTGTCCTTTTCTCTGACCATGTATCTCTTCTATTGTCATTGTTTTGGGTGCAGGAGCAATAGAGTTATTGATCTTGTGAGTATTGTTAGAACTTTTTTTCTTTTTATTTTGAAGTTGCCAATTAAAGAGGAACTGTTAATAATACTTTGTATGATAATACTCTATCAATCACTAATGAAATGACCCTTCGCAACATCGGGTGTTGGTAGCAAGCATAATGGCTCAGCCGTTCAGTGCCTGTCCCTAGTTCGCCCCAGTCAATACGAATTTATTTTTATCTGAAGTCATCGTCTTGGAATCTTCAGCGATCCGTCTCGGAATCTATGTGCCTAATATGAAGCTCAAGTGAGGTCAAAGTAGTGGTCTTATTGCTGAATGAGACCAAAGGGAATGACCACCAGTGTAGACGCTGGGCGGGAAAATACTTCGCGTTCCTTCAGCGGCACCCCGTAAACATCGTCCCATCCGACATCCTACTTTGAGCCAAAAAGATTAAATAAAAGCGGGGAGTATGTTCGAGAGAACTGAACCCACCCTCGAATTTCGATGCGAGTCCTGGTGCATGGGAAATATTGCCGAGATTAATTTTTCTGCCTCCGAAATTAATGGGGTATTTTGGACATTCTGTCCGGTCGATTTTCCTCCATTCTTTAAGCGAACACCAGGAAAGACTCGCTAAAGTCATCGATTTGAAAACAGTGGTGACCCGCCAGCGCCACCTGGTGGACCGGTGGCCGAAACGTCACTCGTCCGTCCCGTCAGACGTCTGCAGACCGGAAGGGGAGAGGGTCAGGAGCGAGCATCGTCAAACCCCATCGAACTGACGACGATTCGATCAACGCAACATCATAGAGTTCTCCAGACAAGGCCCCGCCGACCCTCACCACACTATTCCGTTCCAATTCCTTCCAACCGGTGCGATGGACAGACGACATGGTCCACTGAGGAGTAAGTTGTCACATCGCGAAACACAGCCAACACACCTTGCCTGCTATTGTCACCTGTTGCACCACGCCTTTGAATGGGGCCTTGTTTTGATTCGCCACATTGCAGGCTACCGCCCGGTTGACAACTGGCCCTCGCTGGGACCTGTGGCTAAGCGGAGTCCGTGGCTGTCGTTGCCTCCGCAACTGAGTGCGTCGACATCGCTGGCCACCGCATCGTCATCTTCCTTGAGGACCAACAAGTCCCAGCGTGCTGGGCACGGCCGGCACTGCGGACACCGAACTGCTGGGGCTGGGGCCTCCCGCTATGGTGCGTTGACCGCCTGCAAGCATTCCACTAAAATCCTTGCATTACCTATTGTACTGTTGTCACTGCATGTATTTTATTGTATCAGGTGATTTTGCATCTGCGTTTGATCTTGGAACCTTTCACTTTCGTCAGTTCTCTGACGACAGCGGGTTTTCCAGCTGTGGCTCAAGTGCCTCTAGTGTTGCGGATGAATTCGAGGCCCCTGGTCACCTGCTGTCAGTCTCAAAGACACCTTTTTTCCTGGAACGCCCTGCCAGGTGGAGTACTGCTCAGGGTTGTGGTGCTCAATCACACACTGTTGCGTCAGTCTTGGCAGCAGGTGTCTCCGACTCTGAGGAAACTGACCACTGCGAGTCCGATGATGTAAGTGTGGAAGAAACAGAATTATCTATAAAGAACATTCATGTACAATTGTAGTAGGCACTTTTCTTGTTAGTTTCCTAATTTCATATATTTGTCATTAGGATTTTGACACCAACTTTATGGACAGAATGAAACGTAATCGATTTTATAGCCCCTTACTGAAGGCCCAGTCTTCTTGGCCACAAACACTGTCAACATTACATCCTCCCTCCAAGAAACAAGGAAAACACATCCTCAAAGTATGATCTTCTTCAAAATCAAATCTGCAATGTTACTGAAGTTAATTGAACCTAATTAAAACAACCTGTTTCAGGAAAAAAAGCTATTTAATCACTGCGGCCGTGACATACTCGACCTTGGGACTAATTTGGTGACACAATTTCCTTTAAAAGCAACAGAGTTACCTGAGAAAAATTTGTCTTTGTTTCTTCAGAATAGGTCTCAGTACCATCGTTTAGGCAAATTTGGAACAGTTGAGAAGCTTCTCTTTGTAAGTACAACACTGGCAATCTTTTTTCCTGACACCAGACACTCTTTGTGATGATTTTTTTTCCGCAGGCCAAGTGTCAGGAGGAGTGTGGATTTACCTTCCCCATTCCACCAGGAGAAAGGCTTTCCTGATTTTAGTTGTATGTATGCAAGTAGATAAATTTGACAAATGATCTGTGATAATTCATGTGTTCAGTACCTCGTAAATTTGACAAGTAATTAAACCAACTTTTCAACTGACCCTGTCTTTTTAATATCCCTTGGACCCTGCAAACTAATCAATGATCAGGGTCTTATTTACAACACCTTTTTTAACATTCTAATATATTTTATTGAGATTTCTTTATTATGAAACAATCTTTCATGTCATGCATGTAGAATAAATGGAACAACAGTGAACATGCTATTTTCAGTAATCAGTAATCACCTCCTAATATAAGTCGCAGGGATAAGAAAGTCTTTGCCCTTACATAAACCTGAGATGTATCACCTTGCTAAATGTAGTCACAACACAATTTAGCATTGCCAATAACATTTATATGGAAACCCATCCACACTTTGACTTTGAAATAGCACGCCACAATGGAGTGTGGAAAGCAATAAAAGCAGTGAACTAATTAAAATATCAAGTCTGGCAGTCATCATGGAACTTTCATGTGCCACAATTTTATCAAAATGAACATTAACAGCACTCAACTGAACTGCATTTGATAAGTGACAACTTGATCAGCTACACTTGCTACATTGAATGTCACGGAACAAAAAAATGAGAATCATCGTAAAAACTACCTTCACAAAGCTTCATGATTAAGAGGAACTTGTGATGATTGACACGTTCTATTCAAGGACTGGCTTAAAATTATTTCAGTGGAATTTATGAATATTTGACAGCATGAGAAGTGTGGCGACAATGGAAATTTTTTAATGAACATATGGCACGGAACACACCCGAATTAATTTAAATATCAGTATATAAAATGCCAACTACAAATGTTCAAAGCTGCATGTTGAAATATCTGACATTTTTGTTTGGTTGTTTTTTTTTTCCAATCAGATCTTCACTGAATGATGACATTCAATATAGTGTTTTAAACAAAAGTACTTTATGAGGAAAATGAAGAGGGTGGAAATGTTAGAACATGTTATGTAATGGTGAGCAAGATATTAACAACTCAATTTGAGCCAAGGAAAATGCAAATGAATACATAGCAAGGTGCTACAGTGGTAAGAAGACACTTGTTAGTACCTCAATCAATCACATTTTGCTGCAATATGCAACATCACTTTCTTTAGCACTACAGACTGTTACCATTACACAAATAAAACCTGAACCTTGAAATCTCTCACAATGTTACCAACAAATACTCTAATGGACAAAAATAGAACATCTATGTATCTATTCACACAAGTGGTAGTGGTGGTAACTCAACAAATGATTCTGATGGCCAGTCTTGTTACCCATGAGATGATGGTGACTGGACTTAGTCCTTAAAACAAATGCAGTGCTCCTACATTTATGATACATACCATCACATTTGTAAATGCTTTCGTGATCACATACAAAATTTCAAAGAAAACGATGAAAAATAATGTACATTAAGTAAGAGCCAACACCACCATACATCTTATCTTCCATTTAAAAAAATAATGAAGAGCTACAACATTAAGCAAAGTAATGAACAAACAATTATTTTGAGTTTATTAACAGGTAAGCCACTCAAAGTGGGACTAGTCATGGTTTTATTGATGCTGCCCAATCTCACCAACATGCTGGGTTGGTAGCATTTGTCATTTAACTTGAAATTAATTGCAGGATATTAAATGTATTCTATGAACACAATAACACTTCACAACCCAAAATGAAAACGATTGCGCAAACATGAAAAACAAAATTGCTGGTGGAGAAACAAGAACATTTTTGAACGGAATATGAAGAAAAACATTAATGATGCCATATTTATGTTAAACTAATGGAAGTTAAATCATCAGCAGAAAATTATGCACATGCAAATCACATATCAAATATCAACTCTTCAATGAGCAGAAGAGGCAATAAGAAATTAGGTAAAATTAAAGAGAAACTCGGTCACGTAAATTACAGGAGCGCAAGAGTAAGTGGGTGGAGTCACAAGGACAACGATACAATCAACTGGATAAAGCATTATCACAAGCTGAAACTGTCTGATGGGCATAACATGTCTCATTTTAACATCATTTTAAAAACAAAAACAAAAAGGGAAACAAACAAACATTTGGCCAAAATATGAAACTGGGATGAAAATAAACAAGAAATTTGCAGAAACAATTTGAGGAGGCAAACAATGTGAAGTTCTTCAACGGTTTGCTTCCTTCTTTCCTTCAGTCAACTCCAACCTTTTAAATATCACGTTAAATGTCCTCATAAGAACAGCTAGCCAGTGTGCTCACCGAACCAGAACTGCAGAAATTCTAGAAAGCATTAAGTAAACCCCTCCCAAAAAAAGCACACACCACAGTTTACAGCCACATTGTTTAAAAATTTCTCTGTTGGTTGGGATTAACATCCATGAAGTGTACAGATAAAAATATCTTTAACATTTCAGGAAACAAATGGGACTTCAATTTACTTTCTTTTAAAATGCCAACATAGGATGTAAAATGTAGAGGTGAACATCAGTACAAAAGTTCAAAGCAACAATATCATACATTGAAGTTCAATGATAAACAACATGTGAGGACTCAATCTTGATTTGAGTGCTTAAATGAACAAATATTTGGCATTTGGCACATCGTGCCAAAATTGCACATGTGATGTACATATATTAGGAATATATACACATACAAAGGCTGAAATCTGAATATTTACAATGATGGTTTACTACAATGGAAACAAAAAACATCTAACTAGTGATGAATAAGGCTTCAACAGCCCTACAGTCCACATGACTGCCAATTGACTGACTTGTACATTGCTGACTACAATTCTGACTGAAATGCACGCTGGCTTGCTCTCTCATACAGTAGAGCAATTACAAACAAAACAACCCAAAATAATAAGCCACTTGAAGTCATTATGAGAAAGAAAACATACCCACTGAGTTCAAAATTGAGCTACAATAAACACATACAAACATATGCACATGCACTCACCCACTCACACAAAAACAAAAGTATTTGCAACAAAGGATGATAAAAAGCTTTCAAAAATACAGTATAGCATGAAACATGAATTGATGTTGCCCCAGTGGCCTCGTCAGGCCCTTACGGAATATGTTCTCCGTATTTTGACCATGTGGGGTGCCTGAGACTGATGATGATACTTTCCATGCTACTATGATACATGAATTTAACTCTTAGTCACAGCTTTATTCAGGTACATGTGCTGCAACATTTAACATGGGCTGAGTTATTCTTATGAAATCACAACACTTTTTTTTTTATCATAGTTAAAGTACAAAATAACCAGGAAATATATATAAAAAGAAATATGATAAATTGAAATAATTAGGCCAGAAAGGCAAAATGAAGATGCAATTCAGCACCAGACACCACCACTAAAGAATAAATAAATAAACTTAAACTTTTAAAGTTATGAAAACAGAAAACTCTTCATGCTCGACATGATAAATTAAATGATAAGGTAACATTTGAATCATTGAGCAGACGTCACACATATGCAGGTCAAAGAGGATGCCAATGTTTTGGGACTGATTGATGGAAAGGACTAGTGGTCCAATATGGCTTGAGCATCTTCGAAATTACCTCATCTATAAATCTACCTCTCATCCATTTTTGTAAAAATTTCTGCCCAGTTTCACTGTCTTGCAATGCCATATGCTTTACAAAGAATATGACCAAAACCAACAATAAACAATTTTCATAGCTGAACTATGTGCATTTATATGTCAACAAAACTAACTATTACGCACAGCTCTTCTTGGATGCAAGAGGTAAAATGCTGTGTTCAACACAACTTTTACCCTTAGTTCTCACATCTTAATCTATGACTAAGTTAATCTTTTTCTCTGTAAGTTACTTTAATCTTAAGGGTGACCAATGATTTAAGATAAAATTAAACGGATCACCTTGAAAAGTAACCCCAAGCACATGATAAACAAATTTAATGAAGAAGACCTTTAGCAAAAGCAAAGTAGATAAAAAAATGATTGTCGAAACATAGCACAACTAACAGAGAACGCCTAACCATAAATTGTCAAAATTTCTTTAACTAAACACTAATTTTAACAACATACCAGAAAACTCTTCAAAACATTTAAGAAATAACAGCTAAATGTTCTTTATGATTTTTTAAAGAAAACAAATAAATTTTATGAAAACAAACATAATGAAAAAAAATAATGTTTGAGCATAATATCAACAATTGAAACAGAGCATAGGTTCACTTTACTGCCTTAATTAGTTAACTAGTAGGCCTCCAATCTGATTCTGACGGGCGCGTTTGGCCTCCTCTTCACTGACACGCTGTTCTATGAGGTACTGTGCAGTTTGGATAGCATTTGGCATGCCTGAAATTGTCACAATGCGATTTCTGGTTCCTGGAGCATACTGGCCTTTCTTTGAGATCTGTATCGATGCTCCACTAAGATGTTGGATTTCCACTAGTGACCTACCCCCAAACCCCAGTATGGCCCCAACAATCAACTCAGGGATCTCAATATCGACCTGAAACAACATAAATTCTTTTAACTGTAGTTTGGGGGCGTTAAGAGTTTCTTCCTTCCAGTTTCATTGTTTTTTGTTTTTTTTCTTTTCTGTTGTAAGGCACAGAACCAATATTGTTTGATATGATATTTTCATATTTCATATTTTTTGCCTATCCAGTGATACATCTTAAACTGTGCTGTACTGTATATATGATGGATTAATAAATGAATGAATGAATGATTCAATGCATACCTTCCGACCATCCTTTGGATCAGCTGGGGTGGGACTGTGTTCAAGAGATTGCCCACTGGTGCCCAGTCCAAATGAGTTATTGTTAAGTGACGTAGAAAGGGCAGAATGAGCTGGGTTTCGGAGGAACATGTCAAATCCACCAACGTCGCCTGCATCACCAAACCTACTAGACAAGAAAAAGAAAAGTAAGTTAATTGAGTGTCAACATAGACAACAGATCCAGAATTTCTAAGCACAAAACAAAGACACGCAGTACGTCTATTCCAGAATTAAAACTCACTCTTTGACATTTGTGCGGGGAGTGCTGGCGGCAGGCCCTAGTCCTGTAATAGTGCCAATGGGTCCGAACACACCACTATCACGGCCGCTGGCGAGGCTTGGTACCTGGGCAGGTGCAGAGTCC
The DNA here is from genome assembly GCA_030522485.1 of Stenchaetothrips biformis. Classification (NCBI taxonomy): domain Eukaryota; kingdom Metazoa; phylum Arthropoda; class Insecta; order Thysanoptera; family Thripidae; genus Stenchaetothrips; species Stenchaetothrips biformis. The sequence goes on along the minus strand of CM060089.1, from coordinate 15,887,488 downwards.
ATTGGAACACCAAGGTAGCTGCCAGCAGGCAACCCTGTTGCCCGGTGCTGAACAGGGGCAGTTCCAGCAAGTCCCAACCCCATGCCAAGAATTCCGTAACGAGCCAAAACAGCCATGGATGCAATAATTTCCGATGTTGCCAAATCAGAATATCCACTGGAGCGTAATGTAACCTAAGAACAAAAATTTTAAAGATTAAAAATTATAAGTAACATAAACTGCAGAGGCACCTGAAAGTATCAATTTTAATGATTGATGTACTGACCTTGATGTGTTCCAGTAGTTGAGACGTTAGGGCTGAACCAGTCGCTGAATTAGGAGCACTAAGGTTCAAACTGAGATTGATACCATTTCCTAATGCATTTCCTGCGACAAAACAAATTTACAAAAGATTATAGCATAACAATTATTTCAGAGGGGCAGGAAACATACAATAAAATTAAATGGAGTACCTGAGGCAATTGAGTTTAAACTTGTAGTGGAATTGAAACCTGACTGCAGTGTCCCAGGCTGAGAAGATGTGTGTGTTGTAATGGCGTAAGGAGAGCCACGAGGATTGAAATTAGCTACAGGGCCAGCAATATCAGCATAGCTCACATTTAAACAAGTACCACTGAGAGAATCTTCCATGACCTTTTGAAGAATCATCAAACATGCTTTCTGGTTCTGATCAAGTTCACCTGTCATGATAAATTACATTATGAGTTTGCATTACAAAAACAAAACAACCCAATCTAGGAAGAATTACTCAAGGGCTACTGACCAATAACAGTAATACAACGCTCTTGGAGAGAGACGTCCTTTGCCTTCTGTGAAATTTGAACATATGAGCCACTTTCTTCCTTAATTTGTTTGATGTAACTACCACCTTTTCCGATAATCATTCCTGCTGTACTGTTGGGGACTAAAATTTTAACCTGAAAGATAATTGAAACTTGGATGTGAAACACCTTCTAGTTTGCCACAAGAGAACAAAAACACTATATGAACCACATACCTGCTTTTCTCTCTCTTGGCTGATTTTGTTATCAAATGAGTCATTTTGTACAGGAGTATGAGTGGGAGTTGCTTTACTGAAGTCTGGTCTGTCACGGATTTTTTCCATGATGAAAGTGAGCACTTCCATGATAGATTCTGCATTGCCTGATATTAAACAAACTCGCTCAGCAGTCCCTAAAAAACAAGGAAACATTTCGATAAACCAGAAGAAGAGCCTTCAGCTGAAAACTTCAGTAAACCTGACTGATCGATCAATGGATTTGCAAGACAAAACCCACGCACGTCACAAGAAAATAAGTTACCTGGGTAGAAGTCTCCCGCTTTTGACATTTTAACACGTGCTTTTGTATCCTTCTGCAACTGTCCAATGGTTTCACCACCAATGCCAATGATGGCACCGGCTGCCACGCTTGGAACGAGAATTTTGAAGTGGTACACTCCATCATTGCTTCCACCTGTTCAAACAAGTTTAGATATATGGTTGAAATAAACAGGAAAGGAGAAATGAAATTTGTCCTCAGACACAAAACTTTGTCACAACAGAAAGAGAAACTCTGACAAAGAAATTGATAAGCAATGGAAAATTGCTCATTCATGAAAGGAATTGAAACCAATATGACATTGATGCTGCATCTCTTGGCACAGGAATACCCCAAATTACAAGAAAAAAGCAGAAAACTTGTTCTCTGTCAATAATCACAATCACAATAAATTCACTGCTTCTTGTCTTCAATCTTCCACCACAAATCACCACACAATTTCATACCATTATGAAAACTGATGATAGTCATCACAAACACGTTCTTTGAACCACAACACTAAGGCTTCGTTGAATAGGGAAGAGTATGTAGCAGCAACGGTGTCACTCGAATATCACACCAACACTGTCACCACGGCACACCAATATTGTGTCACTCTGCAAATCCAGACACCACACATGGCAGGCATCACACTGGCCTGAGTGAATCTGCTGCTTTCTTCTTGTCTTCAGAGTGTGCAGGTGGTGCTGGGGACCTCAGCAGTGTGAAGGTGGTGGTGGGAGCAGGTGGAGGGGGAAGGCCCTGAAGGACACCTTGTCCAGAGCCATGTCCAAAAGATTCAGCTTCCCTGAGCCATACGGAGTATGGCGTGTCTACGTACCAAACTGCATTGGGTGTTGCCACATACGCCAGGATGATAACATGTCGGCTCTTGTGTACACACTGATAGCAACAGCTGATCACTGGTCTTCACCAAAACTAGTCTTTACAATCAGTCAACCAATCAGTGCAGCCATCAGTCACTGGCATGGCGACTTGGCTGTCTGCACCGTCAGCACTCCCCCAATTCCGACTTCATGCTCATGTGAACAGGGTCAAGTTCAAGCGGATACTAAAGGCCTTCCATCAACAAAATTGCAACATTAGGGTTGACTGGTAGGAAAATTTTAAATGAAACCAGAGGCAAAAAACGAATGAGGCATATATCCTCTACAGAAGGTAGTTCTTGGATAGTGAGCTGGCAGGAAGTCCCTGGAGGAAATGTCTTGACCACACAAGCATTAACCTTGAAAATCAGAGCCATGACTAGACGCGCCCTGTAAATAACTGCATCAGCCACAACAACGTCGACAAAGGAGCAATATGTACCTTCAAGTTTGACACGCATCTTGGCTGAAAAAGACGGACCCAAATTCACCATGTGTTGCACCCGTAGTCTGCAGCTAGCACATCGAGATGGACAACTTAACCTTACTTTCCAAGTGAGACCTTGAAGCCCAGCGTGTTTCCACGACTATCAACAATCGTCACACAATCGCAGACGAAGGGGCCGTGCCTCGGGCCAGCCTCCAACAGAGGCAAATCCGGCCGACACGTCCCAAATCAACCCCGCAAACGGAATTGCGACACTGAAATGACAGTAGGTGCCACACAACACATCGATCTTTGAGCAGGCTGGTTCGCAGCATGTCATGCGAAAACAAAAGTCACTTGGTACTATTAGCACAGAGCAGTGTCCGGAGGATTAACCGCGACAGCTCTCCAAAATTGTCACAAAATGCGAGCCGGCCTTGCAGCAGCCCGGGACGGCAGCCCCCCTCGGGGTCCGCGGTGGGGCCCCTTCGTCCCGTGGCACCTGGCTTATGTTTCGGCGCGCTTGCGTCCCGCACTGCGGCACTCGCTGGATTTTAAGGCTATTACCTGCGCCGTAATGTGACCTCTTCGTCGTCCCGTTTTCATCGTTTCCGTCCCACGGCCTTTTCTTGTTTTCCGGATTATCTGGGGACGGACACGTCTCCATTCCCGAATCCGCCGCCATCTTGGATTGCACTGCATACCACATAAAAAAGGCAGGCGGGCTTGGACGGCGCTGGCGGAGCGAAGCGGGGGGAAGGGGGCGGGGGGCGAAGGGGGTAGTAGGGGCCCCGCGGACCGAGCCGCGTCGCGCCGCGCCGCGCGAGTGGAGAACGGGCACGGGGAGCGGGGCGGGGCGGGGAGCGGCGAGGCTACGCGCGGAACGGACTCGCGATCGCGGAGCGGGAAGCGGGGACCGCGGAGGCCTTCAGGGCCTTCAGGCGGCCGAGGCAGGGTCAGGGAGCGATGGCGCCGGGGAAGGCCGAGGAGGGTGCCGCCGTCGCGGGGATCGCGGATCGCGGATCGCGGCGACCGAGCGCTAGAGGGGCACAGCGCACAGCGTAGAGTACGTACAGGCCGCACCGACACCACCGGCCCACACTATCGTCTGCGCGGCCTGCCAGCCCCGCCAGCCCCAGCGGCGTGCAAGCGCGACATGCGGCACGGGCCGCCGGAAAACGTGGAAACCGAGCCGCGCCGACGCGTGCATTCCCTACTCCACCGTTGTAGCGCCGCCCCCCACAGTGGGCCAGAGGACCGGCGCAGGCGGCTAAAACGCTAGACCTACCAAGACCTAACCTAACCTACCCTACCCTACCAATGGATTGCTCTCCGAACGAGGAATCCATTGGTGGGGTCACCACACGTTCGGTTCGAGTCGCATTTAGCGAAACTAGAGCTCAAAACCCGTCCGCGATTTTGACCGCCTTCACCGGTCTTTTGACCCACTGTGCGTCCCGCGTGCAGCCCCACGATTGGCAGCGACAGCGACCATCGTTTGCAGCCCGGCGCGGCCCAGGCGCCACCCCCGGCCGGCCGGCGCGGGCCACCACCTGGGGGTTAGCAGGGGTGGGCGGCAGCGCGCAGCGGCACAGTTCTGGCGGCCACAAAACCACAAAAAAAAATATTAAAAAAATGCACGCGCACACTCGCGGCGCGAAGGGTTCGATAGCCGGCGCGTGCCGCACAGGAGGCCGCGTTGCCGGCGGCGGCGTCGTGCACACCCACGATGGTGGCGTGGGCGGGGTCAAGAAGTCCTTGGGGGCGGTCGGGCCTCCCAGCCGCCCAGCGCGCCGTGACTGACAAGACCCTGCCAAGGCCGACCCGGCAGGAAGGAAGGGCGCGGCGCTCTGTCGCACGCACGCACGCACTTACAGGAGAGCATGGCGCGGCCCGGGAGAGGGGGACTACTCAAAGGACAAGTTTTAAGGACAAATTTAGGCGTCAAAGCCCTGGAAGTTAGAGCGTTGCCCCCTGGAAAGGACTCCCCGCGCGGCTGCCCCTCGGGGCCATCCAGAGAGTACGTCCTGAGCACGACGCACAGTGGGCCGGAAGACCGGAGCTTGACAACCGTTCTGCATTTTGACGGCCTCCATCGGTCTTGTGGCCCACTGTGCGACAGCGCGAAGCCAAAGCGTGCATGCACTGCGGCCAGGCCCAGGATGCTTTTATCAATCAATTAAGGTGCGCCCTGCAGCTTCTGTGCACACTTAGATAACGACCCAGTAGAGCAGTCCGTGCTGGGCACTGGCGGAGCACTCGAACGCCGGCTTATCTCAGTCGGCCGGCTCGTGCATGGCACCACAGGGACAAGCGGTTCCCAAGAGTCGCTCTGTCTCTCTAGCACCCCTGCGGGACGCCGCGCGAGTGCGAGAGAGAGAGAGAGAGAGAGAGAGAGAGAGAGAGAGAGAGAGAGAGAGAGAGAGAGAGAGAGAGAGAGAGAGAGAGAGAGAGAGAGAGAGAGAGAGAGAGAGAGAGAGAGAGAGAGTTATAACGAGGAACACCCACCACCAAGCGTTATACTATTTTGATTTCCCGTTATAGTCCGCACTTGATTGACGCACGAATAACACGGAGCGGAACACAAGGGGCAGGAGGGGGGGGGGGGTTTGACATTTGTACAGGTGCGTTTGTTGCTGCAAGTGCGCTTCGCGCGAGGCCCGCGTGCACACACACACGTCCCCGCATGCAGAGTGAAGGGCCGCGGAGGCGCGGCTATTTTTACTCGGGAAGGGATCCGAAGGGACTCGAAAGGACGCGCGCTGCTGGGGCACTGTCGCATTGGAGCCATGTGGTCTGGTCTGGTACACAGCGTTTCTCGAGTCATTTGCACCCGCTCGCCATTTAGTCTCATTCATAGGTTTCCAAACGTTTCCCAGGTTACTTATTTCAAGTTTCGCCGGAGTTCCTGGGATCTCAAAGTTCTCCAAGATTCTAGGATTCCAAGGACACCGTCGCGTCTGGTTTGGTGACGGCCCCAGCCGCCCCCACCTCCACAGCCTTGTCTTGGCCCTTCTGCAGGAAACCGGAAGTGGACGGTCCTTCTGCGGGTTATCTTGTTCGTCACTTTTTTCCTCCTTACTTTGCCCCTTTTCTCTTATTTCGCCGCACGATAACACCGCGCGCCGTCAAAAATAAATTGTAGTAAAATCCTGGAGAGTCGGAAATTTTCGAAGTCTTCGTTTTTCAAAAAGGTAAATTTTTAACTATAACGGCCGGAAACTCATAGGCATTATACACGTTCGATCCTTCGGAATTTTCCGAACACCGGAGACCACATTTTTTCCCCCACAAAGTTTCCCGGGGATTTTCCAATAATTTTTTTACGGTGCGGAGCAGCGCGCTGCCGGTCCTTGAGAGCCATTTAGTGAAGGCGGTTGAGACAGAGAGAAACCGTCACAAAACCAACGCGCGGCCTCTCTAAGCCGGCCCTCTCGGCACGCAGCACACCGCAGGGCAGCCGCAGCGTTGGCCAAAGCCTCTCTCTCTCTCTCTCTCTCTCTCTCTCTCTCTCTCTCTCTCTCTCTCTCTCTCTCTCTCTCTCTCTCTCTCTCTCTCTCTCTCTCTCTCTCTCTCTCTCTCTGGCCATGCAGGCCTCCTCGCTGCAGTGCAAAGTGGGGGCCGGGGTGCAGCAGGGCGGCAGGGCGGTCCTGGGATGCGGCACGCGACAACTACTGCAGTGCAGCGCGCCGCCGCTCCGCGCACAATATAAGCGAGATCCCCGCCCCGGTCCGAGGGTTCGAATACCGGTTCTCCTCGTCTATTTTGCGTGCCTTTGTCGCGGAAAAACACGCGGGCGCGCGCGCTCTGAGAGTGCGCAGTGCGGCGTCGCGTGGCGGCCGAGCGCACACAACACACCGCCGCGCCCATGCCGCGCCGCACCACGCTGGACAGTGGACACAGGTGGCTGTTACGCAACGCTGGAGAGGCGGGGCGGGGAGGGGCGGGGGCGGCGTGGCGCCTTTTGAGTGGGCGCGCGCGCTTCGCAGAGTGAGTGAGCCCAGCGCGCGCCTCGCCGCCGACACGACACACCGTTGCAATCCGTGCAGCTGTCCAGTCCACACAGGCTCCTCCCCATCGGCTGGCTATGGCTTGCGCCTTCCCTCCCACGTGTGCGGATTTCAAGAAATTGCCACACTTCTGAGGGCTTACTTATGACCACACCGCGAGTGTCCCATTGAGTTCACACGATGACGAGTGCCGGTCGCCACAGTGTGCGCGGCCGAGGTCGCCTTCTGTCGCCCTGCAGACCCCCCCTCCCCCTTTCCTTCCCTATGCTAATTAGGTTCGACTATGCTGGAGTAGTGGAGGAGGCCGTGACGGCAGCGAAGGAGCCACGCGACGCGGCGTGGACTCAAGAAACGGGAAACTTTTGGAGGCCGTTTTTCGGAGGGGACGCGCGAGCAGACTCTTCTCTGGGCGGGTCGGCAAGGCTGTTGTTATGTCGTTGGCTCATCGCAGGCGATGATACAAAAATGAGTGTGCGGTGCCGGTACCGTCCCGGCCGCCTCCCCTCCCCGTCCTCGATACCGTGTTGACACGGCAGGGCACAGGGCCGCGGCGTGGCGGCTGGTGGCCCACATCATATCATTGATTGTCCCCCGAAAGTAGGGCGCAGCGTTAACGCCGCGGAGTACAGCAAGCAGCGCAGGGTCAGGGCGTACATGGCACAGTGGGCCAGCGGAGGCGGTCAAAATCCCGGACGGGTTTCGAGCTGCAGAGCCGCTAAATGGGACTCTAACCGATCCCCATCAATGGATTCCTCGTTCGGAGAGCCATCCATTGGTGGGGCCACACGTTCGGTTCGAGTCCTGTTTAGCGACTCTAGAGCTCAAAACGCGTCTAGAGTTTTGGCCGCCTGCCGGTCTGCTGGCCCACTGTGACATGGGTCCCTTAGGGCCAGGCCACGGGCCACCCCACCCCCCTGTCCGGATTTTGACTTTATCGACGTCCCGATTTAGCGATGTTAGCGAGCAAATGCCACGCGGTGAGCCGAGCGATGCAGACATGCTATGCAAACACGGTGCACGCGGGGAAGAAGGCACGGCCGACCGCGGCGAAGCGGTGCAGCGAGCGCGCTTCGGGAACCACCGAACGCCTCCTCGGGAGTGCCCGCCCCGCCCCGCCCCGCCCCGCCCCGCCCCGATCGAACCGAACCCGACGTTGTCACGCGGCCTGGGGCGGCTGGTGACGGCTGAGGCCCACCTACACTTCCGGTTCACGGCCGACGCGAATCGGGGCGTGCTTACGTCGCTCCGTGCGAGAGAGACAGAGGTTACAGACATGGTCCCGGCCCGGCGGCAGGAGCAAAGAGAAGACTGCGTTGTGTCCTGACGGCCCTCTAAGCCGCGGCGTGCGCACAGTGGGCTAGAAGACTGCGCTGGCGGCTGAAACTCTAGACGCATTTTCAGTTCCAGAGTCGCTAAATAGGACTCGAACCGGACGTGTGACCCCACCAAAGGATTGCTCTTTGAACAAGTAGACCATTGGAGGGGTCACGTGCGGTTCGAGTTCCATTCAGAGACTCCGTTGCTCAAAACGCGTTTGCTTCGGTCGCCTGCGCGTTCCTCTGGCCCACTGTAGTGCGGCGCGGACACCGACCGGGGTGCTTCGCCCGCGGGGGTATTTTTACTTGGCGAAAGCGAGCGTCGCGGTGGCCACTCAGTGTATGTTTTCGGCGTGGGGTTGTTGCTCTGTGCGCGCGGCGGCGCGGCGTGTGGCGTGTAATGCCCCGTCGCGCGGCGCAGCGTGGCGGGGTGAGTGGTCTAGCCTAAGGCCGCCTAGTCGCTCGGCGGCCGGCCAAACCAGACTCAGCTGACCGTGGCGCGGCCAGGCAGGCAGGCCGGCAGGCGACGCGTCAGGCCGCGTCAGGCTCCGCCAAGGTAGGTCGTCGCAGAAGGACGTCTGGACACACACGGCTATCTGCGGAAGCGCGGGGCGTCCCCCGCCGAGCCATTATTCGGAAGGATCGCGTTATCGCTCTGTCTCTCTCACACCCTGCAGGACGCCCCATGAGTGCGAGAGAGAGAGAGACAGAGCGACGGAAACGACTCCCTGAATTAGTCTGCTATGATCAACACCCTCGCGTCGCGAAGTCGACGCGGCTGGTGAAGCACACGTCCACGTCCACTGCCTACAGGGCGCACTCCCCGGTTGCCAGTCTCTCTCTCTCTCTCTCTCTCTCTCTCTCTCTCTCTCTCTCTCTCTCTCTCTCTCTCTCTCTCTCTCTCTCTCCAGCGCCGCGGCGCCCGGCCGGAGGGCAAGGTTGGCAAGGTCTAGAGCAGCTGCCCCCTCCACGCCGCCGCGCCACGCGGCCTCCGCCTTCTGCGCCGCACCAGCCTGGACTCGTCTGGACAGGACCACGCCACGCCATAGCCACGCCGGGAACCTCTTCCTCTTCTTGTTGGAAACTCTGGCCGGGAATCTATTCTGTGACTCAATCACCTTCACCCGCCTTCACCACTTTGACCGTTCCGGAGCAGTCGCGCACAGTGGGTCAGAAAACCGGTCAAAATCCCGGACGCGTTTTGAGCTCCAGAGTGGCTAAATGGGACTCGAACCGAACTTGTGACCCTACAGATGGATTGCTCTCCGAACGGGGTCACACGTCCTCTTCGAGTCCCATTTAGCGACTCTGGAGCTTGAAACGCGTCTTGGGCCGCCTGCGCCCGTCTTCTTCTGGCCCACTGTGAGTCGGCGGCGCCTCTGCGACCCGCTCTCCTGTCCGCGAGAAAGTGACGTAATGCCGTTATCACTATCACTGACCAGTGCCATGGCACCGCGGATGCGTCGTGCGTTTATCAGAGGGGCACACGAGCGTGACCCCCGCGGCCCAGTCAGCAGCTCGTCGTCATTGTATCGGCCAAGTCGTTGAGTCGGCCGCGTGCCCGATCTTCTGGCCCACTGTGTGGCGTTATCCTGAGCTCAAGACTGTATGACTTTTAAGTCAATGAGGAGTACATGAGGGTTCAAAACACGAGCCCAGTGTCGGGCATCCGCTGAACTGGTCTCCGGGGCTCGCCTCGAGGCCCCGCTTCCGACCGAGGCAGGCGGGCGTGGCACTGCGACGCCACTTTGACGACGCGGCGTGCTTTGGCCGCTTGCTTTGCACGACGGTTTGGTGCGCGGTGTGCACAGCCGGACCTGTTTTGTTTTATCAGCTGGCCGCCGTGTGTCTCGGTCTCGCGGGGCCGTTTGGAGCATCGCGGGGACGTGTCTTTCCTTTCCCCTTGTCCTTCTCAACGGGGCCGCTTGACGTGCTCGGCGCCCGTGCCAGCGCCGTCGCCGCCCTGGCCGCGTCCCACAGTGGGCCAGAAGACCGGCGCAGGCGGCCAAAACTCTAGTCGCGTTTTGAGCCCCAGAGTCGCTAAATGGGAACCGAACGAGCGACCCAATGGATTCGTCGTCCGGAGAGCAATCTATTGGTGGGGTCACACGTGCGGTTTGAGTCCCTTTTAGCTATTCTGCGGGGCTAAAAACCCGTCTGGTATTTTGACCGCCTCCGCACCGGTCTTCTGGCCCACTGTGCGCCCCGCCCTGGCCGCCCTGCCCTTTGCCGCGACCCCCCACGATAAGCCCCAAGGAGGGCCCGGGGCGCAGACTCGACGCGCCAGCACAAAATTTGACTGCTGCAGCTATTGCAACACGACCTTCAAACCGCCTTGAATCACCGTGGCAACCGTTGGGCCCTTTATTTGGTCAAAGTACGATATTGAATGGCGGCGGGTTTATGTGCGTGTGTATTGAGAGAGAGTAAAAGAGAGAGAGAGCGAGAGACTTTTCACGCGATGAGGGCGATCTGGCGTGCCAAGGCACGTACACACACACACACACACACACACACACACACACACACACACACACACACACACACACACACACACACACACACACACACACACACACACACACACACCTAATGAGGCTCTAGCGTGCCAAAAGCTGGCCGCTCTGGCCGTGTGAGCCGCAGCCGGCCGCCCCTTTCATCGGGAAGGGCGGGTGTAAACATCGCACCGAGTTTATTTATTTCTCTTCGGGGCGGCGATCAACCAACAACCTGGCCAGAGGTCGGGACGGTAGGAGTTTGCTTAGGCAACACTAGCTTAACTCAGCCTCATCTCTGTCTCCCTTCCAACCAGCTGCGGATAAGACAGTCAAGATGAAAGATGAAGATGAAAGAGAGGAAGGAAAGAACACTCGGTGGAGCGATTTCTCATCCTCGGGCAAAACTGGCGCAGAAGCAGCGGACGACTGGGCGGGCGGTCAGGCCGGGTCAAGGTACGCCCCACCCCGCCCCGCCACGCCCGCTCTATTTCGGCGCGAGGCATTGGCAGCCTTCATGTTGGGGTGGGTTCCAACCGGGTGCGACGCCGCCGTGAGAAAGGTCGGCGTGTATAATAATCCGGCGGAGTCACGCCCGTGCCGTGCGAGCGACGATGTCACGCTCGGACACGCCCGTGTGTCTTTCCCTTCCCGTGCCAGAAACGCCGAGTCGTAAACCTTGGGGCAAACGGCGCGGGGTGGATCCGGGCGCGCAGCAGACGGAGACCGCACAGTGGGCCAGAAGACCGGTGGAGGGAGGCGGTCAAATTCCCGAACGCGTTTTGAGCTCCTGAGTCGCTAAATGGGACTCGAACCGAACGTGTAAACCCACCAGTGGATTCGTCGTTAGGAGATCAATCCATTGGTGGGGCCACACTTTCGGGACGAGTCCTGTTTAGCGACTCTGGAGCTCAATACGCGCCGGTTTTCTGGCCCATTGTGGACCGCAAGGGTGCACAGGACGACCGCGTGTCGTGCACGCGGTGATGCCTGCCTGCCTGACCCGCTGCCGATACCACCGATCGAATTTCGGATCGGCGCGGCGCGTTGGAGGGAGGGAGGGGGTGAGCACCGGTAGGGCAACAGCAGGCAACGACGGCAGGCAACAGAAAACCAGTGCCGTGTCGGCTTGTACCTCTGTTGTCAAAATGTAGGTCGTGGATCGGAGTGTGATCCCAGGAGACTGATTCAGAGAGTCGTTTCCGTCGCTCTGTCTCTCTCGCTCTCATGGGGGCGTCCCACTGTAGGTGCGAGAGAGACAGCGCGACGAAAACGACGACTCTCTGAATCAGTTTACTCAGCCCAACATGCGGTCTGTCGCATCGCCTGCGCGCCGCCACGCCGGCGTCGGTGTGGTCGCTCGCATGTCACAGAAATATTCATGACAGTAAAGCCCCTGGCTTGCTGCCTTGCACCGCGCGCTGTGTTTTTGTTGCTGTTTGAAATTCAGAACGGGAGGAACCGGGGAACCGCACGCCATACAGTGCGTGGCACCGCGACAGCACTTGAGCCTCCCCCTGCCGTCTGATTCCGAACACTGCTTCGTCGCTCTGTCTCTCTCGCACCCCTACGGACCGCCCCATGAGTGCGAGAGAGACAGAGCGACGAAAGCAGTGCTCGGAATCAGACGGCTGCGTCACTGCAGGGCTGCCAGTGAGAGCGAGTCGGCGACTACTTAGTAGCAGTGGCCACACTGCCGACGCGGAGCAGAGCCGGCCGAGACACACCGGCCATGGCGCGCACGGGTCGCACCCCGTTACGACTGCACTATTTCCCCCCCGCCCCCGGCCGGCACGGCAGTAGTCGTTAGCGGACCTGCAAAGAGCGGCCCGGAGTTCGGAGGAGTCGTTAAAAAACGGCCGAGAGCGGTAAATATGGAGTAACCTCCGTGCCCGAGTTTCGCCAACGCCAGTGACTGTCATTTAAAAAAACAAGTAAATCTTTTCACCAAATACAAACACAAAGTTACACAAAAAAAGGTGATAACACGGCCCATTTCTTGAAAAGCTTTCCAAGATAATTTCGGACTAACCAAAAGTGTCTCTCATACGTCGCTGACGCTCTCACTGCCGCCACCTTTCACCGTCCTCAACGCGTCGACGACGAGACCTAACGACCAACACTTGCCGCACAACTACGCTCCATTTTTATCATCGCCCGGCCCGGCGGGAGATGCAGGTCGCGAGATCTGCAACATTGTGACACGCCCCGCGGATGGATGCTTCTGGGTCGCTGCGGCGGGGGCTGATTCCGCGAACGGTGCCTTCGTCGCTCTGTCTCTCTCACACTCATGAGGCGTCCCGTCGGGGCGCGAGAGAGACAGAGCGGCGGAGCGCTGAAGGCAAGGTGCTCTGCAAGTTTGTGCGCTTTGGCACACGCTGCGCCACGCGAGCGCACTTGATTATCTGTTTTCGATTATCTTCGGCCCGCGCGCCAATAAGCGTGCCCAGGTGCACGGCCGTAATCTGTGTGGCGAGCAGCCGAGGTGGGGCGTTTGTCGAAATGGATTTCCTCGATTCGCTTCGAGAGCGACTTAAGGCCAGGGCCTCCTCGTTGATTAGTCCAAATTTGTTGCAATTGGCACCAAATTACCATGTTTTTTTTTTTGTTTTTTTTTTCGCTTAGCTTTGCCCCCGAAATTAGGCACTTACGGAAGCATGAAAGATGAGTCGTAAGAGGCTTACTTTTCGTTCGATATTGGATTTTTATTTTTTAATTTTTTTCGGGGGGCACTGCTTTGCCCGCGAAATTAGGCACCTAGGTTACCTTGAAAGAGTAGTCGGAAGAGGATGACTTTTCGTCTTCGTCCGCTTTTGGATTTTTTTTTTTTAATTTTTGCACGCGGTGCGTACTGTATGCGTGTCGATAGATGTCGATAGATCGATGTCGATACACTGTATCGACAGACGATACCGCAAGCCGTCCGTAATGATGAGCTGGGGTGACGTTGGGCCAACGCCCACGGCTTTCCCACGCTGTTGCCGCAACGCTCGCCGCGCGGTGCCCACTGCTGACAATGCCGCATCAGTAGATCAATCATTAGACAAATCAATCATTAGACAAATCAATCATTTATTCATGCTCGGATGATGGGGAGGGGAGAATTTACAAATTTACCCTATTCATCCCCCGAACCAGCCAAACTTGCCTGGCGCGTCCACATGCAATCCATGACAGCACCTCTGGGTAAGGGAGTGAACGGAGCGCTTCTGCAGTGGTGCCCAGTGTACAGTAGGCCAGAGGACCGGTGGAGGCGGTCGGAATTTCGGACGGGTTTTGAGTCCCAGAGTCGCTAAATAGGACTCGAACCGAACGTGTGACGCCACCAATGGATTGCTATCCGGACGAGGAATCCATTGATGGGGGCCACGCGCTCGTTTCGTGGGTTCTGGCGCTCAAAACGTGTTTAGAATTTTGTCCGCCTGCGCCAGTCTTCTGGCCCACTGTGCCTACCCTCCGCCACCCCGCGACCCGCCCTATCCTGCTGGCGGAGCTGGCCGTGGCCACGACCACGGGGGGCTCCACCCCGCGCCATCGGGGTGCAACAGGTGGGGCTGGGCTGGGGCTGGACTGCCCTGGGCTGCCCGCCTACAGGGCGCGCGCGTCGCCGAGTCGCGCTACCCCGCGCGTCGGAGACACTGGCGTGGCCCTTCCCTCGATGCACCGCGGGGGGGAAGTGCCCGAGCCGTCGCTACCCCGCGCGGGCATCGGTAGGGTGACGCGGTCTCTCTGTCGCACGCCCGGGCACTCCGGTGCGAGAGAGAGTCAGCGACAGACCGCTCTTCCAAAAGACACTCGTCAGCGGCGTCGTTTTAATTTTTCGGAACACAAAACGACGCGGCGGCGGGGCACTGTTAGTTGTGACGACCTGCAGGTGGGCGAGGCGCGAGGCTGCTGCACTTGCGCTGCGTCGGGAAGTCGCGACACGACATTCCGCGCCTGGTTCACGACGCCCCGCCCCGCCCCGCCACGCCCCGCCCCACCACGCCCCGCCCCGCCCCGCCACGCCCCGCCACGCCACGCCACGCCTCAAGGTCCCGCCCGTCGCGCCGCCGATGTAGGTCACACATGCACGCCATGCACGTCGCGAGTAACGAGCTGCTGCGAGCTACCGGGGTCTTCGCCCGCCGCCGAACGGCCCACTGTGCGGCCGAACTTTTCGAACTGACGGAGAGCACGGCCGCACTGTGGGCCCCCGCACGGGTTTCGTTCTCCAGAGTCGCTAGATGGGATTCGAACCGAACGTGTGACCCCACCAATGGATTGCTCTCCGAACGAGTGGGGTCTCACGTCCACGTCCGGTTCGAATCTGGAGCTTAAAACGCGTCTAGAGTGTTGGCCGCCTGCGCCGGTCTTCTGGGCCACTGCGCGTCCTCCGCCGTGGAGCAGCAGGTTCAAAGAGCGGCAACGGGACTGAAAGGATCGAAATGCAGGCGGCGGGCGCCGAGACCCGCCCCGCCCCGCCCCGCCTCGCCCCGCCCCGCCCCGCCTCGCCCCGCCCGCCGAAATCGGGAGCAAGCAGGAAAGGGTTCCCACGTACGGGCGGGCCCCTCGGGGGCCCTTGGTGTTCTGCTTCCGCAGCGATAAGCGGCCCGGCGATGGTGGCGTTCACACTGGAAATCGAATCGGGGACACAGAGGCTGCCACCCGCGACCACGGGCGGGTGAAAAAAATAAATGAAATAAATGCAGCGATAAAACATCCCGTACAAAAAAAAACAAAAAAAAAAAAAAAAAAAAAAAAAAAAAACAAACATCAAACTATAGGTTTTGATGCCCTCTGCCGATTCGGCAGATGCGAATCGGAGGTTATCATGGCCGTCGCGCAGCGGTCCCAGCGGTTGCTACGTGCGCTATGACAAGGCCTGTCTGTCTGGCCACTGCTTCTCTGTTATTCCCTCTGTGGGCCCAGTGGGCCAGGCCAGGACTGCCCAGAACCCCGTTGAGTCCGTTCCATCGCGCGCGGCCTCGCTGGAGGATCGGCTCCAGGAGCGCGCGCGAGAGAGAGACAGAGACAGACACATCGCTCTGTTTGTTTTCGTCGTTGCTGTCACCCCGTTACCGCAGGGAAGGACACGGTGACGTGGCGCGGAGCGGTCGCACAGTGTGCCGATTTGCCGATGCGTTGCGCGTGGCCGGGCGTGGTGCGGGGGCACAGTGAGCGCGTGGGTGAGTCCGTGCCCCCCTCCCCCCCTCTCGACTCCGATCAGCATCGCGGCCTTGATGCAGCAACGGCCAAGCGGAAACAACACACACCTACTTCCTTCCCCAACTCTGGACCACTCGAGGCTCTGTCATTAAGGCCAGGTGGATAGGCCACCAGTCGCTCGGGTTCTTCTTCTTCGTGTTGTTTTTGTTGTTGTTGTTATTATTGTTGTTGTGGTCCTCTTCGCGCGAAGCCGCCGAGAATCATGAAGACAAAAACTAAAACAACAGCACAGCTTCGCAGCTTCGCAGCTTCGCGGCTTCGCAGCTCGGCGGCGGCGGCGTGCCGCGTCATCCTGCCTGGAGTTTCAATGCCAGTCGTTTGGACTGGCACCAAATATCTCCTCCCGCCACCACGCGCCGCCCCGCCACGCCACGCCACGCTCTGCGACACTGTTACGGACGCCAGGCTACGCCGTTGATTAGCAGATTGTTGCTCCTCTCAAGGCAGGGTGGAGTGGAGTGGGCCGCCGCGCTGGTATTACATCGTACACAAAGTGTTGTGTGTGCGTGCACGCACTCTAAGGGCGTCTCACAGTGTTTCAGCGCCACCTGCGCCAGGTGGCCAAAACTGTGGTCGCGTTTTGAGCTCCAGTCCAGAGTCACTAAACACGACTCGAACCGAACGTGTGACCCCACCAATGGATTCCTCGTTCATCGGTTTGGCCGACTGCGCTGGTCTGGCCCACTGTGCGCGGCTGCGCGGCGCGGGGAGCGCGCCGAGAGAGTAGGCCGCCCAACGAGCCGCGAGGCGCGGCGGCGGGAAACCTGCACGCCCCGCCATCTAGCAGCGCCGCAGCGAACTCAAGTCCAGTCCATTCTCCGCCCGTGAGCAAGTGAGCAGCACAGTGGACAAGTCGAAGTGTTGTTGGAGTGGAGAGGGCGGTGACTGTTGTTGATGTTTCTATTTCGTTCGCGGTTGGCGTTCGGCCCGTTGATGATTACATGTTTCGCGCGTGACATTATTTACCTCAGAGCGTGGTGAGCGGTCGTCGCGTCGTCGGCAGGCAGCGTGTCCGAGTCGTCCGCAAGGCAAGGAAATCCCTCCCGGCGTCGCCAACATGAGCGCCGCGGTGGCCGGCCCCTCTGGCTCAGCGGCCCAGCAGACGGACTCCGCCGAGGCGGAGCAAATGGAGGTGGACGAGGCCGGGAAGAGCGTCATGGCCTCGTCCGTGGCGGCGGGGAGCGTGTCGGCGCACCTGCACCCGCTCGTCATCATGAACATCTCGGAGCACTGGACCCGCATCCGCGCCCAGGAGGGCAAGGCGCAGCAAGGTACGCTCTGGCTGACGGCCCCTAACCTCACATTCAGTCGGTGTTCCTCCTGGCCCATTGTGCATTTGTGGTGTCTTTGACGGGGTTGGTTGTTGTTGGTGGTTCTGGCTCGGGGCGACGCGCCCTGGTGCTGGGCTGCCTAGTGATAGGCTGCTGTCAGAGTGGTGGGTCTCCCCTCAGACGCACTGCAGTTGGGTTGGGGGGTGGCACAGCGACGATCAAGAAAGATGTAGCTCCAGCCTGCCAGGATGAACATGTCAGTGTAAAAAGACCCTTCCAGTCGTCGCCGAGTAAAGAACCAAATCAATGAAAAATCCAGGAGCCAGTAAGAATGTTCCTACTGGTTCCTGGCTTTTTGACTGATATTGTTCTTCACTCGTGGACGACTAGAAGGGTCTTGTGGGTTTTAATCATGTTAAAAAGTTCTATGCATTCAGGCATTGCCAGTTCTTTGATGACTGATCCCTAATTGTATTTTTGTTGCAGTTATTGGTGCCCTCATCGGAAAGCAGAAAGGCCGTAACATTGAGATAATGAATTCGTTCGAATTGAATTTTACCATTGGCGGCAGCACATTTGGTGAAGAGGAGACTAAATGTACTGCTCCGGTTGGCGATATTGTTATTGACAGAGAATATTACAATACGAAGGAGGAACAATGTAAGGAGACCAGTCTTAGTATTTTAATTCATGTGGATCCATCCAACTTCATGACCCCATGATAATTTGCCTTCTTTCCCTTTTCAGTTAAACAAGTATTTAGTGATCATGACTTCTTGGGCTGGTATACAACAGGAGAAGGTGCAGATGAGAATGACATCAAAGTGCACAAACAAATTTGCGAAATAAATGAGAGTCCTGTCTTTTTAAAGCTTAATCCTAATTCTAGGCAGTCTGATGTGAGTATGGAGGCCTGAACAGATGGTCACCTTACTTGCCTATATATCATGAACTAAAATATAATTTTAGTGTTAATTGAACGCGTCTGAATATTTATTTCTTCTCTCGTTTGTTAGCTTCCAGTCACACTGTACGAGTCTGTCATTGATCTGGTTGCCGGTGAAGCTACTATGCTGTTTATTCAAATTCCATACACTCTGGCTACTGAAGAAGCAGAGAGAATTGGTGTAGATCATGTTGCCAGGATGTCTAGCAATGATTCAGGAGAGAGCTCTCTGGGTATGTACCATGTTTTATATTATTAAATCAAATTATACTGTCATGGATCAGTTGCTCACTCATATTTTATTTTTAGTTGCAGAGCATTTGTCAGCACAGCACAGTGCCATCAAGATGTTACACTCTAGAGTACGTTTGGTGCTGCAGTATGTGAAAGCTGTTGAAGCAGGCCAACTTCCTGTGAATCGTGAAATTCTTAGGGAAGCTTATTCACTGAGCAATCGTTTGCCGGTCTTGCAAAGTCCCAAGTTCAAGGGAGACTTTTATAATGTGAGTACTAAACTTTTTATTGTTGCACTTTGAGCTTACAAAATGCAGTTGTTAATATTGAATTTTCTCTTTCTTCAGCAATGCAATGATGTTGCTCTCATGACATATCTTGGAGCATTAACCAAATGCTGCAATGATATCAACCAATACGTCAACAAATTTAACGTAATGTATGACCGAGCTGGACTCGGCCGACGAATGCGTGGTTTGTTTTTCCCCTAAACGACTGATTATAGATACTTTGCAAGTTACTGCTACACTAATAATTCAGTAGCAAACTTGTGCCCTCAGCACTGTTATTGTAACCTTGCTTACCTTTTTTTTTTATTAGTGAAGCCTTTTTACTGGAAACAATTATCTGATATCACTTTTGCGTTTTCCCAGTGTCTTTTTCTGTCTTTTTTTTCTGTCTTGGGATGAGATGATTGAGTTTAACAATAGAACTTGGTCTCTTTAATAATTGAAAATTGTAATAATTGTGAATAAAATCTGTTCGATAGTTGTGATTACTCTGATTATGTTTGTCAGGAAGTCTCCTATCCCCTCGTAGTTTAAAATTATGGCTTAGTCTCTGCAAATGAAATTTTAGTGTTGTACGTTGTAGGGAATGCTCTTACTAGAAGGATTACAAAGGCTGATTTTTCTCAAAGACATTTTTTTATACAAGAACAACACATAAATTATCATCGTTCCACCCCAAGCAGCGCATCAAACAGAGCCTGCCCTGTGTTGGGTGGACTGGGGCTGTCAAGGCAGGTTTGAGCAAATCCTAAGGCGGCTTCCGCCAGCTCACCGACAGTCCAATGTCGGTCCAGAACTATTCTGCAGATAGTGTCCAACTGAAACAGAAGGATACAAACAAAAAAGGTGAGATAACCAGCCAGTCCAGTATCTCATAGAGGGGAGGAAAGCCATTTTCGTTTTAGTGTGTGATATCAACTTTAGAGAAAGCAAGCACCCCCCCCAAAAAAAAATAAAAAAATAAAAAATAAATTAATAATAATAAATAACTTAGAGGTTAAGTGCCTTTCTTACCTTGAGAAGCTTGTGGTGGCCGCAGGTGTAGTAGACGAGGCAGGGCGCGCCGGCCACGCTAGCCGCCAGCCACTGGATGACGAGCTTGAGCTGGGGGTCGCCCGCGCGCTCCGAGCCGCAGCCCCAGTTCCCCGAGGCCACGGCGCGCATGCCCGTCCCCGAGATATCCCCGCTCAGGGACGCCTCCAGCTGCAGGACCTGGAACGAGGACACCGTGGCACAGTGGGCTAGAAGACCGGTAAAGTCCCATTTAGAGACTCTGGGGCTCAAAACGCGTCTAGAGTTGTGGCCCACTGTGCGTTGGGGACACGTACGAGCTGGCTGGCCAGGCGGTGGCGGTGCTTGGCGAGCTCCAGGCTCATGCTCCTCGCGATGTGCGCCAGCTTGAGGTGGCGCTGGCGACCCGTCACCGAGGCGCCGCCGCCCCCCTCCAGGTCCGCCGAGGCCGCCGAGGCCGCCGACGCCCCCAGCGACGCCCCCGCCAGCAGGGGCGGCAGCACCGCGTCGTCGTCGCCGAGGAGGCCGTCGCCGAGCTGCACCCCGGCGAACGAGTCGCTGAGCGTGCGCTTGAGCAGGCGGCTCGCGAACTGCGCCACGGCCAGGTCGCGGTCCGGCCCCTCCGACGAGTGCGAACGGCTTGACGACGACCGGTGGTCCCCCAGCAGGCGGCCGAACTGCTCGTACGCCTCGTACGCGTCCTCCACGTCTGCGGCAGAGGCGGAGATACAATGGCGTCCACAGGCACGGAACGGAGTGAAAGTAAAGTGCTTAATATTTTAAGAACAAAATTATTTGAAACGGGATTTCTTACTTGTATGCGGCTGACAGCACTGACCTGAACTCAGCTCCGTGTCGAAGCTGTACATGGAGGAGCCGGAGCGCTGCAGCAGCGGGGCGAGCGCGCGCCGCACCGGCGGGGCGGTGTAGCTCTCCACGGACACGGAGTCGTCCAGCATGAAGCCCCGGGAGCCACCGCGACGGAGCCTGCGCGCGCCGGTACACAGTTAGACACAAAGTGCGTGACTCCGACTCCTGAGATCCGTGTGGAACGCGCAATAGAGTGAGCGTCGGTACCGGATGTCCTCGTCCGAGAGCCCCGTGCCGGCCACGGTGATGCCGACAGCGTAGCTGGAGTCCTCGCTGTGGGAGCTGAGGGCCTCTCTGCGCAGGGCGTCGCGGAGGCGCTCGGCGAACGCCGTCCTCCGCTGCGGCGAGTCGAGCTCGGCGCTGTACCTCCGCGCGCCGTCCTCGTCCACGTCGCCCTCGCTGCGGTCCGGGCTGGACTGCGCGCTGTGGAACTCGTCGCTGTCGTCGCTGCCGCCGGCGTCCCTGACGGCGGCCTGGCCTCGCGGCACCGACGCCGCCCTGGGCTGCTGCGTCGCGGCGCCCAGCCCGCCCGTCATGATCTTCCGCCTGCTCACCGGCAGGCACTCCCCCGAGGAGCCCAGCACGATGAAGCGGCCGCGCCGCGCCGCCGCCGTCGTGGCGGGAGGCCCCGCGTTGGCGGCGGCCTTGGCGCGGCGCGGCTGCCGCGGCGGTCGTCCGGGACCCTGGGGCGGACCGCGGCCCGCGCGTGGCCGCGACGACGGCGAGCTGGAGCGTCCCCGCGGCGCGGCGCGGACCCGCGTCGAGGCCTGGTCGTGGGGCTGCCGACAGGGAGCAGGGGGCTTGTAGCGACAGTCGTGGGGCGCGAGTCGGAAAAGGTAGAGAGCCACTGAATCACCTCCTTGGCGTCGGACTGCTGCGAGCTGAAGGACTCCCCGATGGGAGACAGCCGCCGCTGCTGGTGCTCCCGGTGCGCGGGGCCGCCGCCGTCGGGGGCGGCGGGCTGCGGGGGCGCGACCCAGCGGTGCTGCCGGAACCCCAGCAGGGCCTTGTTGAGCTCGCGGAGCACGTTGTCCTCCTCGAACTGGCTGAGGGGCAGCCGGCGGTAGTTCTCGGGGTCCAGACAGCACACTGCCAGCTAGGGCAACAGAACAGGACAAACCCCTGGTAAGGCCTGTACTAGTTAGTAGGGGGTTCAACAGTGTCGGCGCGCCACTCACCAGCACGCCGCCCGTGACGGGCTCGAAGGCGGCCCGGTGCCGGGGGTCCACGATCCGCGACACCTGCAGCAGGTTCTCCACGATGAGGGCCTCGTTGTCCTCGAGGGCCTCCACCCGCAGTAGCACGGCCACCAGCTCGGGGCACGTCGTGTACTGCACCGCCTCCTGCAGAACGCATTATCCGCCTTTAGGTGAGCCGAACATCTGTCCGTTGCCCGGCGCAGTGGGCCAGAAGTGGGGGCGGTCAAAATTCCGGACGGATTTTGAGCTCCCGAGTCGCTAAATGGGACTCTTCTGTAGCTCAAAACACGTCTAGAGTCTCAGCTGCCTGCGCCGTGTGCGTGTGTGTGTGTGTATTTTGTTTGTGTGCGTGTGTTCGGACGTGCGGTTGCTAGGCGACGACGGGGCGCGCAGTGTACCTGGGAGGAGCCGTCCTGGAGGGCCGCGCCGCCGAGCCTGCTGCTGGAGAAGCACACCCTGAGGGCGGACGGCTCCGCGCGCTCCAGGCGTCCCTCGTGGCGCACCGCCAGCGGGCACAGCGGCAGCCCGCACTCCAGCCAGTCCTCGATGGTCAGCCACTCCCTGCCCGTCATGACCTGCACAGTTGGCCAGCAGGCCGCCGACCGGGCGTCAGTCCGGTCACCAGGCCACGCACGGTGGGCCAGAAGACCGGCGCTGGCGGCCGTAACTCTCGACGCGTTTTGAGCTCCAGCCAGAGTCCCCCGTTTAGCGACTCTGGAGCTCAAAACGCGTCTGGAGTTTTGGCCGCCTGCGCCGGTCTTCTGGCCCACTGTGTGTTCTCATCATCTTCCTCCACTCGTCCTCCCGCTTCTATACTCACTTCTCTCGATATCACAACTTTTTCAGTCGGCGCTGTCTCCAGCTCCATTTCGTCGAAGTACCTCCAGATACTCCGCAGCTTCGCTCTTTGGCACTTTCTGCACACACACACACAAAGAAGACGCACACATCGCCGATCTAACCAGAAACAACTCGAGTGACAACAAACATGCAAAAGTTGTTATGAAGAGGTTTCTATTTGAACTGTGAATTCTTTGGGCTTACTGATCTAAATTCTTGAAAAACATGGAAAAGTTGCAGTCTTGTAGAGTTGGGTGAGTCTTGGGAGTCCTCTTCGGATAGGAAGAGAAGAAGGCGTGCGCCAGCAGGCTAGCCACGAAGGGTCTGTCGTACTCAACGCGGTCCCCTGGCAAAAAAAATAATAAAAAAAAAATATGGCAATGGCGTGCACACAGTGTCATTCAAACCAAAAATTAGTATTTTCTGGGTAGATTTTTTTTTTTGAAAATAATACCTTGCTGTTGCAGGCTAAAGTGCAGCCCGCCGGCGGGCTTGAGGTTCTTGAGGTCCAGGGCGCGCCGCACCATGGCGGGCGCCGTGTGCTGCAGCAGGTGGTCCCGCTCGGCCGCGTCCATCTCGTCCATGAACAGCTTGAGGCCCTCGAACACCGTCTGGTCGGGCCGCTCCGGCTCGTCGGGGTCCAGCCCGACGCTGGAAACAACAACAATAACGACAATGACAACAATGTCGTCAATAAACTGAGCAGCAGACACTGGCCGCACGCGCCGCGCCTTACTTGCACATGCTGTGGATCTTGAGCATGCCCTCCACGAAGTCCGCGGGGTTCCTGGCCTCGCCGATGAACTGCAGGTGCCTGACGAGCGTCGGCCACCAGGGCACGTCGCACGGCAGCATCACCAGCGCCATGGTGAGGGTGGCCGGCCGGTCCGGCGGGCTGCAACAGGCACGGGGGGCGTGGCTGCGCGAGTCCGAGTCCAGGTCGCCCCCGTGACAGCGGCGGACTGCCTGACGGGGGCGCCTGCCGCGTAGGCCACCCAACCACCACCATAGCCGCACCGGTCTTCTGGCCCACTGTGCGGGGTAAGTTTTCTCTTCCTCACCTTCAACTGCTATCCGCGCTGCGAAGGGCAAGAGCGCGGCGGCAGTGCCTGGCCGTGTACGCGCGGTGTCGGCGTCTCTCCATGCCCCCCGCGAGGGCCCCCGCAGCCCCACACGCCCCACAGCTAGTCCGGGACGTGGCTCGGCTTAGCGCCACGCCATCCAATTTGAGTTCCGAGTCCCACCGTCCTGCAAAAAAAAAAAAAAAAAAAAAAAAAAACAACCCGCGAACCGCATGAGTGTAAGGAAAACATTGCACAAGCCACCCGCAGACTTCCGCAAGGCGTTTTCTGAGCGACGTGTCCAACTCTCGCCTCACCTGGCGAGCACAAGACACGTACACAAACTGCGCGTTTGTTGTGAATGTCCTGCAACAGGCGCACCGGGGGGTCCTTGACTCCTCGCCGGCGCGACCAAGGACGCAGGGAGGAACGCAGTCGGGGGGCGCTTCCACAACGCCACCCGAGGGCCTTGGAGGGCTTCGCCGCAGCCGCCACCTGTGCCCCTGGGGCATTGTCATGCTCCCCTTCTCTCTCTCTCTCTCTCTCTCTCTCTCTCTCTCTCTCTCTCTCTCTCTCTCTCTCTCTCTCTCTCTCTCTCTCTCTCTCTCTCTCTCTCTCTCTCTCTCTCTCAGTCGTCACGGCAGCACCGAGACGGCGCCAAAATCACTCTGATTTGAGGGAGAGAGAGAGAGAGAGAGAGAGAGAGAGAGAGAGAGAGAGAGAGAGAGAGAGAGAGAGAGAGAGACGGAAGCACGCGGCCCGTTTACCCCTTCCCCGTTTCCACCTGCTGTGCCCGGCCGGGGCGGCGTCACGCGAACACGAAGCGCGCGAGGGGCGCTGCGGCGGAGGGGCGGGGAACGCGGGCCACTTGTCGGCCTCAGCGGGGGCGGTGCGGCGGGGACGGCAGCGCGGGGGCCCCAAATTCGACGCGGAAAAGAAGAGTTTTTCTGGCAGCCGCGGTGGCGATCGCGCGAACGCTGGGCACAGGGGCCACTCAGTGTGGTGGCTAAACGCCGCCACGCCCCGCCCCGCCACGCGTTGCCACGCGCCGCCACGCCCCGCCACGCGTCCCCAGGCACCGATGGCGACTCGCCCAACACCCCGCTCTCGCTTACCTCGCGGCGCTGTCCTTCACACGATGCAGGAGATGGCGCCTCTACCCGGCGATCGCGCGGGTTCCAATCCCCGCACGGGGTTTTTTGATTAATTTTTTTTATTTTTCAAAGTTGATTACCGCTTAACTAAAATGGAAAAATAGCTTCGATGCTACGTAATCATTATCAAAATTTTCCTTTTAGCCTTTTTATTTCCGTGCACTTACGTGAGCAAAATAAGGGCCTGCAACAACTAGGAATAACCGTCTCCTGCTTATTGATCTCTTGACTGAGACATCGGCCATCGGCCCTCCCCCCCCATCCCCTCGCTCGTGGAAGCGAGTGAGTGTGCGAGATGACGGGTCGGGAACATGACGGAACGAAATGCCTTTACCCAAAACTGTTTGCCGTGCAGGCCGCGGACAGGATCAATATAGGACGTCTGTTTCTCCGTTACGCGCGGGGCGGGGCGGGGCGGGGCGGGCCCAAGCCGAAGGGTGGGCGGGGGAGCGGCCTGGGAGTCAGCTGCACTACAAGCACGCCGTTCACGGCCAGGCCTTCGGTCAGCCTTTCACCAAATAGCCTTTTCTCTTGCAAAAATTTACGTAATTATTTTTGATTTGAAGTACCATTTTGCTCTTGTCTCAACACGCTTATTTTTTTTTATTTTTTTTTTTGTAAATATTTTTTTAAATATTTTTTTGGTCTGGTGACCCCAGGCGACCCGAAGGACCAAGCCGCTTCCCTAAAATATTTTTCCGCGACCCCAAGGTTAGGAGCCGCCGGCGTAGGGACAGCAGGGGATACTCGTGCCGACGGCGCGCGTTATGTTTTGGTCGCAGTGGGATGGATGTTTTGGGTGAGGATGGCGAGGGGGAAGGGGGAGGGAGAGGGGAACGGTGACAGGGGCGACAGGCCGGTGAACTCTCATTGGTGGTTTGCGCGCCGCATGTCAACATGTTGGGCATGGAAATGGCGGAACAATGCCGGATCAAACGGTGTGTGTGTAACTCGGTGTTTGCAACGCGGTGTGTGTGTGTGTGAAAGAGAGAGGGAGAGAGAGAAAGAGAGATGGAGAGTTCGCACGTATGTATATGTGTTTCCAAAAACAGCATCCCCCTGTCATCTCTGCGTCTCCTCACGTTCCCGCCAAGGGGCAGAGGCCGCGTTCTTTTTCGCAATGTTTTTATTTTCTTGTCTCCCTTTTCGTCGAGAAAATAAAAGCGAAACGGATGCGGCGCTGAGAGTCGCCATTGGTTGGCCGTGCACACGTGCAGCTCGTGCAACGCTGCATTCACAACAAAAAATACAACAACAACAACAACAACAACAACAACCACCACCACCACGGATTATTAATAAACCTTCTCAAAAGAGATGTATATTTTTCCCAAGCTAGAATCGTTACTGTGTAGTACGACGGTGCTCTAGGGGCCTATTATATTAGTGTCCGTGGGGTGGCATTGTTCTAGTCTTAAAGTGTCGCACACACACTCACACACACACACACACACACACACACACACACACACACACACACACACACAACAACAACAACAGGCGGCCGGTCGGGGAGTGGGAGGAACCTGCCTGGGGCTGCCCCTGCGGAATGCCTCCTGGTTGGTGGGCCTACCCGCCAGGCGCCGCCAGGTGCATCATCCCGTGGACGTTCAGTCGTTCTGTCTCTCTCCCACTCACGGGCGGTTGCGCCGGGGTGCGAGAGAGATAGAGCGACGACGGCGCGGGCAGCTCGCGGTATCAGCCTGCTGCTGGCGCACTACCCCGCGGGCCAGGAGGGTGCCAGGCTCTCGGATCACTGACCTCACCACTGTCACGCGCCTGCCGTTGCTACCGCTGCCGCGCTGGTGCAGGTACTCCCAGGCCGGCGCCGCGGCCACGTGTTCGCGCTCGTGTCCTCGGACATCCACGTGGTGCCGGCGCAGCGGCGCACGTGAATCGGCGGCGCCTCGCCGACGGCGTGCCCACGACGGCGTGCTCCAGGCAGGACGGCGCCGTGCCCTCGCCGCGCGACGCCCCCCAGGCCAACTAGACGCCCCGCCTGCCCCGCCTTGCCAGCGAGCCGGGCGGGCACGTCGCGGCGGGGCGGGGCGGGGCGGGGCGGGGCGGAGTGTGACGCGGCGCCCCCACAGCTGACCGCCCCCTCCCCACCGGCCCGCCGCCGACGACCGGGGTTATTTCAAGCCGGGACGTCGGCACCGGGACTGACTGGGGGCCGCCGTGCGCGACACGGTGCGCCGCGGGTTGCCGGCGTCCCCGCCCAGAGGGCGCCACCGAGCCGCCGCCGGGACCATGGACGCAGCGCGGCGTGGCGTGGCGGGGAGCGTCGGCTGAATAATTTGGCGGTGCGTGGCGAGCGGTGATTCGGCTGTCGAGCGCCGCTTCCATTTTATGCAAATACATCATCGCGTTTTGAGCTCCAGAGTCGCTAAACAGTACTCGAACAGAACGTCTGAACCTACCGATGGATTCCTCGTTCGGACAGCAATCCATTGGTGGGGTCACACGTTCGGTTCGAGTCCCATTTAGCGACTCTGGAGCTCAAAACCCGTCCGGGATTTTGACCACTACCTCCACCGATCTTCTGGCCCACTGTGCTCCGCATGTAGAGCGTACTTACACTGCCTCCACCAGCGGTCCTCCACCCCTCCCCCGTCCCCACCCTTCGCCGTAAGGAGCGGTGTAATTTATGGACGGGCCATAACCTGTCCGTAACCTTGTAACCAGCATAGCAGCGCCGCCGCCGCGTTTGAAAACTCCCGCCGAATGAGGGAGCAGCAGCAGCTGCGCCGCGCCGCCGCCCGGCCGCTCACTGCCACACGCTCCGGGCGAAAGGGACGCCGGAGGAGGCGGCCGTTACGTGATAAATGGACGATGAGTCTGCTTGCTTGACCATGGCGGCGGTGGTGGCCGGGGGCCGGATTAATGGGCGGCCCACTAGTCATCGCCTCGTTGCGAAATATAGGCAATGCCAGCTTATGCCGCGCTGAAGGCTGGCTGCCACGCGAGCTGCCACAATACTACTGCAGGTAAAACTAAAGCGTTGTTGTTGCTTTGTTGTTGCTGTTTTTTTTTTCCTTGAGCCAATGTGGGGCTATCTCGCGGTTGATAGGCGGAGAAAGGATCGGCTCTAAATGACGCCCATGGGCATCCAGCAGGCCATGAGTCCGACCTGACCGGGGCACGCCGCAGAGATGCCACAGATCATGAAGCCCGGGCCGCTTCTGGCATTCCTGGACGTGACGTCATTATCTCGCCACGGAACACCCTGCTAAGAAAAGGCGCGATCTTCTTCAATGGGTTTGAAATCGATTTTTTTTTTTTCGAGATCAGGCTTTAGTGTTGGATGGAATGGAAGGTGCAGGAAATAAATGAAGACACGTGCTCTTCGATTTCTTAAAAAATAGTTTGTGTATTTGACATGGCGGTGACTGGCTTTGTACAAATGGGATGGAGATCATGGACTGCTGACTGTGGCGACTACCACCACCCTTGCTGCGCAGGCTGCGCCTTGTGCGGCACCCACACCTTCTCCCAGACGGGCACGGTCACCTGCTTCCAGTCGGGCACCTGGACCTCCTTCCAGGCGGGCACCTGCACGGACTTGAACCTCCTCCTTCCACTCCTGGATCTTCTTCGGCACCCAGATCTGCTTCTTCTCGGTCCTCCAGATCTGGACGGACTCCTCCTTCCACTCCTGGATCTTCTTCGGCACCCAGATCTGCTTCCTCTCGGTCCTCCAGATCTGGTGCTTCTCCTCCCTGTAGGCCTGCTCCTTCTTGGTGACCCACTCCTGCTTCTTCTCCGTCCTCCAGATCTGCTTGTACTCGGTCTTCCAGGCCAGCTTCTTCTCCCAGCGGCCCTGCGACGGGCCCCAGCCGTGCGAGGGCTCCTCCACCCAGACCTTCTCCCAGACGGGCACCTGCACCTGCTTTCCAGGCACCTGGACCTCCTTCCAGACAGGCACCTGGACGTCCTTCCAGTAGGGCACCTGTACCACCTTGTAGTCGGGCACCTGGATCTCCTTCCAGTCGGGGACCTGGATCACCCTCTCGACGGGCACCTGAACCTTCTTCCAGTCGGGCACCTGGATCTCCTTCCAGGCGGGGACCTGAATCACCCTCTCCACGGGCACCTGGGTCTTCTTCCACTCCGTCTTCCAGATCTGCTTCTGCTCGGTCCTCCAGATCTGCTTCCACTCCGTCTTCCAGACGAGCTTCTTCTCCCAGACGCCCTCGGGCTGGTGCGGGGCGGCCCAGCCGCCGCCGAGGCCGCTGTCGAGGCCGCCGCCGAGGCCGCCGCCGAGGCCGGCGTCGTACGAATTGAAGCCGGAGGCGTAGCCGCCGAAGTCAGCACTGCCCCACTCCAAGCTGCAACAGCGTGCAATCAGGGGCGAGATTAGAGCAACCATCAAATGCAATCAGTGCCATCCGCGCGCGTGGAGACCGGTGCAGTGAGGCTGAGTGCAACCAGATGCAACAAGTCGCGTGCCTTTGTCCACCAAATGTCACCCGGCCCCGGGAGGTCCTGCAAGGGCCGGACCAGGTGTCGCAAGCGGTGCAAGCCACACCTCGCGTGCCAGCAGGTCCAGCGGCGGGGCGGGGCGGGGCGGGCCCCCGGTCAGCTTCCCTTTCAGCCTGACCCGGTGCCCGGCCCACACGCCGACCACCATATCGGACTAGATCCACTCACGCTGCACACGGCGATGCTCATCGATACACTGTGACAAGCTCTCCACTCCTTTCTTTTTTTACGTTTTCTCCTTTTTCTTGGCGACGCACTGCTGCCTTGCACAGGGAGGCCATATGGCTCTTCGGTTGCAACTCCCAGAAGTTGTTCTCTCGGTTGCATCTAGAGGAACGGTCCACGACCTTGGGATCGCGGAAAAATATTTTTGGGAAAAATGAAAACTGCATTATGGTCGAACCCTCGTCTCCCAGGTCTGAGAGTTCAGCGCCTCTACGCTCTCGACCACCGTGAGTCGTGCAACGTCGCCGTTGAAGCGGTGCCTTTGAAAGTCTCGACCCATACACCCGTGCGTGTCGAGTCAGATTTATTTATGTATCATAAAATTATACATAACGCGGACTCGAACCCGAGATTTGCCACCTCTCAGTCTGCGCTGCTAACCACTCCGCTACGGGACTACCACAACAATAGGTTTGGGAGACGTACCTCTTCTTGTTGCGCTTGTTGGCCGTCGTCACCCCTTCGGCCGCCGGCTGTGGCGCCTTAGCCTCCGCCACAGCCTTCTTGGTGTCGACGGGCGAGGCCTGGACCGCAGCTGCGGCCAGCGCCACCTGAAACAAGAGAAGAAACTTGACGCCCACTGCCTTCCTGAACGAAGCACCCCGGTAGTGGTAAGCACGCGTAAAATGAGACGCGAAGCGCAGCGTCAACAAGAAATAAAAGCCTTTTTGGAACAGTCACACTTGCGTCTGGCGTCCTATTCTATTCTAATAATTTAATTTGCAAGATTTTGTGGTCGTTTTACTAGTCGGAAGTCACATCGAAAATACATTACCAATTTGTGATTATATCAATTTTTTTTCACATCATGAAACTAGCTTTACCAATACTTAAGAAAGTAATTTTCCACACAACAGTTAATCGATAATAATCAATAATTGTCAGGCCGCTTCTTTCTTAAATTTTTCAATCAAAATTTCTTTGAAACAAACACCCAAAAAAACACAACGGGCCATTATTGAATAACGACCAAATAACAACTTGTAATTAAAGAGAAAGAAGATCGATTTGGTGGCAAGGCCAATCTTCTGCCGCGCTGCAGTCGTTGCGATCGTTTCTGCGATCCACTTTGTTGTTGCGTAATCCCGTTGGTTATCCTCGCTGCTGCTACTGCTGGACACACACACACACACGCACACACACACACACACACACACACACACACACACACAGACACTGACCACTAACACACACACGATCCTCATGGCGGCTGCGGGTGCACTGCGTGCGGCGCGTCGCTCGGACACTGTTGCCCCAGGCCGCCTCCTCCTTGCTTATATACCGCCGCGACCCCCGACGCCCCCGTCGTCGCGAACCCCTACCCTCGGCGGGACGCCGCCCCGGACCAGTCCGGGAACACGCGGACTGCACCGCGGCGGTGGTGGTGGTGGTGGTGGTGGCGCAGGGGGCGGCGGCGCGCTGGAGAAGGTGGCCGTTTTGGTGGCGGCAGGCAGACGGTGGTAACCGCCCCCCTCCCCCCACCCGCTCCACAGGTGTGCCTGCCGGAGACACTGACCCTGGCCACTGCGTCCCTGCTGACTCACTGGAGCGGCCCGGTCCAGAGGGGGGCTCGGTCCAGTCCAGCGGCCCAGCGCACAGTGGGCCAGAAAACCCGTCTACAGCTTTGGCCGGCCGCGCGGTCTTCTGGCCCACTGCGCGATCCAGCTCCAGCAGACCGCGCCGATCCACGCGCAGTGTTTCGTTGTTTATCTCGCTCCCACAGCAGACGCCTCAAGCGTGCGAGAGAGGCAGCGCGTGCATCACACATGCTAATGGGCCTGGAAGCTGCGATTTATCAACCTTATTGGTGGCGACGCGGCGGCCGCGGAAAAGCAGTGCCGATAGCACACTTAGCGCGTCGGGCCGAACCGAATGGCGGGGCGGGGCGGGGCGGGGAGGGGCGGGGCGTCCTTGGGACTGTGATGGATATTTCGGCCGCGTAAGCTCGACAAAAGCGGAGCGCGGGCGCCCTGTCGCAAACAGCACGCGGAGTGGAATGGAGTGACACACTTTCGGTCGTCATTTTCTTTTCATCGTTCCTCCCTGACGTCTTATTGTTTGATCGTTTGATCATATTCATTTAATTTTTTTTCCCCAGATGATGGCGATGATGACTGTGTGCTCTGTTCTTGAGGCACATTTGGTCCCACTGGGAAGACTAGGTCTTCCATGTCGTATTCTGATTCGCCTATGGCCAGGTGACTCAATGAAACTGATTTCGGCAAGCCACGGCCATCCCCCTCCACAGAGACCCTCCCAGGGGCGCCGCCCCACTGTGGGATGCATCCGGAAACAGCCGCGCGAACGGAATAGCACGCGGTCGGAGAGAGGTGCATGTAAGCGATTATACAAGACGAGCGTCCTGACCGACCGCGCCGCACGACGCGGCCGTGAACCAGAGCAGCGCGGAGCGCACAGTGGGTCAGAAGACCGCTGAGGCGGCCAAAATTCTACACGCGTTTTGAGCTCCAGAGTCGCTAAAATGGGACTCGAATCGAACGTGTGACCCCACTAAGGGATGTCTCGTTCGGAGAGTAATCCATTGGTGGGGGTCGTACGTTCGATTCGAGTCCCATTTAGCGACTCTAGAGCTTAAAACGCGTCTAGAGTTTTGGCCGCCCCAACGGTCTTCTGTCCCACTGTGGAGCGGGGCGCGACGCGGCGAGGACCTCCGCGACCTTCTGGGCCTTCTGGGCCTCGACCGCCATCAACTCGAATCGCCCATTGTCGTCGCTGTTCCGGTGCGAGCGGAGACACGACGGGATGCCTCCGGGCGGGCGGGAGGCGGCTAGCGGCGGCCTGCCCCCACCCCGGGTCCCGGGCAGGGCGCCGCACGGTGGGACAGAAGACCGGCGCAAGCCGGTCAAAACTCCCGGGACCCGTTTTGAGCTCCAAAGTCCCTGAACAGGACTCGAACCAAATAACGAGTGACCCCACCAATGGATTGCCCTCCGAACGAGGAATCCATTGGTAGGGGCGCATGTTGTTCGAGTCCCCTTTCAGCGACTCTGGGGCTCAAAACGCGTCCGGGATTTCGACCGCCTCCACCGGTCTTCTGGCCCACCGTGCGGCGGCGGCGCCGGAGCGGCCCTGCGCGCCCCGCGACCTCCACGACGGCGCCGCCTCGCGGTTTACTCCGTGACCCGACTCGCGTATTGGAGCGAAAAACTGTCGGCCGAGCCGGAGCCGAGCCGAGCCGGAGCCGAGCCGGAGCCGAGCCGGAGCCGAACCGGAGCCGAGCCGGGGCCGACGGACGCGCGCACATGATTTCGGCGCGCGGACTGGGAGCAACGTGGCCTTGTTTCCGGCCTGGGTCACGAGAGCATCCTCCTGCAGCGAGACCGAGAAGGCGAGCATCCGGAGCAAGGCTGCACCGGCCGCGCACGCACCGCGTGGTGAGTGATTACCGGCAGATAATGAGACTGCCCAGCCGCGGTGCCAACTACCCGACGCCAGGCATGGGCACGGTACTCCACAATCGGTACCGCAGTACTTTAGCGGTACTACCGAAAACTATGGTACCGCGGTACTTTACCGGTACTACCGAAAACTATGGTACCGCGGTACTTTACCGGTACTATCGAAATTTTCGGTGCCGCGGTACTTTACAGGTACCTTCGAAAGTACCGACGGTACTTGACGTACCCACGGGTACCACGGACTCCATGCGCTGCAAACCGCTGTACAGCGGCGCATCCAACAAAAGAACTTGGAGGAAAAAAAAGAAGAAAAAATGGGGGCCCTTCTCCCACCTCCCCACACAGTAGGGAGGACCGCCTGCAACTTCGGTGGATCGGGGGAACCGGTGCATTCCAGGCGGCGACCCCAGGGGTTCTCATCTGATGTGGGCCGGGTGAAGGGCGGGGGTTGAGAGCCTTTGGTTTTCGCGGGGTGGTCAGTGGTACCCACAGTGGTACCCCCGCTGTCCGGCGCTCTCTACCGAACATGCAGTGTGAAGGGCCAGCTTCAAAGGACTTATCAACTCCAAACCGACGAATCAGAATGGACCCACTCGCGACCAATTGCGAGTGGCTGGAACGACCGGGGATCGAACCAGTGCCGAGGCCAATCCGCCGAAGCGGACTGCTTTTTAGACACCCAAGCATAGTGGACGACAAATGATCCAGACCACTACGCTATCACAACTGCACGTCTGCCGAGTGTCGGACGACGGGTTTGAGTCGCATTGGGATGAGGGAGGCAGTCGTAAAATGTATTGAAATGTTGGGATTCGATCCCCGGACCTTACTGTTCAAGTCCGACGCCTTAGCGATCTCAGCCACCACGGCTCATGATAGATGCGGCGTCAGCCGGGCTCTAGACGCGGCAGGGATGGAGCCGCAGTGAGCGGGTCATTCGAAAAATGTTGAGAAAAAGTGGGACTCGATCCGTCGACCCCGGTACCGGGAACCGACGCCTATACCACCTCGACCACCACGGCCTATGATTAGGCCAAGTGATGTCATGTCTTTTGAGCCGCACTCGGAGTGCGGCAGTGCGGACCGCACTCCCAGTGCGGTTCAAAGGCGTTGACATTACCCGTCCCCAATCATGGAGGCGGTCAAAAGCCCGGACGCGTTTTGAGCTCCACAGTCGCTAAATGGGACTCGAATCTTACACGTGTCCCACTTGCTCTTCGAACGAGGAATCCATCGGTGGGGTCACACGTCGTGCGGTTCCTGGATTTTGACCGCTTCCAGCCCACTGTGCGATGACTCCACTCGCTTCATTTCTGGAGTGAAGGAGGAAGGAGGGGGGTGCGAACCCTGCCACTCGTTGGCGCTCTCCTTCGAAAAAGCTCGCGGCTGCTTTTGCGGAGTCGGTGGAGGTTGTCTGCTGGATGACAATGCCGTCAACAAACGTGAATCAGCGGGGGAGGGAGGGGGGAGGGATGGAGGGGGGGAGGGAGGGAGGGAAGGGGGGGGGGAGGAGAGCGGGATTGGCCCGCTTTCGCAAATCCATTTTCGCAACGCCATGCGGACCCAGCCCGCGAGTAGTGTTGCTGCTAATTGTATCTGGCACCGAGCGGCAGCATCAGCCCGACATCAATCGTTAGCTGGCCGGCCCACAGTGGGTCAGAGGACCGGCGCGGCGCAGGCGGACGAAATTCTAGACGCGTTTTGAGCTTATCAGAGTCGCTGAACAGGACTGAAAAACGGAATGTGCGACCGCGACCCCACCAATAGATTCCTCGTTCGGAGCGGAGCAATCGAGTCGGATAAAAAGAAACGACCTGCACTGTAGCAGCAGGAGCGGAAGCCTTCCTGCACGGACTGCGTCACCTCGCCACCAACGCGACGGACTAGTCCGACTACATTCCAGAACTGTCTCCAAATAAAGAAATATCTCTTGACATTGTTGTCACCCGCACAGTGGGCCAGAAGACCGGCGCAGGCGGCCAACGCTAGACGCGTTTCGAGCTCCTGAGTCCCTAAATGGGACTCGAACCGAACGCGTGACCCCACCGATGGATTGCTCTTCGAACGAGGAACCCATTGGTGAGGTTATACGTTCGGTTCGAGTTCCATATAGCGATTCTGGAGCTCCAAACCCGTCCGGGATTTTGACCACCTCGGGCCCACTGTGCCCCGCCCCGCCACATGCGGGTTGCGACACGGCCTTCCGTCGCATAGTCCATTCTGCGGCTCTGTTCGAGGGTCTGATAAAGAAAACCTGATCCCCCGCCGCGCCAAGGATGCCCACAGATAACGCATTTGCGTCACGCCAGCCCAGATGTCCTCACAAATTTTTCATCTTGTGTGTGCGTGTGTTCGTACGAGTAAGGCGATTTATTTTGCGGCCGCCAAAAGAAGCACGCAGGTGGGTCCAGCGAGGCCCCCTGGATACACCACCGGGGCCTGCCTGCCCCAACGTGACGTTCATGAGCTGCATTTGGTGACGTCATCGAGCAGTGACCGGTCTGGGACCGCGCCCTCAGCCGAATTTACTGCTGAGCGACTCTCTGCCCTCGGTAACGCTCGCGCACACACGCACTCACACTCACACACGCCCCAACATGCTGCGAAACACGTACAAGGACATGCACACACACACACAGAATGCAAGTTGTCACATTCCTTTTTCCGCTTCTTGTGACACAACCTTAACGCATGGCGGTCAAGCTTGCGTACTACCCTCCTTTCCCGCGCCAACAAGTCCCACATCCATATTACGAACACCCTGTCAACTAAAACTCTCTATTCTTCATCAGTCTGGCACTCCCCTTGACCTTTTTTTTTTTGGGTGCGTGCCGCGCGGTTTGAAGCATCACCAGCCGGCCGGCCGCGCGACCCCGCGGCCGACAGCTTTAGTGACTGGACGGCCAGCGCAGACTATGAGCGCGTCGTTCTGTCTCTCTCGCACTCGTGGGCCTGCAGCCCGGTGTGCGAGAGAGACGGAGCGAGTCCTGCTGATGCGGACCGGTGGCGCCGCCTAGAAGGAGACACTCGCAGGCGCCGGGCGCGCCGGATCGGCTGCCAGATCGCCGCCGCCGACACCGAATAGATGATTCAATTCCATCCGACCGCCCACTAGACTCCAGATTCAGATTCAGATTTAGATTGAGATCCAAATTCGAAAGATATTTATTGTTCCATAGACACATAACCATTGTTACAGACTCCAGTGACTCCGTCTGCATTGGGTGGCCTGTCCTGCCTGCGCGCCAAAAAAAAAAAAAAAAAAAAAAAGACAGTTGCGAACAGAACAAGAGATAATTTTTCAGAAAGCTGCTATTTCGTCCACTCAAAAATTGAAGCGACGAGGAGTTTTCTCCGCGACAGGCATTGTGCTCGTTGGACACAGCCGGGTTACTGGGCGGGCCGGTCCGGAAGAGCTTTCATGTTCGCGCGGGGGGTCGTTAGTTCGACCGGGTGAGAGGCATTCGAGTGCAGGGCGGCCCCGCCGAGGCCCCGCCGAGGCCGAGCCAAGGCCGGCCGCAGAGTGGGCCAGAAGACCGGTCGAGGCGGTCCAAATAAGCCCGGACGTGTTTCTCCAGAGTCGCTAAATGGGACTCGAATGGAACGTGCGACCCCACCAATATGGGTTCCTCGTACGGAGAGAAATCCATTGGTAGGGGTCACACGTTCGGTTCGAACTCTCAAAACGCGTCTACAGCCGCCCTCGCCGGACTTGTGGCCCACTGTGCGTCAACCTCCACGCCTATGGAGCGCCTGCCACGCGGTGGGTGTGCCTGCCCGCCGAACAGCTGTGAGTGGCGGGTCTGCCTGCCTACTGTGTGGCAGGCGGCGCTGCGCCAGAGTAGGCAGACCCGCTCTACACATTAATTTATTTTCATTTTTTTTTTGGCCATTCTTTTCGGACAACTTTGTTTAATTTTTCTGTGGCTTTGGCCGGTGCGACGCACAGTGGGCCAGAAGACCGGCGGCCCTCTGGCCCACTGTGGGACGTCCGCACTGCAAACGGTGGTGTGGGGTTCCGAGTCGGCAGCGAGCTGCGAGGCACGCGCCGCGCTGACCGGCGCTTTGCGCTTTGAGGACGCAGGCCGCGAGTTAGAGCCAGTCGTTATGAATCGAGCCTCCGGGACAAAAGCCGCCGCGCCGCCGCGCGCGCTCATTTCGCGCTCTCAAGTACGAATACGCCTCGGCGACGAATAAGGAGAGGAGTCATTCTTTTGTGTGTTTTTTTTTTCGTCACCTCGCGCACCGCGGCGACTTTTTCTTATGTTGTTATTATTGCCGGCCTGTGGCCGAGCGAGTCCACAGAGTTTTGATCGTCGCTCTGTCTCTCTCGCACCCCTACGGGACGCCCCACGAGTGCGAGAGAGACAGGAGGACGGCGTTTAGAGTCAGCCTGCTGGCGGCAATCGAATGTGTGAGCCACCAATGGATTGCTCTCAGAACGAGGAATCCATTGGTGGGGTCACACGTTCGGTTCGAGTTCTCTTCAGCGACTCCGGAGCTCAAAACGCGTCTTGGCCTGCACCGGTCCTCTGGCCCACTGTGCGGTCCACGTCGTCCACGAAGCGGAGGTCATCCTGGACCACATTTTTGGGGAGCCCCAGGCCGTCTCCGCCTTCGTTAGCGCATCACTGGGCAAAGTGCCGTCACGTACCGCGCCGGGCACCTGGGACCTCGCGTCACGACCACCTGCAGGCTGATTGCGAGAGAGAGAGAGAGAGAGAGAGAGAGAGAGAGAGAGAGAGAGAGAGAGAGAGAGAGAGAGAGAGAGAGAGAGAGAGAGAGAGAGAGAGAGAGAGAGAGAGAGAGAGAGAGACGGAGCGACGAAAGCACCGCTCGGAATCGGATGCAGCTATTCCAGGGAAGAGTGCGGCCTTGGCCGCCCCGCCCCACCCCGCCCCGCTTCGCCCCGCCCACCGCGGCCCCTATGTGCCGCGCCAGCGACCGGCTGACCGTCTTATGGCTCGCTCATCGTTTGCCTGTGGGCGTGGCCGGCGTGGCTCTGTCTCTTTGCTCCTTTGCGGGTCTGCGAGTGTGAGCGAGAGAGGAGCACTGTTGTTCGGAATCAGTCTGCTGCTGCTCAGGGCGTTGGTGATGGACGTCAAGATGGATGTGTGTCTCATTGCACAAATCCCCCGTGGCGAGCGGACTGGACGGGCGGGATGGTCCAGCTCGGGCGTGGCGTGGCGGGGCGAGGCGTAGCAGGGCGGGGCGCGAGGTCTAAGGATGGCTACTTTCGATCAGAACCAGTCGCCCCCCGCCCGCGACCCGGGCGGTAGCACACACGCTATGCTCGCCACGCCTCCGACGAAGCGATGCCCATCTCGCCACCTAACCGCCGCCTGCCGCCAACCAGCCCACTGTGTAGTTTAAGGTGTTGGCCGCCGGACCAGAGACACGAAGGAGCACGAAGGCCCTCGGTCTGAACGGCGAGCCGAGCCGAGCCGAGCCGAGCCGAGCCGAGCCGAGCTCGCTGACCGCAACACAATGGGCCAGAAGACCGGTGGAGGCGGCCAAAACTCTGGACGCGTTTTGAGCTCCAGAGTCGCTAAACATGGCTCGAACCGAAACGTGTCACCCCGCCAATGAATTGCTCTCCGAACGAGGAATCCATTGGTGGGGTCACACATTCGGTTCGAGTCCTTTTCAGCGACAGTTTTGGCCGCCTCCACCGGTCTTCTGGCCCACTGTGTGGGCTCCGGGTGCAGAGGGGATGCGCGCGCCTTCCCGCATCTCATCACCGAGGTGTGAGTAGGGCGGTGTGTCTTCTGGAAGGCCGCCCCGCCCCGCCCCGCCTCGCCCCGCCCCGCCCCGCTTCCTCCGCCGACCGCGTCGTCATCCAATCAGATCGCGAGCGATGCTGGACGCTCGCGAAGGAGCGTGCCGTCGTCCCTTTCAACTGCACCACACTATCTAGGTCACGGTCGTCGGATTGTTTTCCAGTGCAGGGCCACCGCCGAATTTCGCGACGGGACACTTTTAAGAGGACAACAACAAATCCCAGCTTAGTTGTCCTCTTACAAATGAACGGTCGTGGCTACCGACTTTTGGTTGTGGGTGCTGGATTGTCGATTGCAGCTATCGGATTCAGTCCATCGAACAAAGTCAATTTGAGCGACAAAGTTTTTTTTTTCTTTTTTTTTTTTTATGACACGCACGCTCGGGAGGCGCTATATACTAGGAGAGCTAAACACTGAGACGCATCCGCCGCACAGTGGGCCGCCTCGTTGGCGGCCCACCTCAGCAGGCGGCCCAATGAGTGACGTCAATGCAATTATCCCTGTCACAACGACGTCACTTTTTTTCACAACGCCGCGAAAACCGAACGACGTTCGCACGCGTGTTGCTGCTGCCCTCGCCGTGGAGTACTGAACGCCAGTTGCAGCAAGCGGCACCGGCACCGGCACCGGCCAGCAAGATGCAATTTGGAAAATGGGTTCGTCCTGCACACTCTGGCACATTACTTTGACCATTTTTTTTTTTTTTTTTTTGCACGGTGCAGAGAGCAGACTAGAGATGTGGGAAATTGAAAACGAGACCGCCGCTGCCCAGTCGTGACCTTTGCCGCGCCGGCCGGGCCCACCGATGGGTCAAGAGTGCAGTGCGAGCAGAGCAGACGACGCCGTACATTTTGCCGGACAGGAAAACAAACTGAAACAACGCGCGCTCGCCGCAGCCAGAGTCACGAATTTCATTTTTGAATCAATTAGACTCCCCCGCGCCCGTGAGATGCCGCCGGACCGCGCCCCGCAGTGGGCCGGCCGGTCACTCGGCCTGCGGGTCGGCCTGTTTGGCCGGCAGAGCCAATGCCGCCGCCAAGGCCGCCCGCCGCCTTTCACCGCCACGCATCCTCAAGCACCCTGGAACGCCCCAAACGCATCCCGGGAACGCCCTGAGAACGCCCTGAGAACGCCAGGATCACATTGATAACTCCCTGAGGAAGCCCTCGGAATACCCCTGTAACGCACTCTGAGGGCCCAAAGGCATTCGGGGAACGGCCGCAGCCCATCCTGGGAGCACCCTCAGCGCATTCTCGGGACGCAAAAAAATAAATTATAAAAATCGTTGAGCAAAGTGAGCAACAGTGGAGGTCCATCTAGCGCGGTGAGCGTCGTGGGGTCAGCCGAGGTGAAGACAATTGGGCGGCGAGGGGAGTGGGAGGGGAGGCGGGGTGGTGCGGCGAGGGGAGTCAATAACATGGACTAATACCATTAGCCGCTCGAGCGCGAGAATGGAAGGGGTTGTGCATACCGACATGGAACTGGTTTATGGGCAATGGCCGCCCTTCGCTGCGCGCGTCGGTTGGGTGGGGTGGGGTGGGGTGGGGTGGGGTGGGGTGGGGTGGGGTGGGGTGGGGTGGGGTGGGGTGGGGCAGTGGACGGCTCGCCAACGCTTTCCGAGAATGACTGTCAAAGGGTCGGCGAGGCCAAATACAGCAGCAGTGAACAGGAGAAAAAGCTCAAAACCGTTTCATTTTACTGTGAAAAGGCTAGTACGTAGAGTGCCACCGGAGGCGACAGACAGCAGGCTTAGTCTTCGATCACGATGTTTCCGTCGCTGGCCGTGCTGATCCAGTCCAGGAACTCCGTGATCCTGGTGATGGAGCTGGGCCGCTTGGTGGAGCACTGCGCGTCCTTGGTGAGGATGCCGACCAGGGTGTACTTCTCGTCTTGCTCGAGGAACACGACGGGATCGCCGCTGTCGCCCTGGACAAAGGATCAGACATTGTATAGCGTATGGAGTTTTTGATAGTGAGGTTTCTGTGGGCATTTGCCAAAAGCAACGTGCACCGCACTTGCCTTGCAGGGAATAGGCCCGGTGCCCACGGTGCACATCTTGGTCCAGGGGAGACGCCCGGTCTGGCCCTGCATGTTCTGGCAGTCCCTGTTCCTGATGACCTTCACGTTGGACACACTCAGGTAGGTCTCAGCGTCGCCGGCTGTGGACACCACGGAGGGCATTCATGTTAACCATCTTCGAGTCAGCCACTCTCTGGGGCTCAAAACGCGTCTGGAGTTTGGGGCCGCCCCGCCCGCGCCGCTCTTCTGTCCCACTGTGGCCTCGCTTACCGTCGTCGGTGCCCCAGCCCGTCACGGACAGAGTCTGGTCCACGTAGGTCGCGCCCCGGTAGTAGCGCGCGGGGAGGCGCACGGGGGTCACGGAGGCTGCAGTCAGCGCAAAACAATGATACATTTTAAAAAAAGTGTCCTTTTAGAGAGAGAGAGAGAGAGAGAGAGAGAGAGAGTGAGTGAGAGGGGATACCTAGGACGGGCCCAGCCAGGACCAGGAGGGCGATGTCGTTCTCGTCGTTGTCCGCCGACCAGGACGGGTGCGCCCTGACGTCGGAGACGGCGATGTTGCCGCCCTTGTCCTTCTTCAGCTCCCCCAGGAGCACCTTCACGTCCTTCACGTCCTTCACGCTGCAAACATCGAACATCGAAAACACTCATACAAAAACACTCAAATAAAAACACTCAAACAAAAACACTCAAACAAAAACCATTACTTACGTGCTGGCCGCTGTGAGGACGTACTGGGAGCCGACGAGGATCCCGGAGCCCAGGAAGGTGGAGGTGCTGTCCTGGAACACGGCGGCGTGCCAGGGGAACTGGCCGGGGTACACGATGCTGCTGTCTGCGCACACCCCACCGTCACAAAAAAATAATAATAATAATAATAAAAGCCCGAACGTAAAAACGGGATTAACTCGACGCTCAAAAAAAAAAAAATAAAAAATAAAAATAAAAGACTTGAAAGAAAGGGGCCAAGTATTCGTCATAACGTTGTCAAATTGGTGTGATTTTGATTGTTGTCGCATGGGGCACATGACAGTCCAATCAGGAAATGGCGATGGTGCCTCCGTGTGGGTGCGAAGTCACCGTGCTCACCTTCGGGGACAGCGTGGCATCTCGCAGCCAGCCCGACCTGCGGCAAGAAAAGTCATGACATTGTCATCAAAGCTCCCTCACTAATTGCATGGACGTGAAAACAAAGTCCACCCTCAAATTCGGCCTTGACATTTTGTCATAGCAAAAAGTGATGACAGTCGAAATTTTCCAGAGTACAACCGGCAAGTTGCACAGCGAGAGGGGGTGGGTTTGAGAGTTTAGCGCGTACTTACCAGCAGGGCCAGCAGGGCTGCCGCGGCCACGGAGCGTGCGGGCGGCGCCATGTCTCGACAGGGTACGAAGAATGACCGGGAGCCGCCAAGTCCGCCGCTTATCTCACTATCTGACGAGTGGAAGGCAGGGCCTAGGTAGCCTGCGATAGACGAGGAATCAATCCGAAGAGCAGTAACAACAACAACAACAAGAATTGAACGCAGGTAGCTGAGGCGGACAAGCCGGCGCACAGTGGGCCAGAGGACTGGTGGAGGCGGTAGTCAAAATCCCGGACGCGTTTTGAGCTCCAGAGTCGCTAAACAGGATTCGAACCGAACGTGTGACCCCACTTATGGGTTGCTCTCCGAACGAGAAATCCATTGGTGGGGGGGTCACACGTTCAATGCGAATGCTGCGTTTACCGCTCCGAGAGTTTGCCCACTGTGCGGTCCACCGGCAAGGCTCTCCGCTTGCTCCGCGGCGCGCTGCCCGGCTCACCGAAATCCACCGCAATTTAACGTCACGGTTCGATAAGCCGGTTCGTTATCTATAAGAAGGCCGCCGCCATGTTGAAGGCAGTTCGCTCGCGCCGCGCCAACATGCAGGTGCTCCTCCTGGTCGTCGCGGTCCTGGTCTCGGCGGCCGCGGCCGCCCCGCCGCAGCAGGTGGGCGTGTCTCCCACGACGGCGTCCTCGTCCCCGCACAGTGGGCCGACATGGCCGGTGGAGGCGGCCAAAACTCGAGACGCGCTTTGAGCTCCAGAGTCGCTAAATGGGACCCGAACCGAACGTGTTACGTACCCTACCTCGTTCGGAGAGCAATCCATTGGTTGGGTCACACATTCGGTTTGAGTCCCATTTAGCGACTCTGGAGATCAAAACGCGTCTGGAGTTTTGGCCGCCTCCACCGGTCTTCTGGCCCACTGTGCGCCGGCGTTCTCGGCCACTCCGTCTCCGAGCCTCGAGTGTTGACGCCGTCTTCGTGTTTTGGTTCGGCAGTCCGGCGTGGCGCTGGCGAGGCAGAGGGTGGCGACCGACAGGCTGGGCATCACCAACGGCCACTTCGCCGACGACAACCAGTTCCCCTTCATGGCCAGCATCACCATGGACAACACGTACGCCTGCAGCGGCTCCCTCGTCACTGACACGTTCATCCTGACGTCAGGGCAGTGCGCCAGCGGGTGAGCAGCAGCTCTCTCTCTCTCTCTCTCTCTCTCTCTCTCTCTCTCTCTCTCTCTCTCTCTCTCTCTCTCTCTCTCTCCCTCCCCCCCCCTCACTGGCCGCCGTTCCAGGTACGACTCCTTCACCGTCATCCTGGGTGACACTAGCACCTTGTTCACCTCGCCCACCATGCACATCGCCTCCACGTACAAGAGCATCGTGCACGAGGACTACAAGGAGGACACCATCGAGAACGACATCGGCCTGCTCGAGCTGCTGGTGCCCGTCAAGTTCAGCGGCAAGTTGTTCTCAATAACCGACCCGGCCGGAGCACAGTCGGCCATAAGACCGGTGGAGGCGGTAGTCGCTAAATGGGACTCGAACCGAACGTGTGACCCCACCGATGGATTGCTCTCCGAACGAGGCATCCATTCATGGGGTCATACAACGTTCGCCGCCTGCGCCGCGGTCTTCTGGCCCACTGTGCGGGGTGGCCCAGCTTCGGGACGACAACGCTTGGGTGTCCTGAACTGTGCCGTTTGTTGTCCCGCGCAGACGCCATCAAGACCATCCAGTTGACCACGGACTACGCAGCGACTTTCGAGGGGCAAACCGCCACTGTCGCCGGCTGGGGCCCCGGACAGTGTACGTAAGGACGTCATGCCGAACCGTGACGTACTGTTGTCGCACAGTGGGAAGGTGATGATGTTGGGGGTTGCAGACGGCTACCTGATGTACGTGTCGCAGCCCGTCATGTCCAACACGCGCTGCAAGCGCTTCCTCGGCCAACACGTGCGCGACTACGTCATGTGCGGCGACGGCGAGGGCACAGTGGGCGCGTGCGGGGTGAGTTACCAACCTTGACTGCCCTTTATTTTTATTACGAGTATTTGATTAATGACGTTGAAAACGGCAGAGCTCCTTCAAAATTACATCCCATAAAGGTTTTTTTTTTTAAATAACAAAAATTTTTGTCTAGTCTGACGCGGGTGGCCCACTGTTCGTGGACGACGGCAACGGCACCTTCACCCAGATCGGCATCTTCTCGTTCACCTCGGACCTGGGCTGCGACTGGGGCTACCCCAGCGCCTACACCAGGGTGACGGCCTTCGTCGAGTGGGTCGCGGCCAAGACGGGCATCCCCGTGCCCACCCGCCCTCCCACCACCCCCGCCCCCACCACCGCTGCTCCCACCCCCACCCCCACCCCCGCTGCTCCCACCCCCGCCCCCACCACCGCTGCTCCCACCCCCGCCCCCACCCCCGCTGCTCCTACCCCGGCCCCCACCCCCGCTGCGCCCACCCCCGCCCCCACCCCTGCTGCTCCCACCCCCGCCCCCACCCCCGCTGCTCCCACCCCCGCCCCCACCCCCGCTGCTCCCACCCCCGCCCCCACCATCTCCTCCTTCATTTCACTCTGACTCTCTCGCACACTCCTGAACGAAACACCCCATTGTAAGAGCGAGAGAGATAGTGAGAGAGACAGAGCGACGAGGTCCGCTCGACTTGTGGTTGCGTTCGCGCGGATCGCTGGGTGACGCGATTACCTTGTATTATTTATCCCTCTTATCTCGCTAAGCCCGCCTGACCCAGTCCACCTA
Source organism: Stenchaetothrips biformis (assembly GCA_030522485.1). Taxonomy (NCBI): domain Eukaryota; kingdom Metazoa; phylum Arthropoda; class Insecta; order Thysanoptera; family Thripidae; genus Stenchaetothrips; species Stenchaetothrips biformis. Next base: position 15,842,984 of record CM060089.1, on the reverse strand, counting down.
ATCCATCGTTAGAAGGCACGGGCCATGGCGCCAACGAAGAACAAGTCACACTGAGACTGATATCAAAATCTGTTTATTTCTATAGAAAATATTTTTTAAAAAAAAAAAACCATCACAATCATCATCATTTACTGTTTTTTTTTTTTTCGTTTTTTTAATAAAAAAAAATTAGTGTGAAAAAAATATAATTAACAAAAAACCGTCGCGTTTGTTTACTTTCGGATGGAGATGCCGGTCTTGTCGCTGATCCACTCCAGGTAGGAGGTGACGCGCGTGAAGGCGGACGGGTAGCCCAGGTTACAGCCGCGGCTGCTGCCGAAGGACACGATGCCGATCTCCACGGCGGCGCCGTCGATGGTGACGGTCAGCGGGCCGCCGGAGTCACCCTGTCGCCGACACGGTCGTCATTCCCAGAGTGCAAACACAACAACAACAACAACAACAACAACAACAGCTCTACAGTGGGGCGGAAGACCGGTGGAGGTAGTGGTCAAAATCCCGGACGGGTTTTGAGCTCCAGTGTCGCTAAATAGGACTCGAACGGGACGTTGTGACCCCACCAATGGATTGTTCTCCGAACGAGGAATCCATTGTAGGGTCACACCACGGTGGTTTCGAGCTCCATTCAGTGACTCTGGAGCTGAAAACGCGTCTAGGGTTTTGACCGCCTGCGCTGCCGGTCTTCTGGCCCGCTGTGCGCGCCCTGCGGTGTACTGACGTTGCACGAGCCCCTGGGTCCGGACCGGGTGCCGCCGGCCGTGCACAGCACAGTGGGCTTGACGATGGAGCCGTAGGTCTTGGCGCACTCGACGTTGGCGATGACGTTGAGGGTGACCCAGCGCAGCACGGGGCTGATGGAGGGCGCTGCACGGCAGGGACGCAGCGGATAGGACCCCAATGAGTTGCGGGGTCGGATGTCACATGGAAGAGACCCAGAAAAGCGAAAAATCGTCCTGAGCTGGCGCAGCTGGGAGCAACCAACCAACCAACCAACCAAGGCGCAGCGAAGGTGGCGAGCGGCTTCGGCGCGCCGCGGCGCTAGGCCACCCATCCGACGCGCCTTCCTCCACGCGTTGCCAAACACACGGTGGGACCGAGTCCTGGTTTCCGTTGGTCTGAGACTGTTTAACTAAAAATAAATTTAAAAAAATGGAACTCTACACCCCCTCCCCAGTCTTAATGGGGAGGCCTCCTGCTTTACTTCGGTGTTCGGGATGGGAACCGGTGCTATCAGGTAACTGGGGTTAATCCGATCCAGCGACTTCGATATCGTACGCCGGGGGACCCAGTAGGACCCGAGGACGCCGACACGCCTCAAACATGGGCAGAGTAGAGTAAGGCAGAGACGATAGAGAGACAGAGAAAGAAAGAAAGAGAGAGAGAGTAGTTTTGGGAGCTTTTGTTTGCGCAGGCTGGTCGGTACCCAAATGGTACACCCGCTGTCCGGCGCTCCCAGACCCGAACATGCAGTCAGTGGGCCAGCTTCAAAGGACTTATCAACTCCATCCGACGAATCGGAATGGACCCACTCGCGACCAATCTCGAGTGGCTGGCTCGATCGGGGATCGAACCAGTGCCGAGGCCAATCCGCCGAAGCGGACTGCTTTTTAGACACCCGGGTGTAATGGCCTGGATTGAGCCTAGACCACTACACCACCCTGACTTGCACGTCTGCCGAGTGTTGGACGACGGGTTTGAGTTGCAGTGGGAGGAGGCCAGTCGAAAAATGAAAGGAAGAGTTGGGATTCGATCCCCGAATCTTACTGTCGGGGTCGGGCGCCTCAACGCCCTCAGCCACCACGGCTCATGTTTGACGCCGATTGAGGCGGGTTCTTGACGTGACAATGAGCAGCGGTCAGAGATAAAAGTTGTGATGATATAAGATTTGAACCGCCGATCCGCGTATCGCGAAACCGACACGTCGACACCTGCAGTCACCACGGCATATGATGGAAACTGCGCATCGCTGTGGCTTTGAAGCATACTGGGGAGGGCAGTGAAAAATAATAAATGTTTTATGTTGAACCTGGGACTGTAGACCACGGCTCGCTCATCTGGTTTGTTAGCCGAGAAACCATGTAGAGGCTTCGAATCTAACCTATGGCCAACAAAGCTGATGTGAGCTGTGTCTCCACGTCAACTGCGATGGCTGAGATTTTTGCGGCATCGGTCCTCATGAGTGGGGACGGGCGATCGAATCCCCACGTTCCTCACCTTTTTTCGACTGACTTACCCAGGGGTCAGCGCGAGGCCAACATCGCAGACGCATCTGCACCAGACCCTCAAGTGCGAGAGAGACAGAGAGACTGCATACTCACACACGCTGTTGGTGCCGTAGCGGCCGTAGCCACTGAGCGTGGCCTTCTGGCCGCGGAAGGTCTCCTGCCTGGCCTGGCTGAAGGACGGCAGCAGCACGGGCCGCACGTACGCTGCGGGGAGAGGGGTTTACTTCACGCTCAGTGGGCCAGAGGACCGTTGGGGGCGGTGGTCAAAACCCCGGACGCGTTTTCAACTCCAGAGTCGCTATAAATGGGACTCGAACCGAACGTGCGACCCCACTAATGGGTTGCTCTCCGAACGAGGAATCCATTGGTGGGGGGGGGGGGGGGGTCACTCGTTCGGTTCGATTCCTGTTTAGTGACTCTGGATCTGAAAACGCGTCTAGCGTTTTGGCGAGACGTACGCGTCCAAGACGTGATGCCGCCGGCAGGCAGCTTCAAGACGGAGATGTCGTTCAGGATGGCGTCCAGGTCGAACTTTTCGTGGACGTAGGCCTCCCTGGTGACGTACGTCAGCCTGTTGGCCTCGCTCATGTCCGCCGTGAACAGGGACCCGAGCACGATTCGGAATAGGCGGAACCTGCAGCGTGCCGCGTGGAAGATCACGGTTTTACAGAGCGTTCTATTCAACTCAAAACAGTCGTCTCTTGAGTGAATATTCCAGGTTCAAGAAATGACTTGAGCCAATTTTGTGAGGTCTGTGTGTCGTCTTTATGTTTGGGCTGTTGAGGCTCCTCTTTGTCGCACCCACCCCGAGGCGCAGTGGCCGGCGCTGAGGATGAACTGGCTGCTGATGACGGACCCCCCGCAGAAGTAGCTGTTGTCCATGTTGATCTGCGCCTGCCAGGGGAACTGGCCCGCCGCGGCCTGGGAGCCACCGATGACCCGCAGGCCGCTCCCGGCAGACTGCACGCCGGCCACGTCTGCGGACACGCAGCAGAGACTCAGGCACAGTGGGCCGGGCGGCCAGACGCTTTGTGAGCTACCAGGCTCGCTAAAAAGATCTCGAACCGAACGTGTGACCCCACCAATGGATTCCTCGTGCGGGGAGCAATCCATTGGTGGGGTCACACGTTCGGTTTGAGTGCTATTCAGCGACTCTGGGGCTCACAACGCGTCCACTACCACCTACCAGGCTGGGGCTCCGTTCCCGTCCGGCACCCCTCGCACACTTCGGGCAGGGGTCCCTGGGCGTCCTCCAGGATGCGCTCCCACTCCTCGAAGGTGTGGCTGGGGTCGACGGGCGCCAGGGGCTGCACCGGCTGCAGCGGTCGCCCCCCGCGGCCTCCCATTTGCCCCTGGGTAAAGAGCAAGTGGCGGGAATCAGCACGCAATCACGTGATGATGACTGCCTCGCACAGTGGGCCAGAAGACCGGTGAGGGTTTTGAGCTCCAGAGTCGCTAAATAGGACTCGAACCGAGCGTGTGACCCCAACAATGGACTGCTCTCTGAACGAGGAATCCATCGGTGGGGTCACACGTTCGGTTCGAGTCCCATTTAGCGACCCTGGAGCTCAAAACGCGTCTCGAGTTCTAGCCCGCCTGCGCGGTCCTTTCTGGTCCACTGTGCGGCGATTCCGTCCAGGTGCACTCGGCGGTGGGACTCACCGAGGCGATGCCGGCGGCGGCGAGCAGGACGAGGACGAGCTTCATGTTGGCGGCCTGCGGGTGCGCATTGCCGCCTCGTCTCCAGCCTGCCTTTAAATAAGGGACTTCCCGGTCGCCTCCTCGAGCGGCGCGACGCCGCGCGGTGATAAGGGTGTGGGATTAGAGGACGCGTGCCCGCCGTGATAGTGCGCGCGGCCTTCCCTCTCGCTCGCACCCACCGCACCGTGGGCCAGAGGACCGGTGTAGGCGGTCGAAATCCCGGACGCGTTTTGAGCTCCAGAGTCGCTGAATGGGACTCGAGCCGAACGTGTGACCCCACCAATGGATTGCTCTCTGAACGAGGAATCCGTCGGTGGGGTCATACGTTCGGTTCGAGTCGTGTTTGGCGACTCTGGAGCTCAAAACGCGTCGAGAGTTCTGTCCGCCTGCTCCGGTCTTCTGCCCTACTGTGCGCCTGGGCGGCGGCGCGCCTTGCCTCGCTCGCTGTCGACGTGGCGAAGGTGAAGCAGGCAGACGGGGTCGTGTCACTGACCAGGACGGCGACCGACCGATTGAGGACCGCGGCGTCGCGGCAACGCTGGCCGGACATCGCCTTACGTCCTTCGCCTTTGTTTTAGCCGCCAGTCGTTGACTACCGAATCATGACGAGGTCGCCATGCTCCCCTCTACCTGTTTCGCATGCTGTTGATGTAGTTTCACCTCCCATTCGAAAACCCCCATCCAAGAGAATATTATCCATCTAAATCTGTACATCAAAATTCAATGAAATTTATCAGAATTCATCGAAGTTCTTCGCAGTTTTTGCCCAAAATTCATCGAAATTCAGCTGAAATTCATTTTTTTTATACACCGAAATTCAAAGTAATTTCCTCTTACCCCCAACTTCGTGTTGTGCAGAATCGACTTCAAGTGTAGTAAATTCATGATTGTTAGACGCAGTCCGGCGATTTCTGCCAATAGCGGGCGCACCATCCCGAAGTAATGCGCTGGTCATCCTTGCTTTTGCTTATCAGCAGCCCAGGCCGCCGAGCGTCGCCATCTTCTTCAACCAACTCCTTCTTATCACCCGAGCAATCGCCGATGGCGTGCAAATGAGATCGCATGATGCGCTTTTTCCGCGTTCGTTTGACTCGCCAGAGAGGAGTGCTCACTACAGCACTGCAGGACATTAATTACGCTGATAAGACGGTGTCTGGAAAGAGGCGCGGCGCTGCACAGTGAGCCATAAAGGCATGGCTTACAGTGTACCAACATGCTCGCTTTCGGGACAAACATTCCCGCGAAGTGCTGCAAGGACGACTGGGAGGTGCGAAGCGAGAGAGAAGAGCGGGTTCGGGTTCGGTGATTCCTTGGAGTGCGCGGCGGAGTGCACACTGGGCCAGTCAACCGGTCTTCTGGCCCACTGTGCGGAGCCTTGTCTCGATCATATGATTTCCAAGAATGTCAGGACAGCTATGTCATCCGTTTGTGCGGGATAGCAGCCGCGCCTTCAAATAAATGAATGGTTTCCGAGAGAACCGCTAAGCTCTGTAATAGACGTCCTTATCTCTCCCCAAAACTGCGCAGGCCGAAACAGAAGGAGGGATTAAAAAAATTAACCCGAGTGACTCTGACTGCGCGCTTTGGCTCCGAACAGCCGCTCCGCTATGTCTCCGGCGAAACCCTCCGCGGCTTTCTGGGACTGGGACGCTTCATGAGTGCGAGAGAGACAGAGCAACGGCAGCTCCGCCGGCGGGTGGGCCACCCATCCGGCGCTCGCGCACTGCGTGCGTCGGGCCGCCTCTCACCACGGCTGTGGCTGTGCGCGGTGAGGCTGCGAGGCGCCGGTCCACAGTGGGCCAGAAGAAAGCGCAGGCGGCTCAAACTCACGCGTTTCGAGCTCCACAGTCGCTTAACAGGACTCGAACCGAACCTGTGACCCCACGAAAGGATTGCTCTCCGAACAAGGAATCCATTGGTGGGGTCACACGCTCGGTATAGTCCCATTTAGCGACTCTGGAGCTCAAAACGCGTCTGGGGGGCCGCCTGCGCCGTCTTCTACCCCACTGTGCGGTCTCGGCCGGCCAGGCTATACAGTGGAGGGCCTGGGCCATTTTCCCAACTCGTTTCCTGCTCTTGCGCAACCAACTCCCCGCCGTGGGCATGTGTGTGGGGAAGTTCAAATCGTCGTCGCAAGAAAATGTTGCCCTCGTTGTGGAAGAAGTAGTGTGGGCAAGCTGCTGCCCACTCGACGAGGTTTCAACATCAGTTTAATCACATAACCAGGGAGGGGAGGAAGGGGGTCGTTTTCCCCTCCCTTTCTTTTGACTAACGGCGTTATTACGTAATTTTGACATTTTGGACTTATGCAGACGGTAAGATGAGGATTTTTTCAGCTGTTCGGAAAATGAATGTGTATGATATTTAAAAAATTAATTTCGCCCTTCATCTTTCGAAGGCTGGACATCACATTCTTTTACTTTTTTCAAAGCTTTCTATTTTGTTTTCTCGTTTAAATTAGTGGAATAAGGGTAACTGAAGCACAGGAATCGTTTGTACAAAACACTTTTAATTATAAAAGGAACAAACATAACAAAGTTGTGTTTTCAAACATAACAATATGTACAATAAAACACACACACACGCACACATTCTGACTCACACACAAGAAGACAGTCACAGGTTTCAGGTTCAGGTTAACAGGTCGGCACAAAAGCATTTTTGTTACTCTAAGAATTTGGTACGAAACACCCCGACATCATATCAATGCTGGTTTGGTAACTTTCAATTCATCAATAACAGACCTACATGGAACAATCAACAACAACATCAACAATTACAAAAAAACAAAAACAATGACTTTTTTTTCCGCTCTCATCTCTTCGCCGACTAAGAGACCTGGCGGCGCCAAGGTCTGGGGCCTCTGGGACGACTTGACAAGGGCGCGCTGAGAGACCGAAGACCTTCGCGTGAGCAGGTTAGGTTAGGTCGCTACGCCGCGGGGGGCTGCAGGTACTCGGTGGGCTGCTGCACCGCCTGCACGGCGGGCTGCTGGGCCTGCTGGGGGAAGACCACTAGCGGGGTAGGCGCGCTGTCCTGCCGCCGCCACCGCTGCTGCTCCCCGAACTGCTGCTGCTGCTGCACCTGCAGCTGCTGCCATGACCGGTCCCACTGCGGCTGCTGCTGCTGCAGTGGCTGCTGCAGTGGCTGCTGCAGCTGCTGCTGCCCGTTGTCCTTGCGGTCCCAGTCGTGGTGCGGCTTGTGCTCGGGGATGGGGAACCATTCGGAGATCCAGACCGGCTTCCAGATCTTCTTCCAGGCGGGCACCCAGATCTTCTTCCAGGCGGGGACTTGGATTTCTTTCCAGTCTTCCTTCCACTCCAGCTTCTTGTCGTCAACCCAGATCTGCTTCTTGCTCGGCACCCAGATTTGTTTCCATGCCTCCTTCCAGGCCAGTTTCTTGCTCTCGACCCAGATCTGCTTCTTGCTCGGGACCCAGATTTGTTTCCAGTCTTCCTTCCAGGCCAGTTTCTTGCTTTCCACCCAGATTTGTTTCTTGCTCGGCACCCAGATCTGCTTCCACTCTTCCTTCCATTCCAGTTTCTTGCTCTCGACCCAGATCTGCTTCTTCTCGGTCCTCCAGATCTTCTTCCAGTGTGCCTTCCAGACCACCTTCTTCCTCCAGATGTCGTGAGCCTTGTACTCCCAACCGTGGTGGTCCTTGCCGAGGTGCTTAGGACCGGGAACCCATTGCTTGACTAATTCCGGAACCCAGATCTTCTTCCAGTCGGGGACTTGGATTTCTTTCCAGGCGGGAACCTTGATGGGCACCCAGATGGGCTTCCAGTACTTCTTCCAGGCGGGCACCTGAATTTCCTTCCAGGCAGGGACCTTGATGGGCACCCAGATGGGCTTCCAGATCTTCTTCCAGGCGGGCACTTGAATTTCCTTCCAGGCGGGAACCTTGATGGGCACCCAGATGGGCTTCCAGATCTTCTTCCACTTGGGGATCTGGATGTCCTGCCAGGCCGCCTTCTTGGTCGGCACCCAGATGGGCTTCCAGACCTTCTTCCAGCCCTGCTTCCAGATCTGCTTCTGGGCCGGCTTCCAGACCTTGACCCAGTCGGGCTTCCAGATGAGCTTCTTCTTCCAGTAGCCCTTGTGCTCGTGGTGGTGGTGGTCGTCGTGGTGCTCCTCGTGGTGGTGGTCGTCGTAGCCGCCGCCACCTCCGGACGGGTCGATGCGCCGCTCCGCCACAGCTACTCCCGTCGCTGCGGCCGAGGGCTCTGCGGGCTGGCCGGAGATGGGGGCGTCTGGTGCGGGTGGTGTTAAGCTGCAATCAGGCAAACATAACCCCCAATCAGCTCACTACCTTCAAAACAGGAAAGTCAAATAGAAATATTTTAGAGAACCTTAGGAAAATGGTCAATCAAAGGATACTTACTGTTCTTGCGGGTCCAGCGCCTTACTCACTACTAGAGCAACTTGCAGTAAAGCCACTAGGGCAACCTGTAAGCAACAGCAGAACAAACGAGGTTAGCTTACACTGCAGGCGCGTACTCTCCAGGGCTCCTTACTTGAACCACCTCCGGTAAATCACAACACACAGGCACACACAGATAGACAGGCAGACACACACACACATACAACACACACATACACAAACAGACACGCTGGTTCCGTGCTCAACAAGGCCCTTTCCTTTTCCTAACTCGATAGGCATCATTCACGCGAAACGGGACCTGAGCCGAATGGTACGGAACCCAGGGAAGGCGACGCACGCGCGCAAGCCGCATTCATACACTCGCAAAAATCGTGTTGCGAACACACAGACAGACACACACATACACAACACACACCGAAAAGAAAGAAATTCCCGTGTCAGGAACAAGCGGCCGATCCGCTATCGGATCCGAGTGATGATTTCACTTCCCACAGTTCCGTCAAGCGCCGCTAGGGGGCACTTCTCGAGACAATGGCGTCTAGGACAGCGTGTACGGTGCAGTGCAACCAAAACAGGCTGCGTGCGGCTCGGAAGAGGTAGGCCGGGCGGGGCTCGGTCGGCGAGGAAGAAATTGTTACCTGGTTGCGTCGTCTCTCCCTCTCTCTCTCTCTGTCTCTCTCGCTACCCCTGTTACCCTCTCTACTCCCTCTTCGTCACTCTTGCGGCGTCGCGCGGTCCGCGTCGTTCGTCGGCTTGTCGGTCCGTGGCGTCGCTTCGTTGTCGTCTGTCCGTCCCCGTCAGCGTCGCGACGCTTACCTGTACAGGGAACAAACAAGGCTTTAATCACGGCCAAGCAAGGAGAAAGTCCGATGCAGGCGCCGCAACGCTCTGTCTCTCTCGCACCCAAGGGACCCGGCAGCACGGACGATCGCTCTGTCTCTCTCGCACTCACGGACCAGGCCTGGCCAGGCATGGGGCTAACGAACGAGCCGCAGGGGCATCGCGACGCTGCACAGTGGGCCAGAAGACCGGCGCAGGCGGCCAAACCTCAGGACGCGTTTTGAGGTGTAGAGCCGCTAAATGGGACTCGAACCGAACGGTATGACCCCACCGATAGATTCCTCGTTCGGAGAGGAATCCAGTGGTGGCGTCACACGTTCGGTCCGAGTCCCATTTAACGACTCTGGAGCTTAAAACGCGTCTAGAGTTCTGGCCGCCTGCGCCGGTCTCGTGGCTCACCGTGCGACGGCGGCACTGTTGGGCAGCGTCGGTCTGCCCACTGTAAGTTAAACAGCCCGCGTCCCGGTTGGCGTGGGCGGCGGCAACTCTTCGAGCTTCCGCTCGCGATAATTAACGACGTGTTTGTCTTCGTGTTGCACCACGTGCAGGCCGCACACACACCGTGCACGCCGTGGAGGGCAGGTTACACTATGGGAGCCTCGTGTAAGGAGGTTCCCATAAGTTTCCCGGCTGCAGCAAGAAGCGGCGCCGCGCGGGCCGACCGTCGTACTTCCTGAGAGCCCACGTCTCGTCCGGCTGGAAGGGGAAGGGGGAGGGGGAGGGGGAGGTGTGTCTGGCGCAATGATACCAACTGGGGCCACCTCCTTGCCCACCACCACCACCACCACCACCTCAGGCGGGATGGCAGCGCGGTGGGCCACACCGGCGGGACCCTCAATGGGTAGGCAGCTCGCGTCCACCGAGCGCATGTGTGCGCGTGCGTGTCTGTGTGTGTGTGTGTGTGCAAACAGCACACGACGCCACAACGCACCGCGACGGCGCTGCCACTCCAGCGTGACATGACTCTGTGTCTGTGACGGTGCGTGCTCCTCGGTGCGCGCACGTGTGTGTGTGTGTGTCTGTGTGTCTGTGTGTGTGCGAGCCCCTCGCCATCGCGCTGCTACTTCAAGGAGTGCGCGCGCGGCTACCCGATCAGCCGCACGCCCCACACACACACACACAGACACGCACGCCAAACACACACACACACACACACACACACACAAACAAACAAAAATGCACTGCGTCACGAGCAGTCGATGGAACGTAGCCGTCGGCGATCGAGCGCCCGGATCAGTTCGTGACGCAGGGATTCTTTTTTCCGGCCGTAGTCCGGTCGCTGGGCTGCCGTCGCGTGGCGCGTTCAAGTCGCCGCCGGCCGGAGCCTTTCGCCATTAACAACAACGACAGCAACAACAACAAAAACAACATAGACAACGAGGTCCAACGCCGTTAAACGGCGGCATTGGGACAACGGCTACAGCCCGTTTGCTGCAGTTCGCACCGCACAGAACACAAAACACACTTTGCGACACGTGCCTCTGCCATTGTACCGCCGCCGTCGGCGTGGCTTGCAGTGCGGCGGCAGCGCAGCGCAGAGAGGCGGCAGCTTCCCGTCGTCGACATCGTTGCCACAGTTGTTGTCCTAGGTCGGGAGGGAACAATTTTGTCACCTTGTCCGGATTTTCCCACGGAAGCGCGGAGCGCAAAGCGACGCGGCTCAGCCCCGCCGCGCCCTGCGCAACGCCGCAATGCCGGCGACCCAATTTTTATCGCGTCACTACACCAGGAGGGCCGACCAACGCGGTGCCGACGCGACGACGACGGCCTCGGCGGGAAATAGCGGGAAAAACAAGGCCGATTTTGGAGCGGAGATAGACAGACGCGGCGCGGAGATGGCGGCGGCGGCGCTGCTACCTCGGACAGGTACCCGTCAGCACGGCGACGGCCCGTGACCGCCGCCGCAGGCCGCACTTTTAATCAAGAAAAAATATTTTGCGTGATTGAAGAAATCATTTTTCTGTGTGTAGTAAGCTTAGTGACGGTGCAGTGCCCGGCAGCGTTAAATCGCCGCAAATCAGCAGAGAGGTCGTGGTGGAGTGACCGCGCCGCTCCGGCCGCCACCACGACGCGACCCAGAGACACTTTCCCGCACACTTTCTGACACGAGCGCCGCGTCAGCGCGGCAAATAGTGCGCGCGTGCGTACGACAGTGTAGGCGGCCGGCGCGGCCACTTAGGTTCACCGCGCGCTCCGACACGCACGACCACTTCGACGGCCTGTTGGCGGGAAGAGAGGGCGGCGGCGTCAGCTGCAGGCGTCGCCCCCTCGCACTCGCGGGGCGTGCCGTACGGCTGAGAGAGAGAGAGAGAGAGAGAGAGAGAGAGAGAGAGAGAGAGAGAGAGAGAGAGAGAGAGAGAGAGAGAGAGAGAGAGAGAGAGAGAGAGAGAGAGAGAGAGAGAGAGAGAGAGAGAGAGAGAAAGAGAGAGAGAGAGAGAGAGAGAGACAGAGAGACAGAGAGAGATAGGACACAGACAGAGCAACGCAACTAGTGTCCGGAATCTGCATACCGCCGCTGCCCGCGCGCAAAATTTGAAATCCCTCCCCTTGCCTGGTGGTGGTTCCGCCTGGCCGCCCCACTGCTTTCTACATCCCATAGCGCACCTGCCGGCCGCTGTGACGCGGAAATGTATACCGATACCGGCGGGGCAGGCAGGGCAGGCAGGGCGGCGCGGGGCACAGCGGGGCAGAGACCGGTTCGAGAAATTACGTATCGACACAACGGCAGCAACAAGCAGCCAGCCCACTGTGCGCGGCGCGACACGAAAGGAGGAAAGGATTGCTTTGACCGAACGAGACCGCCGCGGCCGCTAACTGACGCTGGAACCGGTTGGCGGGTGTGGGAATTTGATTGGCGGTATCGGACAACACACATACATACACACACTCACGCGCACGACGCGCCCCCCCCCCACAACGGCAGCAGCAACAACAACAGACGCGTAACCACAACAACAGCGTAACAGACGGAGGCGCCAGGCGCCAGCATGGTCTGTCCGGTCGGTGGAGGAAAGTGAGAATGGAGCAGCGAGTGACTCCTCTCCAAGAAGGACTCCCCGCGGAGGATCGACAGCTCCAGAGGAACGAGGTCGATACCTCGAACGATTCAGCTGGACGATGAAGTGACGGCACCGCACAGTGGGCCAGACGACGGTTAAAACTCTAGACGCGTTTTGAACTCCAGAGTCGCTAAACAGGACTCGTACCGGACGTGTGACCCCACCAATGGATTGCCCTCCGAACGAGGAATCCATCGGTGGGGTCACACGTTCGGTTAGAGTTTTGGCCGACTGCGCCGATCATCAGGCCCACAGTGCCATCCCTTCCCCCGCCCCGGCAGACGAGTCGATGGACGCACGCTCGCCGCCCATGCAGCCACCTACACTCTTACCGCACTGGCTGGCGTCGCGCCTCAGCGGACACACTCTCAAACACACACACACACACACACTCTCGCTCCCGGAGAAGGCGGCGGGGTGGGGGAGACACCTGACCGCCGCTTCCTACTGACCCACTGGCCGGCAGCCAGCCAGCCAGCCAGCCAGCCAGCCAGCCAGTGTGCAAGCGGTAACGAAGTATCCAACGATACAAACACAATTTCTCGCCGCGCGCGATTTTGTTGCTGTCTTCCTCGTTCTCCGCGGCGGCAGTGCCCCATTGCCTGGGGCGTCCATCTTTGCCGCGACAGACAGACGGACGGACGGACGCTGCTGCCTTTTCGAGAGAATCGATTGAGGAATCGCGGACCGGTTCGATAATGCATCGTCCCGGCGCCTTTTGCGTGGTGCTTCCGTGCGGTGTGCATCACGAGATGAAAAGGCCTCGACATGTTCGGTACGAGTCCCATTTAGCGACAGCTCCGGAGTTCAAAACGCGTCCGCGGGGTATTTTGACCGCCTCCACCGGGTCTTCTGGCCCACTGTGCGCCGCTCTGTGCTCGTCGGCCGCGCGGATTCAAATCTTCCCGCCGCCGCTCGGCTGCTTGGCGTGCGCCTCCATGCGAGCATCACTCTCGTGAGAACGCATTGTGGCGCCGCTTCAATGAAAGCGCACTCTCATTTCCCTGCTGTCCGCCTCTGGGAGTCGCTGTGTCTCTCTCGCACCCTCACGGGACGCATCATGAGTGCGAGAGAGACACAGCGGCGGAGAAGGCTGCTGCTGCTGCGGCTGCCGACTTGTTTTTTAACGTCGTCTTTAAAAACAGATGCAAACTGATAGAGCCGCGTGGCGGCGCACGGAACGAAACAAAAGAAAAAAAAAAACGGCGAAAAATTTAATTAATTAAAAGTTGTTGATCAAACCATGTCGTTAAATTTATAGTGGATTGTTCGTCAAAGTGGAAAAAAATCAACAACGGAAAACAACGTGTTTTTTTGGTTGTTTGTTTTTTCGGTTTGCTGTTGTTGTTTGCTTTTGTTCTTGTGCAAGCACACCGTGAGGTCCAGCCGGCCGGGTCTGCGCAAGACAGGCGAAAAAGAGGCGCCTCCTTTTAGCTAATGCGCGGGGCAGACACTCCCCCCCCCCTTCCCCGCCTCCCCAGCGTGCGGGTGGCTTACATAAGGCTGCACGTGTATCGCATCAAGGAAGTGCAGCCCTCGGGTTCAGAGGCTGCTGTCCCTCTGTGCGGCGCGCGCAGCGCGCAAAGTGCAAAACACGACAACGACAAATAAATAACGAAACAAAACGGAAATAAAACTCGGCTAAGGTTTTCCCAGTGGCTGACGCTGACAGGCCCATATTGCGGAGAAGAGAGAGAGAGAGAGAGAGAGAGAGAGAGAGAGAGAGAGAGAGAGAGAGAGAGAGAGAGAGAGAGAGAGAGAGAGAGAGATGTCAGACGGTGTGTCCGCGCGCGCGAAGAGTCTATCTCACCTCACGCGACGACACACAGCCAATTCGAGGGGTCATAAATCAATCCGGACGCCAACCGAACGTGCCACCGCCGCGGTAGGTTGAAAGAGAAGGGACGGAGGGGAGGGGGAAAGGGGCGTGTCTGATCGTTCGTGTCGCAGAGCGCAATTAGCAAGCCGACATGAGCTCATTGTAAGACGCAATCAATTAACAGTGCAGGAAGCAGCGGAGAAGCGGAGGGGGAAGAGAGAGGGAGGGGGGATCAAAACCGAGAGATATAAAGAGTGAAAAACGGACTGAGACAAATTTAAAAAAAACAACAAGCAAACCGATTTAAAAAAAAAGTAACTTTGAGGAAATACAGATAAAAGAGGCAGTCAGTACTGGAGAGCGGAAGGAGGGATAAACAACGACATGCTCGCGAGAGTTAAATCGTAACGAAAGAGACACACAGCACGCGAATAACGAAAAACAGAGTGACAGTAAAGATCGTGACGAACACGAAGGCGTGAAAAAGGAATGCGTGCGATACTGTAGCAGTCGATGCGAGGCGGATAGAGCGAAGGGGAAGAGGCTGGCTCTGCTCTGCTCATCAGCATGGCCAGGTCGTCCGGCCAGTAAGTGCTCGCCCGGCCGCACGAACACACGCACGCACACAGCACTCGTTGCGTGTTGGCCGCGTGCGCGTGCCGTGCGCAGCGCACCGCGCACGACGACCTGCCTGTCGCACGGCACGGCGGGGAGTGAAATCGCGTGGAACCCGGCGTGCTTCGCTTGCTGCGCGCACTGGCTGCTCCCCTGTCATCCCCGGTCGGACCGGGCCGCGCGGGGCACAGTGGGCCGGAAGAACGGTGGAGGCGTGGTCAAAGTCCACCGGACACGTTTCGAGCTCCAGAGTCACTAAATGGGACTCGAACCGAACGTGTGATCCCACCGTTGGATTCATCGCTCAAAGAACAATCCATCGGTGGGGTCGCAAGGTCGGTTCGAATCCTGTTTAGCGACTCTGGAGCTCAAAACGCGAGTTTCGGCCGCCTGCGCCGGTCCTCTGGCCCACCGTGCAGGGCATGGCAGGGCCTCACGATGGACACGGCCTTTAGCCCGTGATTTACGGACCGAGCCGAAGCCAGCGCCGAAACCGATGCACGCGCAGCGCGCGCCGCATTCAAACACAGCTGTAGACGCCCGTATACGGACAATTTTGGTTACATCCTTTCTCTGAGGTTACATGTGCACCCACAGGGAGTCCCGTCCCGCTGGGGTGCGAGTGAGACGGAGCGACGAGGACACTGCTCGAATCACACTCCACAGAGCGACAGGTGCAGTGCCGCTGAGGGGTAGGGGAGAGAGAGAGAGAGAGAGAGAGAGAGAGAGAGTGAGAGAGAGAGAGAGAGAGAGAGAGAGAGAGAGAGAGAGAGAGAGAGAGAGAGAGAGAGAGAGAGAGAGAGAGAGAGAGAGAGAGAGAGAGAGAGAGGGGGGAGTCCCTGGCGGCGTACCCGCACGTCCGCGACGTGTCACACACGCGGCGCGACATTGCGCGCGCAAGATGAAAGTAGTGTTGGTTGCATGTCCTGCAATCCCGATCGCCTGATCGCGGACGTGGCGCGCGGAGAGCCAGCAAGCCTCGCGGCGGGTGCCGTGAGGCATCCTCCGCGGAAATGAGATGCCCATCGGGCTAGGCGCGAGGCTAGGTGCGAGGCGTTGCTCTTTGGCCCCCGTCTTCCTGTCCCAGCGGTGCCGGCCGGACGGCCCGCCGCGACCCCGTGACCCCCGTCGCCCTGTCCCGCGGCGCCGCACCGAGAGGGATAGCGCGGCCCGGCCGGAGAGAGCGGCGGAGCGCGGAGCACAGTGGGCTAGAAGACCGGTGGAGGCGCGCTCGAAATCTCGGACGCGGTCTTAGAGCTCCAGAGTTGCTAAATGGCACTCGAACCGAACGTGTGACCGCACCAACGGATTGCTCGCCGAACGGGGCGACTTGTAGGGATGCGAGGGAGACAGACCGACCGACGCCGCGCGCCCCACACGACGGCGGCGGCGGCGCTCCCACGGCGGCGCTCGTTCCCACTGCCCCGGCGCTATCCGCCGGCGGGCTGCGTCCCAAACAGCAGCGCCTCCTCGCTCTGCCTCTCTCGCACCCGTGCGGAGCGGACGAGGCGCCGCCGTCTCAGCCTGCAGGACGCACGCCGTCGGCGGACGCTGCGCCGCGCGGAAAAGGTGGAAAGCGCCAATGAGCTCGACCACAATTACGCGACCTGTGTGCCCCGCTGAGAGAGACAGAGAGAGAGAGAGAGAGAGAGAGAGAGAGAGAGAGAGAGAGAGAGAGAGAGAGAGAGAGAGAGAGAGAGAGAGAGAGAGAGAGAGCGCGCGGCACCCGTCCGCGCGACGGGTCGCTGTAAATGCTAACAGCCGGCAGACAGGGGACGGGGAATCAGTCAGGCGGACAGGCAGTGGTCGCCGCGCTTGCTTGCAAAACGAACGCAGAACGCAGTGGCGCCGCCGCCGTTGCAAAATGATATACGCCTCTCTGTCCCGCGGAGGTCGCCTTCCGGACGGTGAAAGAAACACCCGTCCGTCTCTGTCGCGCGCCGGTCGCCGGACAGACACGCCAGGCGCACAGTGGGCCAGATGACCGGCGGCGCAGGCGGCGGCCGGAACGCAGGACGCGTTTTGAGCTCCAGAGTCGCTAAATGAGACTCGAACCGAACGTGTGGCCCCACCAATGGACTCCTCGTCAGCAGAGCAATCCAATGGTGGGGTCGCAAGTCCGGTTCGAGTCGCATTTAGCGACTCCGGAGCCCAGGAGCCGTCCACCGCGAGCCTAGATGGGGGGATTTAGTAAAGTCGAGCGCGGATGCCGCTGCTCTGCCGGTGATGAAATCGGGATGCGCTAAGTGATTCCCATCAGGATCGCAACGCGGCGCCGGTTGAAGCGTTTCCGGTTCGTGACCCGGCGGGCAGCACTCTCAATTTCACTGGGCGCTTGCTCAAGGCCCGCATGGGCCATTGCCATATTGGTTTCCTCGTTCTGAATCATGGCGCAAAAAATCGAAAAGGGAAAAAAAAACTCTTTTAAAAAGGATTTTTTTCTTGTTTTAACTTTAGTCCGTAGTAATTTAATTTTTGATAAGGGGGAAGGTTTAAAGTTATTCTATGAAGTGAGTGACAATCATTGTCGTTGAAAGCAAATAAATATTCAGGAAATATAGAAATGATTTTTTGGCAAACACAATTTTTATAAAGTTTTAACCAATTTGATAAAAAGACTTACATAGACTCAAAGTCAAGTGGAACAAAAGTAAATGACTCTAGAGAAAAATTTGATCGATTTCGTGTTGAGAGTGCAGCACGACGGCGAGGCGTATTTATCCAGAACTCCGCCATGCGACGCGCGGATTGGTCCGAAACACGACGAAGAGGGGTTCGTAACCCCGACACTCACACACACACACACTCACACGCACTCACACAGTCACACACACACACACGCTCGGCCACGCCACAGGTTAATCCACGGCACCGGGTGGCGGTCCTGGCGTGTGTATAGTCCACTTGCACTGCACTGGGGGTCCACGGGGGGGAGGGGGGTCGCACTGTTTGCACTGCACTCTACTAACCACAAGGCTCCTGCAGGTCCTCATGGCTCTCCCGCGCTCCTCGCTGGACGGACTGGGGCTGGAGTCTGTCTTCTCGCCTCTGCACGCTGCGCCGGCCGCGCGCCGCTCTTATAAAGGCACGCCGCACCACCCCGGGACGCCCCACCCCGCCCCGCCCCGCCCCACCCCGCCCCGCCACCAGACCGGCCGGCGGGGAGCGGATCGCGCAGGATCGCCGCCACGCCCCCCTCCCCTCTCTCCCGCGCGAGCACTTTCCCTGTCGGCCTGCCGGGGATGCAAGGGCAGGGGCGGACCGGGGTGGGCCGGACAGTCAGCGGCAGTGCCCCTAGTGTGACACAAACACGACGCACCAGTCCCATGATAGCATGAATCGTTGTAGCCGAAATCGTTGAGGCGTCGGACAACGGGTGTACGGTTCGAGGATCAAAACCTCAACCTTCGAAATATTTTTCGACGGACCAACCGAAAGGGACAGTCCGGGACCAACAGCGTAGAGGCATCAGACCCTCGAGTCTCGGGTTCAACTCTCAACATTTATTAACAATTTTTCTTTCACTGCCTCTCCGAGCGAGCAATCTATTGCCGGGCTCACACGTTCAGTTCTAGTTCTTTTAGCGGACTCTGAGGTGCAAAATGCGTCGAGAGTTTAGGCCGCCTGCGCTGCTCTTCTGGCCCACTGTGCGCTCTGGAGACTTGAACGCCGGGGAGGGCCGAAGGCGCGTGCGGAGAGAGAGAGAGAGAGAGAGAGAGAGAGAGAGAGAGAGAGAGAGAGAGAGAGAGAGAGAGAGGCAAATGAGTGCGAGATGCAGCGCGAACTGGACCGGCTAAGTGCCGTACGTGTTACATGCGCTGACCTCTCGGCCCCTCCTGCGCACCGTGGCATGGCGGCCCGGCGCGGCCCGACCTGGGGGGCCTGGCCGTCCGTCCGGTCCGCAGGCGGCACGCTGATTCCGCGCCGCACAGCAGTCGCTCTGTCTCTCTCGCACGCCTGCGGGACGCCCCCATGAGTGCGAGAGAGACAGAGCGACGGCAGCAGCAGCATAGCACTTGCTCGGGCCTGCTGGCGCTGCTGGCGCGGCACGTCATCTGCAACGCGTCGACACTTCCTCTCGGGGGAAGTTGTGAAAAATGACAAGAGGGAAAGGGCAAATAGGACGCGCGGACTAACAGACAGACAGACAGACAGATTTATAAAAAAAAACCCGCACACACACAAAGGGGGTGGGGCGTCAGGCGGGCCGCAGGAAAGTACTAAAGCCATCCTTGAAGGAGTGCGCGGCGTCCTTGCTGCTGCAGTATGACCGTGGTGGCGGGGAGGGGCCTCACAGTGTAAGTTCACTCCCCGCGGCTGGGAGGCGCGTCCTTGGAAGTACCGACCGCGAGGGTTCACTGCCCCGCCCCGCCCCACCCCGCCCCACCCCACCCCACCCCGCCCCACCCCGCCCCGCCACGCCCCGTCGCCCCACTAGCCCCATTATCCCCGTTACCTAACAATCCTAATGTGCTTTTGGCTGCGGTGGCGGCGACGACTTGTCCGGTGGGAGGCCTTCCTTCCTTGTTTACCGCGTCAAGGTCGTGTTTTGCTCGGAGCGTTGGGCGCGCATGGTCGTGGGTTCGGTCCCCGTCCGGGTCATCACTGATGATGAACGCTCTCGTGCTGTTTTGATTTTTCGCACGTCTTCCTTCAAGAGTGCCGACTTGAAATCCAATGACCAAGGGTTCCATGCCTTGGCGCTCAAACCCCGTGGAAATAAACCCAAGGCAACGCCCTTGGATTTCAAGGCAGCAGTAGACGTTCCTCCTTTCATTTGTTGCAGTGCACCTGTTGCTGCGGGATGACGCCCACCGATCACGCTGTTCAAACTCGGCGCCGCGCGTCGTGAATGGAGCGAGCCACGCTACTCGATGACCCCCAGGGGGGAAGGGGGGGGACATTGTGGCGACGGACAATGGGGTGCAACGCCGCGCCACGCCACGGGAAGCGCCAGTCATCCAGAGGCAGGGAATAAGTCGTCGCCCGGAGCACGGCGGCATGCCGCACGCCATCCACACCGCACAACAATGTACACATTCAAAAAAATTCAAGTTGTTTTTCGTACTTTGCTCCTTGTTCGTTGTGAATCCTGGCTGGTGTTAAGCAAAACGACGGGCTTGTAAATTCATGAGCAAACCAAATAGGAGGAATGGAGAGAGAGAGAGAGAAGAAAAGAGAAAGAAAGAAAGAAAGAAAAAAAAATTGGGCTTGTGCGGATTTGAACCCAGGTCACCGGCACGGGATCTCTACGCCCCTGCGCTCGCGGCTACGGTGACACGCACAGCTGGTAGCGAGCGCGGTCAGGCTGGAGGCGACTGCCTGGGACACCCGCACAACACCGCACCACCACTTCCTAGCAACTACGGCAGCGGGCCCAAAGACAGTGCTTCGTCGCTCTGTCTCTGTCGCACCCGAGCGAGACGCCGTACGAGTGGAACAGAGACAGGACAACGAGGGCACTGTTCGGAACGAGCCTGGTGGTTGGCACTTGCGGTGCCCACAGCGACCGCGCACTGCACTCCCCACGCATTCCGTGCCCAGTTTACGAGCGGGCCGCCACCAGCCAGCCGCAGCCGCCGGACTCTTCACACCTGCTACACGTGCCAAAACGCTCCGGTTTCGATTTGTTTTACACACTACTTACTTGGACGGATAAAATACGCGCGCATGCGTAGTGTGTAGTGTGCGTGTGTAGATTGTGCTTACAATGTGTTTTATCCGCAGTTTTATCAAGAAAGACATGCCAAAAATTTGGCGGGAAACGGGTCAAGTAGTTACTGGTCCAGTTATTTTCAGCCGACCGCGCGACCAGTTGTTGTTGTTGTTGGTGGTGGTGGTCTAGTTGTTGTTTTGTTTTGCCCGGGCGGCCCCCCCACGCGGAAGTCATGGTCCGCGCTGCACGCCGCGTACAGTGCAGTGCACGGGGCGCTCCCTGACCTTTGAGGCGTTCCTCCACACTTGACTGGCCGCGCGGGGAGAGAGAGAGAGAGAGAGAGAGAGAGAGAGAGAGAGAGAGAGAGAGAGAGAGAGAGAGAGAGAGAGAGAGAGAGACACCCCCCTCTCGCTCGGAGTATCAGTCTGTAGTGCGGGTGACGGATTGGGTCGGGACCGGACCTAAAGGTGAGGGAGGTGGTCGTGTCCGCGATGCGGCCATTCGGGGGCAGCCCGAGGGGGGAGGGGGAGGGGGAGGGGGATTTTGACCACCGCCTCCACCGGTCCTCTGGCCCACTGTGCGGTCGGCCCCATACGGCGTACTGCTGCACCTGTGCCCGAGCGGCCGAGGGGGCCCTTTATGTAACGCTGCGCGGAAGGGACCCGGGGAGGGGGGGGGAGGTTCCTTCTTTATCCCGGTTATTCAGGTGGACGATGATCTGTAACTACACCGACTGCCGTCAAGGACAGGGTGGACGAGGGACGGGTCACGTAGCCAGAGAACCGAGGGGGGCTTGTGGAGAAAAAAGATGGTCTTGGTGGTGGTGGTGGTGGGGGGGGGGGATTGCGAATACAGAGGGGCAGAAAAATTGGCGGTGTATAGGAGAAAGAGAATGAAGAAGAAAAAATAAGGAAAAAAACTCTACAGGTTTTTTTTCAGAGATACTGAAAAGTAGACTTCGAATTGTAGGTGATCCTTGATACGACAGAAACGCAAAATGTAAACAAAAGAAGCGACGCTGTGATCGGCACTGGCTTGCGACGGGTGTCGCGGGTTCGACTCCCGCTGCCACCGCGTCCTCTGCGGCCGAATTTTTCTGCCACCGCGTCGCGCGCGCCTTGTGGCCCCGCTCCGCCCTCGTCCACATTCTGCGGAACATATTACATGGAGGGCAGTGTGTCAGAGAGGAGGCGCGCGCGCGACTTGTGCAAGAAGGCGGTGGCGGCGGCGGTGACCGTCCGTCCGTCCGTCCGTCCGTCCGTCCGTCCATCCGTCCGGCCAAAACCAGCAGAGAGAGGACAAGGCGAGTCGCCTTTAAACGCGGGGGGGGGGGGGAACACCGCTGCCAAGAGACTGCTGGTTCCGTTTCATGTGTCTCACATAGCGATTACAGTGTACTTATTTGGTCATAAGTTTAAAGGTCGGTGCCTCCTTTATCACCTGCTAATCTTCGATAATTTTATTAAATCGGCTTTAAAATTAATTAATTAATTATTTTTTTTAAAAAAAATTTCTATTTGCTTAAATGACACTTTGTTTTCTGTGGACAATCCGCTTTGCAAGTTTAAGCAGTGAAGGCAACAATTAGTTTCCACGTTTCCATGGGTTCCAATTAGTTTCCTTTAGTTTTTCTGAGTGTCCCCCCCGGTTGATCCAGATCCAGATCCGGCCGATGGCCCGGCCTGCTGCAGACAAGGGCCCCGCCCAGTGGGCCAGGCGGCCCAGCCAATCACAGCGCGGCCGCTGCCGAACCGATCAGGCCCGTTATGAGCCGCCGGGTCAAAACCCCCACGGCCACTATTTTATCTCACTTTGTTTTTGTCCACAATTTTTTTTTTCTTCTCCCTTTGTTCGGCCGCTGCTCACCGCTTTCGCCCGGGGCGGCATCGAGAAGGGCGCCGGCCAATACGACGCCGCGTCCTTGCCGCGCACAGTGGGCCAGAAGACAGAAGACCGGAGCAGGCGGCCAATATCCCGGTTGCTAAATCGGACCCGAATCGAACGTGTGACCCCACCAATGGATTGCTCTCCGAACGAGGAATCCACGTTCGGTTCGAGTCCTGGTTAGCGACTTTGTAGCTCAAACCGCCAGCAGGCCCACCGTGTGCCGGTCCAGCCCATTATAAGCGGCGGCTTTTGTATTCACGCGGGGAAGACGGAAAAACAATTTTTCCCGGACAGTTTCCCAAATAGACGCCCGCCAAGTGCGGGATAGGCAACCCTGCTGCATAGGTGCGCGGCGGCGCTGCCTATGCTGCAGGCGTCTGTCCCGCCAGCGACAGGAAATAAAGCTTTTTCGCGATAAAAGAGGAACGCGACGCGACACGGCGATATCCGCTACCGTGCGAACGAGTCTGTCCCACCCGGCACGCGGCTAATGAGCAAGACCCCCCCCCCCCCTCCTTGAAGGGGAACCCGCGCCCCGTTGGCCGAGAGGGAGGCAAGGAACCCGCCGCCGCCGCCGGGACCGGGTGCGAGTTCGTTTTCGGGGGCTTTCTCTGGTCGAAAGTGTTACCGGTGTTACTTGGCGGCTTGTATCCCCGCTGCCCTCCCCCCTCCCCTTACCCCCTCCCCCTTACCTGTCCTGCCATTGGTCCAGCGGGCCACGGCCGTCGTCATCGATTGCGTGCCCCGTCTCGCTTTTCAGATGCACGCCAGGGAGGGAACCGTCCCTGTCGGCTTGCAAGCTCCAACACTGCACTCCAGTTGTTCCTGCTATCCAGCGTCGGCCAGAGAGCGCGGAGTTTCCGCTTCTCATCTTTCGAATTTTCTAACATTTCTGGCCATTATCTTCACTATGAGAGAGAGTGAGAGGGAGAGAGGGAGAGAGGGATGGAGAGACAGGCGATCCGGGCCGGTCGAAAGTGAAACATGTCCCATCAGGCAGTGTGGCGCGCCGAGGCGTCTCCCCTTATCGCAAGCTGTCGCTGAATTAGTCCCGCCCGGCAGAAAGAAGCGGCGATCGCCACCGTCTGTCTGTCTGTCTGTCTGTCTGTCTGTTTCGCTGGATCCGACGCACAGTGAACCGCGCCGTGTCGGCGCCCAACCGAAGGGGATCCCCAGAAGAGGCTTATTATGGCGACGGGGAATTGGCGGGCTCGTCATCCGGGACTCCCGGACCTCCTCCTCCACTCCGTCGCGCGCGACTCGTGACATCGAGTCCAACAGACAGAAAGCGAGCCGCGCCGGACCCACCCACAGGCAGCAGACGGACAGACAGACCGACGGACGGACGGACAGTCTGCGGTGCGGTTTCCGAAAGGCCAATTACTGTTCATTTTATTGGGAGTTATGTCGAGTGTGTTCCTTTGTGTGTGGGGTTGGCGCTTCGTTCCCCCGACACTGGCGCGACGCCGCCCTGGCGAGGCGGGCAGCGCCCGCACAGTGGG
Organism: Stenchaetothrips biformis; assembly: GCA_030522485.1. NCBI lineage: Eukaryota > Metazoa > Arthropoda > Insecta > Thysanoptera > Thripidae > Stenchaetothrips > Stenchaetothrips biformis. The sequence goes on along the minus strand of CM060089.1, from coordinate 15,819,296 downwards.
CCAGAGGACCGGCCTGCTGTGCGCACGCAACGCACCGATGTCGCGGAGCAGCGCACACAGCCCACACTGCACTTGGTTCCGTCCGACAGTGTAGGTGCAGCAAGTAACGCCATTCCGTTTCCCTCCCTCCGGTTTCTTCTTTCGCGCGTCATTTGTCTGCACGTTCTTTTCCCTCTCCTTGTGTCCTGCTGTCCAACTCCTCCTCTCCCCCCCCTCCCCCCCACGCCTCTGGGTGCGATGCAGGCACTGCCACGCAGAGGGACACGTTACGGCATCAGAATGTCACTTACCGGGTCAGGCCGGCCGGTTGCCGCTGACTCCCCCAGATAACCGCTCCGGGCGCCGCCGCGTCGCCGCGCCGCCGCCCCGCCGTGTCACATCACGGCGGAAGTCCCAACGCCCCGCCCCGCACAGTGGGCAAGAAGACCGCTGGCGGCGGTCGAAATCCCGGACACGTTTTGAGCTCCAGAGTCGCTGAATGGGACTACGAACCGATCGTGAGACCCCCACCAATGGATTGCTCTCCGAACGAGGAATCCATCGTTGGGGTCACACGTCCGGTTCGAGTCCCATTTTAGCGACGCCGGAGCTCAAAACGCGTCGTGAGTTTCGGACGCGCCTGCGCCGGACTCCTGGCCCATTGTGGCCTACTCCGCCCGGGTGCAGAGGTGCGCCTCACCTGCCGGAGGCGATGAGTTGATGATGACCTGTGGAAATCATTGTGCGCACAGGTGTCGATAGTGCGACAATACAGGTTGGCCAACTTGTCTGCTGCCGCTGTCATGTCGGCCGGGCTGCCTGCCCATCTTGTTGTCGCTGATGGCGGTCTTGTTGTTGTTGTTGCTGCTGTTCTTGTTGTTGTTGTTGTTGTTGTTGTTGTTGCAGCGGACCGCTCCTCCGTTACCTTCCGCATTCAGACAGAAGTAGGTATCGCAGCATGCGGGCCTCTAATGTGTTGTAAGCTGTTCCGTCGTGACGACCCTAACAGCCCCCCCCCCCCCCTTTCCGCCCTGACTGCGCCCGACGCCGCCCACGCAACAACACAACACCGACCGGCGCGCACTCCGTCCGGACCGGTCCTGGAAATCTGTGCGAGAAAAGAAGGGAAACTAGTTGAGCTAAATCACAAGCAGGCGAAGGTGTGTCCCTTCGATTCCCACGCGGCGTAATTATTTGAGAATTCTTTTTTTTTAAACCGCCGCCGCGCGGCGGAGCTGGTATTGATGATGATGATGACGGTGGTCTGGTTCACGTCGAGCAGGTAGAGGACGTCCGTTTTGCAACGCGGCCGGCCCGGATCCCGCTGCCGAGTCATGGCGCGGGATCTCCTTCTTCTCTGGCGCCCCTGCAGACCTTGCGGCCCGCGCCGTGGGTGCGAGAGAGGCGGAGCGTGCCGGCCGGCCGCGGACCCCTCGGCGTGCTCGCCCGACGCGGCGCCGTGCGGTGGCCCCCGCACGCGGTGCCCCCGCCCCTAAATGGGTCCCCTGATGAGCACACACTTGTCCGAATACGCCCTCCTCTTGCGCATCCGCAGCGGCGGCTTCGCCTCACCCGGCCTGGTTGGCCGCACGGTCAGCCGGAAGACCGGCGGCAAAAACTCTAGCCACGCGTTTTGAGCTCCAGAGTCGCTAAACAGGGCTCGAACCGAACGTGTGACCCCCACCAATGGATTGCTCTCCGAACGAGGAATCCATGGGTGGGGGTCACACGTTCGGTTGGAGCGAGCCCTGTTTAGCGATTACGGAACTCAAGACGCGTCTAGAGTTTTGGCTGATTGCGCCAGTCCTCTGGCCCACTGTGCCCCGCGGCACGGTTCCGTACAGGCGCGGCGCCGCGGTCGCGAGCAGGAACACGAACATCGCCGACGGCGTCCGCGGCGTCGGCGTCCGCGGCGCGGGTGTGGCGGTCGGTGTTGACACGCGCGGCGGCCACCCAGCGCAGCGCGCGGCGCCTCGGGCGTCGCTCCACGCTGCCTCCTGCAGCAGCGTCATCTCTGTCTCTCTCGCACTCGCGTGGCGCCGCGTGGAGGTGCGAGAGAGACAGAGCGATGATAGAATGGAGCTATGCGCGGTAGTGCGTTTCCCCGCCGCGATTGAATCAGGTGGTGATTTACGGAGGCTCAAGTCCTTCGCACCTGCCCGTCAGGCTGCCGTCGTAAATCTCGCCCTCCCGCACCTCAGCCAGGTCGCACGCCAACACTGCTGTGACACAGGCAGACAGGCAAACGGACAGACAGACGGACGCGCTCGCAGAGCAATCCATTGGTGGGGTCCAAGCGAGGTTCCGAGAGGGAAACAACTGGCCAAATACATGTACACCAAAAATTTAAAAGTCAAAAAATGGGAAAATTTTTATTGAAAAATATGAAACATTTTCTTTAAAAATTTGAAAAAAATTTATAGAACACTCTAAAAAAATTTATTGAAATTTTTTAGAAATTTTGAAGATTTTTTGAAAAAAAAAAAATTACGAAAAATGCATTTTTTACTGCCCTCCCCAGTGTGCTTCAAACCCACAGCAATGCGCAGTTACCATCATGTGCCGTGGCGGCTGGATGTGTAGACTCGTCGGTCCCGGTATGAGGTTCGGCGGTTCAAATCTTACTACTTCACAACTTTTTTTCTCTAACCGCTGCTCATTGTCACGTCAAGAGCCCGCTTCAATCGACTTCTGACATGAGTCGTGGTGGCTGAGGGCGTTAAAGCATCCGACCCCGACCATAAGGTCCGGGGATCGAATCCCAACTACTCCTATCATTTTTCGACTGGCTTCCTCCCACAGCGACTCAAGCCCGTCGTCCAACACTCGGCAGACGTGCAAGTCAGGGTGGTGTAGTGGTCTAGGCTCAATCCAGGCCATTACACCCGGGTGTCTAAAAAGCAGTCCGCTTCGGCGGATTGGCCTCGGCACTGGTTCGATCCCCGATCGAGCCAGCCACTCGAGATTGGTCGCGAGTGGGTCCATTCGATTCGTCGGATGGAGTTGATAAGTCCTTTGAAGCTGGCCCACTGACTGCATGTTCGGGTCTGGGAGCGCCGGACAGCGGGTGTACCATTTGGGTACCGACCAGCCTGCGCAAACAAAAGCTCCCAAAACTACTCTCTCTCTCTTTCTTTCTTTCTCTGTCTCTCTATCGTCTCTGCCTTACTCTACTCTGCCCATGTTAGAGCCGTGTCGGCGGCTCTGGTCCTACTGGGTCCCCCGGCGTACGATATCGAAGTCGCTGGATCGGATTAACCCCAGTTACCTGATAGCACCGGTTCCCATCCCGAACACCGAAGTAAAGCAGGAGGCCTCCCCATTAAGACTGGGGAGGGGGTGTAGAGTTCCATTTTTTAAATTTATTTTCAGTTAAACACGATCGCCAGCGCCTGCAGGTCTTCTGGCCCGCTGTGCAACGGGTGAACGGAGCGGGGAGTGATGGAGAAGAGCGCCGTGGAAGATTGGGGGGAAGACCGCGCGCACGACGCACGGATTGGGTGGCTGTGACGTAAGACTGCCTTGTTAAGTCCCGCTTTTATTAGATAATGTGTGAAGGGCCCCAAGGGCGCCGGGCCGGCCCCTCGCAGGGCGTCCCGGTGAGGCATGGAATCCATCATCGGTGGGGTCACACGTTCGGTCCGAGTCCTCTGACTCTAGAGCTCAAAACGCGACTAGAGTTTCGGCCGCCTGCGCCGGTCTTCACAGTGCAGCAGCAGCAGCACATCTTCCCGCGATGTGCCTGTGATGGGGCGCCCACGACTTTGCATGCCGGTCCTGAAAGTGACCTACACTGGCTCGCTGCGTGGATGTGGTAGGCAGCGGTGGGCAAGGCGGTGGTGAGGCAGCCCCGTCCGGCCCCGGCCCCTCGGAAGGTCACAGGGCCAGCAAACGGCGTTACGCAAGCCAGCCGGCCTAGCTGGCCCGTCCGTACGCGGCCGACGGAGCCGCACGCACCGCGTCCGGTCGTCCGACGCGCGGCGCCGCCTCGGCGTGCGCGGATTCTCCAAAAACCAACCGGGAAGCCAATGACGGGTGGTGGCTCGGCGTAATGGACACCCCGGGAAGTCAGTGTTGTTGATGTTGTTGCCGGCCACCCGTGGTAAAACTGGAGACGTAACATTCGCTACTTTACGCTGGATGACGTTTACGCTCCTGATGGAGCAAGAAGGAGGTCTCCTACGCTATTAGGTTGGATGGGCACGGATGCGCGTGCGCGCCATCTCGCGTGGTGACAATCGGAACTGAACTTATAAAACTGCTAGGATACACTGTTGCCGCGAGGGAACGGCAGCGCGGCGCGCGCAGCGCCATCTCTCGGCGCGGCGAGGAATTTCTAACAAAGCGACCTCTTTCGGGCGCTGACAGAGGACAGAATGGACCACCACTGTTGCTGTCACCCAATATACTTAAAAAAAAAAAATTAAAAAAAAAAAAAATTGAGATGACCTCTTGGTCTTACTACGGCACCTCGGAATCCACATGCATCCACATAATAGCACTCCGCGTGCAGTGTTCCTCTGAAAGGGAGAGTGGTTAGTTCGAGAAGCTGCCACGACGGCGTGACAGAGGGCGCTAGCGACGTGACCGGAGCGCCGTTTGACTGATGGGCATTCCTGGTGGACTCACCTGGGCTTCCGGCTGCAAGCTGCTCCGATCCACAGTGGGTCAGAAGACGGGTGGAGGCGATCAAAATCTCAGGCGGATTTTGAGCTCCAGAGTCGCTAAATGGGACTCGAAACGATCGTGTGACCCTAATAATCGGTTCCTCGTTCGGAGAGCAATCGATTGGTGGGCTCACACGTTCGGTTCGAGTCCCATTTACCGACTGTGGAGCTTTGTTTTGGCCGCTTGCACCGATCTTCTGGCCCACTGTGCAACCCGACCGCCTACTTCCCGGCCCCTCTGCCACTGCCAAGCTGGATGGCACGTTCCTCTAATCAAGCGTCGCGTAACCAATGATTAAAAAATGCTAGTAAAAAAATAATGAGAGGGAAAATGTGTAGAAAAACGAAAAAGCTAGTCATACACACTAAGAGACAGACCAGCGCACTAAGGCCGTAATAATAAGCGTGCAAACGGACAATCAATTAAAACAGAGACGCAGAAAATGGGACATCACACAGACCGACCAGTGGATTATGGGTGAAACGGACAACTGGGACAAACGGACGAATTCAAGCGATAAAAATGATTCGCACCGCGAGAAGACTGACAATAAAATTGAAGATAAAAAGAAGGAAAGTGCGACTCGCGGCTCAACGGGAAGCGGTACTGCTGGCACTGCGCTGAGCCAACGTCCAACGTGTGGGCAGCGGCAAGCTGCGCGACCACTGCGACCTCCTGACCCGCAGCCGGCCAGCCAGCCAGCCAGCCAGCCAGCCGGCCAGCCGCCAGCCAGCCAGCCAGCCAGCCGAGGTATAAGCTGTGCTGGGCGGGCTCTCTTCCGCCCAGCGATGAAATAATCAAATGGCACTCACAGCGGGCAGTGCCCAGCTGTGCCCCTGCCAGGCAGCCAGGTACACAGTGGACCAGGAGACCGGCGCAGGCGGCTGAAACTCAAGACGCGTTTTGAGCTCCAGAGTCGCTTAGTTGGACTCGAACCGAACGTGTGATCCCACCAATGGATTGTTCTTCGAACGAGGAATCCATTGATGGGGTCACACACGTTCGGTTCGAGTTCTATTAAGCGACTTTGGAGATCAAAATGCGGCTAGAGGTTCGGCCGCCTCCGCCAGTCGTCTGACCCACTGACAGGAAGCCAGGCAGGCAGGCAGCCCGGATGACGGACGGCAATCGCACGACGACCTGACAATTCGAGTGCAAGCAAGAACCACATCGCTCTTCGCCAAATAAAGTCACCAAAACCGGTCCCACCTGGGAGCCGGTCGGTAGCTTGCCGTAGGGTTGAGGCAGCAGTGTTGAGGCTCGCTGGGAGCCTGGCTGCTAAGGCTGGCCGCAGGTGGGAGATTGACAGGGAGCCTCCTTGAAGCTCGCTGCAGACCGACCTCAGGCTTCACACACACGGATGAAGGAAGGCTGACAACAAGCTGCACGCTGGCTGGATGGCTGCTGGCGGCTGGCTGGACCACACAGATGGGATACCCGGTGCTCGCATACAAAGTCAGTGGCGGGTAATGTAATGCGAAGCAAACACAAAGCAGCTGCCGGAGGAGGGGGAGTGTTTATGCAGATTAAAATCTGGCCGGCGTCGGCTTGCAGTTCGGGCGAGTGCATGCATCCGTCGGCCTGCCTGCCTTTCGGGAGGAGACAGTAATCCCAATGCCCCTGGGCGGCCCACCTACCGGGACCGGGTGCCTGCGTGTGTAGCGATGTCTTCATTATGACGCCCGCCCCGCTCCGCCCTGCCCTGCCCTGCCAAGACTTAGCATTAATGGGACTTCGGATGACGCGATGAGTTGCGTATGATGCAACGTCGGACTGTGACGCTGAAAGGATGCCGAACAGCTTCGGTGATTGAATCCTCTCTATCTCCCTTTCATCACGCAAGGTTCCCACTGCTGTGTGGCGGCTAACCCCGCTGCAGTCAACAACACGTCCGTTCCTCGACGGCTCACTAAACGGAAGTTACCAAAACTGTGTTCGTTCCAGTTGTCACATTCCTCTTCTCAACCCGACCTTTTCTAGACCGTTACGTGTTTGTGGATCCGCCTCCCGGCAACTAGATCGGGCGAGGCGACCGGTCTGTCTGTCTGTCGTCCGTCCTCGCTGGCCGTTGAGCTAGTCCACTCAGCAGGACGATAAACGCCCTCCGCTCAACCTTATTCAATCACCCAGCAGAACCGACCACTAACAACAAAGTAAATAAAATTATTTTGGCAACAACTTAATATCCAGTCGGGGAAGGCGACAGTCGCCGCTCTTTGCACAGTAATCGCAATGCGGAATCACACCCAAAGTCTAGGAGGTGTTTATTTTTGTTGCAAGAAAGTAAGAAAGAAAGAAAGAAAGAAAGAAAGAAAGAAAGAAAGAAAGAAAGAAAGAAAGAAAGAAAGAAAGAAAGAAAGAAAGAAAGAAAGAAAGAAAGAGAATATGACACAGCAATAAATTGTCAGATTTCCCGGCAGTGCTCCGACTGATTCGACAAATGCGAACTGCACGAGAGCGGCCTACGGACGGCACGAAATGCTTCCTGACCGGTTTCCCGAGAAAGCAGGTCCATCACGGCATCATAAACCGCACAAAGGTGTGGAAGTGCGTAAGTCTGCCCCGCGGCCAAAATATTCCGGGCACGTCCCCTTTTTTCAATCACCATCCCCCCGCGTTTTTTTTTTTTTAAACGGCGTGTTATTTTTTATTGTTATTGATTCCCCAGAAAACTGGCGGTCCGAAATCTGCGGGCGTTTAAGGCGCGGCGGTGCGCTCCGCTAGTTGGCGGCACCTTCCACTCGTTGCTTTTTATTGCTGACTTTCGTCACGTTCGTCACGTGGGGAAGCCCAGTGGGCCAGAACACCGCGCGCACGCGCGGTGTTCTCGACGTGTTTCGAGAAACAGAGTCGCTAAATGGGACTCGAACCGAACTTGTGACCCCACCAATATATTGCTCTTTGAACGAGGAATCCATTGGGTGGGGTCACACGTCCGGTTCGCGTCCCATTCAGCGACTCTGGAGCTCACAACGCGTCCAGAGTCTCGGCCGGCTGCGCTGTTCCTCTGGCCCACAGTGTGATGGCGCGCCATGGCGAGGCCGGACGGGACGGGTCTCGGTCGGAAACGAAAGCAAAGTGCTCCAGTTGGCCCGGGTCTCACTTTCTGTCCTCGTCTCTCGCACACTGCTCTCTTCGTTTCGTCCCTCCTGTCCTCGTCTCCTCGTCCAGAGCGGACGAGGTGCGCGCGCCGGGCTTCAGGCCTTCAGGAGGTGCAAACGGCTCGGCGTAAGTCAAGTGCCGCAGAGCCGAGTCGAGCCGAATCAAGCCGAGCCAAGCCGAGCCGAGTCGAGCCGAACGCGGGGTCACGGTGTGTGCGAAAGGTCCGTTCCATAAATCCCGCTGTGGCAGCTGACCCCCTACTCGGCTGCGCCCCTTCACAGTGGGCTAGAAGACCGGCGCAGGCTTCCAAGACTCTGGACGCGTTTTGAGCTCCAGAGTCGCTAAACAGGACTCGAACCGACCGTGTGACCCCACCAATCAATGGATTCCTCGTTCAAAGAGCTATCCATTGGTGGAGTCACATGGTCGTTTCCAGACCCATTCAGCGACTCCGGAGCTCAAAACGCGTCCGGGATGTTGACCGCCTCCACCGGTCTTCCGGCCCACTGTGCTGCGCCCATTGCCTGCGCCGGACCGGCTGGCCGCCAACGTAAAAGAAGAAATGACGCAACACTAAACGCTCTTCATGACCGCGTATTAAGGCGACGGCCGGCGCGAAGCGTTGCGTGGATTCGCAGGACCATCCGAGACGCCTGTCCGGCCGGGTCTCCGGCCGAGTCGGGAGGGAAGCGCGCGCGGCGCACAGAAGCTGTTTCACCCCACCAATAGATTGCTGTCCGAACGAGGAATCCATTGGTGGGGTCACACGTCCGGTTCGAGTCCCATTTAGCGACTCTGGGGCTCAAAACGCGTCTAGAGTTTTGGTCGCTTGCGAGGTCCTTAATGTGCGGCGGCTCGAGCAAGGGGCTTGGTACCCACCGGTCACAACGAGTCGTCGAGTTGTTGGTAACTGGTCGCCGAGTGGATTTCATGTATTTGTCCCCCCTCCCCTTCCAATGCAGTTTACTCAGGCCCTCTACCTATTTGTCTCCTGAAGCAACCTCAACCTCGTTTGTTGGGTCAGGTTATGCTGCTCGACTGGAAGACGTTCCGTTGGGTAGAGCACGCCTCGAAATAACAAAGGTGAGCCCTCCTGCCTGGGATGTTGGCGGGGCAGTAGACTGGCGGCGCACCGACGCCTCCCTGTAGTGCCCGGTCACGCCGCGAGGGGTCAAGGCCGCCGCCGGGCCGGACCGCGCGCCTGGCGGCCAGGAAACTCGGGCAAAAACTTTCTCTCTCTCACACTCACTCACTCGCCGCCGTGTCGCCCCGCCCGCCAGTTTATTGGGATTATGAAAAATTTCGACAGACGTTATTATTGGGTGTATCGCGTCGGTTGGTCTGCCCCTGCGGCTGACTGCTGACCAGTGTTGTCTCTCTCGCACTCGCGGGGCGTGCCGTGGGCGAGAGAGACGGAGCGACGGGCAAGCGCCGCTCGGACTGCAAGCCCCATTACATAAAGGCGGGCCTTACTGCGTGCCGAGCCGGACTGGTCGTCGCGTATCACGCCAAAGGCTGGCCGGCCGCCCTGGACCCGGGCCGCACAGTGGGCCGGGCCTCGCTGGGCCGGCCGGCCGGCCGGGCCGCAAACGGAACAACTTTTACACTGCAGAAAACGTGCAAAGTGCGTGTCTGTCTGTCGGTCGGTCGGTCGGTCGGCCTGGCTGACCGCGCAGCCGGCCAAAACTCTCGACGCGTTTTGAGCTCCAGAGTCGCCAAATGGGACTCGAACCGAGCGTGTGACCCCACTAAAAGATTCCTCGTTCTAAGAGCAATCCATAGGTGGGGTCACACGTTCGGTTCGAGTCCCATTTAGCGACTCTGGAGCTCAAAACGCGTCTAGAGTTACGGCCGCCTGCTCAGTCCTCTGGCCCACTGTGTCACGGCATTGTCGCGGATGGCAGCGACCGGCGAGACAAACCACCGCACAGACAGACGGAACGGCGCTGCTGGTGGTCGAGCTGCTGGTCGAGCTGGTGCTGCGGCGCCTGCGGCGTCTCTGCAGCAAGCACAAGTCGTGTCGTCAGGCGGTATTAGTGGCGGGTGGTAATATTCCCGGCACGGCGGGACCATCGCTATGAGGAAGGAGGAGGAGGAAGAGCAGGCGGGCGAGGTGCTGGATGAGAAGGCGGCGGTCAGGACTCCAGGGACGGACTGCCGGAGGGACTCAAGGAGGAACTACAGGAGGGACTACACCCGAAACACGCTGAATGCTGCTCGCGACGATCCAGCCATCCATCCATCCATCCATCCATCCATCCGGCCGGCCGGCGGAGGCGGCGGTGCAGTCGCAGCGCAGCGCCAAGCGAGCGTGACGCAACTCGGGCAAACACGGCACCGACAAAAAGGCGGGAAAACAAACACATACAAACAAGCAGCAAATAAACAAGCAAACGAACAAACACCAAATAACCAAGAAACAGCAAACTAAAATACACAAACAAAAACCAGCAGACATGAACAAACTTAAAACGCCAAAAAATAAACAAACAAAAATACACAAACAAAAGTAAACAAACATAAACAAACAAGGGCGGTCCACTGTGGCTGCGCGGTTTGCGGTAACGCATTGCGAGTCATGATCCGCCAATAAGCTGGCAGACGTGGCCGGATGG